>JAEQBH010001275.1:0-1205913 GCA_016808115.1 Tetrastigma voinierianum | reverse complement strand
TGCTCTGTTTGATATCATTTCCTCCAATAAACCCGAACAAGGTCATTGTGCCCCATTACGATGCACTTGTACTCACCCTATGTATTAGCGGTTTTTATTTACATAGAGTACTGGTAAATCCTAGCAATACAAGAACTTGTTATACAATGACTTCAATCCAGATGAAGCTTTCTCAGAATGCTAAACCCAATGTGAATCCTCTTGGTTTCAAATAACGAATAAACTACGACATTGGAAACATCATGCTCCCTATACAAGCAGGACTAGTTATCCAGTAGGTTTTATTCTCAGTCATCGAAGAATTGGGGGGGCCTTACAATGTCATAGTAGGCTGGACCTGGTTGCACTCGATGAAGGTCGTCCCTTTATTAATATATCACCAGACGGTAAGTTATTTGACCAATGCGGGGCAGGTCGACTTTCTAAGTAGTCAACTGGTCGCACGACAATGCTACCAACTATCCATACGGGAACCGAAAGGGGAAAAGAGCTCAGATAAACCTCCCCTCGAAGATCACACCCCCACGTAGAAATCACAGTTCGCCACCTAGGTCAGGGCAGAAGAGAATGAGCCATTAGCTGTGGATCCCCTAGAGACAGTGGGGCTGGACAAGCCGAAGAAGTTCACATACATCAGTTCTTTGCTATCCAGCAAGTAAAAAGAGTAGTTACAACGCATATTATTGGGAAACATAGACGTGTTTGCCTAGATTCACTAAGATTTGACCGAAATTGACCCGATGCTGACCTTTCCCAAACTGAATGTTATCCCATTTTGAGGGTGCAGGCTTAGAACCTGACAGCCTTAACAAGCCCCTAGCCTTTCACCTAGTGGGAAATTGATATAGTTGGACCATTACCTACCGCCAAAACAGACAAAAGAACCATTACTAGTGAAGTGGCGCACTATTTCAAGAATGGGTGAAGCTAAAGCTCGCTTTTCACTACGACAAAGATGTCATTCACCTGTATGGAAAACATCGCTTACGCTTAAATACTACGATAGTAACTAAAAATGGGCCATAATTTGATAGCAGTGGCATAAGTATCTTTGTAATGAGCTAAAACTCAAGAACTCAGGGTTCAACCCGCGCACCCATAAAGCAACGGCCGTGTAGAGAATTGTCTAACAGACTCTCCTAACAAATATGGAAAAAGCGGTCACATTCGTACTTAAGGGAAATGGGTAGATGAGCTACTAAGAGTTCTATGGGCCTACAGGACCACAAGTTGGAAACCAACTAGGATGTTGCCATTCGCCCTTACGTACGGAATGGAGGCTATAACCCCCATAGAAATCGGGATGCCCACACTTCGAATTGGAATTCCTGAACAGGCCAATGACAAAGTCGCACTAGCGACCCGGATACGGTGTGACAGCTTTGGCGGCTACTGTTTTATGTGTATAGCGCCATACCAAAGAAGATTAGCAAATCCTAGGCAAAGGGTGGTAAACCCGCGAACATTCCAAGGTGGAGACCTAGTCTTGAGAAAAGTATTTGAAAACACGACTAACCCAGAAGATAGGAAGTTCCAACCAAACTAGGAAGGGTCATATACGGTAGTCCGAGTGGGAGCAACCGAATTGTACGCATTGAATAAGCTATACGGGACTCCAATACCTAGAATGTGGAATGTCATACATCTAAAGAGGTATTACCAATAAGGTTTCCTTTAAAAGTATTCTATCAATAAGGGTCGTCTTAAAAATATTGTGAAATTTTGTAACTACCTTTTCTAAAAAGACCAGAATGTGGCTTCTAGCCTACTGGCACTCGCAAAAGTCCAGATATGGCTGATATCTTGCTGGAACTTTCAAAAGACTAGACTGTAGCTCTTAACCTACTAGCACTCACAAAAGTTCAGATATGGCTTATATCCTGCTGGCACTTTCAAAAGACTAGGCTGTGGCTCTTAGCTTGCTAGCACTCACAAAAGTCCAGATATGGTTGATATCCTGCTGGCACTTTCAAAAGATCAGACTGTGGCTCTTAGCCTGTTTGCACTCACAAAAGTCCAGATATGACTGACTCCTACAAGCACTTTCAAAATACCAGACTGTGGCTTAGCCTACTGGCATTCACAAAAGTCTAAATATGGCTAATATCCTACTAGTACTTTCAAAAGACTAGACTGTGGCTCTTAGCCTACTGGCACTCACAAAAGTCCAGATATGGCTGATATCCTGTTAGCACTTTTAAAAGACTAAACTATGGCTCTTAGCCTGCTGCTACTCGTAAAAGTTCAGATATGGTTGATATCCTGCTGGCACTCACAAAAGACCAGACTAAGGCTCCATGCCTGTTGGCATTATCGCAACACCAGGCATGGTCCTTAGCCTGCTAGTGCATGCTAAAGCATAGTCCCTGGCAAGTCTGCTGGTGCGTGCCTAAGCATAGCTGAGGCACTTGGCTCGCCCACGAGGGCACTTAGCTGGATATACCTTAACCTTAGTGTCTCTAAAGCATCGATCCTAGTCGGGGGTCGTTTGTTCAAAGAATTGCAAAAAGTTATATCTCATAAATACGCCAATGACGTCATTAGTTACACAGAGATATATGTCCAAGCCACCATATTGGACCCATTACAAAAAGTTACATCTCATAAATATGCCAGGGGTGACATTAGTTACACGGTGATATATGTCCAAGCAACCATATTTGGGCCACTATGGAAAAATGAGGAAGAAGAAGAGAGGCAATATTGGGGCCACTACGGGAAAAAAAAAAAGGAAAAAGAAGAGTAGCCACATTGGGGTCATTACAAAAAAAAAAAAAAAAGTGGATGTTTGTTTAAATCCCCAAGAGGGGAACCTCTACCAGACTCCACCACTTTTCTACGATGTACCCCAGCAGCTGTGTCTTTAAAGGATGCCGAGACAGGAGGGCACCTAAGGCTTGCAAGACTCTAGAGAAAGAAAATTCGGAGTGTCGGGCATACAATCTAGAACCTCTAGTTGGTCTCCATAGATATTGTGTTTGATTTCTAGCACCCATAGCCATATGTGAAAGACGGCTCCATAGCCCTCTGACAGACTTCTTCTATGGCTCCCTTATCCTCGTGTTCACATATAGAGAGGAAAAGAGAAATCAACAAGTGAAAGACTTCAGGATAAGTAAGACGTTGCACTCTATATATAAGGGTGAAACGTCAACATATGCATTAAATGCCCCAACAGAAAATAATGCACACGTGCTCTTTTTTGCTCAATCACCCTTTACCTTCTGGCATGCTTTACATGCGTATTAATTTTCCAGTCTTTCTAGCTTTCCATACTCGAGGTGACAGTACCATTACGAGTCTCGTGATTTTTAAACCCATCGCTCCAATGGTTCAGGGCCCGTTTAGCCCAAGGCTCGCCTGGCACGCACGACTTTAAGCCTGCTAGCACCTCCCAAAAGACCAGATTGTAGATCTAAGCCTATTGGCACTTCCAAAAAAAACCAGACAAGGCCTCCACCTTATTGGTACATGACCAAGCCCTACAATGGTCCTTGGCCTATTGACTATAATCAAGGCTCGAAGATAGTGCCTTGCTTGCCGGCATAAGGGCAAACCCTGCCAAGCTCCTAACTTAGCATTAATGTCTTAGAGCAACCATCCCAACCAATAGTTGAGGAAAGGGGTTGCACAAGGAAAGGAATCAACTACCTTAGCAAACTAGAAATTATAAGAGCGTCAGTGGTGTTGGGGTGAGAAGTAAAAAATAAGCAATAGTAGAAGTAGACAAAAAGGTGTATTTCATTGAAGCACTAATGGTGCCCAGATTGTACACAAATGATTGGCAGCCGACCAAGGCCCCTTTACAAAAAGTTGTAATTAATTAAGAATAGAGAAAGAAGGACTAAAGTCTACCATGGTTCTCGACAGCAATAATCTCCACCGGCTCCTTAGCCTCCTTGTTTAGAGGAACTTCGGTCATAGTGGCCTTGACATCCGCCTAGATAGGGGGGCACCCAAGGTTCACAAAGAACTCAGGAGGCAGCGGGTTGGCGGAGTCAGGCATAACTTTTGGGACCTCTGGACGGTCTCCACAGATGTTGTGTTTGAAAACACAACAATCGTACCCATAGACAAAAATCACCTTTAAAGCCTTCTGGTATTCCTCCTCCATGGCCTCCTTGTCCTTATTGGCTTAAGACTGGAGAGAAGACACCTCGTCCTTGGCCGCCCTAAGCTCTAGTAGGAGAGACGTCCGATCAACCTTTAGTCGGGCGACCTTAGACTCGGCCTTACTCCTAGCCTCTTCTACTACCGCCCTAGCTTCCTCCACAACGGCTAGAAACATTCGAATCTCTAGCCAAGTTACCCTATTAGCTTACACTTCGTCGCCGTCGGGAGGGCTAAGCAGCTGTGCAACCCGAGCCTCCCTTAGCCTCGCTCTCTTTTCCTCACCCGTCGTCTTCCTGAGCCCCCTCGGGCCTTCGTCTTGGGCCATTCGATCTGGACTAGCCCTGCCTAGGACTCTTCAAGGGCAGGCTCGAGGCGCATCACCTCGCATAAAGTGTAACTTCAAGATCCTCTAGCTCATACAAACGAAGCTCCTCGTACCGGAGCCCCATGTTCTTGAGGGCTGTCGTAGCTTGAAAAGAGAGAACATTAGAAGGAAATCATAACATCAAAGCAAACAATCAAACATCAGAGGTTCAACCATACCAGTTCGGTAGTGTCATCCAAGTCATGGTTGCGCATATACATCCCATCCTCGGCCACGCACTGGTAGGACCTCTTATCCAGGCTGATGAGGAAGGGAATAGAGTATTCCTTTTAATTAGCCACCTCTGGTAGGAGGAAGTTGTGGGGGTAAAGATCTTGCATGTGCACGACGGAAGGGTCCCTCTGGTTGAAGGGCCTCCATTAGTTAATGAGAGCTCTGCGCTTTCTTTATCAGAGCCTACTGTGGCTCGCTCCACTCATTGGCCTGACGTACGAACTAAGCACCAACCATCAAAGGCCCCATGCACCATTAATCATAACCTGCCCATCTCGTCAACAACAGAGTCCTGGGCCGCTTTCCGACATACGTGCATTGCCAATGCAAGGAAATTCTATGGTTGGAATCTCATCCTCCAAAGACGCACGTTTCCTTTCGTGAGGCATCCCCGGCGCAACCCCAACAAAGCAGACAGACCTCGCGACTGCTTCGACAAGTCCACGACAATCACCATTGGATTAGCTTGGACCTCCTCATCAGATCTAAATGGCCTACAACGTTGTAACTTGGAACCTCGAGGCCGATTGTGGTCCTCTCCTGAGCGTTAGCAGCTCGCTTACGCATTTGCATAGTAAATCCAGTGACGAGGCTAGACATTTCAACCTCTCTCTCTTCGACCGAATAGCTAACTACAGGATTCGCCCAGTCCATAAACCCCTCAAGTCCCTTACCTACAACCTTTGCCTGCCCGGACTTCTTCTTCTTCTTTGTCACCGCTTAGGGGATAGTCTTAGGGTCCTGCACGACCAAAGATAGATAATCTGGCCGAATAAGGGGCTTCGAAACTGCCTCTACCTAGGAAGAGCCTCCGGGCAGTGACTTCAGAAGGTCCGTAAGAATAAAATGCTCGCCCTTGACGACTTCGTTGGGCAAAGGATGAGGAAGAACAGGCACTGTGTAGGGGAAAGGACTAGCACCCAAATCCTGTAGGTTATTTACATATAGAAGGAGCTCCCTCTCTATGATCTCCAACCACCAGCAGATGCGATCCAAATTTCGCTCTCCACATAAGAAACCAATGGGCCTCACTCAAAGATCTCATATACAAATCATCAAGAAGATAGGTATGTCAATACACCTATAACCTAAAGAAGTAAGAGATATACCAAAACAAGAAATGAGATAAACTCTAAACATATGGACCGGTTCAGATCAAAGGAAGCCTTAGAGAGCCAGGGATTTCATACCACGAGCCCTTAACCAAAGATCGACCCTTTCGCTCCCGCTTTGAGGAGTCGGGAGCCCTAAGCAAATTGCAGCCGGATTATGGGTCGACATGGACAAAGGGCCCCCGGGGCCCTAAGCTTCAAAGTGTAAATAAAGTATATCTCCACTAACGAGATGTCCAAATTTCCAGAGAGTTCAGAACACTACAACCCATCAAAATCGTAAAAGCTGCTCTGGATGTATGAATGCGTAAGGTGCTCAGTAAAGTGCGTGAACCGCTTTCACCAACATGGAATGGGAGGCGGCTTCCGCAATAAATGCTCTGCTTAAATAGACAACATTATCCGCTCCTTAAAAGTCGAGGTAGTGACTCGGGCCGAGCGAAGCGCAAAAGTTTGGAAAATGTGCACTCAGGTGCGCAAGTATGGCGTCGAGTTCACACAGTGTAGTGGCTAGTCAAGTGTTGTTCCTACGAAGAGGAGCATGCTGGGCATCGAGATTTAGTGGACCTAGATAATATTTGATCCAGCCTTATAAATGGGCATGAATAAATTAATCGAATTAAAGAGAACCTAATATTAAAATTTCGCTTTTAAAGTAATGATGAGAAAACTTGTGGGTTTTGCCTTCACCTACCACACTGACGGATTTTAACCTAGATAACGATTATTTAATATACCATATGATTTTGTTAGCGGGGGTTGATCATGCTCCATGTGGATATTCCCTCTCTCGATATAATTGCCTCATCTCACTAGGGTGGGTCAGACCGTCGACCCTCAACTCCGAAGACGATGAATGTGCAAACCCTAGCCACACTGAACGCGGGATATCTCTATTCCCTGGTTGACAAAGTGTTGCTTTACCCATGTCCCTACGAGTCATCATCTCTCGATATCAAACTCCTAGCATTAGCATGTCACAATTGGCCAAAGAATGACATGTGATTTAATTCAGGAGTAAAACAACCATAGAAATTCATATCTATATTAAATAAAACAAAATTAAAGTATTAGTCCATAATGGTGCAGTTAGGGTTGACAAAACCCTAGAGAGAAAAGTTAGTTCATAGTGATTTTCATTACAAACTGAAAGATTTCCAGCATCACACGAATTAGAAAAAGGAATACAAAAGAAGTCATCTTCGCGATCTCCCGGAATCCGTCTTCACCGATCTCTCTCTATCCGCCTTTCCTTCCCTTCAGTTTGTCTTCAATCCCCCCTTTTTGCCTCAAAATTGCTCCCTTTTTATACCTCTGAACTTGGGCCCATCAATGGCCTAGAAAATCAGAACTTTTAGAGCTCCCGTTTTGGAATGGGAGACCTTGCTACGCCGCGGCGAAGGGAGCTTCGCTGCGGAATACCCGAGGCAACCATACTCAAGCATTCAAGTTCGCTGCGATGTAGGCTGCCTTCGCTGTTGCTAAGCGCTACGCCACAGCGTGGGTCTCATCGGTGCTGTGTACCCGAGACAATCTATGCTGCACTTCTTTGCTGCATTCTTTGCTTTGGTCCTTTATTCTATTGTTAACTTCCTTTTTGATTCCAATATCGCCATGTTCTATGAAACATTATAGTATATGGGATTAGCGCAATAGTAGTGAATATGAATGTGAATCATGTAAGTTGAGCTATAAAAACACATAGAAATTGTACTGTGATGTATGCATGATTCAATTCGATCGTAGTCGCGCCATTTGACGGGGTCCGCACCGATTTCTAGAGTTTGCTGTATAACCCGCCTCTCAGAGACATGGCGTACTAGGTCGCCCAAAGAGGCATATTAATTGTCGAAACTGTCAATAACTGCTGAAACCTCTTCTTGACCTCTTCCATTATACAAAGCAGATAAAAAAAAAGAGAAGAAGGGTCAACTTGAGGTCCAAAGCAAAAAATAAAAAGGAGGAAAGGGAAAAAGAAATTCCCTGTAGATTTTTATAACCCACCAGGGATAAAAGCTAAATAAAGTAAACCAAAAACCTTTGAAACTAATAGAACACCTCCAACCATGGAAACACTCAAGCAAACTAGCGACGCGGAAAAGGTTTGAGTTGCAAACACTCACCATAAAATCAAAAGTCGTCGAAGCATTAAGAGTCTCTGATGGCTCCTTCAGAAGGGAAGTTTGTAGAAGCACTGAGGAGATTGAAATACAGGAGTCAAAAGAAAAAGAAAAAAAAAACCTTATGAGAAAACGTAAAAGAAACCACTATTGAGACTACTATTCCTATTTATAGGGGTAGGGGTCGACAAACGCATTAAATGCACCATCAGAACGAGATGCATAGGATGCACATTGGGAGACATGCGTCTCCCATGCACCTTAAACACACGCAAGCATCCCCTTCGAACACATTTAATGCGCTAATCATTTTTCACAAACCTTTCAACTCTTAACATTCAACATTTGAAACCACAATATTTTCCCTCGACTGAAATAGCATAAAAACTCCAGCCGGAGGAAAAGGGGGGCATTGTGAGTACCATGATCTCTGGGATCTGGTACTCATGGGCCCACGGCCCACTGGGTTTGTGTTGTGAAACGGCCCGATTCCACTCACCTTACCAAGACTAGGCGGACAATTCTCAGACGGGAGAATCGATAAAGGCCGCTTGGGAAAGCAAGGAAAATCCTTCCAAGGCTTGCTCGAGGCGACCTGTCTAGGACTTCAAGTCCGCCAACCGGCCATTCTACCTCATATGGGAATTCTATCCTATATAGGAAGTATGTTACAAATAAGCACCTAGAAGCGGAAAATTCGCAAAAGCAATATTATCAGCAAATTTTCCAGCTTTCAAATCCCTCACTCTTCAGAGAGATAATCCTAGAAAAGAAAAAAAATAATCCCTGATAATGAAGAATTAGTCGTTGATAAGGAAAAGAAGATTTCCTCCCTTAAACTAGTAGGAGATAAAATCCTACCCCAAGAAGGAAGGAGGGGATTTCATTAACTGAACCCTATAAGTCGGAAAGATCCCCCACTGGGGCAAATAAACAATTCTAACTGCTCATATTCTCTTCTCCCTCTCCGCATTTTTTGCTAACTTAATCATCGGAGAGGAGGCCAGCCTACTACCGCTGGAACGCCCTTCTTTCAGGTTCACATTGCGCTACTAATGTGATTGATGTTGACTCTGATTTTATCAACATATACCAAAAACTAATTGAGTTATAACATAACAACCAGAAATTATTCAATCCCCAACAGTCATGCCAAAAACTTGTTTGACTGAATATATATAAAATATGTTTTCTGCTGTTTAGGTAATAATTTGCCATTTAAATTGGTTTTGGTCTAAATCACAGCAAGTGCATAGGTCATACAAGTAATAAAATGGATTTTTAAGTCCATATATCATTCCCATGAGGATTGATTAGAAAATTTAAAGATTAACTACCCTCACTACTCAAGATCCTCACTATTTGAACTTCCAAATTTCAGGATAGATTTAACTTCTAAAGTAAAGTGAATCAAAGAAATAATGAAATTCTAATCACTGGACTGAACTAACACTAGGAATGAAAATAGTGTTATGACCATCACTTTGCAAGTTCCAAATAAAATATAAAGTATAGGATATGAACCTTGGAATTGTCCAAGAGCAAATTAGTGTAGCAATGGATTTCTCCTAACACCACACATTTCACTCTCCAACTTACCATACTTCTATCTCTAGACAATGGATCTGAAGAGCTACTTGTATGAATTGATCCTCTTTTAATATTTGACTATTTTTTCCTTTTCGCACTTCAATACATATCTTAGGACTGAAATCGCTTGACCTCATAGACAAGATAATGCAAGCCCTCTCCAAAATAATTGGTATCTCAGCCATCAATTAGACAAGAATTCCCTCTCCCCTTAATTAGAATATATGCTAACACAGGGTTGAGGTGAAACCTCTCAGAATTAAACTACTAGATTAGTAGGTGGATTATATGCCTCGAGAACACACTCCTGCTGTCACCCAGGAGGGAACCTTGAAGTTAGAGGTTAGATCATCAATAGTGATATATCAAAGTAATCATAAAAGTGCATTAGTTCAAATAATATCAGTGTAATTTACCCTTAAGTAACTGCTCTTTGCTCTTAGGTAGTCCATCTCTATGTCACTCAGATGGATTCTTGGAAATCAGAGCAATGATACAACTCTTTCTTGGGTACCAAACACTGATATTCAGAACAGTTCAATGTAGGACTAATACCAGTTAAATCACTCTTGTTTTTATATCTAAAACATCATTAAAATATTCAATCAATAATCCCAACAACAGATTCTTCCTAGAGAGAGCTTAGCCTTTCAAATCCGGGTCACAAATGACAATGACTAGTTGATCAAACAAATTCATTGAGATTGTAATCAAAACTAAAGATAAATGAATTCCAGAAAAATTCCCAGATTCCATTTTAAGTTTAGACATAAATGGAAGCTTGAAATATATTCATCCAGCTCGGAATCCCAGTTCAGATCACTACTCTAATAAGAAAACTAAATCCAAAAATAAAAAATAAAAACCAAAAAAATAAAAGGGAAAATAAAAAGAAAAATATATACAATTAGATTTCAGCTCTCCAAAAAAGCATAAAAACTTGATGAAATGCGATCGAAAGCTGTGCACTACTCCCTAAGAGCTTCTATTTATAGACTTAAATCTTAGGCCCTGAAAATGAGGCGATAATTACAGCGTTCGAAAAGCCCAAGAAAAATCCTGCCCTAGTACTATTGTCGTGGCTATGTTGCAACATCATCGCGACATCGAAACTGATGTTCTGATCATTTCAGCTGATGTTGCGACATTGCTAACCTGGTGTTACGACATTGGTCGCTTAAGTCTATCTTCGACTAATTTGTCGATGTCGCGACATTGAATCTGGCGTTCTAAAGCCCTTCGGTTAATGTCGTGGCCGGCGCCGCGATATCGCGAAATCTGGCGTCACGACATAGGTAATTACGTCGCGGACATCGGATGTTTAGATCTCCAATGTTCCGGCCTCGCTAATGTCGACATCGCTTTAGCGCTCTTACGCCTTTCACGTTCCTCGACATCGCTAGTCTTCGCGATCGATGTCGACATTACATTGATGTCTCAATGATGTTGTGGCGATGTCACGACATTGGTCCGTTAAACTTCACCTCTAAGCTGCTTTGATATGATGTCGCGACATTGCTTGATAAGCGCGACATCGCTCACCGATGTCTCTACCGGGTCGAGGCTTTGTTCTCGATGTGGCCACGATAAAGGTGGTAACGCCGGCTACTGGTCAACCGATAATACCACTCGACAACTTTGGCTTATGTCTTGCGATTGAACAGGATGTCACGACATTAAACATTTCAATTCTTCTCACTACAGCCAATGTCGTAGTCGTGTCATGGCGATGTTGGGACACTGGATGTTTGATGTAGTTTGAATGTTGAGGCTGCTTTTAATGTGTTGACATTGAGTTGTGATGTCGCGACATTGGTTTGGTGTCGCAACAATGTAGCGATGATGTTGCAACATTGGCATATCTTTTCCTTCCCCTCTTTAGCTGATGTCACAGCTATGTCGCGACATTGTTGTAGTGTCAAGACCTTCTCCACAAAGTGTCGCAACATTGGAAATCTGATGTCGCGACATTGGCAATTTTTTTTCACGATGCTGATTTCTGCTCTTTTTTTGTTGAATTCTGCTTCTTTTCCTTAATTTCCTGCAAAACATAAATTTGGGTGAAAGCTCCATAATTTTACATTAAATTGAACTTTTAAGCCTGAAATATACTTGAAAAATGGGCTTAAAAATAGTTGGAGTTTTTTAGAGACTCATCAAACTCTCAAACTTAAAGTTCATTTGTCCTCAAAGAAAGACCATTTGTCTGTCTCCTCAAACAATAAAATTTTATTTTTAAGGACATTTTTCACTTTAATCATCTTATCAATCAAATCAACATTTAGGCCTTAGTAGTATTTTAGTTGTGAGATCAATTCTAATTAAGCTTCATTTTCAGAATCCTAAAAATTTTCAATTTAGATCATTTAATACAGCATGTAATTCATAGTTAATAAACAGATACAGTTCTTGACTCTGTGAGTGTGTTAGTCTTCCCTTTATGACTAATTTGCATATTAGTTAGCTTTTTGAGAATCACTATGCATAATGGCATTCTTTCAGAGTAATTTAGGTCTCATAGGCTTGTTGGTCATATTATTCTCCACTAATGTAGGCATTACACAACCTTCATAATCAAATAGGACTTTTGAGCTTGTAATGTATGGCTAGGGTATTTTAGTAGATAACTGGACATTTAAGGCTCAAGTTTACCCAAACTGCATAAGCATTTTCTTCTCAACATTTGCCTTCATTGCTCATCATATTTTTCAAGCAACTAGCCTTTCAAGCACCACCAAACTTGTTCTGGTGCATTTTTCTGTATTTTCTCCTCTATGGCTTTTTCTTTTCCACTGCTATTTTCAATCTGTTCCAAAAGCTCTTTTATGTTATTTTGTTTCAAGTTTGGAATGGTGCAATGTTTTACCTTTTTAACCTTTTTACTACCCTTTAACAAGCTTTGGGTCAGTAACTCCCATACCAATTGGCATCAGGGTACTAGGTGTAGAACACCCCTAAGGACTTAATTGCTTAAGGTAAGCAGGCTACAAGGTAAAACTCACTCCTCCTTTAAGCTGTCGTGGATTCTTCGTGTTCTCAATTTTCTATTGTGCACCCCCTTTAGTACAACTTTCCTCAATTATTTTCCTTTCACATCCTTAATTCTCCTCCGTCATTTCAATTCAAATTTGTACTCCCTCAAACTTATCCTCTTGATCATTTTTGCTGTCCTGATCTACGGTTTTGGGTAAATTCAGGGTTCTTTACTGTAAGGTGAGACTTAAGGAAGGTTTAAGGTTATTCTTTATGGCTTTGATGATGAAACTTGCATTAGGCTCAAAATAGGTACTAAGGTATATGCATATAGCATATCAAATGGTAGGCTTTTTGAAAGGAAAAAAGCCCCAAACTGTTAAAAGATGGCCTAAATCACTTCCTGTTGGTTGCAATGCCTAGGATTTCGCCTTGAATAATAATGCATCAAGTTCTAGGACCTTTTGATATTTATTAATAGTAAGTCTCATAAAGTGTTCCTAACCCAAGCACGATCAGTTTTCAAGGTACTTAAGACCAATGTGTTAATTTAGTCATTTTCTGAACTGTACTATTCAATCTGACTAGAATTAGTAGCCTTATTAGCTTTGATTTCAATTTTAGTTTTTCATAACCTAAAAATTTAGCTTATCTATCCTTGACATCACAACTTAAAACCCGGTTTCAATTTTTCAACCCATTTGCATTTCAGAGTTTGGCTTTGTTTGGTTTAAAACATATTGTTGTGTTATTGTTCAACTTTGCAGTTCATTTGATTAATCAATTCAGTTCATTTGATCAACAACAATAACACCAACATCTCAACAAATTTCTCACATTCATCAAACAAGCAATCACTGCTCCCTTCAAAAAACATGCTACAAACATCCAAAAATTTTCAATCACAGTTCAACTCTGCAGCATTCTTACATTCAACACATTGAATTCTCATTTATTCAGAAAAAAAACACAAGCTCATATTTATTATAGATCTCAAACATGTAAAATTAAAAGAAAATAAGAAGAATAAGAAAATTTTGCACCAAAATTTAGAAACTGCCTTTTTATTTATAGAGAGAAGAATTACACACAATGGATTTGTTAGATAGAGTAATACAGAGAAAGATAAAGAGAGATGGAGGGATAGAGAGAGAGAGATAAAGTTTTTTTTTTCTTTGAGATTTTGAGGGCTTGAGATTGGCAGATTCAAACTTATAGCTGGCATTAAGTGAATTCAGGGATTGAGGGTTCCGATTTTCAGTTTAGCCACTTTTCCCTAGTCAAAGAGATGCCATTCTTGTGTTCGAATATGCTGCTTAATGAGCTCATTTTGCCTATGCCCAATAGAATTTAGGGATTGCTCAAACTCACCTTAGGCTTGATACATTTTTATAAGACTGGAATTTACTTGATCTATACTATTAGTCCAAAGTTTATCTCTATATCCCAGAGATTGCTCCAATTCCTCATCTCTCTTTAGGATTAATGCCTTGATCTCCTTTTGATCTTCTTTGTAGAGATATCCAAAGGCTTCTGCTTTCTGAAGTAAATTTTTCTCCATCTATTTTTCCTTGATCTCCATGATCTTGATCAGCTCCTAATCTTTCATTAGCTGATCATTTACAAGTGCCCTCTCCCTATCTTTCAGCTCTGCCCTTAGGGCTTTATCCCTCTTTGCCAATTCTTCTCTCCACTCCTCACCCCTCTATTGGAGAAGTGTTTTCAAGCTCTCTCTCTTTCTTATCCCTCTGCTCAGATTGTTATCCCTCCATACGCCTTCCTTGTTGTTCATCTCTCAGCAGAGAGAACATATCATAATTGCTGCCTCTCGTTTTCGCTTCTTCTTCCCTCTTCGCTTGTTCGAAAGGCATACTGCTTTCCAAAGAATGTGGAAAGCATTGGTTACTCTCGGGTAGTCTCAAACTACACCCTCCCCCCCTTTTTAGTTTCTGGGCTCTTCCTCAACTATAGGTTAATTCCTCAGAAGTTCTATAGTCGCCTCACTTTCTCTTCGCACTCTTTACCTCTTCACTCAGGCCGAGTTTTAAGGACTCCAGTGAGAGTGAGAGGAGAGGCTCTTGGGCACTTTTACCTTGTCTCACTTAATGTTATGCCCCCCTTGATGCACAGGAGAGTGATTAAGGCAAGGTAGGGGATGTTCCCTAAGAAGTTGTTCTCAGTGTAGTCCAGAATGGACTGTTCCACTATCTTCCCCACATTCAGACAACATCCCTTTACTAGTGCATACAAGAGTATGACACGGTCTTGTCTCACAGTTGACATGCTTTGAGGGGGTGAGAATATAGTTGACAAAATAGAACTATTCCTTATTCACCTCAATCAAATCACTTCTGTCGATGTAGGCGTTACGGATGGTTTTTAGTCCTCACTATCATTCAGCCATTTTCGCCATGACAATTCGAACCTCGAGCTCTCGAGCTAGTCATACTCGCGCACCGCCCACTCGGTCTCAGGCTCCAAGAGTTGAGATTGCCCTTCCTGTGCGATTCATCTCCCCTGACATAGCATGTCAGGTTCTTCTGCTCACCTAGATTAGTGTAAAACTCTTTGACGAGAGCATTACCTCTAGCTCCCTATGCTGGCTCACCTTCTCTTAGCCTTGTCTCTCGATTTCTTCTTTGAATGGCAACACCAGCTGCTTGAAGCCTCTTTCCTCCATAAAGCCCTTCTTGACCAGATGCTTCTAGAACGCTTCTACTCCATTGTCAGAGTAAAAGGTTCTGGCTTCTCCTTCTTCCACCATAACCTCTATTCCCTCTTCGTTTTCCTCCCTCACTTCCTCTATAGAGTTTTCCAGGTTTTCCTATTGTTTTGCTCTCTCCCCCAGTACTTCTGCTGCAATGTTTCCTAAAACTTCTTCTAAGGTTAGAGAGTTACGGTTCAACATGGTTTGGCTTTTTGAATAAATTTGAAAATGGTAGAGCTAGAAAGTTTGAGAGATTAGGTTTGAGAATGAAAATTCCTCAAAGTGTTCCTTTTATAGTTGGGATGCCCTAACTGTAATGTCGCGACATTTGAGTTGTGATGTTGCGACATTGGAGTTGTGTTCTAAGTAACTGAGTGCAATGTCGCGACACTGACTTGATTTCATACATCGGGTCAGAGTGACGCCACGATATCGCCTCGACATTTTCTAATTGGCTTCACCTGATGTCATGACATTGAAATTGCTATGTTGCGACATTGACCTGATGTCGCGACATTGAAATTGCTATGTCGCAACATTGCTTAGGTTTTCAAGTTGGCTTTTCTGGATGTCACTGTAACGCCCCAAAAATACCCTAGAATTATTTTTTTATAATTTTATTATATATTCTGAGTATAAATTGAGCCAACTTGGGTATTTTCCGAGAATTGTTAAATGAATGTTGATTAAATTATTATATGGCTAAAATCCAAATGCAAATATTAAATGCTAAAATGAGAAATTAATTGAACCTGGAAATAAACCCAAGTCAAAAAGGGCAAAAAAATTGGAAATTATGAAATAAGGACCTAAGGGTCATAAGTTAGAGTTAAGAAAATGTCTATGTGATTAATGAGAATTTAAATGCAAATAGAGACAAATAGTGGGCAAGCTTAGCAATTAAGAGAATTTAAACCCAAAAATGGATTTTTAAAGAAGGCCAAACAAGGCCTCTTTAATGTGACTTAGGATATTTAAGACCAAAAGGGTCTGGAAGCTCATTTTGAGCAAAACTAGTTTGAGAGAGAGAGTGAGGGGAGAGCTGTGGCTTAAAGGAGGGGATTTTTGTGATTCTTGCTCCATTAAAGCAAGAGTTTAAGAGATCAAGTTGAAGAAGAAAGCTGGCATTGAAGATTGAAAGGATTTAAGGTAAGAAAACCAAACCCCGTAACCCCTTTCTACTTGTGTTCAGTCCAATAAACCCTAAACGTGGGTATAAAAGGTTCCTGACGGTTTTAGTTCAAATTAGATTGTTTTCGCATTGTTTAGATTAGTTTGGATTGGTTTGGAGGAGTGTTTGTAAAAAGGGAAATGCTGGGTTTTCAGTTGAAATGCCGCCAAAATTTTGTCAATACCCTGCTTCTTGTTTCGCTATGATTAAGTTATAATCATCCAAATAAAGTGATTCTAATTGGTAAAGAACCATAAGAGATAGGTATACAAATCTATAGAAGGGACCAGGAGAAAATTGTAGATCTAAGGCTCCCAAATACGAACTTAAAGGTGAGCTGGGTAGCCTACTTCGGTTATGCTCATTGGGTATTGTTATGTTGTTTTAGCCATAAGTCGAGTTTCACTCATCCAAATCGAAAGTGATTCAAAATTTGGGTAAAATAGACTTCTAGAAGAATAATTTACTTGGGGGAAGTGTATGCAAATCAGAATCCCAAGGTATTGTGAAATTTGTCAAAGTGGAGCTATGTGTAAGAACAAATCGATTCGCTTGCGACCGGAGTAGTCTGGATGTAAAATGCAATAACTTGAGTTTTGGTGATCCAAATTGGATGATTCCAGTTGGAGAAGAAACCTTAGAACCATAGATTCAAATGAGTAGAAGTAACCATTACCAATTTATGGAGTTAAGACCCTTGAAATTGGGAATAATAGTAGGTAATCGAGCTAGCCGGGCATATCGACTGTGCTGGCAGCTGTAAATGCCGCAACTTGAGTTTGGGTTATTCAAATAAGATGATTCCAATTCCTACTATAAATATACTCATAGAGCTAAACTTTTCTTGAAGGAAGCATGAGCAAATTATGGCTCATGTGTCCCCAGAAAATTTTGCAAGTGAAGGGGTATTGAATAGACATAAACCCTGACCAAAAACTCCTAGAATAAACCTACCAATATGTGATTGTCAACGATTTGAATAGGGGTCAAGAGAGGAGGAAAGCCTGCATTGAAGTCTAGATTCCGAAGATCAACCAAAGCGACGCATTTTGGTTTGCTATATCTTCCTATTCTCGCTTCAAGATTTTAACTATTCGCTCGAAATGCATAAGAAAAGCATATCAATTGTTTTAATTGATTTGAAGAAATTGACAGGAATGTTTGCAAATGAAAATTGCATGAGTATTGAAATGAACCGCTTATACAAATGTACATATTGTACCGAGTGTTGCTATAAAAGATTTGAACGCCCCTAATTGGAATGTTAACCGCTTAGTTCGTATGAAGAATAGATTCAGTATACCAATAGGGCCAAAATAGCACACGGGAACGTATCAGACATGTGTCACTGACAAGAAATTCTTTACTGCGATCAGATTCAGAATTGCCTACTAATTGATTTTTTTTAATAACCAGTCAACAGCCCAGGGATACCGTATTGTGTTATAAAATCATTTTTTTATACCGGCCTGCAGCCCAGCGGGACCGTGCCAATGATTTCGATATCCTGTATATAAAACACATAGGTTAAATTTGTTAATGGTAGAACCGAATTGAATTGATTTAAGATTGTGACAAATTGGAATTGAAAAGCATGATTGCAAATTGAAATGAAAAGAGTATTGTGAAATGCATGATTTGATTATCAATGACTTATTACATATGGAAGTGTATATTCGAATTTGATCAATGAACCATAAATTATTGTATATGAAATAGATATATATTTATATTGACATTGATCATCCAAAGCACTATCAGTTTGTTTAATAAAGCGCATGATTTGATTAAAGCGAAACCGAGAATGGAATTGTATGAGCCACTAAGCATGAAAATGCTTAGCGTGTAGTTATCTATGCGCATGTACGGAGAAGGGCGAAAAACGAAATCGAGGCGTGAGTCATAAGAAAATTACGGTATGTTACGACATGGCATTCACGTATCTTTTTTAACATTGATATTTTGTAAAAAACAATTTCAACTATGAATATCTATTTTGTAAATCATTTGAAAAGGTTTGATATGCCTTTATAGTAATTGTACTTTTGCATGAATGAAATTAAATGAGCTTACCCCTTTAAAAACGCTTCCGCATATTTGAAAAGGATTTTATGCCAACTGAAGTGTAATGCTACGGCGTGTTTTTGATAAATAATTTTGATAAGGCAATTGAGTGACATTAGAGCAACTAGGACTCGATTTGGACCTGCCAAACGGGTCGGGCCGGGAAAGGGGTGCTACAGTCACTACATTAGAAATGCAATGTTGCGACATTGCTTTAAGGTCAATCTTGGTAGATTCTGGCATTATCATAGGCTTCATTTCGCAGCTCTCGCAATTCATTCACTTTGATGTCTCTTATCTTCTTGACTTTAAATCACAGTTCATTTTCTTGATGGACCACATAGCTTTATATTCAAGCTCAAGAGGGAGATGGCAAGGTTTTCTAAATACTATCATGTATGGGGACATTCCAATAGGAGATTTATAAGCAGTCCTATAAGCCCATAGTGCATCATCTAGCTTAGTGGACCCGGTCTTTCCTGGCGGTAATTCTTGTCTTTTCCAATATGTTCTTTATCTCCTATTGGATATTTTGTTTGTCCATTTGATTGAGGGTGATAAGCCAATCCCATAACATGTCTGATTCCATATCTGCTCATGAGTTTTGCAAACAGCTCGTTTGCAAAATGGCCTCCCTCATCACTGATGATTGTCCTTGGGGCTCCAAATCTACTTAAGATATTTCTTTGGATAAACCCCACTACAGTGTTGGCATCATTCCTTGGACAAGCTATAGCTTCCACCCATTTGGATACATAGTCCATAGCTAGGAGAATGTATTGATTTAAATCAGATGGGAAGGATACATGAAATCTATCATTACATAAAAAAATACGCACCATCAAGATTTCCCTTCTGAGGCATCTCATTTCTTACATTTATATTATCCATTCGACATCTATCACAATGTTTAACCCATTCAACAGTCTCACGAATGAGTAGGCCCGATAAAACCTAATTGGAGAATTTTACGGGTTGGTCTTTCTCCTCTGAGAAGTCTCCTCGCATGGTGATGCGACACTCAATTATTCACCTTGCCTCCTCTTCGCACACACATCTTACGATAATCTGCCCTCTTCTAAACAACAGTAGGTCATCCCATATATATACTCTAACATCAGTTCTCAGCTTTCTTTTCTACTAGTGGCATGATTCCCACGAAACTAAATAATTACTTGATATCTGACATACGAGGTAATTGGTGACACTGAAAAAGCTACTCATCAGGGAAATTTTCTTCTATTTCTGTCCCTCTTTCCTCTTTAGTTTGTTTTTCCATTCTTGAAAAGCGATCAACTATCACATTGTCACTTCCCTTCTTGTCCTTGATTTCTAAATCAAATTCTTGCAGTAGTAGTACCCACCTAATCAGTCTTGGTTTGATATTTTTATTTTCCATTAGATACTTGGTATTGCGCGATCGATGTGTATGATGACATGGGACCGAAATATATGGTCTAAATTTTTCACAAGCAAACACGATTGCTAGCATCTCATTTCACGTAGTCGAGTGATTCTTTGTGCCTCATTGAAGGTTTCTTGGCATGATATATTACTCACAAGAATTTCTCATTCTTTGTCCCAAGCTGCTCGATGCATAGTCACTAGCATGTACATGATTCCAAACTCTTTGTTCCAAAGTCTAGTATTTGCCATGATGGGAGGCCTGTAACCCGATGCGATTTAATTTCTTCAGTACAAGCCTACATGATTCATCAAAGTCAAATTTTGCACCATTTTCCAGCAATCTGCATAATGGTCTGGAATTTTTTGAGAAGTCCTTTATAAATCTTACGCCAAAGAATCTGACATAATACAGAAACTTCTTATCCCTTTTCTTTATTTGTAGGTAAGCGTTAGAGTTTTATGATAGAAACCTTAGCTTGGTCAACTTCTATTGTTGCAGAATTTTATGTCCAGAGACAAGATTCATACATTACCATGAAATGACATTTCTCTCAATTCAAAGCTAAATTCTTGTCTTGGCACCTCTAAAGTACAGTCTATAAAGTTTTCAGGCAATTCTCAAAACTTGATCCATAAACTGAGAAGTCATCCATAAAAATTTCCATATCCTCTTCCACCAAATTTGAGAATATGGACATCATACACCTTTGGAAGGTGGCAGGAGCATTACATAATCTAAAAGGCATCATTCTAAAAGCAAAGGTGCCATAAGGACATGTAAAAGTATTTTTCTCCTGCTCCTCAGGGGCTATGGAAATTTGATTATAACCAAAATATCCATCAAGAAAAAAGAAGTAAGGGTGTCCAGCTAACTTGTCTAGCATTTGATCAATAAAGGGCAAAGGATAGTGATCGCCGATTGTTGTGTTCGGTTAAACAATCAATGCACACCCTCCATCTTGTCACAGTTCTTGTCGGAATCAGTTCATTTTTCTCATTTCTGATGTGTCACGCCCCGATTCCCGGTCCGACCCGATTGGTGAGTCCGAACCGGTTTCGGGGTGCGAAACCATATACTGGGACTCCTTATTTTTATAACCAACAATCATTTACAATTAAAAATAGACTACCAGGAGTGGTATCCCATTAAAAAATTTATTCACATTTACTAAGTCCCATTTCTTATACAAATACACATATATATACATATCTAATACAAACATCGAGGGTGGAGCAGTCTTGGTGAGCACCTATCTACGAGATGGCATCTTCTTGGTATTAGATATCTGCCTCCTCTTTAACTCCTCTTAGTGCCTACAGGATTGAACACACGTGCTAAACTGCAGCTTAGTAGGAACATATAGACAATAACGACCAATAATGCCAATGCATTGTCACTTTGTCTTTACATTTACATTTACTTATGCAAATACTGATGTCTATTCTTATTTGACTTCTATCATCTCATATTATACTGTGTAGATTTTATTCTTTTCAATGATTCCTTATCATTTTCTTGTTCATATCACTTTGCAATGTGTAGTCTTTTCTGAGTTTATAACTCATATCTACTACATGTATGGCATATCATCTATCATATTCAAACAACGTATTCATATACAATGGCAAATGCGAACCATATCAGTCATATTAAATAACTCGGTCAAATCAAGCTAATACTTATACATATTAGACTCTTACCATTATCACGATCGAAACCATTAATCGCTCACGTTAGAAGTACGTTTCATGATCTGGGATGCCGTTAAAAACATTTTGTTTAAGTTATATTTAATTTTTATTTTCCAAGGATATCGCGACGAATCCTACTTGACGGTTGGCGGGATCCAAGCTGAGCTGGTTTACTCCGGCGTTTTCAATCAAAACATTTATTTTGTCTTATTAAATTTTCGTTTCAAAGTATGTGACCCGAATCCACAGGCTCGACCGAAGGCGGATCCGAGCGGGCAGTTTACTCGAACATTTCCATCTTTCCAAAACATATTTGTTTATGTTAATTCATTTTTGACCTCTTAATTAAGCAAAAAACACTTCCCTTCGAGGGCAATCCCATGACATTTACAAATTCAAAACATAGTAACATTCATAATATGTACTACTAAATGATGCCTTTTTACTATGTCGATATAATGTAAAGATGTATACCAAATGCACTTTTTAATACCATCGTTTTCCCTTTTGGTTTGTAATAGTTCACATATATGTACTAGAAATTGACATCCTAGCAGATTCGGTTGGTGAATCACACTTTATGTTGGTGTGTGTGATTTCACATTCAATATTACCGTCTCACATATGACTATAAGAATTCGACATTCCACGTGATTAGGTTGGTGAATCCTGTCGCATGCATCATTCATTAGCAATGTGATTTCGCATTCAATTATTACCGTCTCACCCCACTGGCTGCAGAAATTCGACATTCACGGCGGTCAGTTAGTGAATCATCATATCTGTCATTCATTAGCAATGTGATTTCGCATTCAATTGTGCGAATCTCACATATGGCTATAGGAAGTCGAGCATTCCGCGGCAGTTAGATTCAGTGATCACGTCGCAATACGTCATTCATTAGCAATGTGATTTCGCATTCAATTATTCGCAGTCTCACATATGGCTATAGAAATTAGACATTCCACGGCGATTGATTCGTGAATCTGTCATCACGTCATTCATTAGCAATGTGATTTCGCGATGAACAATCTGATTTACCTTCACGGTCGGTTGGTGAGATCAGTCATATCGATTATTAATGATACATTTCAAAATCAATTTTACTTTTATCACGATGGTTAAAACATAAATTAAATACATGCACATCGATGTGACCGGACATTTCGAATAACAATCATTGAATCGATATATATATACGTATATATATTTCATGATGCTGATGCATAACCGATCATAATCACATTTCAATTCTAATATCACTTTCGTATTATCTTTTTCGAATATACGCAATCTATATACACATTTATATGCTCATTTTACATATTCATTCACGATATATAAATTTCTTAAATGCACCGTTCCGCGTGTTCATTTCACGTATACTCATTCATAAATACTCATTTACATTGTTCATTCACGTATACTCATTCATACCTCAGTCATAAATTCATTGACCCGTATACTCATTCATGTATACTTATTCATAAATACTGTTCACATATTCAATCACGTATACTCATTCATATACCGCATTTACGTATACTCGTTTCCCATTGTTATCATTTGTTTATATGTGATAATAATAAATATATCATTATACGTTATGTGTTCTGACATATTGCCTCGCATGTTCACAATCATGTTTCAATTCGTTTCATTTTCATTTTCCATAATCATTTTCATGTTTCGCGAACATCTTTACATTTTCATTTTCTACTTTTTCCTTGTTTCATGCCTATTACATATGGCACTTCATATTCTTGTAGTATGATGTCCTGTGAATCACACCTCATTCCATATATTCTCATTTCTTTTATGAATCTAGTTTACTTAGGAATTGGAATCAATCCAATCGGATCATCCAAATTAAAGTTGCTGGCATTTATTTTAACTAGTCATTACCGATTTTCTAGTGACAGTTTGTATTACTCATTTTCCGAGGTCTTAACTTCATATTTTGACACTATGTCCTTATACTCATTTAAATCTAAGGTGCTAAAGGTTCTATTCCAACTGGAATCACCCGATTCGAACATAAAGCTCAAGATTACGTCGTAGCCGGACTACTCTATGTCCAAAGCTGATGCAGGAATTTTCTTGCACATGGCTCCACTTTAGTGGTACCCAAGTCCTTAGGATCAGAATTTGACGATGCCTCTCTTTAAGTTTGAAGTTCTCCTTGATCTATTTTACTTAACCACTTGAATCCACTCAAATCGGATAAGAAATGGGCAAGTTATGGCCAAAATACGAAAACTGGTCAGAACAGGAAAACCAGAACAAGTCCTACCGGTAGGACAACTTCTACCATTAGGACTTGGCCAAAATGACCGAGAATCAAAAGTTCTACCGGTAGAACTTAACTACAGTAGGACTCTCCGAAAAGTGCCCAGAATGTGTGTTTTCTCACATTTTTCCATATGTTTCAACTCCAATCAACTCTATACCTCATAAATACTTCAAGACCACTTCAAATTCATCTTATGATCTCTTTTCTACTCAATTTATCATTCAATCCTTCTCTTATTTCAAAGACCTATTATGAATTTCTTCAAAAACCATTCTAATATGGGTCTTAACCCATACACATACCAAATACACAAATTTATTAGGGTTTGTTCTAAGCTTGACCCCTTTTCTTTACTGATCAGCGTCAAATCCGACCTCGAAAGGAGGGATTCCATGTTTTCTTGTGCCATTTAGAGTTTTGTTAACCCTAATTCCAATACATCTTTGGTTAGGATGAAATCTAACAAACCTAGGTTTAGGTACAACAAATAACCATTAACCAAACAAAACCAGGATCCATACTCAGGTTAGTAGTTCCATACCTTTTTGGAGCTTGGATTTGCTTGATCTTAACTCCCTCCCTCTTCTTCCTCTTCCCTCTTTTCTCTTCTTTGCTCTTCCCTCTCTCTCTCTCACGGGTTCTCCTCTAATGAGACCAATTTTTGGTCTTTAAAACATGGATTCTTAAGGCCATGTTTGGCCCTCAAATAAAACCCATTTTGACTTTTAACTTTCATTTGCATTTAAACCCTTCCATTCATTCCAATTCAATTCCATCTTCTCTGTTCCATAATGGCATATAACTTATGGATTTATGTCATTTGGCATATAACTTATTAAATTTCTATTTTGGCATCCCATCCTTTGGCTTTATTACCTTTGGGTCCTCAAGTGGAAAGTACCACTTTACCTTGGCTCTGTTAATTCCCGGGTCTCTCGTTTTATTTCCCAAAAAATTTCCATTTAACCATAATATACCACTAGAAACAAGTCAGAAAGCTTTGCTAGGGTATATTTCGAGATGTTATGATGGCCCGTGAATCCACCCATTTAGGAACCACATGGTAGGCTCACCCAAAGGTTATCCCCAGATTGCATAGATAAATCTGCATTCGACCATTTTAATACCTCATTTAAATGACTTCTTTCATCACTGGGTTCAATCTTCTCTGATGTTTAATTGATGTTTTTGCATTCTCCTCCAGGAGGATTTTATGCATGCAAATTGAAGGACTAATCCCTTTCAAGTCTTCTACTAACCAAGAAATGGCTTCTTTATATTTCTTGAGAATTCTAATCAGTTTCTGCTCATTTTATACTATCAAGTGGGTTCTTTATGATTACAGAACATGCTTTTCAGCTCTAGAAGGCATATTTCATATGTTTGGGTAATTCCTTAAGAATTAGCCCTTTAGAACTTTTTTCCACTTCTTGTCCCTTCTCTTCACTGCTGCTTGACTTTTCTGCACTAATTTCATTTAGACCGAGTACTGTTTCTCTAATTTCAAAATTGGAATTCAGATATTCAACATCATGAGTCTCAATATACTAGAAATTCATCTCATTCTCATTCATTAAATTCTGGTTTTTACAATCATTGATCAGTTCAGGACTAATGGGAACAAATTGTTTTACAATCTTACTTTCAGCATTGTCATAATCAGTTGTTTGAGCTTTGATTGATTGAAATGCGCTTCATCTTCCCTCTCTAAAGAGTGAGTTCTGCTTCTTAACATCATCGAGTAGCTCTTTGTGGCGGGAAAGGCCTCCCAAGCAGTAGTGGGACTTGTGTGTCTTCTTCCATGTCCATTACTACAAAGTTCACAGGGAAAATAATTTTTCCCACCTTGATGAGTACATCTTCAAGGGCTCCCTCTAGCTGAGCCATAGTCCTATCTACCATCTGTAGGGTCATAGTTGTAGGAGTAAGCTCCCCCAAACTCAGTTTCTTCACTACAGATAGTGATATTAAGTTGATGCTTGCCCCTGAATCACATAAAGCCTTCCCAAATTCAAAATTCCCTATGGTGCAGGGGATGGTGAAGCTGTTAGGATTCTACATCTTCAAAGGTAAATTCTATTGAATTACTGCACTGCAGGTGGCTGTTAAGCTCACCACTCCTTCTTCAACAAATCTCCTTTTCTTACTCAAAATATCCTTAAAAAACTTTGCATAATTAGGCATCTGAGACAATGCCTCAACAAAAGGTATGTGTATCTCTATCTTCTTAAACATGTCCAAGAATTTAGAGAACCGCTCTTCCATCTTTGCTCTTTGCATCCTCTGAGGAAATGGAACAAAGGGCATATATGCTTGCACCTCTTCTTTCTTCTTCAAGTTTCTTTCCTCTACTGGTTGTTCTTGCTGCACTGTTTTCTTTCTGCTCTCTTTAGTCTTTTCTGAACTACCCAACTTGATTTCTTCTTCAATTTCTGCTTGCTTTTCTTTCACAGTCTTCCTCTTTTCATCTTCTTTTCTATTTTCAAACTCTCCACCACTCCTTAGAGTCACTGCCATATAGTCCTTAGGATTCTTCTTAGTATCAATTGGGAAGGCATCCTGTGACTGGTTCTGCATTGCTAGGGCCAGCTGCCCCACTAGTGTCTCTAGATATTTGTATTGGCCTGAAACACAGTTATGTTTGCCTAGAATGTTGCTAGCTCAGCAAACTTTGGTTCATGAATGTTCAACAGTATTTTGTTCTCTCCCATGAAGCTCAACATCTACTGTTGTTGATAGTTCTGCACAGGTCATTGGCCTTGCTGTGCTCCACCTTTATATGAGAAATTCTCATGGTTCCTTAGTTCTAATGTGTAGTGGGTTGGAAGGTTGGTGTTGGGCTTGAAAATGTAACTTTTGTTTCCACCCACAAACAGAGCCTCCTCCACCTAATAGGGACCCTTATGAGGAAGTCCCTCATCAGTGATACTCTTCTGCTCATTTCCTTCCACTGTTCCCACTTCATGCGCTGAATGCATTCTTCTATCCTAGTTTCCCAACTTGTTCATCAATGCATCAAGCTTTGCCTCTATAGCAGTCATCCTATTTAGCTCTATTACACCACCTCCTCTTAGTCTACTTATACTCCTTGAAGTCTCGAATGGAGCTCTATAGTTGCTTTTGGCCAAATCTTCAATAAACTGGTTAGCCTCTTTAGTACTCGTTCTCTTAAATGCTCCCTGACAAGGCATCTAACAGTCGCGGGTGTAATTCATGGCATGGTAAAGATGTCCATCTGTGGTAGTCGAATCAATGCCATGCGTGGGTATCTCTTCAACAACCTCTTGTATCTTTCGGGCATTGTAAAGGCACAAAACACTCCTTGCTTGGAACACTGATAATCTCTCATCTCCTCTGCGAGTGGCAGAGGGAAAAATATCTACTCATGTATTCTCACGGCTCCTCCGGTTGTTCATTGATCCATAAACGGTGACTCAGGCCAAGTTGTTGCCATATCTCTCGGTGAAATGGAAAGAGCTACATCTTTATCTTAGGTCTCACATTGAGTTTCAACGTATTTGGCCATTCTCGGAAATCTACCCGTATGCTCGATAGGATTATGTTGGGATGACGATTATACGTGTTGCTACACCATTGATAAGAGTGGCAAGCCTTCAAAATTGTTGGCCTCTATGGCGGTGCCTCCACGGCCAAGTGTTCGCGTCTCGATGTTGGTCTCTAGAAATCTTCCATCGTCCTCTGCCACCGGGGTCTCTCGGTGCAGCTAGGATGTTACGATCTGTTTTTCTTGTTCTTTATGTCATGACTGCGATTCGGTAACTTCTTACTTTCTTCATATTTCTTAGTGTCCTCTCCAATTCAGTGTCCAATGGCAACAGTTTTGCTTCTGGTTTTTTATGCATGTGATAAATTCCTAAAATGGTAATACACTGAGATCAAGTGAGATCAGTAGATAACATAAATATATTATGATATGCTTTCATGAAAGATCGGTAGCTAAGTCAACTACTGCAATTAAAACTATTTTTGAAAATTTTTGATAAAAGTTAAAAGGAAAATGTCCAAAATAGCAATTTTCTCTTTGGTAAGAATATTGATATTTAAACTTTACTTTCATTTCAATACCCGGCAATGGCGCCATAAACTTGATTGATACTGACTTTGATTTATCAACATAGACTAAAAACTGACCTAGTTATAGCATAAAAACCAGAAATTATTCAATCCCTAGCAGTCATGCCAAAAACTTGTTTGATTGAAAATATATAAAATTTGTTTTCTGTTGTTTAGGTAATAATTTGCAATTTAAATTGGTTTTAGTCTAAATCAGCATGAGTGCATGTCATCTAAAGTAATAAAATGGATTTTTAAGTCGAGATATCATTTACAGTTGATTATAAGGCTAAAAAAATTAACTACCCTCACTACTCAAGATCCTCATTTGAACTTCAAATTTGAGGATAGATTTAACTACAAAGTAAAGTGAATCAAAGAAATAATGAAATTCTAAAATACATGATTAGAGAGTTCACTGGACTAAAATAACCTTTAAAGATGACAATGGTATTTGTGACATCATTTTACAGTTCGAATAAAATATAAGTATGGGATATGAACCTTGGGAATTATCGAGAGAAAATTAGTGTAGCAATGGATTTCGCCTAACACCACATTTCCACTCTCAGCTTACCACACTTCTATCTACAGACAGTAATATTACAAGAAATCTCTTTGTATGAATTGATCACTTTTGAATCTATGTTTTTTCCTTTCCGAGTACTTGAGTCATCTCTTAGGGGCCCGAAATTGCTTGACCTCATAGACAAGATAATGCAAGCCATCTCCAAAATAATTGGTATCTCAACCATTAATTAGACAAGAATTCCCTCTCACCTTGATTAGAATCTCTGCTAACACAGGGTTGAGATTGTTCCTCTCAACTAAGGTGAAACTTCTCATAATTAAACTACTAGATCAATAGGTGGATCATATGCCTCAAGAACACACTCTTGCTGTCACCCAGGAGGGATCCTTGAAGTCAGAGGTTAGATCATCATCAATGACATATCAAAGTAATCCTAAAAGTGCATTAGTTCAAATAATATCAGTGTAATTTACCCCCGAGTGATTGCTCTTTGCTCTTAGGTAGTCCATTTTTATGTCACTCAAAGGGATTCTTGGAAATCAGAGCAATGATACAACTCTTTCCGGGTACCAAACACTGATATTTAGAACAGTTCAATGTAGGAGTAATACCAGATAAATCACTCCAGTTTTCATACCCAAAACATCATTAAAATATTAAAATCAATGATCCCAACAACATATTCTTCCCAGGGGGAGCTTAGCCTTTCAAATCTAAATCACAAATGACAATGACTAGTTGATCAAACAATAATCAAAACTGAAGATAAATGAATTCTAGAAAAATTCTTAGATTCCATTTAAGTTCAGACATAAATAGAAGCTTGAAATACATTCATCCATCTCGGAATCCCAATTTAGATCACTACTCTAATAAGAAAACTAAATCCAAAAAAAAAAAAAAAAAACTAAAAACATAAAAGGGAAAATAAAAAGAAAAATATATACAATGAGACTTTAGCTCTCCCAAAAAGCACAAAAAACTTGATGAAAAGTGGTGGAAGTTGCGCACTAATCCCCAGGAGCATCTATTTATAGGCTTAGATCTTGGGCCACACAAAACAAAGGCCTATTTGAATAATTTGGAAGAAGCCCGAGAAAATCACGCCCTAGTCTTTGCTGTCATGGCGATGTCTGGTGATCATTTCGGTGATGTTGCAACATTGCTAACACAGTGTCACGACATTGTTGATTCAAGTTCATCTGACCACCTTAAGGCGATGTCTCACATTGTTGTGATGTCAGCGACATTGAATCTTGATGTTATGAAGCCCTCTGTCAATGTCATGGCTGATGTCGGAGCATTATTAGGGTAAGCGTCACAGCATTGGATGTTTAGATCTCTGTTTTCAAGCCTTGGCTGATATCATGATTGCTATTAGCAATTTGCTCTTACAGTCTTGCTCTAATGTCGCGACGTTAGCGGTGGTCTAACATTGATGTCGAGACATTACATTGATGTCTCAACGATGTCGTGGCGATGTCGCGACATTGGTCCGTTAAACTTCACCTCCAGGCTGCTTTGATATGATGTCGCGACATTGCTTTGATGTTGCGACAATATTTCTTGATGTCTTCAGTTGAGCTTTGTCACGATGTTGACGCGATGTGATGGTGATGTCCGCGACATTGGTAAGTGATAATACCACTTGACAATCCTTAACGATGTCGCGACGACGAACATTTCAATTCTTCTCCGCTCGTAATATAAGTAGTCGTGTTGTGGCGATGTCATGACATTGGATGTCTGATGTAGTTTGACTGCTAAGGCTACTTCTGATGTTGCGACATTGAGTTGTGATGTTACGACATTGGTTTGGTGTTGCAACAATGTCGTGATGATGTCGTGACATTGGCATATCTTTGTCTTCCCCTTTTTAGCTGATGTCGCAGCTATGCCACAACATTGTAGTAGTGTTAAGACCTTCTCCACACAGTGTTGCAACATTGGAAATCTGATGTCGCAACATTGGCCCTTTTTTTGCACAATGCTGATTTATGCTCTTTCTCTATTGAATTATGTTTCTTTTCCTTAATTTCCTGCAAAACATAAATCTGGGTGAAAGCTCCATAATTTTACATTAAACTGAACTTTTAAGCCTAAAATATACTTGAAAAATGGGTTTAAAAATAGATGAGTTTTAGACTCATCATGATGCTCAGGGAATCGGACGATCAAGACCCCTACAATTTGCTGTTCAGGGGATCCGATGATCAAAGTCCCAACAATTTTTATCTATAATGTATGGGAGCCTAGGTCAATCCTTAAGGAAGTTCCTTTGGGCAGACCTAAATCATTAGTTAGTCTTGCGAGGATGCCCTTGGCTCACCATTGGAGATTTCAACTCAATTACCTCATTGGAGGAAGTCTCAAACAGCAGCAAATTAGAGCAAGGCAAAAGTGCTTCTTTCTCAAGGTGGATTTTTGACAATGAATTAGTCGATATAGGGCTTATGGGCCCTAAGCTTGTTGGGCTTTTCCTCATGTGGAAGGCCTAACTTAAGAGCCCAAAGTTTAAGGCCTCTTAGACCTTTATATAAAAAGGAAAAAGAAACTCCTTTTTTTTTTTTTTTTTTATGGGGTCAAACCACCAAAAGTGAGAGAAGGGAGAGGGGCTCGAGGAATGAGGAAAGTGCACTTGGTTGGTGGGAGAGTGTGATTTATTTGTCTAAAAGAGTTCTGTGGCTTAGGGATAAAAAAGACTCATGTTATGAACCTTGCTTTCATGGCTAAAATTGGTTGAACCTGTCGGTAGACAAGGACAGCCTTGGTCCAAGGTGGTCTCTAGCAAATACATCCTAGGGGAGATAGACCCTTCGAATCTTAAGGGTAAGGCGTCTACCTCTAACCCTTAAGCTTCGAAGGGTCTATCTCCCCTAGGACGTATTTTCTAGAACCACAGACTGAGCTCATATCCCAGCAAAGTCAACTGTTACAACCAATAATAGTCCTCTGCTATCAAATCGCCTCTAAAACATCAACTCTTGGACAGGCAACCACCTCCCAGTCAACAAGTGCAGATTCCTGTCCCTCATCCCTCCCAGAAGAGTTCTAATCCACTTTTGTCAATTTTATCCGTGAGTGATTTAGGAAGTAACGCTGATTGGAGAGCAAAGGGACAAATATTTAGATTTCCAACCTTCCAATATAGTGCCCATGCGATCAATGATATTTTGGAAGAGTTTCGATTTTATTCTCTCATGGATAGAGGGAGATCCAAGATATCTTCCTAAATTGATCGTGGTAGGGATCCTTGATATTCTCGAAATTTCTTCTACCACGTTGCTATTCACACTTTTCGAGAAAAAAATACTGGACTTCATGAAGCTAACTTTCTGATTGGACTTGGCACAAAATTGACGAAGGCAGCTTATGATGATTCTAATTTAGGCTACTGAAGCCTTTACTAAAAGAATAAGGTCATTTGCATAGAAGAGATGAGAGAGATGAGGGCCATTACGAGAAAGGTGAATAGGATTCAGAATGCTGGATTCAGCGGCCTGATGGATTAAGTGTCCTAGTCTCTCCACACATAGAATAAAGAGGTAGAGGGGGAAATTGCATCACCTTGTCTAATACCCTTGGAGGGTTGAAACCAGTCTAGTTGTTTCTTATTCCAACTAATTCCTGCATGATGTTTCTAGTCCATGAGTCTAAGAGGCCCACCTTTTCGAGAGTATCTTGGATAAAATTCCATGAAAGGCGATCCTTGGCCTTCTTAGTGTCGACCTTGATAATCATGAAGCCCTTATTAGTCTTTTTCTGACGCATGGAATGGAGAACCTCTTGATAGATGATAATGTTGTCCACAATCAGGCGACCCTGGGACAAAGCTATTTTGGTTAGGTGCAATTATGCTTGCCATAATTCCCATCAACCTATTGGTTAGGGTTTTAGTAATGACCTTATAGGAAACATTGCATAAAATGATTGGTCAGACATTGAAAATTTGTTCGGGGTGGTCGATCTTCGGGATGAGCAATACAAGAGTATCATATGTCCCCTCTGGGAAAGAACACGAGTTAAGGAATTCAAGAACGAACTTACAGAGATAGCCCCCTATGTCCCAAGTGTTTTGATAAAATCCAGCTTGAAAGCCATCTACCCTCTGGCCCTGAAGGGGGCCATATCAAAGAGAGCTGTTTTGATTTCCTCTACTGAGAAAGGTTTACTAAGCAACTTTAGGTATTCCTTTGACAAGGTAGGGAATCCGTTTAGGATCTACGGTTGTGCCTCTTTTGTGTCTTCCGTTTGGATAAGATTCAAATAGAACTCTTGCACCATCTTCTCTAGATTGGTTGGATCTAAAACCCAATCACCATTAGAAATCCTGAGAAGTTCCATCATATTTCTGTTTCTTCGAATTAAGGTGGAGGCATGATAAAACATTGTGTTCTTGTCTCCGGATGCAATCCGTTCCTCCTGGGACTTCTAGAAGCAGAGGAGTTCTTGCTTTAACACAAGGTTGATTTCTTCAAGCAACTTCTTTTCTAGTTTCAGCAAGTGACGACCTCCTTGATTCGCAATGCATTTTTTAACACCTCAATTCGGGCCCAAAGATTTATTTTTCTATAGTGGATATTACTGAAGACTAGTTTGTTTCAGTCCTTAAGCCTAGCTACCAAGCTTTTGTTATTATCTGGGAGGGGGCCTACTAAGTTCCACTGATCATGGACGAACTGATAGAAATAGGGGTGAGTGATCCAAGCAGCCTGGAATTTAGTTTGGGGCTTGTGTTGGTGATCCCCTCTTCTAGTAAGGGTAACAAGGATGGGGCAATGGTCTGAATGAAGCTTGGGGAGATTGATGGTTTTTGTAGAGGGGAAGGTCATCTGCCAATCCATGTTGCATAGGGCACAGTCTAGCTTGACACCTTTAAAATTAGAAACCGACTGACCTCTTGTCCACGTAAGCTTTGATGGGATAAACACAAACAATGCACAACCAGAATTTTATCCTCTTGTGAGAACCTAATAGGAACCAATCAAATGAGCAACGGTAATTTACCCAAATCAACAAGTATATGAACACCAAACATTACAAGAAATTGCTCAGTTAGCTACGGAAGTAGCTAGGAAATAGATCTAAGCTAATTTGTAATGCGATGGAATAGTAAAGAATTTTTATTTTAAAGATTAAGAAAATTTTAGCAGTTTGGTTAAGGGTAAATTTTACGACGGAATGAAAGTCCCTAGCTAATATTGTACGTTGATTTTGGCCCATAAGATTGTGTTAAATTTAGCAGCAACTTTAGAGACGGATTTTCCTAGCTGATTAGCTAGAGAACAAATCCGTCGTAAATCATGATCTGAAATATTTTTTACAATTTTATTATCTATAGCTAGAAGTTTTTCCTAACACACAATAACTGAAAAATCTGTCGTATATTACTAAATTGTTGTTTCACAAAATGTATGCATTTAGCTAGGGATAGCGTCCGTCGTTAAGTCTATGCCGAAATATTTTTTTTGTTTTGATTTATGTATTTAGTTAGGGATTAGTCCCTAGCTAAAATAGCTAGGGAAAAAATCTGTCGCTATTGGTGCCCTTAAATTGTTATTTTCACAAAATATATGCATTTAGTTATGGATTTTTCCTAAGCTGTTATAGGGATTGTTTCGTCGTTAAGTCTATACGAATTATTTTGTTTTGTTTTATATATTTAGCTGAGAGTTGAATTCCTAGCTAAAATATAGGGACAAATTAGGTAAGCTATTGGTGTAGTAAGTACTAATTATGCATGTGCATTTAGTGGGAATTTTCTAGCTATTTAATAGGGATGTCAGTCAGTTGGTCTATCTAGAGATTATTTTTATTTTATTTTTATATATTTAGCTAGGATTGATCTAGCTAAAATAACAAGGACCAATCGTGTGTTGTGCCCAGTGTATGCATTTAGCTAGGGATTTTTCCCTAGCTATTTAGCTAGGGATAGTGTCCGTCGTTAATTCTATAGCTAATAATTTTTTGTTTTGTTTTATATATTTAGCTAGGGATTGTTCCCTAGCTAAAATAGCTAGGGAAAATATCAGTCTCTGTGGTGCCTTAAATTTGTATTTACTTAAAATATATGCGTTTAGCTAAGTTTATCTAACTAAATATATGAATTTAATCATTAAGCTATTCTTACCGTAAAATTCTTCTCATTTAGGAAATTCTTCTCTTTTGTTTATTTATGGGTGAATTTCAATCCTTAAGTTTAGGTTTTGGGCTAAATATACCAAGCTATCCCGAATTCAGAAATCTAGGGCTTGTTTGATTCGTGTTTTTTAAACTGTTTCATGTTAGCAAAAAACAAGGAGAATAAGGAAAATAGAGATAACATGTTTGGTTTTGATTGTTTTTGTTAGCGTAAAGACACATAAAACATTGAATTCACATAACAAGAACATTTTTCAGAGACATCAAAATTGTGTTTTCTATATTTTTTAAAAAGCATTACTCAATAATTAACAAAATATGATCAAACATATAGAGTCGATTTGATTCTTGTTTTTAAAAAATTTTTATGTTCTTAAAAGAATAAGGAAAACGGAGAACATGTTTGGTTTTATTTTATTTTATGAAATGGCGGGAATCTGAAAATCTTTTAAGTCGGAGGAATGACAGTTTTAGAGAATACAAAATGGTGTTCTTTGTGTTTTTAAAAGCTTGTTTTGATAAGTATTTTAAAAATAGGAATCAAACGTGCATTGCTTGCAACATCCAATTTTGCCCTTGAAGCATGGCTCAGGGTTGAATCCTTGAAAACAGGTCACTGCAACACATAATATGCAAATGAATGAATAGATGTCAAAAAAACCTTTCATCCATTTTTAGTTTCATTTTGATAAAGTACCCTCATATTTTAACTTTAGTACAATGTATTAAAATGTACCCGTTGTCATGGATAAAAATATCAGTTTCAACGGATATATATAGGATATATATCGATGAATATTTTTACATAAAAATCCATAAAACACAAAATAGATAAGATTTATGAAAATACATTGAAAAAGTTTAAAATTTTAAATACTTATCTTTTAAAAAATTATCATTGCATGAAAATCATTATAATTTTAAAATTTAAATATATATTATTAGACTTTATTCATTAAAAATAAATTATTATTATTATAATTATGTTTTATTTAAAAATAAGATAATGTTATCTTTTTAAGAATTGTCTTCAATATATATTAAAATAAAAATATATGTGTGAAATTTATCCATTAAAAATAAATTATTATTATTATTACATTTTATTATCATTAATTTATAATTTAAAATTATATTAATATTTAATATTTTATCTAATCAATTAATAATAATTTATAAAATATTATAAAATTATTAATTATTTATTTTTTAATATATATTATTTTTAAGAATTTTAAACGATGAATGAAAAAATAAAAACCATGTACTAGTTATTTTTAAAAAATAAGATTAATATTATAAAAGTGAAGATGATTTATTTCAAATATATATTATTTTTATGCCTTAAATATCAAAAAAGCTGAAAGAGGGGAACACAGTGGATGAGCTTGTCATTCTAAGATTTAGGGTGGGTTCGAATCACACGAAAAAGATGTCGATATTTTGATATCCGCATTTCTAATCGTGCCCTTTAGGACTTGAACTCGGGACCCTCCCCTCCATATGTTCTACCTATTTAAATGCATAATAAGTTTGGATCAGGAGGAGGGGCCAGACAACCACTTATAATAAGTTTGTTAACCAAAATTAATAAATTTAATCAAATTTTGACAAAAAAATGACCTTTTTTTTTTATAAAAAAAGTTTGAATTGGACAAATTGAGTTGAAAATGAGGTTGGATCAGGTTGAATCCGGAATCAAAGCAAACCCGACCCGAGATAGCATTGGTTTGTTGAGGCCCATCGCCTGGATTGGGCACGTTATGTGAGCTTGATTATCGAAGTCCTCGAGGATTGGTTAGGGTTTGGGAAAGTGAAAATAAAAGAAAAAAGTAGGGTTTAGCCGTCCCTCTTCTCATTGATCTCCTGCTGAGCCGCCATAGTTGCGAGTTGACTTGAGTTGCAGCGTAGGATTACTATATAGTTGCGACTAGACTTGAGCTGCAACTCTGACTTCTAAATTGTTGATACTTTTATAAAATGTTGGGATTTATTAGGGATTTAAATGTAAAATCTTGAAAGTTCGAATTTTAATACTATTTTTAAATAACACAATAATTGTGAAGAACACAAACCAAATGCTTCAAAATACTTTAAAAAATGTAACCTGATCATCTATCAAATATGCAGATGGTTGAAGTTTTTTTAAATTTAAATAGAGGTTTCGAGTTCGAGCCATATGAATGTAACAATATTATGTGATAGAGGTTTACCGTCTTTATGATCCATTTTAGCTTGAGTTTAAGTATGGTATGATTTAAAAATATCTTTTATATGATATATGAGATAAACCAAGTGACAATATATGACTTTAGTCACTATTTTATCAAATCTATTATATAATTAACTTAAGTATTGTTTCATCTTATATGATTTTTAACTATTTATATATTAGATCTATCGATTTATTACAAGAAAAACTGGAGTTATAGATATTTTAGTCACTATTTTATCAAATATATTGTATAATTAACTTAAGTATTGTTTCATTTTATATGATTTTTAGCTATTTATATATTAGGTCTTTCGATTTATTACAAATTTAAATAAAAAATATCATTTTTCTTTAATATATATATATACTTTTTTTTTCTCATGCATAAGCTTTGATTTTTACTACGTTGTATTAAAAATTGATTAACTTAAAAAAAAAAAGGGAAATATATTTTCTCATATTTATTTCCTTTTAAACTGACTAACAGTAACATCACCTTTTTTCTTGATCTCTAAATTCATTATTCGATTTGACATCAATGGATGAAAACGCCTCCTCACCGGATTACGGTAGAGGCGGCCCTTTGAACCATCATCTATATTCCCATAACCTTTGTACATAGTGGAATTCTCATAGCGAGACTGAATAATATTAAAGCGCTTGGATGTGAGAGAACATATTGAAAAGGAGGATCAGCCACCCCAAAATGGTGTCGTTTTGATCCTGCCAACACTCTTTGTTAACGTATACCTAACTATGCCCGAACTCAGCGGAGCTCAGGTGTGTCTGCCGTCTCTCACTTCTCGTCGGTTTCAATTTCGGATCGATCGATCTGTTTGATTATCTCTAGCCTCATTTTCTTCGATTTCGTAGCCGCCAATCATGATGCAGTGAGGTTTTCGAGTGTTTGGTTCGATCATCGATGAATTGATTTTTCTGAGTTTGTGTGTTTTTGTTTGCAGTTAGTGCGAGGTTCGTCGAAGAAGCGAAGATGTTAAGGGATTGGTCGAAGGTGAGTTCTTTGTTTCGGTAGAGTTGGTAAACGTTACATGTTGATGGTTTGGTTTGCGGAGTGGATTTTCTGTGAATTATTGGTTAGAGAGTGTAGTTGTGGTGGATTAATGATTGTTTGTATCAGGTTTTGGGCCAATCATTGGGAAGGATGAGAAGAGGGCTATGTGGTGTCGGCATTGAGCCTCATCTGCTTGGAAAAAGCAATTAGCAGAAGTGTGGGTTGTATTGGTTGTTTTACGCTTGTTGCTCTGTTCGGTTGGTGAGAATTGGCTGTAGGAAAAGAAAATTGTTGATATAGACTATAGAGAAAACCAAGGCATCACGTTGTAGCCATTAGGGCTTAATTAAATGAGTTTCCCAGTTCGAAGAGCTAAACTGCTCAACTAAGGCTGGTAGCGAGAAGCGAAGATCGCTCGAGCGGTTTAGCCACGGAGCTTGGCTCGGTTGCGAGGAAGTAACAACTCAAGAAAGGCCTCGGCGCCTGGGCTCAATAGCTCGATTTGCGAGCTCAACAACTCGGGAAAGTTCGAGAACTCGAGAGCTGTGCTTCGGTTTAAAGAGCTCGATTGCTGACTCGGGCTGGTAGCGAGTCGGTTCGACTGAGGCCGGTTGCCACGGGCCTCGGCGGCAATGCGGTCTGCCGGCGCTCGAAGGCCATATAGCGCGAGCCGATAAGCTCAGGTAGATAAGCCACGGAGCCTTAGCGGCTCGATCTGAAGAGCTCAGCTTCCGAAAGGCCGTATAACCCGCCAACCCGGTCGGCTTCGGCGATTTAGCCTGGGCCTCGGTTGCTCAATTTGAACCAAAGTACAGCCTATCTGAGTCACGCTTGCTCAATTTCAAAGCTGATCATCAATCCGCGCTTGATAGCCCAGAGCAAGATCACCAAAAAAGTGAGCTCACTGAGCTTCCTTCAAAGAGCTCGCCTTGCGTGAGCTTAATGTACCGTAAAGGCCTCAGCGCCTGGAGCTCTAAATAGCTCAGCTTGAAGAGCTCAACCCGCCCTAACTGCATGTTAGCCCAAGAGCGGCTCGCCTCAAAGTGATAAGCCCACTGAGCCTCGCAGCTCGCTCAAGAGCTCAACCGCTCAACTAAGGCCCGATAGCTCAAGAGCCAGTTCAGCTCAGGCAAGTTAGTTCACGAAGCCTCAACAGCTCAATTTTGAAGAGCTCAACTGCTCAACTAAGGCCATATAGCAGCAGATCCAGTTCACCTCAAAGCATCACCATGAAGCCTCAACAGCTCCAAATAAGAGCTCAAATACGATAAGGCTATAACCCAGAGCGCCTCATCTCAGCAAGACATGTTGCCCGCGGGAGCCTCAATACTGGGCCAAGAGCCCACTAGCCAACTAAGGCGGTCAGAATCCCAGGAGCCAGTCACCAGCAGAAAGACAAGGAACGCAATTAGTGGTGAAAGCCAATGAGAGGCAGAAAATGGGTATTCAATGAGAACGACATTACATATATCCAGGTCTGAGGTCCACGAAAAAAACAAACAAACAAGCCATTCATACATGTGCTTTTCTGCTTCTCAAACTTCTCACTTTCTTCTTCTCTTTTTCTTCTTCTTCCACACATGCAAGGTGCGACCGCACGGTAAGGGGGAGCATACAGAAGGGGAGCGGGTCTCACCCAGGTGTCGGGCTCTCCGTAGCCAGCTCACACTGAAAAGGACTCTTCCGCCCCACGCTGGGAATATCAAAGTTAAGGAACCAAGCCCAGGCACAGGCTCTCCCAAAGGCAAGCCACATCCAGGGCTCCATTGGGTGTGCCTCATCCCCAACCCCTATAACCCTCCGCCCCTTTCAACAACCGTATTTCGTCTCAAGGTCCTCAGCAACCCATGGCACTCCTTAGTCAGCATTCAATGTGAGCTATGTTCTCTAAGCTTTCAGGATTAGTGCCCAAAGTGCTATTTTGTCCTCATTTATTATGTTTATGCTTTTGTGTACTAATCATGCTAATTAACTCGATTTGCACATTAAGGTCCCTACTATTTTATTGATCGCATTTTGTGGCAAATTTTGCAGTTTTTGCTAGCTAATTATGCCGAAATTGTTGAGTCGATCCAAGCACGAAGAATTCTAGTCAAACTCAGCATTTCAAATCAAAGATCGAAGGAGAAAGGCAAATGTGGAAGAAACACCACCGCAGAAAGCTTCTCGCGAGCTAATCGTGAAGATAGCCTAAAGATCGTGCATCCCTCTGCAATGAGCCCGTGAGATTTCACGCGACTTTTACTTTTTTGCAATTTTGGTTTTTCTCCTTTTTACTCTTGTTTTATCCACTTATGTTTGGATTGATTGTATTTCACTTGGTTTGTAAGGCTACATAGTTATGATATTTTATATAATCGCTGAGAAGACAATTTCAGTCAAATAAAGTTAGGGTTCCAGCTTCTCCCGCTTTTGGCTTTTCTCTCTCATTTTCTCTCCCTTTTCTACGCTAAACACTCCTCTGCATGACAACTCGAGATATTTGGCTAGACCTCTTCCTCCTTGGGGCAGGACTACTGTCATTAGCTCGAGGTAACGCACGCCCCGTTTTAACGCACGATTTTTTTGGCTGCTTAAGTTCCTGCTTTCACCAGTTAAAATCTCTAAGTACGCTCTCTAATGTGTATTTGGCAGCTTTTGGGTTCAATGGATACTCTACCAGATCCATTGAGGCTCGCTAGTTGTCTCTTGCTAGTTATCGTGGATTAGGTTTTTTAGATGCGTTTTCACCGTTAGGAACATTTATGCCCATTTAAATGCTATGTTTCAAAAGGGAATCATAGGGTTGGCTTTAGCAATGAAGATCCCGCTCAGAAATAACTATATGTCATGTGCTCCCCAACGCGAGGAAAAATAACTGGGGACACGTGGTTACCTTGAAACCCTAAACCAAAGGGTCTGCACTTACATTCATTTTACATACAAAGTTTTGCGAGAAGCCGCTTGCAACCAACCACACTGCTTTTAACCAAACCCCAAAATCCAAATTTAATTCACCGCTACTTCCCACTCAAATCATTTGTATGAAGAAAAACTCATCCCCGTGTTCGACTTAGACCGCTATAATCGCAAGAGTCGACCACGCGAGGAGAACAGTAGATACAACATTGTTGATTCCGATCACCATCGCGGGCACAATCACTTTATGACGGGTTCGGCCCAACAAGCAGCGACATGCACCTCATTCTCGTAGGGACGATTGCGCCATCCCCGACTGCTCACCAAGCTCAATCTCGCAAATTTTCCAAATTCGTCCCGTCCCCCAGGTCATCCCGCGCCCGTGTTCGCCCTCGACTTCCTGGCCTCGAACCCGCCACTCTAAGCTATCTGCCTTTTTTCTTCACCTATTCGCCGCGCCGCCATGGTATGCCTCAGATCGACTGCTTTGGCGCCTCCGTCATGAGAGTCCAGACTCGATCTCGCAGCCTCACCGCTTAGAATAAGAGCAAACACCTCTCGTTTGGATCAAGGAAGCCATGGCCCCTGCTCGCCCAGCCTTTGCCAAACTCTTCAGATGGGTAGCCACCTGTCGACACCCAACACAAAATCAACACCCAACTCAAGATAAAATTAGATGCTGAAGACACGGAACTTACGAGGCGACTCTCGAGGGATGTGGTTTTCAAGGTTTCTTCAACCCATAGGCACCCGACCTCTCTTAAGATCGTAACTCCCAGAATGGATGAAACCGCACCAGCCGCAAGCTCAGCATTGGAAAGCAAGGAAACCCCATCTCCATCAGCTTCGAAACGCTTCCTCCCCAACTCTTCCGCCCTCGAAGGAGAAGGCTCAAAGACTCGCGCGTGGGGACTCGCAAACCATATAGCATAACCCCTCCAACGGCGCACACACGCTCTCCCCGAGAACCTTGAGGCCTTTGCTAAGAATCCAGAACTGAGCCACGAACTCAGGGTTTGTGGGTACCCCTACATGAGGCAATGACACTTGCCCCGCCGGCACGGGTAGAATAGATGATCGAGGGACGTTCCAACCTCGGACTTTGCCCCAGCAGATTGCACTCTAAGAGTCCTGAGTTTTCGCTTCACACTCCGAAAGACCTCCGGGATAAGATTCCACCTGGGGCTGTGGTGCCTCCCTAGCGGGCTCGCAACCTGGAGGCCCACATGAGAGAATCCCATAACTCGAGGATGGAAGGTCCCAGCAAGAAAGGAGGACCTCAACCCCAAGATCCGGAATATCCGACCGATCGCCTGCAGTAGGTGCGCGGAAGACACTCTGCCGCCACACACTGGGCCAGGCCGAGATCAAAGGACACTTGAAAATCACACAACAGTAATGCAAAATTAGGTACACTTGTCAACTTAATAAAAACTAGACCGAACTAAAACCAAAGCAAAGCTCACGTGATCTCCTGAGTGGTCCGCATACGTGACGCCTGGTGTCTCCTCACAAGAGGGTCGCATCTCTAACTACGGCCACTAACAAAAAGTAACGCTATTTCCAAATCAGAAAACATGGGAGATCCTAGATGATCGAGAGCGCGGCACGCCAGATAGATAAAGGAAGCCCTACGTCTCTGATGATCAAAAGGTCCAAGAACAGTTATACTGGGAACACCCAAGCCCTTGAGGTCTCAAAGAAAACCACAACACCCAACCGTACTCTAGAAATCAGCGAAAGTCGAGAGGGCGACATTGAAATGTTAAAGACCCTTTTTATAAAGGGGTGAGTGTTGCAGACCATTATCGAAGGCCACCTCAAAGAAACACACCATCTTGGAAACTTGATTCACATAAGAGTGTCGTACTGCTCTGAGTGCCGCACTCAGAAACCAAAAGGGCCCGTAACGCCGCAAAGCTCCCACATCTCTAATCTACTAGGTCCCACTAAGGTGAGCATCGCACGGCCGACTGGGATATTCCGATCCCACAGGGTACTTAATCTCGTCGATTCTACCCTTCCCTTTATCCAAGGGGAGAGGAGGTTCCCACGACGTCTCGAAAAGCAACCCACTAAACGATCGAGGACCTAATTCTGCTCCCACTCGACCTGTGGGATATTGTCAGAGTCACCCAATGCGCAAGGAAGAGGAGTCACCCATCTGAGAATAACAAGGTACAGAAGAACAAGGCCTAACAAATCTAAATTCTAGCACCTCGCTATATTACCCAAAAAGACACGTAAGGAAGAAAGACGACCACTCCAGACGTAACTAAAAGGCCACCTCAAGCATCACAACCACAAGGAACTCCTCGCACCTTTGGGTCGAACGAATGTTAAGGAAAAGGAAACCCAAACTTTTAGAGAAACAAAAAGGCTTCAAGAGACTGTGGAACACAAGTGCGTTAACGGTCGAGGATGTTTCTGAAGAACTAAAGAATTTGGAAGAAGTGGGCTTAAACTAAAATATCATTATCACAAAGATATATGATCACATAAAAGCCTCAATCAAACCAAACAGGCAAAACACGTGGAAGTCAATCCATTCAATAGGAACATACGCACCTCAAGACATCGCCGGTCGCATCTGGTGGGTCGGGGCAACCGATGTGGTTTAAAATAGGCGCGCAGCCCACTCGGCCGCTTCAAGGAAAATGTAAGCCTAGTGAAATGCCCGAAGACTGGCACTGGGGCCCAAACGATTTGCATTGTTCTCCCCATACAAGATGACAATCCAAAAGTCCATGTCCTATAACCAACCAAATTCTCACCGCATGGCAGATAATCAATAATACTATAGAATACCCCCGAGCCTAGTTCGACCAAACCCGGACGCCACATTTCTTTTTATCATGTTATTAAATTTTTCAAAATGTCACACCCGAACTATATAGGCCTTGACCTCTAATGGCGATCCAAACCGTCCCGCTTACTCCGACGCTTACTTATCTTGTCAAAACATTTTATTATGTTACTGCTGCGTAAGCGTTTCGGGGCTGGGAAGCCCATAATCATTTATACCAATGTACTGCAAACATAATCATTTAACAAAATACATTTACAAAGAAGGCATCTATGCCTTTCGTAATGATATACAAAATCAAGGTTCGTAGTTTAACTTTTGTTTTACAAAATACCACTTGTTCAAAAGAAATGATACGCAAATGACGTAGTATATACTTATACGTCGTACTTATGACTCATTCGACATCTGACCTCCGCGCTTGCTTACTTATACCCGCGCATAGATAAAACTATACAAGGCATTTTCATGCTTAAGGGTTCTATACATCTATTTAATATTCAATTTGTATCTCGAAGTACAAATATCAAACTATGCCTATTATATCAACATATACTCATGCTATTCATTTTCGCATGCTTTCATTTTTCAAATCATTTATCATATCACAACCTGCAATTTCAATGCATCAACTCAATTCACAATTCAATTTATGAGATTCAAGTGTATACATAAAATCCCATTTACACTCGTCAATGTTGGTTAATTCACTTTGACTATTCAAATCACATTTCAGATAAGATTCCGCTGAGCAATCCCGCCCCATTCTAAGAATGTGTCCACATTACCACCGCCCTATCATGACGGATGCCGCTTCAAGTGCACCCCACATATCATTTCAGAATGTCATATCATCAGATGGAGCGCCGCATTGGTGCATCTGCGCTGCGACATTTCTTCAATGCCATACGCCATCACACATGTCAATTGCAATCCTGCAAGACGACTACTCGTGCCTTCTTGTGACGATGCCATCATGCATTCTCACAAAGCACTATTCCTGTATAACAACTAATTCAAGATGTCGAATCGATAGATGTTTACAATTGATACTATCATTCAGACATCTATCTGGTTTTCAACATCACATTTCAATTCCATATTCACTTTCTGGTATCTTTTCAAAGATATCAACTATGTACTCATTTCCTATACTCATTCACGTATCATTTACATCATTCATGTACTCATTTCATATTTACTTTTATAAACTACTAACACTTAAATAAGAATAGTCGAACAAACCAAAGTTATCGACGGTTTCCTTCGATCTCGGGTCCTAGGGCTAGCGATCACCCGTCCCTAGTCAAGAATAAATCTCACGCCACTCTTAGTAGATAAACAATTATCATATTTTTTTGTGAATGGCAATTTATCTTTGTTAACGGTTTTGGGTTAAGACACTAAGTTTGCCCAACGACGAACTCGCCGAGGCGAAGCAAAGCTTCGCCGAGGCGGCGAGGTACGATACGTTTTTCACTTAGTTCTATCCTTATTTGAACCCCCATTAATCATTTCTTAGGATCCCTAACCATCGGTATACTATCACGGACCACAGAAGTTGCCTACAATGCTGGTACTGGCACTCACTTTGATCAAATTCCCAGACAAATCTCATCGCCGCTGGGTACCGGTACACTTTGAGGGTGGTACCTAAGTATTCATTCACGGCTTTTGCCTTAAAAATGCTGGAGCCTTTGCATTTTCAATCATTTTTCTTCCACAACCTTCTCCACTCATCCCATATCAAAAATCTACCATGGAATCCACCCAAAACAACCTAAAGGTGGTTTAGAAACCAATGAGAACTCCTTTCTTTGCTGGGGCTTTCCCCCAAAATCAGCATCATAAAGAGGAAGTATTAGGGCTTGATTTTTCTTTACCTTATCTCTTCGCATCATTCTTCAGAGGTTGTTTGATCTTTAGAAGCAAAAGTGGAGAGCAAAGCCACCCAAAATCGATCTTTCACAAACCCTAAGTTTTCCCCTTTTCCTTCCTTCCTCCTCAAAACGTGATGTGCTCTAATGAGCATCCAAAGACCACTTTTGGTCTTTTAACTCATTTAAGTGTAAGGCCTTGTTTGGCCTACACACTTATTATCCTTTCTCATTTTCCACCTTTTTGGTCTTAAGTCACTAAATCTTCATAAGGCCTTGCTCAAGCTACCCACCAATCCCATTTTCCATTTTTGCATCAAACTCTTTATTTCACTTTCCTTTATCATTTATCATTTGTTTCACATTAGATTTAAGCTATCATTGACTCCTAGGTCCTCATTTTACAAATTTACATTTGCCCTTTTCACTTAGTTTATTTCCCTAGTTCGATCACTTTTCATTTTAGAGCATATAATATTCAACTTATGCTCACTTTCAATTTACATTTCAATTTATTAGTTCATCAAATTTCCTGAAAAGCCCAAGTTTGACTCAATTTATAACAATATATATACAAAATTATTATAAAAATTCTAGGGTATTTTTGGAGCGTTACAGCTTATTCTATAAATCAAACCGAATCTCACCAATGAGGGAAGTAGGATAATTCTCAATAACTGCTCCCTCATTATCCCTTATTAATCTGATAGCGATAAAGGCATAAAATACCCCCATCCACTGGAAAAGAATCCTTACCACCATCCAATTGGGAAAAACATATGCTATAAATACTGTGCCACCCCATCTGCGTGAAAAGTACGCGTAACATCTACTCGCAAGATATTCTTCCACAAGAAAGAATCGACTTAGGCATCGGAGCGGCAACGAGCGAGCCCTCGCCGATCCTCTTGTTTCTTTGTTTTTGCGTAGGAGTCCAACATCTGCAGCCACTGACCGCCTAACGACAATTCCGGCCTGTACTCATATCCCAAATAAGGCTCCAGCCCCAGCCCAGAAAAGGCATCATCACAAGCATAGCATGACATTTAAACACAAGAATAATCACACAAATGGTCCACTCTAATCATAAAACAAGGCACTTTTCATTCCTTCACTACGAACTAGTTTTGGTTCCATTCATCAACAATCACCTGTGGATTCTAAACACTGCTAAGAAAACCCAACATCACCCTCAGATCAAAACAAATCTCAACATAGTCCGGGACTGCCTAGAACTAATATCAAAATTTCCAATATTTAATCCAAAAAATCTTGGAACTAAAACACACGACCAGTTTCGGCCCCGAAGAACTCACATGCCATTAAATAAGGCCTTTAAAGCAAAAATAATCCAAGAAATTTCACTCAGGAGTTTATAACAACCCAAGATTTTGGTACCCACGCGTAGCTCTCGATGTGTGGATCGACTTTGCCTTTTACTCCGATAAAAACCTACGTTTTGATTTCCGTAAATCTTAAAGAGAAGTGAAAAACCCATTTTTCCCCTTTCTCTCTCTCTCTCTTCTCCTCCCTCACGCTCCTCACCCGCCTGCTTTTCTTCTCCTTCTCCTTTTACTTTCCTTTCTTTCTATCATTTTCCTTTTTTTTAAATTTGATACATGTCTCATATCGCGCCATGTGTCTATCTCTCATTCGGGTCCGTTTCTACCAAACAATTCTATTTTTTCGCTCAATTCTATTTTAAATGAACTTAGCTCAAGCCATTTTTAAGTATTGTATTTATCGCTGAGAAAAATCATCTTGCATCTTCGAAACGTGTTAGATAGATGAAGTCGCGAAGGATAACTAGATTTCGAGACCGAATTCAGCGGTGAAGTCATTTAAAATCTATCAAATGCTCTACTAAAACCACTAGTTTCAATCCAGAAATACCATTTGGCTTGCTTTCAGAAAATTGAATTTTAGGGTTTACAAATCGCGGTCGGATGCCGCTAGATTTTTGATTTTTCTCATAGAATTATCAGTTTCAATTTCTTTTGGTAGGCGGAATGTGTGATTTTAATATTTGGATTGACTTGTTTAGTTCATTGCCCCAATACTAGGGTTTTCTTATTATGAAATACCTCTATTTTTTAATCTTTAAGCCATAAATTTAACTTGATCTCAAAAGTTTCTTTATGTTCATTCATTAGTATTTTTTATTTTATTATGTTTTTTTTGGTAATAAATATATAAGCAAACTAACTTAACATATATGTGGCCATTCTACTTGTCAAATATAGGCCCAATAAATTTAAAAATAAATACTAATATTTTAAATAGGGTACTGTAAATATAATCTTATTTTCTTATACTTTATATTTAAAATTTTTATAAACTAAAATTTTAAAAATAGAAATGAAAAACTATCCACAAAGTTAAGTCAACACACAGATAAATAAAATTAATAAACTATGACTACGTAACAAAAAATTAAGTAATGTGGTGTGCAAAATCAAGAGGTCTGAATTTAATGACCGTCAGGCTTACGAAAACACGTATCTCATATCATGACTCTTATGAGTAAAAATAGCCACTTTATTATCATTAATACTGCAAAATCTGACAACTACTCTAACCCCAATAAGTTCGAAGAGTGTCACATCCTCTCTAACTGTATATATTAAATTTGGAATTCTATGCATGTTTACAATTACGTATCAAGAGTCACTGTGACCTTTAATGAGCGATAGATCTTCCCAAACACTCACATTTTGCAATGATCTTTCCCTCGATGGGTGAGCAATGCCGATGAAAATTAGATTATCACATGAGTTCTCACCACTAAGTGCACATGTGTGTAGCCAAACACACTCAAACAAATACCATGATCATGCCAGATGTCTACATAGATATGGATGAGGGAATGCGACTCTCATTCCCACTTCGAGCCTCTTGAGCTTCCTCCACGCATGCTGGCCAAATGTGAGAAAATCTTGTTTCAAAGCAAAGATTTTTTTGTTCTTGAAAACATACTCTCTCTATTAGACAACCTCCAGTGAATTGTTGGATAACTCTAGAAACAATCCCATGGCTCCTCGGCGTGGTGTTGGACAATCTCTAACCCGATTGCGGAAAAATCTTCTATTGAAATTCCTTTCATAAACCATTTTCCTTTTATTTTTCTCGCGTCATGCCATCACCACCATTCTAGAGTCTTCACAGATGCCTCTCAGAATCTGTGTATTTCAAGCAATTCATGTTAATATATAAATCTGTACATATATTAACAAATTCTATACTAATCACATGTTATTCAATTCATAGTAATATGTCAAAATTAACTCACATGATATCAGCTTAATTCAAGCTTAATTCATTTAGTCATGAACAATACAACACACACAAATCGTGAACGATGCAATATACACGATCTAGCTGCGTTCACGGCCACTCTAGTGATTTTCTTCACTCGGTCCAAATATTTTGAGAGTAGAAAACAGTCATCAGGGACACCAACAATCCTCATCAATTAAAATGGCTCATAGCCAAAATAAACAAGCAGAAAAAACCCTACCTCTTAGGGTGGCTGAAACTCCACAAATCGTTATCCTGTGTGTGGCCCTTGCGGCGTTGAATCCTTTTGCTTCTTGACTGACGAGCGGGCGGTCCCGAACGAAATCTAGAAAGTTGCACTTTCTCTCTACTAAATCCATTCTCCCCCTCACTGCGTTCCAGCAAAGTGGAGAGAAGATGAAGCCTTTGTCTTTATTTTATTCTTTAATTCTTTTCTTAATTCCCTTTGTGTCCTTCGGTTTGAGGTTTAAAGGCACACTGACATGGCTTAATCTAGAATCATTTATCTCTGTCATCTCCTTAATCATGCAATATGTCCTGGGTATGTATTAGGTGACTTTTTCTCATCTGTCTCGCAGGCTGTTATACGACCTTCTTGAGTGCTTATCGGCACGTGAAATTAGAATGTGCCGAAATTAGACGAAATTACGGCGTGATAATGGGCCCCGTGAAGGCGATTCAACGGTGAGAGTTAAGTTTAGATCGTCGAATCTGAGAAAAATTTCTGGATTTTTGATCGAAATTACCATTTTACCCTTTTTCAGAAAATTAGTATTTTCTCGGGGTTTCACAATAATTATTTTAGTATTTAATTTTATAATATGAATTAAAAAGTATAATACAAAGGTGTTAACCCATGATTTTAAAATTTAAAATATGAATTAAAAATGATAATATAATATTTATAATATAGCATATCATCAAGCTTTAGTATATTAACAGAGACACTTAAAATGCCTAAACTCTAAAAAAAATTCATGCAAGAATGTCCTAGGTTGTACTACTTAAGAAATAGATTTCAGATAAAAAAAAAAAAGTATTCAAATTCTAGGAAAAATGCAAGTTCATACACCCCTTATACGATTAATTACATTTTGTCGCTTTGGTGTGTAATCTACCTTATAAAACCCTTATTTTCCCTTGCGATCAAAGAGAATAACCATGTATTTCCATGGTGATATGGTGTTGAAAAATGGAAAAAAAGATAAATTAACCATAATTTTTAATTGTAAAAGTTTGTGACATAAACATGTTTTTAAGTTATTCATTATGCATGAGATAAGTATGACATTAATCATTGTGTGTAAAGAATGTCATAAGTTGGCATATTAGCATAAGACTTAGGAAAGAGATTTTAGATAAAAAAAAATTTAAATCTTATGTGAAATGCATGCTACATGTACATCCTTTGTATACATTTTTCTTGTGCAGTTAGTGTAATCATTTTGTATAGTATAATAAACCTTTATTTTTCATTTTTTTTTTATCGACGGGAGGGGGACAACCCACAAACGCACCATTCATCCTATACCCATTACTCTACTAAGCCAGGGAATACCCATAAGGTCCTGTTAGAGGAGGTGACCGATGTCTCTTGGGGGTGTTTGCCACACCTTCACTTCCCGAGGTTGAAGCTCCAGTGATAAATTTGCTAAGCAATCTGCTACCTAATTACCCTCTCTATAAATATGGGTAATGATCACAGTCCAATTTCTACTTAATGACTGCTTGCACTCCTATAGCATACTGGAATGCCTATTGTTTGTTGCATTTTGCATTGATGTCCATTAGTAAACAAGGAGGTGGTTGCGATTCATCCTAACAGAAATGCCTTTTCACAACCTTTATTTTTATTATTAAAGTAATATATGCATGTTTCCATTTTTTTTTGTGATGGAAATAAGAAAAATAGAGCAATGTATTTTCTTTTCATGATAATTTTTTATTTATGATATTAACAATTTTTATATCATAATTCTATTTTTTATGTTTTTATATTTTAAATTTTTATAAACCTAATTTTAATACAATTAAAAGTAATTATGTTAGTAACTGGGAAGTAACAAAATTAATTTTGTTACTTTTAATTTTATTAATAATTATTTAAACAATTTTAAAATCAAAACTCCATTTCCCTTTGCTTATCTTTTACCCCTTTGTTCCCCTAAATAAATAAAATAAACTTAAAAAATTAAAGTAAGAACAAAAGAAATATGAATGAAATACTTACAATTTTATTGATTCAAACTTTCTGTACAAACTCTTTCACTCTCACTCTCTTCAAACTCTTAAAACTTATTTCTCTTTTTTCACTCCTTTCTTTTTTCACTCCTCTTTTTGCTCATGACTCTTACGTATACACAAGCCTCTAATTTATAGGAAATTGGACAAACTAAAGGACAAAATTTGAAAAGTAAAAAATCTACCTAACAAATAAATGTTTGAGATCCACTTGTCCTTAAAGGACAATTAATAACTTACAACTCATTGAAAAGTTGAAAAAATCTACCTAAAGCCTTAAATGAATGATACATGTGTCGTAAGGACAGCCAAATATCCTATATTATAACTATTTACATAAATACTTAAAAAAATGAAAAGTTGACAAATCACACCAACTTTTGTACAAAATTTATTTGTATTTTCTTCTCGTAACTACAAATTTTTACCACGTTCCTCTTTCTTTTGGCTTCTTCTTTAGCTTAAAATAAGCAGTTACGAGAAAAGTTCTTTGAGAGCACTTTTTGATTTCTGAGAGTTGACTCACATTTGCAAGATTTGATAGTGCATTATCCTTCCATTTGCATTTTCCAATTTGGCGTGGCACTACTTGAGATTATCCCGGAAGTTTGCGTCATCAGCGGCGTATGATAACTCGGTGAATACATAAGGCGTTAATAAAATCCTGTTCTTACGAAGTTATAAAAATTTTTAGGTTGAAAATTTTTTCCTAGCAGTTAGGTTCTCAAATTGACATGGTTGGTTTATGATAAGATAAAATTTATATTAAGTTTTCTAAATTCAAAATTTGAAAATCTACAAATCTGTGTAATATTTAGGAAATTCATTTGAGCGAGTCATTTACATTAGTTTCTTTGAGGAATTAAAGGAGTTCTTTATTATGTTTAATAGACATGATGATAGCCCAGTGTCTGATTAAGCACCAGTGGTTCCTAAACCAAGGTGGTATGGTTTCAAAAGATATATCTACATGATTTTCGGTTCCAAAAAGATATTCAACAATATTTTTCAGTTTTTCAGGAAAATTTTTAAGTACTTGATAAATACTGGTTAAAAATATGTTTTTCAAACGCACCAGTCCATTAGTTCGGGGATAAGTTCTAAATATTTTGATCTAAAAGACATATTTACTTTCAAGCTAAATAAACAACGAAAAATAAATCGGGATCATGATAAGCCATATATCATTTTAATTCCCTTTATTTTTAGTTCTAAATTGTTCATATAATATACCCTTTGGTTCTTAAACACTTTTCATAAATTTATCTAAATAATACGATTCTATATTATAAATATCAGGTCCGAACTTGTTTTTAATTACAAGTTTGTCAAACTATTCGGTAAGCAAAGCTGATTTTCTAATCATACTAATTAAATCGGTTTTACTAACATTGTTCAAAGGTTCTAACTCTGTTTTTAAATCCTTAATTTGGTTTTCTTGCTTTTCTTGGTTCATAAGCATTTGGAATTTTTCAGTTTCTAAAACAACAAAGCGGATTACGTAATTTTGAAGATGTTGGGCTAAAAAGGTAAATGGTTTTTCCATAAGCATATTCTAAATTTTTAGGTTTGGAAAGTTTGAGGTTTAAAGACCCAAAGGTTATCAACAATAACTATGTTCTTCAAAGGTTTTGAGAGCTCTAAGGCGAAATTGAAGGTTTGGGTTTAAAACTTCATTTAAAGTAACGATTCGAGTGAAAAGTTTTTCTTTTGAATTTATAAATTTAGGCCATTTTCTGTACACAAAAAGTTAGTCATAAATAAATCAATCATTTATATAAATTTGTCTGTAACGATCTTTACAAAATTTTCTTAAGTTATTATTTAAAATTAAAAGAATTCTTTTATTTCATCTTCTAAGCTATATATACTAAATTGTACTCTAAAATCTAATTCACTAACTAGTTCTTAATTTGTCACTATTTATTTCATATTTTTTTATTAAATTAATTTTTAATTTAGGTTTTCTATTTCGTTCATTTGCTTGAATTTTGATTCGGGACATTCGGGTTTTATATGACTACTTGCCCACATAAATAACATTTACATTGGTTTTTTACTATAATTGGTTCTTCTTTCTTTATCCAATATTTACAAAAGTTTTCTATATCTTGTATTAAAAGGTTGGTTTCTATACTAAGTTCTAGATTTTCTGCAAAAGGTTGTTTATGTCTATAGGTTTTGCTATATTCTCTATATCTATCTCTACATCCTATATCTAATTCTCTCCTAAATTTAGTCTTCTACAAAGTTGTTTATTTAAATCTTGTTCTTTTATTTGACTCTTCTCCTATATTTAAACATTCTTTTTCTAACCAATTTTTAACAAATTCTACTCTACTGCCTATATAAGGAGAGTTTTTGTATTCAGAGGTTGAAAATTCATTCCATAATCTAACACCTACTGGTCCTTGTATTTTTAATATGTATTTATTTAAATATTCAGGTATTCTATCTATCTTAGCAAGAATTGCATATTTCCTAAATTTTTGTTCATATTCTTTTATATACGAAAGGTTACATAATTTTAACTGTTCAAACTTATAAAGATATAATACAGGTTCATTTACATCCTTTCGGGTTGTTCCTAAAAATATAATTTTATAAGATTTATAAACACAAAGATATACTAAAATTATTTAACTTCCTGAAAATAGCTAATGCTTCTTGTTCCATGTTTCTAAAAAATTGTAATACTGCCTCTATGTGTACATTTACAATATTCATAGATTGGTTTTGGAAAGCTACTATTACACCATCGTAATTTCTAAAGATTGTTCCTAGCTTTTCTATGGTTTTTCTAAGATCATTAATATTATCTATATCTAAAATTAGTCCATTTTGTTCTATATTCATTTATTGGTTGTAATAACTACTAGAAGGTTCTATTCTTGTTTTAAATTGCGCCTTGTCTAACTATTTCGTTTACATTCACAAATTCTTTTTCAATTTTATTTTCTTTTGTTATTTTTTTCTTCATGTTCTTTGAGATTGTGCTATTTCATATTTATTTTTCTTTTCTAGAATATGTGGTTGTATTATAAATTGGATTATTACTTCTATATCTAAAAATTTTTTAACTAGGTTTGATTGATAAAGTTTTGAAACTATTTGATCATCTAAATAATTATTGAACATTATATCTATAAAGTTTTCTTTATCTATTGGTTCAACTAACAATTTTGGATTTTCAAATTCTTCTAACATCTATCAATTAACCTTGAATTCTATATAAACCCTTTCTACAAATTTCTATATTTAGCACAATTTCTGGTTCTTCATGCTTACTACATTAACATGTTCGCATTCCGCTCACTATCATACTGTTCTATATTTATGGTTCTATACTTCAAAAGGTACTAGCACTTCCATCTCATTTTGAGATATACTACTGTAGGTTGGATATTTTGTTTCTGGTTTATTTATTTGTGGTAATTCCTATTCTCTTCCAACAAATAATTTCAGATCTAAGGGTTTAGCTTCAATCATGTTTACGCTTTGCACCAAAAGTTTTTAATATCATCAAATTCCATCATGCATTTTAAACTTAAAGCATTTGTTGTTTTTCCAATAAATCCTATGGCTACACTAAGGTTTTTGCTACCAGGTTCCATATCATATCCTTTTGTATTTATGGTTATTTTTATTTTTTCAGTGAATTCTCTAAGATCTATACAAAACTGTGGGATACAACCTATAACTGCATAATTTTGATTCATATTTACTTCTGCACTGGCTAAAAGAGCTCGTCCTATTGAATTATTTCTAGTATCTAAAAGGTTAATATTTACAAGGGCTCCTATTTCCTTTCTATGAAGTCCAATTATTCCTATTAAAATTACTCCTAAATGCATATATTTATCGGTTTTATTTTTCAAAAGTTTTTGTTTTATTTCCTGGCTAGCTTAAGTCTAAATACACTATATTTCCTTAATGAACTTATGGTATGTTGGCTAAAATCTGTTATTTTGGGATTTTGAACTAGCGTTTTTTTGTATGGAGTTACTTTTAATATTGCCTTTTTCAATTTTTCTTCTATAAATTCCTTGACATTTTCTTTTGGTTTTATTACTTCTACAATTTCCATGGTTTTATTTCTAAATTTCTAGGTTCAAATGGATTGATTTTAAATTCTACACTAGTTTTTGATTTTTCTCCTAAACTAAGTTTTTCAAATTGTTGGAATATATTTTCTATTTTATTTTCCTCTAATTTACTAGTTTCCTTGACTAATTGTTCTAGTATTTGATCTAATTTTTGACTGAGTTTTTCTAATAGTTCTTTCAAATTTTGTTGTTCAATTTTTATTTTTTCTATTTCTTTTCTACAAAATTTATCTTCTTTTACTAAATGTTCTTTATATAATCTAAGTTGCTTCTAATTAAATTAAAAATGTTTAAAGTCTCAAATTTTCTTTCCTAATTCCTAAGGTTGTGTTACACAAATCTATTCTTCTCTCTGAATTTCTTTAACTTTTCTAGGTTTTGTATATCACAATCACACTCACATGGTATTCTTTCTCGCTTTTTATGTTCTTCTAATACTACTTTGGTTATTCCTAACTGAATTTCTACAAGTTTCTTAAACTGTTTAATTTCTTCTTTTTTAAACTCAGGATTCATTAATTTCTACTGGTTTTCTATACTGACTTCTAATTCTACACTTATTTCTACACTAATTTCTACTTACTAAGAAATTGAACTACTAGCATAAGAACTTGAACTACTAACATAAAGATTATCTATATAATATTTAACTATTTCGGTTTTAACTATGGTTTCAGTACTAAAATATTCTTCGTAGGTTTCTTTAATAGTGTTTTCGTATTCACACAAATATTTAAGAGACACAAGGTTTTGAATATCTTTAGTCAGGTTTTGATAAGGTTCTTAAAGCATGCAATTTATCTAAATTCATATTCTTCACGCCTGAACGTAAATTCTATTACTAAGTTCTTTTACACGATCATAATCTAAATTATAAACACTAGGCGGATATGAATAAAAGACATAAATAAACACACAATTAAAAACATACAAATTTTCAATTTTTATGCAAATCATACAATATTTCAAAGGGTTTTATCAATATAACTTTTAACGGGGTAAGATAAAGCTTTGGTAATTGAATTTAATTTCAAAAGTTTTTAAATAATAATAAATTAACATACATTAGCTCTGATACCATTCTTCTCCCTTATACCAAAAAACAAAACCCATCTCGGAATTTTAAAACTAGAGTCTTTAGTCTTAACCTACGACCTTAACTCCGTTTTAGCCGAGGGATCGAAGGGGCTTGAGGGAGACTTGTCTGGTCTTGGTGGGGGGATTTTCCTATGACACGAAGTGATGTTTTATTATTCTTAATTTAAATCAGGGTGTTTAATGGAGAGATTTGTGAGATGGGTTTTGTTTTTGGTATAAGGGAGAAGAATGGTATCAGAGCTAATGTATGTTAATTTATTATTATTTAAAAACTTTTGAAATTAAATTCCAGAGTACCAAAGCTTTATCTTACCCCGTTAAAAGTTATATTGTGATAAAACCCTTTGAAATATTGTATGATTTTGCATAAAAATAGTGAAATTTTGTATGTTTTTAATTGTGTGTTTATTATTTTATGTCTTTTTATTCCTTATCCGCCTAGTGTTTATAATTTAGATTATGATCGGTAAAAGAACTTAGTAATAGAATTTACATTCAATGGGTGTGAAGAATTTAGGAAAATTTAGATAAACTGCATGCTTTAAGAACAACTATCAAAACCTACTAAAGATATTCAAAACCTTGTTCTCTTTAAATATTTGTGTGAATACTTAAACATCTATTAAAGAAACCTACGAAGAATATTTTAGCATCGAAACCATAGCTTAAAACCGAAATAGTTAAATATATTATAGATAATCTTTTATGTTAAGTAGTTCAAGTTCTTATGCTAGTAGTTCAATTTCTTAGTAAGTAGAAATTAGTGTAGAAATAAGTGTAGAATTAGAAGTCGTGATAGAAAACCAGAGAAATTAATGAATCTCGAAAGTTTAAAAGAAGAAATTAAATGTATTTTAAGAAACTTGTAGAAATTCAAGTAGAATAACCAAAGTAGTATTTAGAAGAACATGTGCTTTGAGAAAGAATACCATGTGAGTGTGACTGTGATATACAAAACCTAGAAAAAGTTAAAGAAATTCAACAGAGAAGAATAGATTTGTGTAACACAACCTTAGGAATTAAGAAAGAAGCTGGAAGACTTTAAACATTTTAATTTAATTAGAAGCAACTTAGATTATATAAAAGAACATTTAGTAAAAGAAGATAAAATTTTGTAGAAAAGAAATAGAAAAAATAAAAATTGAACAACAAAATTTGAAAGAATTATTAGAAACTCAACAAAAATTAGATCAAATACTAGAACAATTAGTTAAGGAAACAGCAAATTATGGTAAATAAAATAGAAAATATATTCCAACAATTTGAAAACTTAGTTTAGGAGAAAATCAAAACTAGTGTAGAATTTAAAAATCAATCCATTTGAACCTAGAAATTTAGAAATAAAACCATGGAAATTGTAGAAGTAATAAAACCAAAAGAAAATGTCAAAGAATTTATAGAAGAAAAACTTAAAAAGGCAATAAAAGAAGTAACTCCATACAAAAAACCTTTAGTTCAAAGTCCCAAAATAACAAGATTTTTTAGCCAACATACCATAAGTTCATTAGGAAATATAGTATATTTAGACTTAGCTTCTTCAGAAATAAAACAAAAACTTTTGAAAAATAAAACCGATAAATATATGCATTTAGGAGTACTTTAATAGGAATAATTGACTCATAGAAAGGAAATAGGAGCCCTTGTAAATATTAACCTTTTAGATAATAGAAATAATTCAATAGGACTTAGCTCTCTTTAGCCAAGCAAGGGTAAGTAAATATGAATCAAAATTATGCTTATAGATTTATCCTGCGCTTTGTATAGATCTTAGAGAATTCACCGAAAAATAAAAATAACCATAAATACAAAAGGATATGATATGGAACTGCAGCAAACCTTAGTGTAGCCATAGGATTTATTGGAAAAACAACAAATGCTTTAAGTTTAAAATGCATGATGGAATTTGATGATATAGTAAAAACTTTTGGTAGCAAAACTGTAAACATGATTGAAGCTAAACCCTTAGATACAAATTATTTGTTAGGAAGAGAATGGGAATTACCACAAATAAATAAACCAGAAACAAAATATCCAACCTCTAGTAGTATATATCAAAATAAATATGGAAGTGCTAGTATAACTTTTGGAAATTATAGAACCATAAATATAGAACCAGAGTCTGATAGTGAAACTGAATCTGAACATGTTAATGTAGTAAGCATAGAAGAAACTTTAAATTGTGCTAAATATAGAAACCGGTGAGAAAATTTATATAGGAATCTCGTAGTTAATTGATAGAATGTTAGAAGAATTTGAAAATCCAAAATTGTTGAAGGTTGAACCAATAGATAAAGAAAACTTTATAGATATAATGTGCAATAATTATTTAGATGATCAAATAATTTCAAAACTTTATCAATCAAACCTAGTTAAAAAAATTTTAGATATAGAAGTAATAAACCAATTTATAATACAACCACATATTCTAGAAAAGAAAAATAAATGAAATAATCGGGAAATCTCAAAAGAACATGAAGAAAAATAACAAAAGAAAATAAAATTGAAAAGAATTTGTGAATGTAAAAACGTAAATAGTTAGACAAGGCTCGTAATTTAAAACAAGAATAGAACCTTCTAGTAGTTATTCACAACCACAATGAATATAGAACAAATGGACCAATTTTAGATATAGATAATAATAATGATCTTAGAAACCATAGAAAACTGGAACACCTTTAAATTCTGATGGTGTAATAGTAGCTTCAAACCAACAAGAAATCTATGAATATTGTAAATGTACACTTAGAGGAACGGTATTACAATTCTTGAAACATGGAACAAGAAAAACAGTAGCTATTTTCGTAGTTAGAAATAATTTTAGTATATCTGTTTATAAATCTTATAAAATTATATTTTTTAGAACAACTCAAGAGGATGTAAATGAACTCAGATATATCTTTATGTTTGAACAGCTAAAATTATGTAACCTTTCGTGATATAAAAGAATATGAACAAAAAATTTAGGAAATATGCAATTTTGCTAAGATGTATAGAATAATTCGAATATTTAAATAAATACATATTAAAAATACAAGGACCAAGAGGGTGTTAGATTATGGAATGAATTTTCAACTTCTGAATACAAAACTCTCCTTATATAGGCAGTAGAGTAGAATTTGTTAAAAATTGGTTAGAAAAAGAATGTTTAAATATAGGAGAAAGAAGTCAAATAAAAGAACAAGATTTAAATAAACAACTTTGTAGAAGACTAAATTTAGGAGAAGAATTAGATATAGGATGTAGAGATAGATATAGGGAATATAGCAAACCCAATAGACATAAACAACCTTTTAGAAGAAAATCTAGAACTTATTATAGAAACCAACCTTTTAATACAAGATATAGAAAACCTAGTAAATATTGGATAAAAAGAAGAAGAACCAATTATAGTAAAAACCAATGTAAATGTTATTTATGTGGGCAAGTAGGTCATATAAAACCCTCGAAATAATCCTGAACTGAAAAAATTGCCAAATGAACGAAATAGAAAAACCCAAATTAAAATTAATTTAATAAAAGAATATGAAATAAATAGTGACAATGAAGAACTAGTTAGTGAATTAGATTTTGAGAGTGACAATTCTAGTATATATAGCTTAGAAGATGAAATAAAGAATTCTTTTAATTTTAAATAATAACTTAGAAAAATTTTGTAAAGATTGGTTATAGACAACTTATATAAATGATTTGATTTTATTTATTACTAACTTTTTTGTGTACAGGAAAATGACTCAAAGGAGAAATTCAAAAGCAAAAACTTTTCAATTTGGAACCGTTACTTTAAATGAAGTTTTAAACCCAAACCTTCAATTTCAGTCTTTGTATTCTCAAACCTTTTGAAGAACATAAAGTTATTGTTGATAACCTTGGTCTTTAAACCTCAAAACTTTCCAAACCAAAATTTAGAATACGCTTATGGAAAACCATTTCAAATTTTAGCCCAACATCTTCAAAATTACGTAATCCGCTTGTTGTTTCAGAAACCTAAAATTCCAAATGCTTATGAACCAAGAAAAGCAAGAAACCAAATTAAGGATTTAAAACAGAAGTTAGAACTCTTGAACAATGTTAGTAAAACCGATTTAATTAGTATGATTAGAAAATCAGCTTTGCTTACCGAACAGTTTGACAAACTTGTAATTAAAAACAAGTTCGGACCTGATATTTATAAATAAATTAAAATTAATACTTTTTTTTAATACAATTAAAAGTAATTATGTTAGTAACTGGGAAGTAACAAAATTAATTTTGTTACTTTTAATTTTATACACTTTCAAATAATTTTAAAATAAATTTACTTCTTTTTTTATTTGAATAGTTAATATTTTTGTATTATATTTACCTTTTTTATTTTACAAAATAATTTAAATTTTTATTTCTATTTTTTAAAATTTTAGGTTTATAAAATTTAAAATATAAAATTATAAACATACACACACTAACTATATAAATATATATATATATATATATATATATATATATATATATATATATATATATATATATATATATATATATATATATATATATATATAGTAAAATCCTCATAAGGATTTAAAATATTAGTACTTATTTTTATATTTATTAAATTATTTATTGCTATAGGTGGCTATATTCATATATTAAAAGTTAATCTACTTTACTACATTTATTACAAAATAAAAATGATAATGAATAAATAATTTTTTTAAAATAAAAAATTATTATTTTAAAAAAAATGGAAGAAAAAAAAACTTGAAAACCAAACAAACAAATTGGCTTGTTGGTACAAACATGTGACCTTATGGTTTATAGTACAAAGCTTCAACCACTAAACTACAGTTATTAGTTATGTTTTTCCTTGCTATGCATATATGATAAGGAGATAAGTCTACTAGGCTAAACTCTATACTCATTTTGAGTCTGTGCCAATTCCTAGTGGTTTCAGAATATTGGAAATTACGATACAGAGAAATTATGTCTAAGGAGTTTGGATCTTAAGCGGGATCATTTGTAACCCCTTCAATCTTCCCTGGGAACTGAATATTCTATTTAAGGAAGTTAGTTATGTTCTCGGTTTCCATACCCTACTAGTCTTTCCAGGGAATATTCTATAACACATTATTTTCAATTATTCTGAGAATTGGTTTTGAGAATAGAAAATTGACACATTTTCTATAATCTTGCAAAGAAAATGGACTATGATTCCAAAAATGTTGTTCCAACTGCATCTGCCCAAGTGACGACCCCTACTGGGACACAAGTGGCGATCATGCCTACCTTTGTGCCTATCTCTATCTTACTTGGAGAAAAGTCATGAAGTTGAACTGAAGTTTAAAAGGTGGCAACATAAGATGTTATTCTATCTTACCACCTTGAATCTTGTAAGATTCTTGACTGAAAATGCTCCTAAGATCAAAGAAGATGAGCACGATATCCAAGTCATCAGTGTTGTGGATGCTTAGAAACTTTCTGACTTTCTATGCAGGAACTATGTCATGAATGTTTTGATTGATTCTACATATAATGTGTAATTAGATAAGAAAATAGCTAAGGAGTTATGGGAATCATGAGACTGGAAATATAAAATCGAGGATCCTAGGGCCAAGAAGTTTGTCGTGGGTCATTTCCATTTCCTCGATTACAAAATGGTAGATTCCAAGACTGTGGTCAATCAAGTCCAAGAACTTCAAGTAGTCCTCCATGAGATACATGCTAAGGGACTGATGTTGAGCGAAACTTTTCAAGTTGCAACTATTATTAAGAAGCTGCCTCTTGCTTTGAAAGACTTCAAAAATTACCTCAAGCATAAGAGAAAGGAGATGAACATCGAAGATATGATTATTAGACTTTGCATCAAAGAAGACAATAGTGGATTTGAGAAGAAAGGGGCACATAATCTTGGCAAGGCTAAGGCTAACTTTGTAGAGCATGGTTAAGATTCCCGGTTCGAAAGCGGCAATAAAGGAAGACCCAGATGGGACCACAAAGGGGAATCTCTAGAGCGAGAAGTTCCCGAGGAAATGCTTCAGGCGTGGGAAGTAAAGTCCTATCTTGAGTTATAGGCGCGAAGAGGAACAAACCTAAGGGGCTTGATGTGGTTGATGACATCACGAAGGATGTGTCTGACATTGACCTCACAACAGTAATCTCTTAGGTGAACTTGGTGGGATCTAATCCCAATGAATGGTGAATTGATATTGGTGCTACTCGCCATGTGTGCTCGGACAAGAAGATGTTTTCCATCTTTGAACCAACTGAGACTGGGGAAAAGGTGTACATGGGAAACTCGGCCACATTTGAAATCAAAGGCTAAGGAAATGTGGTCTTGGATGACTTCTGGAAATGAGTTGACTTTAACAAATGTATTGTATATACCTGAAATCTATAAGAACTTAGTGTCTAGTTCATTGCTGAATAGTTATGGATTTCGGTTAGTGTTTGAGTCAGATAAATTTTGTTTTGTCAAATAGTAGAATGTACGTCGGAAATGGTATATGAGTGATGGCATGTGGAAACTTAATGTAATAATTATCATTAAGTCAAATATGAATAAAGGTGGTACTTTTGATAATATTCTTGAGTCTTCTAATCTATGGCATGGTAGATTAGGACATGTTAGTTATGATAATTTGCGTAAATTAATTAACTAAAATCATATGCTAACTTTCTAGATTGATTTAAAGCATAAGTGTGAAACTTGTGTTAAGGCAAAATTGATCAGGTCATCCTTTCTAAGTGTTGAAAGACACACTGAACCTTTTGACTTAATCCATAATAACATGTGATTTGAAATTTGTAAAAACTAGAGGTGGTAATAAATATTTTATTACCTTTGTAGATGACAACACAAAGTACTGTTATGTGTACTTACTCAAAAGTAAGGATGAGGCGATAGAGAAATTTGTTCTCTACAACAACGAGGTTGAGAATCAACTCAACAAGAAAATTAAAGTGCTAAGAAGTGATTGAGGTGGTGATTATGAATCATCATTTGTTGATGTTTATGCTCAACATGGGATTATACATGAAACCACAACACCTTATTCTCAATCGATGAAGTGGTTGGCCAGAAAGAGCCAGGTACTCTAAAGGAAATGATGAATGCATTGTTGATAAGTTTTGGTCTACCACAAAACATGTGGGGAAAAGCCATTTTGTCTACTAATTACCTTTTGAATAAGGTACCTAAAAAGAAAGTAGAGAAGACTTCCTATGAGTTATAGAGATGATGACAGTTATCCTATAAATACTTACGAGTGTGGGGATGTCTAGCCAAAGTGGCAGTTCCTCCACCTAAAAAGGTGAAAATAGGATCTAAAACTATTGATTGCGTTTTCATTGGTTTTCCACATAATAGTACTACTTATCGATTTCTTATCCATGAGTTGAATATCCTAGTTATTCATAAGAACACGATAATGGAATCGAGGAATGCATCTTTCTTTGAAGATGTATTTCCATGTAGATCCAGAGAAGAGCCAAGCTCATCAAAACGAGTGCTTGAAACTATTATTGAAAATAGTTAGGATCAAAATAAAGACAATGAGGTAGAACCTAGATGTAGTATGTAACACCCCGAAATATACCCTAGTCATTTTCGACATGTTTAGGGTATTTTGTAAGCCTAATTTGACTGTTTCGCGAGTTAAATGCGGCGGGAACAAGAGACCAGCAGTTACCAAACTTAAGGACAATTTTGTAATTGGTCCAAAGGGGCTTAAAAGTCTAATGTGAAAAGACTTGAGGCCAAAATAAAATAAAAATTGAACTATAAATGGCCAGAATTGAAGGACTATTTTGCAAATAAAAGATTGCTTAAAAATGGGTTTTATTTAAGAGACCCAAACATGGCCTTATCAAATCCATGGGATTTAAAGACCAATTTGTTCCTCAAGTGGGGAGAACGTCAAAGAAAGAAAGAAGGGGAGAAGAAGAGGAAGAAGAGAAGAGAAGAAGGAGGATTGACCAAAGTCGAGCCAAAGGTATGGAAACTAACTTTGGCTATGGATTCCTAAGTGTATGGTGTCATGCTTGGTTGGTTCATGATTTGTCCCCGAACATGGGGTTTTGCTAGGGTTTCATTTTAACCCAAAAATGATGGCAAGTAGATTAGGTAAAACCCGTATAGCCTGAAAGCTCGAAATATCCTCTCTTTGAGGATGAATTCATGGTTAATTAAAGTAATTGAATTAGGGTTTAGAATAAATCCTAACAAATCCTTGAGTTTGATTTGTGTATGAGTTGTAACCCATATTGGAATGGGTTTTGAAGTAATTCATGATAAGTTTTTGAACTAAGATAAGTATTGAAGGAGGAATTGAATAGAAAAGAGATTCCAAGGTGAATTAGAAATGGTTTTGATGTGTGTTTGAAGTGTTTATGAGGTATAGAGTTGATTGGGGTTCAAAAGTATGGAAAAATGGGAGAAAAACACACATTATGGGCACTTTCGGAGACTTGTACTGAAGTCTGACTTGTGTTACGGTCATTTTTTGGCCCGAAGTTATGCCGTCCTGATAATATCTGGGGTACAACTTGTTACGATTTTCTGACTTTCGACCGAGTTTTTCGTATTTTGGCCATAAATTCCTCATTTCTTATCCAATTTGAGTGATTCAAGTGGCTACGTAAAATTGACTTCAAGGAGAACCAAACTTAAAGAGAAGGCATCGCCAAAATCTGATCCTAAGTGGCCCAAAAATCCACTCAAAGTGGGGCCATGTGCAAGAAAAATTCTGATTCCAGCTTTGAACATTGAGTAGTCCGGGTTGTTTCGGACGTAACTTGAGTTCCGGTGCTCCGAATTGGGTGATTCCAGTTGGAATAGAACCCTTAGCACCTTAGCTTTAAAGGAATACAAAGATACGGTGCCAAATATTGAGACAAGGCACTGGAAAATAAATATTTCAAATTGTCCCTCGGTAAAATCTGTAAACCGACTAGTTGGCATGAAAATGCCATAACTTCAGTTTGTATGATCTGATTGGGGTGATTCCAACTCTTAGGTAAAGTAGATTCATAGAAGAATAAGAATCCATGAATAAGGTGTGATTACATACTCATCATACCTTACCAGTATATGAAGGACGATCTGTCATGAACACTGAGTACCAGAATGCCTGATAAAGATAGTAAGTTACTGACCTCATATAATTGTAAAACCATCTAAGACCAGTTATTAAATGACACAGCACTACTGTCCTGAATAGTACTTCGGTACTCCTGTTAGTGCTTCTGCACTCCTGTCCTGACTAGTACTTCGGTACTCCTGATTAGTGCTCCGGCACTCCTATTGGCTGCCGGTACTCGATTAGTGCTCAGGCACTCTATTGAATGCCGGTACTCGATTAGTGCTCGGCCTCTGATTAATGCCCGGTACTTTTGATTAGTCTTCTGCGGCACTCTGTTCTGATTAGTGCTCTGACACTCTGTCTGTTAAGTGCTAAGGCACTCCACATCTGACTAATGCTCACGGCATTTAAGTCTTGTCTGTAGTATCTTCGGGTACTTATTGTCTTTGTGTCCTACTCATTCATTATTCTCTTGGTCTAGGAAGTCAAACAATTATATGATAAGACTACGAATAGAGAATAAAGAATAAAGATCTGAATGTACCTCGGTATACATTCCATTAGTACCTACGGGTACTCCACGTATGCGAAGAAAATGTTACGCCATTTCTGGTACTCTTTTGTATTTAAATAGGTTTTGTTACGTCTCTAGATTTAGTTACATGTACCTATGGGTACTCCTGTCTCTAATTAACTCCTGTCTCTGATTAAGTCCTGTAGTACCTACGGGTACTCGTCCCGATTCCGTCACAGTACCTCTGGTACTCTTTGCTATCACGAGTAAGTTACGTCTTGTATCGATTAGATTCAGTAATACCTCACGGGTACTCTTGTATTAGTTGGATTACGCCAGTACCTCACGGGATCACTTTGTCTTTGAATAAGTCCTGTAGTACCTACCGGTACTCCTGTATCTAATAAGTCATGTATCTGATAAGTTCCGTCCTGTATTTGATTAAGTTCTGTAGTACCTAATGGTACTCCTGTATTGGATGGATTAAATGCCGCCTCGATTAAGTTACGCGTAGTACATGGGTACTCTCGTATTTCATCGAGGATTACGTAGTACCAGGGGGTACTCCACGGCCGATTAAATTCTGTGGTACCTATGGACACTCTGTAACCGATTAGGATTACGTGATACCTACGGGTACTCACGTATTTGATAGAGTTACGTAGTACCCACGGGCTCGTATCGATAACATAAGTATAAGTTACAGTACCCGAGGGTATTCTTGTCTCATTAACATAAGTATAAGTTACGTATTAGCCCACGGGTACTCATTATCGGTGCAAAAGCAGTACAAGTTCTATAAAATAAGTATAGAGATCGATGTACCTACAGCGAGTACTCCATTATCGATAAAGCGAGTATAAGTCGATGGTACCTAAGAGATTTATACCGTATGTGTAAATAAGTATAAGTTAAAGTAGTACCCGCGAGGTACTCTGCGTAGCGGTAAAATAAGTATATGTATACGTATGATGCGTACCTACTATGGACTAATGTCCATACTTGATATGTATGCGCATACGATACGATCGACCTTGTATGTGATCACGATGATGATTAGTTCGACTTATTGTACCTACGAGGATTACCTTCGCCTGAGGATAAGATCAGTAAGATAAATATATGCTCACGTAAGACATGTATAAGATCTGAAATACATGTCAGATACGTAAGACCGATATGGATTCAAAATTAAGATAAGTATATGCTCCGTAGATGTCGGTATAAGTTCCGTGGAATAAAACATATGCTCGTAAGGTCAGTATAAGCTCCGTAGATAAGTATAGCCTGCAGCCAAGACATGTATAAGATCTGAAATACATGTCAATTTGAAATACCGAGTATAAGTTCCGTAAAAGACCGATTATAGGATTTTGTAGTACTTATAAGTACTTCAGGTATAAAATAAGTTACGCATTATCAGGTATACGTTCAGTAATTTCGGCGATACCTCTGAATTTACCTCCGAGATAAGGGTAAACTCCATTAGTATAAGGATAAGTTACGTAACTCCTACTGAGTCTGAATAAACATAAGCCTATTATAAGAAAAGTACTCGTATAAGCTCCCTTAATATAAATGTAAAAATTTATATTATCATTATTGTTTTATCGTTAAATATTGTATATGCATAAGAAATGTTTCCCACTAAAGCGTAAAAACAGGCACGGGTTTTAATCCGTGTAGGTCTGAAGACATCTGAAGACTTCCATCTTCTTTGGGGCGAAACACAGGGAAGGTTCACTACGTGTAGGTTAAATGCTCGATTTGTAATGTAAAAGTTCAGTTTTGTATATGTAAATGGGACTCGGTTATATGTGTCTAGATTTTGATGGACACCACTCGATTAGTCCGTTCTTTTGATTATATATATATTATTTTGATTTTGTTATAAGATGTGGGCCATACCCACACCCCGAGGTGCGATTGGCTTTTTAAAAAAAAAATCAGGTAAAGAGTCCCAGTATTTGGTCTCGCGACCTGGAAAACGGGGCGTGACATAGTAAAAGAGTAATGAAAGAAAAATCTTTTGGTCCAAATTTTTTGACATATGTGCTTAAAAGGGAACCTCAGACTTTCAAAAAGACAATGAACTCTAACAAAGAGTCTCATGTGGAAAAAGGCTATTAAGAGTGAAATTGATTTCACACTGCATACCATACTTGGGAACTAGTGAATCTTCCACCAGATTGTAAACCTTTAACTTCCAAGTGGGTTTTCAAGAGGAAACATAAATAAGATGGATCAATTGACAAGTACAAAGTAAGACTTGTGATCAAAGGTTACAAACAAATTGAAGGCCTTGATTATGTTGACATATATTCTCCTGTGACGAGAATAAATTTCATAAGGATGGTGCTTGCAATTGTTGCCTTAAGGAATCTTGAAGTGCATCAATTGGATGTGAAAACAACCTTTCTTAATGGAGATTTAGATGAAGAAATCTACATAGAGAAACCTGAGATGTTTTTTGCTCCGGGACAAGAAAATAAAGTCTATAAATTGGTGAAATCGTTGTATGGGCTAAAACAAGTACCAAAACAATGACATGAGAAATTTGACAATGACATAATGTCACATGACTTCAAAATTAATGAATGTGACAAGTGTGTGTGTGTGTTAAAGGCATACAACTTAGATATGTTATTTTGTGTCTATACGTAGATGACATGCTTATTGTCGGTAGTGGTGATAAAATGATTACATTTACTAAGAACATGTTAAATTCAAGGTTTGACATAAAAGACTTAGGACTTGTTGATGTTATATTGAGGATAAAAATCAAAAGAACATCATATAGACTCATTCTAAGTTAGTCACAATATGTTGACAATATTCTTGAAAAGTTTGACAAAGATAATTTTAGTATAGCCAAAACACCCGTAGATGTAACTCTACATTTCTCCAAGAATAAAGCAGAGAGTATTTCTCAAGTAAAATACTCTAGGGTAATAGGTAGTCTAATGTGCTTAAATGAGTTGTACAAGACCAAACATAGCCTATGCAGTTAACAAACTGAGCAGATACACGAGTAATCCAAGAGTCAAGCATTGACAATGAATTATGAGAGTATTAAAATACTTACGATTTACTCGTGATTATGGGTTGTACTATACAAGATATCCTACTGTACTTGAAGGATACAATGATGCTAATTGGAAATCTAATATTAAAGACTAAAAATCCCAAAGTGGTTATGTGTTTACATTGAGAGGAACAACAATCTCATGGAAATCCTCAAAATAAACAGTTCTTGCTAGATCCACAAATGGAATATGAGTTTATAGCATTAGATAAATGTGGGGAAGAGACTCAATGGCTACGCTACTTCCTAGAGGATATTTCAAGGTGACGATGTGGCCGCCACGAATCAGAAGGAGTCCGTTGACAACCATTCGACCTCAACGGAAGGTCGTGGATGTCGAGTAACCGACACCACTGTTGAGTCCTCTTTTCCGAGACCCGAATTTACTTGAAAATGTCGGGCAAAGTCTCCTATGTCGAGGGCTACACCCAAAAATACAACTTGTGCAATTACGTGGCAGCTTTGTCCCGATATTATCTGGCAGCCAGCGCGAGTCAGCATACAGTAAAAATGGCCAATATATGAGGTCCATTTATCCATACTCAGTATATATGCACATGACTATAAGACCATAGTCCATAAGAGTTTAAATTTACACCACTCTTATACAAAACATATATCAAAAATTAAGAATTCTAATACATGTTTTACAAAATATAAATCAGCCACAAACAAACTTTCTTCATTATCGACCTCTAGTGAGCGCCACTCCTTGCACATCCCATTGCACGAAAGGGTCCCATATGACTAGTTGGCTTGATGCCCGGTAGAGTGAGGGAAATCTACGAGGACTACTCTCCACAGAAGATGCGCGTGCAATGGTAAATGCCCGTGGCATGATCCGTCACGATTATGTCAATCCTAGAATGGAATCTACATGACATGAATGAGATGCTACTCCTCATGATCCCTGTACCAAGTCCTCATCGACTTCTCTTAACATGCAATATGCTATGTATGAAAAATTGTTTTCAAAACAAAAGATTTTTTTTATGTTTTTGAAAACTCATTAGACAATCTCCGAAATCTAAATTTATTGGACAACCCTCCGATATAATTTATTGGACATACTCCGATAAAAACGCTTTGTTCAAAAGCCATGTTAGGCAACCTCCGATTATTCATGCATTGGCACGGACTTTGTCCCTGGGCCGAAACCAACATCAACGCAGCGAACCTGATGCTGATTTTCCCAAGCACTCACACCAATTCCATGTGATGTACTTGCGTATAAATGCAATGCAATATGCCATTGCCTATCACCATGCTACATATATATGAGTGCTATATGTACATGCCTACTCATGCATTTCAACCCATGCATCAATTGGAAAGTTATATCAATGAACACATAAATTCCAATTAATTCACACGATTCGTTTTCCAACATATCAATACTGCAGCATTACATTGACATCATAAGTCATTACCACTTTCGGTAGCGACATGGTAACCTCTAGGCCTAATTGTAACATATCAGAACGTGGCCTACAACAAGCCATCTGATGGCCTCAATTATACACAAACTCATGCATTTCCCCAAGCCTCATGGATAATTATATCAACATGCATATAATCACCAACCAACATACACCAATTTCAATGTATTAGACCACACGCGTCATCACAACCAAGTAATTTGCACACTTAGTGCTACAATTAAATTTTCAGAAAATATGTGGGAACCAAATGCCATTCACAGGCATATGGCCAGATTCTAGACTCAAGGGGCTTTTCGTAGAGTCCAAGAACATACGAATCAGAGTTCGGATGAGAAAGTTATGGTCGTCCAAAGTTGGAGGTCTCATATGAACAGTGACTTACGCACATAACCAGCAAGGGCCTACTGTTTTTCGTCATTTTCGGACATAATATGAGTTCAAATTGCATTAAGTTATATATGGATGGATTCTAAACTCAAAGGGCTTTCCATAGAGTCCAAGAACACCCGAATCGGAGTTTGGAAGATAAAGTTATGACCATCCAAAGTTGGAGGCCTTATATGAACAGTAACCCAGAAAAATGCGTTTTTATGGTTCTCTAAATGTCATCCAAACAGCCCCTAAGGCTCAACCAATACCAAAACAACTCTTAGATGGAAAATAAACCTGAGTAGGAAGGTTCCCTACCTCTTGGAACGAAGAAGAAACTTTTCAAAGACCTAGAAGCTCGAAACCCACGGCCTCCCAAACTTTCCGCTCGAATCTCCGACCAAAACTCCTGATTTTGGTGTCCACGCGTTGCCATCGACGAGTACTTAGACTTTAAGTCTTGGCCTGACACGAGACGACAACCCGAGCTCCGTAGATCTTAGAGAGAAGTAAAGCTTCTCTCTTTACACCCTCTCTTCTCCTCTCTCTATGGGTTCTTCTCTTTCTCCTAGCAGAAAAATCTGCTCCTCTTCCCCCCTTCCATATGATTTATTAACTTATTTTTAAGTTTTAAAGACAAGGCCCACAAAAGCGCCACTTGTCAACGCCTGGTCTAAGTTTGTTTCTGCCCCAAAACAATTTATTTTCGTCTCAGTTTAGATTCAATTTATTTTAAATGAACTTAACTTGAGTTATTTCCTAACTCTCGAGATTCTCATAAAAATCTCGTCTCTAGGGGTCACTAGACGCCCGTTACCCTGAAAATCGTGAAAAATCCGACTGTTTCGGAATTCAACGAAATTCGTCTAACTGGCTAGACTTTGCGAGACGAATTCAATGGTGAAGTCCGTTTCGTCATCCGAGATCTAGAAAAATTTTGGATTTTTGACCAAAATTTATATTTTACCCTTTCTCAGAAAATTGAAATTTTTTCTCGGGTTTTACAGCCAAAACCTGTGTCTCCAATATGCATACATTGTGATAGTCAATATGCTATTGGTAGAGCATAAAACAATATGTACAATGGTAAGTCTAGACATATTCATCATAGACACAACACCATTAGACAACTACTATCAATTGAGGTTATCTCTCTAGATTATATAAAATCTAAGGGTAAGATCGCAAATCCTCTAACTAAAGGGTTAAAGAGAGACTTAGTTGAGAAGTTATTGAGGGGAATGGGACTAAAGCCTATAAAGGAATAAGTTAATACAATGGATACCCAACCTAGCTGATTGGAGATCCCAAAACCTAGGTTCAAAAGGGACAACTAAATTGTAAAGACTTTAATTTAATCACTGTGGGGATCTTCCCATTGTCCATTTCTATGATGAAATAGTGATGCTCATAAGAAGAAGGTTAAAATATGCTTCTAATGATCTTTATGCCTTGGAAAAGAGTGACATGAGCTACTCTTAATTTAGGAGATCAGCTATGTAAGGATGAAGTGGGGTTGCTTCAAAGGGAATTGAATATGACACAATTCTTATTAAGCCTTGCAGAACCAAGCATATGTTTAGGGCAAAAACAAATATAAAAGTGAGAGTTGAAAGACGTTAAGAAGATTCCTACATGAGGTATGTCATCATCTACACAAATGACAAAACAATTCAAGGACATCGTGTCTATTGTTTAGTCAATAGAGTAAACATACTTCTACAAGGGAAGGTTCAAAGGGTAACACCTACCTATCATATGCATGTTTCAATCGTTGTACTCTATCACTCGAGAGGTCTTGTATGTTTAAGTGCCAATTTCATTCATGTGGGGATTTGTTGGAACTTTCCGTTAAAGAGTGAATGAAATTAACTCTAAATTTATGTTTTAACGGATGGATTTATTTGGTTTTAATTCATTTTCAAAATGTATTTGAAAACAATCGATAATTTTAATTTTCGATTCATTTCTTTCGTTGACGGTTTACCTTGCCTGAGCCTATATAAAGAGAGGGTCTAACTCTCTTTGGTATGTAGATTTTTTTAAAGGAAAATTCTCTAAAAATCTTTAAGATTATGTTTGATCTTGTTCCTATTTCGAGTGAAGAGTACGAACATCGTTTTAGTTTGCCAGGAAAGACTTCAAAAAAAGTACTATCACCGTCCCTCCAAAGATCATTCTATCCTAGGAAGTAGACGCCGACGAAATCTCAAAGCACCACCAGAGATCTACTTTAAGGAGATTATGCAACAAGGCTCGAGCATTCCCGGATTTGTGTTTCTTTGTAATCTTCTTTCTTTGCTTCTTTTCATTTTAGTGTATTCACAAAATTTTGTAACAAAACCTTTCAGAATTAAACTACGCCTTTTGTTCTTGACCGCTTCTAAAGCAAAATAAAATAAGTGACAAAACATCTATTTTTAATTCACTTGAATTTCGAAATTGGCATTCAAATGCCATAAAAAAAAAAAAATCGCACCTTTATCTTAAAGGTGTGGCTATATGTATTTTAGTTAAGGAATTTTTTACCACTCCCAAATTATGCTACTATATCCCATTTTTACTTATTGTGTGATTTAATATTATCATCGTGTTTAAAAAGTTATGCACACATGAGAATGGATTAATAAGAAATAAAATATTTTTATTTACTTTATACAATTGTTATAATAATAAATTTTAAAATAATAATAATTTGTTTCTATGTTTTAAATAAGCATGTATTCATAGAAGAAAATTTTCTTATAGAAATTACTATTTTTTAATTCTTTGTTTTCTTATTTCAAATAAGGGGATACTTGTAACTACTAAAGAAACCCAAGTTAAAGTCTAATCCATATCAACCTATACTCTCCTCGATTGAGGAGACCTGTTTTATCATCCTCAAGGATTTGTTGGACTAGAGATGAGAATTGGAGAATTTGTATCCCTTGTTCATGGTTGACAATTGATGCTAAATAACTCTATTCATATAAATGGTTTGCTTGGATTTTCTTTGCACGAATGAGGAGCTTTTTAATCAGAGCAAGAAAGAACCTTTTACATTACCATTGCATAATAAAAATCATTTTATTTATTATTATTATTTTTAATAATTTTGTCCTCAATACCTCATCCTTATTTTTCGTTATTTTATTTATATTTTCTCAAATTCCCTTTTATTTCTACTTTGTTGCATAATAACTGATGAGGTTTGAAATAATGGGCATAGGTCTGGAATCTGGTAACGTTGGGATTAAATTGGGCGGTACTGAGTAATAGGCCCTTAATGGTATCCTCGAGATAAGCTCGAAGCGAGGGGCCCAATTCGCGGATTTTAAAATTTTGGCGACCGAGGAATGCAGTATTAGGGGATAACACCAAATCTCTACCAATCGGGGAAGTAAGATATTTCCCGATTATCACCTAATTATCCACTTATTAATCGGGTTTACGATAAGGAAAAGAAAATCTCCTGATGAGAGAAATATTGTCATCCTCAGCCGAGGAAACATCTTATTCATTGTCATCATCGACTTCAGGAAACATACTATTCGGTGTCATCATCAGTAGAAAACATACTATTGATATCATAATCCAATTAGGAAAGTTGTCATGATCATCACATTATAAATATGAGGCCACCCCATAAGTGAGAAAGGTGCGTAGACTTACGCCTGAAGAAAATTCATTCTTTGGCGATTGATCTTCTCTTTGGGGAAAGAAGCGACTTAGGCATCGAAGGAGTAGCAGGCCGAGCCCCATGGAATTCTTTTTGTTGTTTCTTGTTTTTGCGGGAGGGTCCGATGCGGTCGGCGGACCGAGGCCCGGTAATTTAAGCAAGCTCCAGCCCGGTTCCGGTTGAAAAAGCATCATCGGTTGGCGTCGTCTATGGGAGCGAGCCGGTTCCTTTACAAATAAAGCTAGCTAACCTCTAGGGCGGCGATGGTATCAGCCTTTCGGAACCACAAGCGGGAGCGATGCCAATCCTCAAGGATGTGAAGAGACCGTCCGGAGGCGTGGACAGCAGGCACGGTGCGTTAGGAGCGGTGCGGGGCCAACGGACAAGGTGGAGGTTCTCAGCGTCACTGACCAACACTTCTTTGAAAAGAGAGTTGGAACAACTCCTGACGAATCGACACCCAGGGAGGCAAGCGACGGGCCGAAAAAACCAAAACCTTGTTACGAGGAAGGAACAACACCTTGACCCTCGTCGAGAAAAGGATAAAGAAGGGAGGCTTAAGCACACTGAGAGCATGGATCCTTACCAACCCCGGAAGGATGTAACAAGGAGAGGTCGTGGGAGGCTTGAGGTTCGAGGACATCGACAAGAAATCGGCCACATGAAGGTAGCGGGGTAAAGGCCCAGAGCTCACGAGTCTCGTGGAGCGCCACTGGTCGCGACAGAAGCCGAATCTCCATTCACCTTTAGAGTCTTTGCACTTCCCCCTTAGGCAAAGTTCGGAATGCGGTCGAGGCGTTCGACGGGACAAAAAACCCCGTGGAGCCACCTCAATACGTACCAAAAATCGGATGGAACTACATGGATATCGGGGATACATGCGATCTGAAAGCCTTATTTATCTTTAAAGGAGGCGAAGCATTGGCTCGGTTTATGATTCCCGTTGTCTTCCGTCATCGTTTAAAACTCTCCATCGCATTCGTCTCACTTTATTGAAACAGGACGTCTGAGGAAGCCAAGTTATCACCTTCGACCATAAATGAGGCTCAGAAGCTGGCGAGGTCATATGTTGAAAAGGTTTAACAGTCGCTAAAGGTGGATATCACCGGCCCGAGAAGTTTGTGCGTTCTTGCTTTCATTCAGGGGGGTTGAGAGTGTGAGTCGAAAGATCTAATGTTCTCCATCCAGGCCTCAAAGCTAGCATGGCCAAGGTCCTCGCCAAAACAAAGAAGTATATGGCGGCGAAGAAGCACTCCTCTCAGCGAAAAGCTCTTACACTTTCAGGAAAGAAGCCGAGGCGACAAAAAAAGAGAAGCAGAAGCCCGAGATAGGTAGACGAGGGGCCAGATCCCAAGGAGGAGTAGAGAGAAAACGGCGGTCCCAAGCGAGATGGGGAAGCGTCGGGGATCGGGGACCACCTCGGCTGGCGCGGCGGCTGAAGAGTATTCTTTCAGTGATGCGCCGCTCGACGGCCTCGGTGTCACGGTCCCTACGCCAGTGCAACATGAAGGTTCTGAGGTGGCCATCCTAGATGGAAGTCGGACCACAGGAAGAGACGACACCAAATTTTGTGAGTTCCACAAGGACCATGGACACCGAACAGATGACTGCATCCAGCTAAAAGGAGATTGAATACTTGATCTGACGTGGACATCTTAGCCGATACATGGCCTAAGAAGGGCGGGAGCGAGTCCAGCCACAACCACCTCGTTAGCCAACCCTAGTTCAGCATCAACCGCCTTTAGGAGAAATCCATGTAATCTCCGGAGGGTTTGTGGGAGGCGGAGAGTCCAGCTCAGCCAGGAAGGCCCACTTGCACAACATCAGATCAGGGGAAGCCCTAGAAGTACAAACAGTATCAAGCTCCTCGGTGGACACTACGCCTTTAACCTTTAGGACCTCGACATGGAAGAATTTGCGACACCCCCATATGGCGATACTTGTGATAAAAACCATAATAGATAATAAAACGATCCACAGAGTCCTCGTCGACAACGGAAGCTCGGCCGATATCATCTTCGCATCAGCTTTCGACAAGATGGGCATTGGAAGGAGCGGCCGGTTAACGCGCCCCTGCGCGGATTTTCGGAAGAGTCTTGCCCTTGGGATCGGCCACGGGTTAGTGTAACTCCACTTTGGGGAGACCCCATGCCGGGAGACTACAACAACAGTGAGATTCATTATAGTAGACACCCCGTCGGCTTACAACATGTTATTAGGTAGGCCCTCTCTCAATGCCATAAGGGTCATTCCCTCCGCATATCACATGGTTATCAAATTTCCAACTGCAAATGGAGTAGGAATGGTCCGAGGAAACCAGCACATAGCCAGGGAATGCTACTCAGCATCAATGAAGCAAAACACGGTCAACAACATTTACATGGATGATCTCGACATGCGCGAGGCAGGGTAACCGCAACTACGCCCTTAGGAGAATTAGAGCGTGCGACTCATTGATGACCAAACACCTCGTCTACATAGGGTCAATGGCAGAGGCTTATCGAAGCCTCTCATCCGTTTTCTAGAGTAGAACATGGAGGTATTCGCCTGAAAACATGAGGACATGGGTGGGGTCGACCCGGCAGTGATCACCCATAAGTTAAATGTCAATCCCTCCCCTTTAAGCGTCAGCGAGGGTTTCCCAATAAGAAGCGAGAAGGTGATTGTGAAGAGAGTCGGCAAGCTCCTCTGACAAAGTAATCAAAGAAGTAGAGTACCCGAAATGGTTGGTCAACGTTGTTCTCGTCAAAAAAGCAAACGGAAAGTGGCGGCTTTGCATCGATTTCACAGACATCAACAGCGCCTGCCCATAGGATAGCTTCCCCCTACCTCAGATTGATCTCATAGTAGACGCTATGGCTGACCACGAACTCCTCAGCTTCATGGACGCCTCTCGGGCTACAACCAGATCAGTATAGACCACGGCGACCAAGAAAAGACCTCATTTGTCACTGGTCAGGGAACCTACTGTTATCGAGTAATGCCCTTCGGGCTAAAAAATCTGAGAGCCACCTACAGTGGTGAACAAGATGTTCGAGAAACAAATTGGGACATTTATGGAGGTATATATAGGCGACATCTTTGGTAAAATCGATAAAGCGGAGCTCCACATAACCCATTTAGCGGCGTTCGGAGTCTGAAAAGCTATAATATGAAATAAACCCAGCGAATGCGCTTTGAGTCTACGCGGGAGTTCTTGGGTTTATAGTCAACAACCCAGGAATAGAGGCAAACCCGAGGATAAGATAAAGGTCGTGCTTGATATGCTGCCTCTGTCAAACATTAAAGACATTTCGGCACGGCCCAGGGGAGAATAGGCTGCGGTAGGTAAAGCCGTATCTAGGAGCCGGCCGGCAAATGTCGGCCTTTCTTTTAGGTCCTGAAAAAGGCCTTCCAGTGGGACGGGCATTACCAAGAGGCGTTCACGGCGCTCAAAACCTACCTGAGCTCTCCCCCTATCCTGGTAAGCCCTTCCGAGGGAGAACTCCTCACTCTCTACCTGGCCATTTCAGACTTTGCAACTAGTGCCGCCTTGGTAGAAGAGAGCGGAGACCGGTCGCGACGACCCGATCTACTATTGTCCGAACTCAGGGAGCGAAGAGAGGTACCCAGATGGAAAAGTGATCCCGGCATTGAAGTAGCCACATCCAGGAAGAAAACTCCGACCTTACTTCCCAGCTCATTCGTCAAAGTCAATAGAATATCCGATGAAGCGAATGCTGTAAACCGTAAACCTGCGAAGAGTGTGAAGTGGGCTATAGAAATTTGAGTGAATTTGACATGGTACAAACCAAGGCGATGATAGTAAAAGAGGCGAGATCTTGGCCGGATTTCATCATAGAATTCCTCCCGGCCACCGCCGCAGGGTAGCTAGAGCTGATTTGGTACCCGGAGCCTCCCGATCACGGAAATTATCCGGTCAGCGGGGTTCTTGCGCCCGAGGAGGCGGTGCGGGGCGATCTTGACCTCTCCGGGCCCGGGATAGATATGAGTCGCCCTCGGGTTCGGCTTCCGAGCCTCCAATAATGAGGCTGAATATGAGGCGATCATAGTTGGACTCAACCTCGCCCACTTCATGGAAGCAGATCAACTAGAGGTGAGCAGCGACTCCCAACTAGTGGTAAAACATATGGAAGACTCCTACGAGGCCAGAGGTAAGAAGATGATTCTATATCTCAAAAGGTCTGATGCTCAAGAAGTTCGTGCGAGTTCGGAGTCGAGCATGTACGAGGTCGAAGGAATTCCCCGGCGGTGCCTTAGCCCAGCCTGTTTCTGACCTCCTGAAGACACAGACCAGGCCCGACACCTATTGAGCACCTACCAAAGCCCTTAGTAAGCGTCGGCCGGCCAGAGAGATCTCCCTTGTGATGTCAGGCTGTTGGATGGACCCGTATGGGATTACTTGGTAGATGGTAAATTGCAGTGACCCGAAGGAGCGTCGGCTTCAGGCGAGGAATTAGCGAAGGTTCACCCAGTTCATCGGGGGACCCTTTACAGCGAGGCTTCTCTGCGGCCCATTCTTAGAATGCGTACTAGGAAAGGAGAGCGCCAACTACATACTCGAGTACACGAGGGCATATGTAGCGAACCACAGCGGAGCTCGGACCTTGACGAGGAGAAAAACACTAAGGTAAGGAGTCTGACCCTGCGTGCTTAAAGGCAGCGACATGGCTGGTTAAAAATCTGCAGAAGCTTGTCGGGAGCATCTTGACATCTCATCTCCCATCTGAGCTGCTAACGACAGTCACAAGCCCCTGGCCTTTCCAATAATGGGAACTAGACATATTGGGACCTCTACCCATTGGAAGAGGCTAGTGCAAATTTATCATTGTGGTCGTGGACTATTTTACCAAATGGGCCGAAGCCGAGCCCTTAGCAACGATCACATAGCAGTGAGGTTTAGCGGGCTCGGAATCAGAACTACTACTTTCGTCCCGACTCATCAGCAGTCCGATAGAGCGCCAGAGTCGCTATAAGGACTCACAAGGCATCATGAACCAGCGGAAGACCCCAAAAGGAAAATGGGTAAAAATTACCTCCCAGGGTATTATGGGCATCTGGCTGCTGTAGTCGACTCGAAAAACTGTTCGTACGGCCTTTGGCAGGCTTGATAGACCCGGTCGGTCGGATCCCAAAATCTCGAAAGATTGAACTAGCAAACATCGAACCGCAGCGAGGAGGCTCTTCGCTTAAACACGGATCTTAGAAGAAAAAGCGTTGAGCAAGTCACGGGCGTATGGAAGACTATCACAGGAAGACAACGAGGTATTATGACTAAAGGGTCAAACCCAAGAGTTACAAAACAGGTGACCTAGTTTTGAAAAAACTTCTACCAGCAAGGAAGGACCCCTCACATGGGAAGGCTGGGACGGAGTGGAAGAATACACATCATATCTCCACATAATCAGGCGACAACTATGAGCTCCCGAAGCGAGAAAGAAGGAAAACCACGCCCCCACTCATGGGCTTATTTGAACATCTCAAGCGATTCTACCGGTAGGACCCAGGCACGTAGTGCGCAATAAAGATGCCGTCACGATTTCAAATAACACTCTATTTCCATTTTTTAAGGCGTTTGATGTTATGGTAGACCCAGGCTTGATAAGTTACAATGATAAAGCCGAAGCACGGCTCGAGAAGAGTAGAGGTGGAAGAAGCGCATAATTCCTGGTGTTAAATTCAAAGACTACATCGAATACAAAATTTCATTACATAGAGATTCTGACCACCTAGGGAGTACAAAATCACCCTTTGCATCTCAAAAATCATAGTTAAGCGAAAATCGTTCTTCACATCGGCCTGCACCCTGTCAAGACAAAAAACCCAAAAAAAAAAAAATCTCAAGAAAGGGAAAGGGAAAGAGAAGAAGAGAGAGTGCGAACAAGAAGGAAAGAAAAAGGAAAAGAGAAGGAAAAGGAGAAGGAAAAGATAAGGAAAAGGAGAAAGGGAAAGAAGAGAAGAAAGAAGAGGAAAAAACGGAAAGAGCGGTACTAAAAGTTTTTCAAGTACTGCACTTTCGGATCACGTTCCCTATACGGTTCCATCATTGGACATAGCTAGGGAACAACATAACTCACGGAGGAACTAGGGAAAAACCTGGCACTCTACGAGCGGTAGACCATCGAGGGACGACGTCGGCTCCTGATTACGGACACCTCAGTAATGATGACCCAGAGCCACCGGCTTCATCATGCACGGACTCCGACTATGCCTAAAAAAGGAAGAAGGTTGGAAGCATAAGCACCATCACAGAGGGGTCACTATTTATAAGGGAGCCAGGGCGCTCGGGAAGTCGAGCAACTAGTTCCAATTCTCCATAAATCTACATTAAAAGTTACATGTGTCTTTCCAAGAGAAGGAAGTCAAAAAGGCCAAGTAGCCATAGAGCCATGTAGCTCAGGCCAGGTAAGCTTGGTTCGCATAGCTTAACGACTCCAGCTGGCTAGCCCGCAGGAGACCATGTAGCTTAGGAGCCAGTGGCTTAGTTCGCGGAGCTTGCCGACTGAGGCCCAGTAGCCACGGGCCATGTGACACCGGGGAGCCCGCGTGTCGAGTTCGCGAGGAGTGTAACAACTCAAAAAAGGCCAAGTAGCCACGGGCCATGTAGCTCGGGAGCAGAGTGCTTTCGGTTCTGCGAGAGCTTAGCGGCTCAAAGGCAGTAGTCACGTAGCCATGTGGCTCGGGAGCCAGTGGCTTAAGAGCCCGGTGGCAGAGCCCGTGAGCGGTCCGCGGAGCTTGCGGCTCAAAAAGGCCAAGTAGCCACAAAGCCATGTAGCTCAGGAGCCCAGTAGCTCAGTTCGCAGAGCTTAATAACCAGGCCCGAGTAGCCACGGGCCATGTGGCCCAGGAGCCCGATAGCTCGGTTCGCGGGGCGTAACGGCTCAGGCATTAGCCGGGAGCCGTATGACTTCAGGAGCCCGGTAGCTCGTTTGCGAGCAACGGCTCAAGGCCAAGTAGCCCGCGAAGCCATGGCAAGGCCCGATAGCTCGGTTCGCGGGCGTAGCGGCTGGCGAGTATGCAGACCATGTAACTTCCGGGAGCGATAGCTTTCGGTTTGCGAGCTTAACGGCTCAAAAAGGCTAAGTAGCCGCGGGTCATGTAGCTCGGGAGTCAGTAGCGCTTCGGTTGCGAGCTTGCGACTCAAAAAGGCGGTAGCCACGAAGCCATGTAGCTTAGGAGCCTAGTAGCTTAGTTCCGCGGGCGTAACGGCAAAGGCCAAGTGGCCCGCGAGCCATTTGGCTCGAGAGCCCGGTAGTTCGATTCATGGCGTAACAACCAAAGGCGAGTAGGCATGGAGCCATGTAGCTCGAGGAGCCCGTGGCACCGGTTTGCGAGGGCTGCGACTCAGGCTAAGTAGCCGCGGGCCGCATGTGTAGCTCGAGGAGTCCCGGTAGCTCGGTTGCAAAGCAACATTTCAAAGCCGAAGCGACCACGGGCCATGCGCGAAGCCTTATTTCGGATTACGGAACATAACTACTTTAGGAAAACCTCGCGGCTTGAAAACCAAGCAATTCAAATCAACGAAACAGGGAAAGGAGCGAAGGAATTAATCAATGAATCGTGGTATATCAACAAATATTCAAAATCATAAGCAATACAAAAACCTGAGAGCTCAGCGCGAGGATCAGCAAAAAAAAAAAAAAAAAAAAAGCCCTAGAGCGGCGTTGGGCCCTAGGCTTGCGGAGTGGAGGAGTAAAAAGCGAGGCCCCACCGGTGATAGAAGAACTAGCCCCGGGAGGAACCCGAGAATCACCAGGCAAGGAAGCATGATCAGGAAACACCTCGGCACATGCATCAACCTCAGCCTCGGAAGCAAATCCTTTAACCTCCTCATTAGAGAGCTGGATGTTGAACTCCAGGTATGGGAAAGCTCGGGAAGCCCGACGTTGAAAGGCAAGTCACCCGGAGGCCCATTGGGTACATGCCTCGTCTTTGAGCTTAGCTATCACTTCGCCCCTCCGGCTGGCCAAAGCCTCCTGCCTCGCAAGGTCCATCCGAAGCCTACCGAGCTCCTCCATCAGGCATTCCACATAGTTACCTACCTCTAGAGCTTCTTGGCGGGACCAGCTCCCGAGTGACCATCTTGGCCCCGCAATTCGCCTTTGACCCGACTGCAACTTCTCTCTAGCTAAGCGTGACTCATCTTGACAACCTTCACATCCTTCAGGGCCTCCTTTTTCTTTGTCCTTGGCCGCGCCCTCGGCTAAACATGCTTCGGTCGGACACCGTACTTCACAAGTTCCTCGGTTAGTTCCTTTGAGCACAGAAGACTAGCTTTCGGAGGTCGGGACGGCCTTAACCTTGTAAGACCGTCGCCTTGGTGGAATTCACCCGGTAAAGTGGCCCTCCTTGCTAAGCCTTTCGCATAAGTAGCCACCTAAAAAAAAAAAAAAAGGGAGTCAGCTACCTGAACTGAAACAATAAAGAAAAAGGTCGACAAAATCACTTGGACGTATAGAGGCGGTTCCCTAAAGAAGAAGAGCCAGAGCCTCCTCGATGGGTAGGGCGCCCACCCTCCTGAGGTTGGAGTCGCACAGGATGGAGGAAGCTTGACCACGACGGCGAGCTCGCATGAGAAAACAAGAGTCCTCATCCTGGCCCAGCCTCGGAAGCGATCGTGATTCTCGGTCACCTCGTTCGGCCTTTGGCCGGAGTGGAGCGGCGCCCCGAGGCACGAGGGACTCGGGGCCAGAGATGGGGAGACCTCCGAGGGGGTTCATTCGCCCCTCCCCCCGAAGAGTCACCAGCCTCGATGGCGGACGAAGGCAAGGGATAGGCCCCCACCTTTAGGGTCTTGCCCCGAGCAGGAGGGTAGCCCTCTGGTGAGCTAGGAGGTTTCCATTTTACGCTCCTCTTCTTCTTTGCAAGCACCTCCAAGTGGGACCGGAGCTCTCCCCGTGTAGGCTTCGCAGTAAGGGGCTTCGAAACAGATGGTGAGGAAGATTTGGGGATGGAACGCTTCATGAAGGAGAGGGGAGAAGACCTTAGAAAAGGAAGTCGACGAAGCACTTTTTGGCTTGATCCAGGGGAATATCCAGGCCTGATGGGCTTGAAATAAGCTGTGAGGCGCTACCGACTTAAAACTTCACTTCCTTTTCCTCGGGACTAAGATCGGTCGAGCACCTAAAAGGCCATACAACGAAAGCAATGTGCAGAAATATCCTATGTAGATGAAGACCAAAACAAATCAAAGCAGAAGGAGAGCTCACATAGGTTCTCGGGGTGAGTCGGGCGGCGAAGCGCGAGGGTGTCCTCGATCAAAGGGATTGTACTCCCGATGGCGGCCGTAACAAAGGAAATAACGTTCCTTCCAGAACTTGTGCGGGAAGGTCAGTAGTCGGCAGCGTAGAGCGCTTGGAGATATAAAGAAAGCCTTCGGCGACCTCCTTTACACTGAAGAAGTCTAAAAGCAGGGCAATACTGGGAACACCTAGGCCTTTGTCCCTAAGCGACTAACAACACGAACACCCGGAAGTTGGGGGAAAGGCCGAGAAGAGCGAGACATTGAAATCTTTGCGGGGACCCGCATAAAAAGTTCGAGGGAAGCGGAGGGGCGGGTTCTCGGTGCCACCCACCAACACCATTTTGGAGTACTTGACAACGTAGGGTGAGTCGACGCGTGGGGGCGCAAACTTGGACCCCAAACGGGGGCCCATACTGGGCCGCAAAGATCTCACCGTATGAGGGTTCGACCCGATTGGGGCCCAAGACCTCAGCGTTCTAAATGCGGCCCGCAATACTTAGGCCAGATGGGAGCAGAGATTTCGTTAGTTTGCCCTTGCCGCATCGAGGGAAAGGAGGCTCCCAGGGGGCGCCGGTGAACCACCACAGCCAAATTGTTGTACCCCCCGTCAGTCCGACCCGAACTAGATGCCTCGGTAGGATTACTCCCTATGCGCAAAACGGAAGATGACCGGGACCCATGAAGATGCGAGGGTTAAGCAAGGAAGAAAAAGAAATCAAAGAAATGCAGAGGAACCGGCCAGGCACGCCACAGAACCTAGCGAACCGAAGAGCCAAGGACGAGAGGAGAAGAGAAGACATGCGAGACCCGAGAAGCAAGGCCGGGACACCCAGGCCCGAGAGAAGATATTAAGGACCACTTAGACGGATCCGAACACTAGTCGGACAAGAAAACAAGAGAGGGAAAAAGGGAAGCCTTGCAGATTTGTAGAGCGAAAAGCAGCAATGAGGAACAAAGTCGCAACGGTCGAGGGACGTTTTTAAGGAAGCCAAGAGCCGTAGGCCGATCGCGAATCGGCTTGTCATATCCTGAGACGTGGGACGGCGGTAAAGACTCTAATCAAACCCTTCTTGAGTAGCCACGTGGTGCTCGGCACGATCAGCGATAGAGCCCGCACTACGCCGCAGTCAAAGAAATTTGGGAGCAAGCGATGGGGTTTGAAATAATGGAGCTTGCAGACACGAGATACAATGCCAAGCGTCGGAGTTAAAATTGGGCCCGGTATTAATGGGCAAGCTAATGGTATCTCTGGCGGAGGCCGAGAAAGCGAGGGACGGTCGCCCCTTTAAAATCTTTGGCGGCCAAGAAATCCGTGATAGGGAAAACACGATCTCCACAAATCGGGGAGTAAGATATTTCCCGATTATCGGCGCCAGTGCTCCAACATTAATCGAGTTTATGATAAGGAAAGAAATCTGCTGCTCGAGTGGGAGAAATATTGTATCATCCTCCAATGAGGAAACATCTTGTCGATGTCGTCATCCGACTAGGAGCGTATTATTCGGTGTCGTCATCGTAGAAACATACTATTCGATTATAATAATCGATTAGGATAGTTGTCGTGATGTAGTGCAAATCTTAAGTACCCAGTAGAGTGAAGATACGTGAGCTACATACAGAAAATTAATTCACTGCGGTTGATCTTCTCTTCCACGGAAATAGCCGACTTAGGCGTCGGAAGACGGCGAGGCGGCGCCGATCACTTTTGTTCTTGTTTTTGCGAGGGAGAATTCGACGTATGGGTCGCCAGGCTAGGCAGAGCGGTGAAACGGCTGAAATTCCAGTTCCAATTGAAAAAACATCATCAACTTTTTTTTTCTTTGTCAATCAATTCTAATTTTTTTCTTCATAATTAAATACTTTGTTATAATATATTAAATTGTCTTTAGTGGGACTTGAACCTAGGACTTTCCCTTCCCAATTACTCCCTCCCTTTGAAAATAACCGACGTTTTAGAGAGTTTGTTTTGTTTTTATTTATTTGTCATTTTAAAAAATCAAGAAATAATTTATTACTTTTTTTCAATTTTACCCTTATTATATTAAATTATCTCATTAATTGATTTTTCAATTTTCTAAGTTATTTCAACAAGTACTAAGCATTTTTTACATATTCCGAATATGAATTACTAATACTTGTAACATTTTGATCACATATACTTTATAAATTTTTTTGGAAGAAGATAAAGAGTAAATGAGAAAAAAAGATAATTTTTGGGAGAAGATAAAGAGTTAATGAAAAAAAAAAGAAAGATAATTTAGTTTTTTTTGTGGAGAGAAAGTATGTTTTAATAATTTTTTTAATATGCGTACAAAAACCTTAAAATGAAAGGAGTAAACGGTTTTACTAATTCAGCTATGGAATCAATTAATTTTAATTTAATTAATATAATCGAAATTGATTGAGTCCACATACTTTGTTTAATTGATAGAACGTTTATAGTTTAAAAATGTTAGAAATCAATTTAAGGTGTCCTAGGTTGAGCATAGGAAAATTTTGGTATATTGTAACAAAATGTGTATAGTTGTTAAAAAAAAAAAAAATCCTTTTCACTAATCCACCGAGAAGGCAAATCTGTGAAGTATTGGCATATAGATATTGCAGGTACTTTCTCTTGTCCTCGTATTTGATTTTTTACGCACTAAATTCCTGGTGTTGCAGGCTTGCAGCAGCCATGCCTGCGCACGCATCTCTCCTTATCCTCAAGCCCTCCATAGCCACTACTTTCCTCCGCTCTTCTCTCTCCTCTGCTGTCGTTCCTCTCCCACCTCTACACCTTCGCCCCTTCCTAAACGCTAGAAACCTATCATCGTTGTCGTCTGCAGCATCATCGCCAATGCCCTCTCTTGTCCCAAGTTCTAGTGACAATGTCGGAGGCTGCAGGTCGGGAATCCTCTCGCCAATTGAAGATTCCATTACAGAAGATTGATGTCAATCTCCCAGGGGAACCCGAGATTTCCCGCCCGAGGATATGCGCCTCCGCAATTGGCTTTTTCACCATTTCAGAGAGGTTAGGGTCCCTATTTAACTTCATAAATGTCTTCCTTTTATGTGTGTTTGAGTGTGTATTTTTTTCTTTTTTAAATTATGGTAAGAAAATGTACGAAATTTTGAAGTGCGAAGAACAACCAAAAAAACAAAAAAATACAACATGATTCCACCAATTTTTCCTGTTGATTTTTCTTATTTTCCTTTTTCTTGTTTCAGTTTTGCCCTTTCTATTACCTTGTTATTTTTAGCAAGGAAATGGAGGATAATAGACTAACAGGTTATTGGAGTGATAGGTTTCGCGGTCGTTTGGATTCGAAGAAGTTGATTTTCCGGTGCTTGAGTCGGAGGCCCTGTTTATTAGAAAAGCTGGCGAGGAGATTAGAGATCAGGTTAATCTTCTTTACAACTATCAAAATGTATTCTTATGATTAATAACTTTATGAACATGCGTAATATTTTAGTTTTGCTTGAAGCCAAAGCAGGGGAATCAATGAGTCGGCTGTAAAGAGGTTATTTTCAATAAGTAGATTTTTGGGTGCAGCTACACGATTGGTTAACAAAGACTATTTGTCCAACATTTAGTAACTTTTTTTTGGAATGACCACAGTTGATGCCCATTAATTATCTTTCCAGGCTGCAAAAGTTAAAAATATAGAGAAATTGGCACTAAATTAGAAGTATATAATAAAATAGGCGGCTAACGGCGAGGGGGCATGGTCTTGAGACGGGTAGTATCATAATCCTTAGAAATTATACATAGCATGCTTAAATACAAAAACTAAGTATTATGCAGAAAGCCAAATCATGGTCTAAACTAGATATATTCAATAAATTCTAACGAAGAAGGTTGTCAATTCCAAAGGCTACCCCAATACCTCTTGAACAAGTATTTTAGGAAAGGTCTTTGAGACCCTGATTAGGACACTCCAAAGTCCAAATCATCAAATATCATACTTTATGCTACTTCCAATTACTTCAGCAGAGCATAATGAGGCCATTCCTCACACCGTCTCTCCTCTCTTGGCTTAAATCTCATGGTACCTAAAAGCATTTCCCCTTATTGTTTGATCAATTTACCTAAGGGTCCAAATATGGACAAAAGGTGTCAAAAGATGTGCAGATTCCTTGCCTTGTTTTGGGCAACACCTCTCAACTAGAATGAAAGAAAAAAAAATTTACTTGTCAAGAAAAACAAATGATGGTTTCCACTCGAGAAACCGACTGTCCATGAAGCTTGTGAACCTCTCAATCCTTTTTTGGAATCTAATAAGAATTGCTTTGTACCTACTCGAGGGAAGTAACTAAAAAACATCCATGATAATTTGTTCTCAGAATCCCCTCTTAAAGCCATGGACTAAGTATGGTTTGGGGAGAAGCAAAGGTTTGTCCTCTTAGCTGGTTTAGGGACTTGAGTTTGAGTCATTTGCTGGAGGGGGTGGAAGCTTGCAGTAGGAAGGAAAAGGTTTGGAGATTTGTTAAAAGCTGGGAGGATGAAGAAAGGAAGTTTAGGATGGGAAATTGTGTTAATGAAGTAGGTAGGGTCATCTTATGTTCTTTCTTAGTCGAAAAGCAAAAAAGTATTGTTTAGGTTTTGTGAAATGAGAGAAGAAAATAGTACTTTTCTTTATTGAATTGATAAAAAAGAACAGTACAAGTCCTACCTACTTGTATATATCAAGGGCACATAAAAAGGAAATAATTAAAAATCTATTTGGAAGGGAGGTTATGCGAGAGAGCGAAGCAGGAGAAAAAAATGCCCTTATTAGGAATTTAAAAAGTGGATCGGAAGGAAGAAAAAGAGAGAAAATCGGTACAGAAGTGGTGTTCGCGAAGGAAAGAAGAAGAAGAAAAGAATTAGGGGCTAATTCGGTTGAAAGTGATCACGAGGAAAGGAGAAAGAGGAAGGAGGAGAAGAGAAGGTTAAAGTGTTTGTACTTGTATTTAGACCCACGATCTTTTGTCTTTGGACCACAATCTTTTTGTGGTGGAGCCACTTTCCGCTTTATATTTGTAATTCATAAATAATTAATCAAAATATTTTTTTATGTGTTTATTTGCTTAATCTATTTTTATATTATCCACTTATGATAATTTGAATGAGAAATTTTACTTATTTATCTAGTTATTTATTTATTTATAATAAATTATTTATTTATAAATAAATAATAATAAATTCTTTATTCATAAATAAATAATAATAAATTCTTTATTTTTAAATAAGTAAAAATAAATTATCTTTTAAATAAATAATAATGAATTATCTATTTATTGTGTAATAAATCTCTTCGATTATTGTTATAAAATTGAATATACTATGTTAAATTTGATTATATTTGATAAAAATACATATGTGTTATAGGGTGCGCTTTACATAAAAAAGCTTGCACCTTAAGTGCGTCTTGCGCCTCAAGGCTCCAGGATGCCTTTGCGCCAGGCGCTCACGCTTCACAACTATGCTCACAGGGAAGGAAATGTCCCATCGAGCGATGGGCGAGAGTAGCTCAGCCCCTACTAGTCGATATCTCCTCGATCTCAGCCGCCCCGGGTCCGGTGTATAAGCTTGACATTGATTTATAGAGTGTTCATGTGTTTATACCTCGCACACCGCTTTCCTCCAATATATCCAAGCATACCCCCTTCGGTGGATAACCACACCGGACCCTGCACTTCAGCCATCTCAATATCCAAAAGTACTTGAGTTCTCTAAGTCTTTGTCCTCAAAGTGGTCGCGAGATGTTTCGTTTAAGTTTCCGACCACCATATTCATCACCACCGTTATACAATGTTGTCCACACAGAACAATCGACAGATGCACCGCCTGGGGACGATGGCGATGATAGAAGACAGCGATCCGACGACTAGTCATAATCGAACTCCCGCAATTACGGAAGCAAGCGCCAAACCAATCTCGCGGACCGCTTATACCAGCAAGGCAACCACGTAGCCCTCGTATACCAAACCGCACTCCCGAGTAACAAATCCAGTATTGTTCCATATATACCTCCTTGCGAGGTCGCTTATGGAGAAATGCATTCTGATGTCCAACCCGATATAAAGCCCAAGATCTCATAGTGCCTATAGAGAAGAGAAGATCAATGGAAGCCATTCCTCAAGTAAATTCCGAGAAAAAAGTGTCATAGTAGTTAGTTTATATCCGAGTATACCCTTGGCAATCTAAACAGCCTTTAAGATCGTCCTTCAATTGGTCATCCTAATTGTCTTAATAAGATAAACCCAACGACAACCACCGGTGAGGACTTGCACGAAAGGTAAGGTGACTAGTCCCAAGTGCTAGTAGAATGCATAGCCTATTTTCACCATTGCCTGCTTTCCAAATTCTATAAGTGAGTAGGAGCGCCACAAGCATAGTTTTAGGAAGAGAAACAAAAGATAAGGTGGAAATAAAAGCTGAATATGGTGAAGATAAGCGGTTATAAGTTAGGAAATTATAAATAGGATGGGGGTTACGAGAGGAACAAGTACCTTTGCGAACGACAATGGGAAGATCAGTGGGAGACGGCAAGACCGGCTTCATGGGAGGAGGGCACCATAGGAGATGAGTCAACTGGAGGTCCATGTCTACGCGGCGACGGAAAGGCAACTCTGTCAATGGTCGTGATGGAGAAGCCGAGGTATATGATGAGGTACCCAAGACGGATAAAGACCCGGCAGAGATATGACATCAAACTGGAAGGTGGGTGGTAGGGAACATATAAGAGTTCTCAAAAAAGGTGACATTGGCAGAGACAAAGTATTGATGTGTATTAGAGAGGCACGATAACCTCTTTGAAGCCGGAATAATCGAGAAGACACTTCGCGGAGCGAATAAAGTCGTCTTGCCTAGAGTAAGAATATGGACAAAATGTATTAACAACCAAAGACACGAGGGGGAAGGCAAGTAAGAGAGGTTGGCTCGAAAAGAATGGAATGAGGGATTTTATCATGTAAGACTAATGATGCATACGATTAATCAAATACGTTTCATTAAGATAGCATTCCCAAAACGCTGGGGAACCTTATGATGGAGTAGAAGAGTGCAAGCTGCCAACTAAAATGACTGCTTCGCGTCACCCACCGATCCCGGCAAGGAGTGCGGCATAAAAGCGGATCGGGCGAAAGCGAATCCGGCTTTGAGCGGCGTGTGCAAGGAAGAATACCTCCCAAGATGACCCCGGCAGCCAACAATCACTCATAGGCACCCAGCGTCAGTTCGGGAGTCCTGTCCCTCGTCACTGAAACCCTGAAATAGAAGAAGGTTCCTGCACTGTTCTTCCTTCCTCTGTCTAAATGTCACAGCAGGAAACAAGTTCTGACATCGTCCAGACAACAGACAAAAGGGCCAAACAAATCCACAAGTTATAATGGGACTGTCCAAAACAACCCGGGGTGCGACACGGTGGAAACAAAGCCCAAAGGAGACTTTCTATTCGTTGTTCTAGCGCTTTAGGAACGGGTGACACGAGTACGCTTCCCGGTGCCTCCGATACGACTCATAAGTACTCAATTGAGGACAAACTAGAAAAATGAGTAACCATTATCTGAAACTTGGAAATATTCGGATGACCAAGGCGACTATGAATAAGGAGAGGAGTCTCCATGGAAGTGCAAGCAGTGGAAGATAAAGGCGAGTTGAGATGAAAGAGGTCTTGAAACTCACATCCTATGCCACTGCTCCCTCCCGTATCCCGGCCCCATAATGTGACATAATTATTAGAAAAGTTAATCAAACAATTAAGGTCACGAGTCAACTTACTAATAAAAAGCAGATTAAAGAGAGAATCAGGAACATAAAGGACAGAAGTAAGGGGTATGGAAGGAAGAGGACTTGTTGAACCGATTCCTTTAGCCATGGTTTGAGATCCATTAGCTAAAGTAATCACAGTTAAAGGCGATGTGATAATAAGGGAAGAAAAAAGATCTTTATTACTAGAAATATGACCGGGAATTTTAATCAAGAATCTAGGGTCCTTATGAACGAAGCCAGTTGCAGAGATTACCGACAATGTATGAAATGGATGCAGATTTGGTTGCTTGAGTGATGTACCCCTTATACTTGTTGGGCGTAAGAATAACTCTCGAAGGTGGAGATGAGCTCCCTTTGACAACCATAGGGGAGAAAACAATCAAATAAACTTCTGAATCAACAAGAAAGGTTACTAAGAGTGACCACATGGTCTATCCAGGTGCTGAGAATCACAACACGATGACTAATGACTGGAGATGGTGCAACAGGAGCATAATGCCGAGGCTGTCGAGGACAAACAAAACGTAAAACTCACAACTATAGGTGTCAAATGGAAGAACCAAGGCATAGAGGTTCTGCGCCACCGTGAAAGCTTCAGAAATGCATTATCAAAAGTGAACACAGTCAACAGACGTCGCGCGAGAAGTTTCCAGTAGAAGATCGTCGAGCGATGGATCAACAAGTCGGATGTTTGCTCTCCCGTGGGACAGTCCCCGCAATTTCAGGTGTGGGGTCATCGGTCGAAGATGGCAAGGAAGTCACAAAAAAGCCAGCAGTACCTTTCCACAAACATGTGGTCTCCATGGCTATAAGATTCCAAAGATGAGTGAAAGGTCGTGGACAGTGATACTACCATCAGAGCAATAAAGTGAAGCTGGAACCATGGCAAATCCCGCAGTAACCTTAGTCTTCCTCTGTTTTCGATGTCATGAAATGATAAAAAGAAAAGAAGTTTTTTTGATGAATGATAAAAAGAGTCAAGATAAACCACTCACTATATAACGTGAGATATAAAATGAAAATAAATAAAAAGGAAAATATTAAAATATCAGGAAAGAAGGTTAATAAACTGAGTAATATATGATCTCAATATCCCTTGGATTCTCACAATACTCCTTTACACATGATATCGGGTACCGCTTTTAGTTGAGAAGCTAAGCTATCTTGGTGTTGCTACCCTAGTTGAAGCCAAGGTAGTTATGCTTTTGTTGGTGAAACAATTGTTTAGAGTGGTGGAGGCCAGGTGGGGGATGAGAAAAGGTTGTTTTTAGTGTTACTAAAGGAAGCTAGGGAGGTTAGGAGATGCAATTTGGGTTTAGCTTGAGGGTACAGAGTTGAGAAGTAGGGAGAAGCAATTGAGGCATTGTTTGTTTGGCTGGTGGGGAAAGGTGTAAGATTCACTTGCAATTGCCAAAGTTAAAGAGTTAGGAGGTATGTCATCGAATTTGAAGGGAGGAGTGAATAATATGAACTTGGGAGGTGTGAACTTTCTATTGGAGTTTGAACACACAAAGGAAGCAAAGAGAGTGTTGAGTGTTGAAAGAGGGGGGGTGGCGGGGGGGGGGGGTGGTGTTGTGGTTGAAGTTGTTGCATATAGAGAAATAGGGGCTAGAGGTAGTACGCAATCATGCAAGCAAGCATGCTAAACAAGTCTAGGTGAGGTTGCGGGTCTCGTCAGACTTATGGAACGTTCCAGAGGCGCAAAAGCTTAAACTCGTTATGAGAAATTCATTGCCATGGATGGAGATAGAACCAATTTTTCACAGCTTTAATGGGCCAAGCCCTTATTAAAGTTAAGAGGGGAAAGGCTTACTGCTATTACAAGTGCTTTTTAGTTTACTCATGTTTTGTAGTTTAATTGTGGTGGAAAGTGCTATTGTGAATGTTGATAGTGGTTCCAATGAGTAGGAAGTGAGATTGAGATGTCAAAGGTTAGGGATGATAGAGAGGATGGTTCATGCACGGGTAGTGTGGGTTAGGTGGCAACCTTTGTGGTATGATAGTGGTGGTGTTTTGTGCTTTAGTGGTAAAGTTAGAGGCTTGGAGGATGTTAACTTTAACTTTGCTTGTTAAAGGTTTTGATAGCGATTCAGGAAAAAAAAATTTAGGAAAAGGTGAGAGAGGGAGGGAGTAATTAGAAGGGAAAGGCATATTATGGGGACTTTGAACGAGGAGGGGTTTAAGCCCCCAAGTGTGGGCAGATGAGCCATGAATGTTTTGGGGGGTGCAAGGTCCAGCAAACTCGATGCCACGTTAAAGGTCTTTATGCTAGGGAAAGGGATGACCCTTTATCCTAGTAGTAGTTTAGTTTGAGTCATGCCTTAATGGAGAAAGGCATGGGCTCAGCTTAGATGTTGCGTGCTACAGCGCCGCGGTATTGCTTTGGATCTGTGGGTCCAATTACCGTGTGCGGCGTGGGAGTTTAAGGGGGCTAAGGCTTTCAAGGAAAGCCGCTTTTACTTGGTAGTGGATTTTGTGGATAATAATTGCAAAGGCAGCAGCGTTTGTACTTGGTAGTGGATGACACACAAGGAGAGTCTTGGTGGTTAATAATTGCAAAGGCAGAAGATTTATGCTTGATAGCCTGTCTCATAACTCTAAGTAATGAGTCCCTATTGTAGGAAGCTTCTAGGTATCCTTCTTCCTTGCCTCATTCTTTAAATGCACACCCAATACAAAAGTAAAGAAGAATAATTCTGCTGTGTAATGATCTGTAAAATTAGGGTACAATATATAGATTTACAAGCTGTACAATAGTTGGAAATAAGTCACCAAATCAGGAATTAAAATCACAATAGATGAAAGAATAGAATTTAAAACCATCACCACAAATCACTCCCTAAAATCTGCTTAATCAACTAAATTAATTCCCTAAAATCTGGCTAGTCAAATTAGGTAAATATACGTAAAGTATTTTAACATTCTTTTTGCTTCTTAGGGTGGTTGAATTTTCCCTTTTACTTTCTTTAGAGTGGAAACAGTGTTGGTTGTTGTTAGTATGAGAAATAACACCCTCGTTAGATTGATTGCTGAGGATGAAGAGACGACCTTTGACATGATGAGGGTAATCTTGGTGCGGGTGAGTCAAGGTTTGATCCTTTGTGTTAGAATTAGGGGATGAGGAGGGTGTTGATTAGGCCTTTTGGTAAGTAAGTGTGTAGGTGGAGGAAGAAGGCGGGGTTTCAGATTCTTTCTATAGTAGGCGGGGAAGAAGGGTGTAGCTAGCTCTTAAGTTTGTGTTGTTTTCATCATCTTTCTATAGATTGCCTATTTCATACATCATTTGCATGCATGCAGGCATGTGTGCAAAAGCACATTAGGTATTTTGGTATTATCACTAAAATGTTAATTAATGTGCTGATAGAAACTACTGCTTAGCTCCTTTTATTTACCAATCGGCAATGAGGAGTTATGGTGAAGTTCTTTTTTCATGCAGCTATACTGTTTTGAGGATCGAGGGTAATCATGGAGTGTGGCATTAAGGCCTGACTCACTCCTTCATTGGCAAAGACTTGTGATACAGAAGGGTGTAAATACTCTTTTCTGTATTCCATTGCTTTTGCTCTCAGAATGTAGTGTTGACTAAGATATTTGATTTCTCAGAAACTTTTAATTCATTTATTTATAATTTTTGTATCCAGGTACCGATGCCAGAATTTGATCTCCATGTTTTTTTCTGTCCAGAAAATCTGTATCTCTTCCATTGAAGTGGTTTGCTTTAGGACAATGTTGGCGTTATGAGAGAATGACAAGGGGACGACGTCGTGAGCACTACCAATGGAATATGGATATCATTGGCGTGCCGGGGGTTATGGTGTGTCTTCCTAACCTAAGTCCATGGAAAGATTATCTCTCCGTCTCTCCAAACAATTATTACACTATTAAATTACTTACCAACCCTGTTTAGTTATGATAATTAATTTGGTGACAAAATAAAATGATAATTTACTATGTAAGCACCTTCATAAAGAAATAGCATAAAGATATATTTAAGGCATTACCATCAATTTGTCAATATCTACCCTATTTTCAATCCTTTATTTAATTTCCATGTAAATGTCAGTTACTGTTCATAAATCTTAACTTTTATGCTTATTGTTATTATTTTATTTTGAAAACAAAATTAATAGCAGAACTATATTTATTGTGTGTGTACTCAGTGTGAACTACTGATATGATTCTGCTATATGTTCCCTTTTCCTTTTGTTTGTTAGGGAGAAATACACTTTCTATTTTTTCTTTGATCAGAGAGAAATATACTTTCTATTATAAGCATGCAACAAAAGGGGGGCCCTTCACTACTTTGCCTTTTTTATTTTTTTAACCAAGTGTTAGTGCTCTTATGATCTGGTTTTGAACTTTTTAAATAATTATAACTTGGCTGTCAATTTATGATTTCTCTGTCCAGTTTTTTTTATTTAAGTTCCCCCAATGTTTGCAACATTATTTGGATTCTCTCATTGGTACATGTTATTGTATATTTTCTGTTAGCCTAAAAAAATTTCTTTTTTGGGCATTGTGTTATTATTTTTCTGGGAATCTTTTGATGATTTTTTCATCTCTGGAGCTCCACTTGAAGAAGTCTCAAGAAGTCTCCCTCACGGTTGAATGTCTCTTAATCATCATTATAAGCTGTTCCTCTGACCTCATATATACAACATGCAGTATTATGAGAGTTCACTAATTTCAAGGGGGAGTTCCTAATTCTTTTGAACTGTATTTTGTTGCGGACATCGAACTTGGGAACTGTAGATATAAATGAGAAAGGGAAGGTGGAGGGAAGAAGTTCCTTGTGTTTTTCCATTGATCTTAACATGTATAAATACAAGAGCTAGATATATACAATTGGTAGGTCAATCTAACATTTCTAATTAGTTTCACAACCTACAAGTAAAGTATATATTTACATTCTATAGCACTCCCACTCAAGTGGGAGTATAGATGTTAATCGTCTTTCAGCATTACGTAGATAAATAACTTGATCCCAGCCAGGGCTTTGTGAAATATCACCAAACTATTCTCCCGTCTTTACATATTCTATAGCGATCAATCCAAATTGTATTTATTTTCGTGAATGGCTTGACAATCTATCTACGATGTGCTTAGTCGCTCATGAAATACATGATTAGATGCAATGTGGAGAACAACAGTTTGTCACACTAGAGCTTTCTTTGGAGATAAGAGTCTTAATACCTACCTCCATCAAGAGCTATGAAATTCACATGATTTCACACACAAATTTTGCCATTATACGTATTATGATTACTTTTTCGAGCGAGAAACAACATTGTGTTTACTTGTGCTTAATGAGGCCCAGATTCTATAAACCGAGAGCATAGTTACTTGTAGTGGACCTTCTGTCCTCTTTAGATCTTGCCCAATCAACATCCGTGAAAGATTCAATTCTATTATGCCTATGATTACTATATAAAATACCAAGTTATTTCGTTTAGTAGCGTAGAATGGGTACGGCTGCCCACTCATCCAGCGTTGGAGAGGACGACCTGTTAATCGCAGCAAGCCGATTGAGTGTGAAATGTTAGGACGTGTTCTTGTGGGTAGTTCCAGCCTTCCCAACTAATTATTTTTATATCTCTCGGGGTCCCGAACAATCCGCCTTCTCTAGTGCAAGATGTAGGCTTGAGAGATTTGCCATATGGGAGCTACATGTCTTTGCAATTTTCTGTTTAGGACAATAAGATCAAACCTGTATTTCCTTTGAAATAAAAAGATTTCATGTTTGCTTCTCATAACTTCAACACCCAAGAAATACTTTAGTATCCCTAATGCCTTTGTGTGGAATTGGCCATGACAAAGGACTTAAGTGATTATATACCTGTTATATCACTCTCAATAATAACAATATAAATCTAGCACGCAACTAAAAGATGTTCCCGCTTGAATTTACGTAAAGGCAGGTGATCGATTTGCTCCTTGCACGCATGGCCAGGAACTGCCCGATTCTTGTTGAGATTTACCCAGCCAGTGATGTGAGAGTTGTTTTGTGTTTACATGGATAATACCCACGATCTCTCTTTTTTTTACAACAAAGGCTTGGAGGTTGCTCATATAAACTTCCTTGAAGATCCTCATGAAAAACATTCTTGATATCAAGTTGATGGAGGTCCTAGCCATGAGTGGTTGCCGGATATAAATGGGCGAGACATAAGTCATCTTGGCAATCGGGAAGGTATCGAGATAAGTTCACCATAGGTGCAGCATAGCCTTTGGCAACAAGGCGTGCTTTATTTGCTGGCCAGGCCATTGGATTAAAACACTTGCAAACACCCTTGACAACCAATAGCCTTCTTTCCAGTAGGTAAAGGCACCAAGTCCCATGCACCATTGTCATCTAAAACTTGCATTTCTTCCACCATAGCACTATCTTTAGCTGAGACAAGGATAAAGCCCCTCCGCGGGACAATGTTAGGAATAGAGATAGAATCTTGGGATACAATAAAAGAACAAGAATGTGATGACAAATGGTTATAAGAGCAGAAATGAAATTGGGTGAACCTTTAACGTTTGCAACTACGAAGAGCAATAGGAAGATCATGGCTGGAGGCTGGATCTAGTAATGAAGCACACAGTGTTGGACTCGGGACTAGGGGGTTTTAGTCGAAAATATACTGAGTAATGGGGTTTAACAGAATGAGAGGTGATGGGAATGCATGTAGAAACATAATAAACTAATAAATCCATCATCCTCCCCGGACTCATAACCGAGTGAGCTGACGGGAAAAACGAGGGGTGGTTTCAAAGAGATGCAACATCGGTAAGCACAAAATAGCGTCGAAGAGTGGAAGACGATATACTATATCCATAAGATACACTTAAAGGACTTTGGATGAAGTTTAGAGACTTGAGGACGGACATCGAATCGCGTGTGCGTCGAATGCTGGGATCGATAGGGAACAAGATTATTTGGAAACAAGCGGTGGTAAGGGCGACCTAATTAGGCCCGATGAGGGCATCCACATTAATAAAAAAAACAAGCTATAGAGACTACGTCTGCCCAAAAATGTTTAGGGACATTCATTTTGAACAAAAAGCCTTGCCAGTTTCAAGGAGATGTATATTCTTTCTCTTAGCTACCCCATTTTGAGAGGGTGTATCAACACACGGGGTTTGATGAAGAATCCCATGTTGGAACATGAAGGACTAAAATATTTCGACAAATATTCCTTGATATTATCACTCCTTAATGTTTGAATAAAGACATGAAATTGTGTTTGAATTTCAGCACAAAAGGCACTAAAATGAGAAAAAACCTCAGAGCGACTTTTCATTAAATAAAGGCAAGTGACATGAGAGAAATCATCCACAAAGGTAACAAAATATTTAAACCTAGTGGGAGACATAACTGGACAAGGACTCGAAACATCATAATGAACTAACTCAAAAGGAGCGGAAGCTCGTTTATTGACTCTAGGACTCAAATGCACATGATGAAGCTTAGCATATTGACACGACTCATAGTTCAATGAGGATAAGCTAGAAAACTAAGGATATAGCTTCTTCAATAGAGAGAGAGAGAAGGGTGACCCAAGCTACAATGTAATTCGAATGGGAGTGTGACTCTAGAACAACTGTAGGCTTTGGCACCTTTGTTTCAAGGATGTAGAACCCCAAACTCATGCCCTCTACCAATAATTTGCTTATTCAAAAGATGCTTGAGATCAAGCGATAATTAGGAAGGCGAGGAATATTGCAATTAAGAATTAATGCAGTGAGTTTCTTCGCGTAAGTGGGAGTAAAGAGAATTGTGGTAAACTCAGAACAGAGGTCAAGTGATTAGAGGAGTAGGATGAATTGTCCATGACCCAAGGACCGCGAGGTGTTAGATCCATCATGGGGGTAGCATTAGAGGAGTAGAGAGGGTGTAGTATTTGAAGCAGTGGTAAATAAACTGGAAATACCTGTCATGTGAGTAGAATTACTCTTCAATGATTCATGAGCATACTGAAACCTTCGATTTATATTCTACAACTTCCTACAATCTTGGCGTACATGCCCTAGATTATGGCAATGATGACACACAAATCCACCTGAGAGTTTCTTGTCAATCATAAGAGCAAATCTAACTCAAACAAGCCTCTGAAAATCCGAAAAATACTAGAAAAATAGGATCTTGCAAGGAAAAGGACCACCTTTCCACGAAAAACACTTCCCTGGAGTAGAACTTGGCCCTAATATCCACATACACCTCTGGAACTCGAAGCAGTCAAGGAAAACAGGTAGAAAAACCTAGAAAGGTAGACTGTCAAAACTAAAAGTGTTTGAAAAACACTGTTGCAGGGCTTAGACAGGCTTGGAAGATGGCTATGGTTGAAGGTAGAGAAGTTCGGTGACCCGATGCTTAGAATCCCGCAGCGCCTACATCTTGTGGTGTGTATAATTTGGCCTATATCCTTGCCAATGACACGTGAGCAGCACATCACGTATTTTCGGCCACCTAATTTTGCGAGGTTGGCGTTGGCGACGGTGAACGCCTCCTCGGGCGAGGCGGTGAGATCTCACACTCCCTCGAAATAGGTGTTTCAAAAACACACCTCCACAACCTCTTGCACTCCAGTAAGCTTAACACTGCTGAAATTCTCCCAATCCGGGGCCCCTAGAGCTCACGATATCTTGTAGAAAGCAAAAGAAAGGGAAGATTGGAGGAAGAAATTCCTTGTGTTTTTCCATTGATCTTAACATGTTTAAATACAAGAGCTAGATATGTACAATTGGTAGGTCAATCTAACATTCCTAATTAGTTTCACAACCTACAAGTAAAGTATATATTTACATTCTATAACAGAAATGAAAATTATATTTTCAGAAATGAATCCCAAAGTGAAAACAATACGAGGTTTTTATCCCAATATTTGGTTAATATCAGGAATTTTAGGTAACTTTCGTTCTTGTTTCAGCATCTGTATCTTAGGAGCTGTCTGGGAGTGTAAATTTACAGAAGAATGACTCCAATTTTATTTATTAAAAGAGATTTTTTATAAATAAATAAATTAGAGAATAAGAATATTTTGTCTAGTTTCTTTTTTGCTTTCTTCAGTTTTGAGGAATGAGAAAAAAAAAACACTCTAGGTAATTAAAGTTTTGTGTCCTCAAACATGGTAACCTTTTGGGTGAGAATAAATGTTCCCTCCCTAGGTGAAATACCTACAAAACAAACATGGCATTGGTTTTCCTTTCTTTTTTAATTATTATTCATATTTAAAAGGGAGGAAGAAGAGGAAGGGTGGGGATTGGTTTATGTGAGGGGATATGGATTTATGCTAGTTGGTTAGATAGATTGGTTGAACAGCTCAAAAGGAGGGGATGAACATGCCAAATAAATTTTATATGTGCAAAAGGGGTTAAGAATTATATGATCATTTACTCATTAAGGCAAACATGTTTTGGAAGTTTGCCCCTTTATTTACTCATTAAGCATTTGAATATTGTTTTATGGCTTTGTTTTTTTAGAATGGATTAATTAGTATATAGAAAATTGATCTTTGTTCGTGATTGGTTGATGCAAAGAGAGGGAGTTTGTTGTTGTTTTTTCTTTGTTGCCTTTTTCGCACTTATTGTATACATCATGTGTTCTTTTTGTGCCATTTCCAAGGTTTTCCTAATACATTCCCTTTTATTACCTATATAAAGATACGTTCTCTAACAGGATTTATGGTATTAGAGATAGAGGTGGGGCATGTTCCTTAACTTATTGGGTTAGAAATTGTGAAGATTTTATTTATTATGATAGGTAAAAAAATGTGTATATAAAAAAGAGGTGTCAAATGAATGTCAACATAAGGAGAAAGGAGGGTTACAAAAAATTCCACTGTCATCAAAGATAACCCAACTAATCAATGAAGCCAATTAAATATAAAGACCATCATCTATACAACTTAATCCATTATCATAAATTTCAAAATAAAAGAGTTCTTAACCTTGGTTTTGAAAAGCTCCTTATTTTCAAAAGCAATTTCTCCTTCCAAATTGACCAAGAGGGGTTCTTCTCTTAGTCTTCTTAAGTTTTTTGCTCACAAAAACCACCATGCTAGTCTAGAAGTGTCTCTCTAATTAAAGAGAATGGCATCAAGACTCATTAAAAAGCGAGTTGCGCCATAAAACCCTTGTCTGTACACAATAAATAAGGATGTGGTTGATGGAGGGGATGGATTTTGGTGAACAAATGTGGTTTTGAATATTGTTCAAAATAGCTATCATATTTTAGTTAATTGTGGCAATGCCAATTAATGTGGGATAGCTTTTCTATTCCGATGGATTACCATTGGATATCATCCTTGCAATTTTTGGGCTTCAAGGGAGGAAATAGTTAAGGATCTTCTACAGGGTTCACACATTGCGTATGGGTCTTTGGAGGAGAAATCTGTAATGGATGCCTTCCTTCTGTTTGTTTTGGTTATTTTGGGAGAAGGCAATGAATAGGCTTCTATGAGGAGCTTTTTGATTAACGATTGAAGAAAGCCGTCATTAATTCCCTTTTAAAGCGGTCTATTGTGGCAATGGAGATGATGAATGAGTTCGACTTTAGTGATGGTCTAAGTTGGAAAGCAGGATTTTGTTATAGATTATATGTTTCTCATTTGTTTTTTGTGCCTGTTGTATACTTCCAATGTACATGGGTGTGTGCCTCCTTTTTAGTCAGGCTCCTTCTTATGTATCCCCATTTGCGCAAATGCAGCAATATTATAATCAAAAGAAAGAAACTATTCCTGCAGGTCACATGTGGACATTGTAAAGTCAGATTATGCTTTTTCTGTGATTCACTTGATTAATTATACAACTAAAGAGTCGTAATACTATGATGTGTTCCCTGAGTGGGCATTTGTTTGAGGACGCCTGAAACATTGAAAACAAGACTTGTGATAGTGCAATGTTCTTCCTTTCCTTTTTTCTTGTGAGACCATCTTGAGAGTTTCATTTTGATTCTGAAGCATGGTTTTGAACTCTGTCTTTTTTCTCACATCTCCACTTTTCTTTGGTTGCAGGATTTAAACTTTTCTTAAAATTCTCTAGCTGGATAATATGTCCTTTGAATGATTGTGCTGTACTCAATATTTCAACAATCCCTCATTTTATATGTCAACTCACATCTTTGCTCTTCATTCTCTAGGCTGAGGCGGAGCTTATTTCTGCTATCGTAACATTTTTTAAGCAAGTTGGTATCACAGCGTCAGATGTGGGATTTAAGGTTTCTAGCCGAAAGGTGTAAATGCATTTTCCTTGTATGCTTTAAACTGCCAATGTTTCTTCTAACGCTAGTTCTATATTGTGTCTTTGCAAGGTTTGTGTATAAGGCTTTGTCTTATTGAAGCTTTCAAGATATTTCTTGATCAGACTTTTTGTTGAATAAATTGCTCACCAATTAAATACATGAGTTTAGACTGAAGAGTTTCTTTCTACTAAAATGCTTTCTCAGCTTCAACTTTTATGAAATAAATTGTTAATTGCGTGAATAGTATATATATATATATATATTTATATTTATAATACTTTCTTTTTACTGATAAAATATATATATATATATATATATATTTTATTATATTTTATTTTTTTGCAAACTATTTCATAAGAAAGGACCTGATCTACTTGGATGACATGCTCAAGTAGTGAGGGTTGGCAAAGATTTGTGTAAGGTTTCAATTTCTAATCCCAATGGAGACAAAATTTACCTATCCAAAAAAAAAAGTGGTTTCAATAGCATTATAAAGGAGTTAGTGGAAGGGTCTTGTTCATGAACTTTGAAGATAGTTATAGTAATATTAAATGCTATACGGTTTTTAAAATATAAGTCGGTGGACAAATCCAACTTAGAAGAATGGGGTATTCATTGAATAGCTATTCCTGAAGTTTCTAAAAGTTTAGTATTATATGGTATTCTTTTCCGTTGTGTGGATTTTAGGTTGTACTTGTTGACATCATTATGAACCCTTGTCTTTTTCCTTTTTCCTTTTTTTGGGGTCCTCATATTGATAGACAATATGTCAATCGTGTTGGCTTATATCATTGTTGTTTTGATCCTTTTTCACCTCTTGTGTTACATCCTTGCCTTAAGACCCAAACCAGTCCTTACCTCTTTCATAAGGCACAGCTTCTCTTAGATCCTTCTCTCTTCCTCTTTCTTTGTCTATAGATGGAGAGAACAATGGAGCAGTGATTGATGATCCCTAGGAAAAGTTGGTTCTTTGTGGAAATGAAGTTGTTTGAGGTATTTGTGGCGAAGGAAATAAAAGCTTGGTTCATAGGGTTTTGGAAGAAGGCAAGGACTTCCTTGGTGGATCAAGTTTGGGGTAAAGGGCCTCCCTTGGCTTTTGAATCAAGTGGAATGTTGTTCACTTGTTAAGGCATGATATTCATGTTAAACCCCGAATCATACAAGATTGAGCTTTTTAGGAGGTAGTCGTTAACATAAGTATCAAAGTCTAGTTTGGCAGGAGATCCTGGGTTCGAATCACCTCTGTGCAATTTATTCCCCATTTGTTGATTTGAAAGTCCATTGAGGATTCTATTTGGTTTGTTTGACTCTCTATGTGCGGGTATGAAGTACACTTGCATTGAGGAAGGAGTGTTAAAAGCGTATTATTCGTATTAAGCTAAATCTTTAAACGAGAACTTAGGAGAGTTGGTCGTTAACATTCACAAGGGTGAAAGAGAAAGGGAGATGTACATGTTAGAGTTGCAAAGTAATAGAACTAGTTATAATTTGTTCTCCATTATTCTTTGGAAGGGGTTTGACTTGGTTGGTTGGCTACTTTGGCAAAGAAGATGCACAACATTAGATTAATATTTGTTGAGTATCACATATTATTTTGTAGTTATTCTTTATTATTTTTTTCCTTTTTTATTTTTATTTTATTCTTAATTTGTTTCCTTTTCTATTCTCTTCTTTCACATATAAATGTGTATAAACATGTATTCTAATTGAATGAAATATGAGAATTCCTTTATCTTCACATAGTATCAGAGCCATAAAGAGATTATAGAGATTAGGGTTAGGGTTTAGCTACGTAGTCAATTTCGGTAGCCCATCTGATGACCGTGTCTCATTTCAGTCTTATCAAACTCGTTAGGATTTAGCTATGTAGTCAATTTCGGCTACCCATCTAGTGATTGTGTCTCACTCTGGTCACATCAACTCATCGTGTAGTCAATTTCGGCGACCCATCTAGTGGCCGTGTCTCACTCTGGTAACATCAACTCACCATGTGGTCAATTTCATCGACCCATCTAGTGGCCGTGTCTCACTTCGGTCACATCAACTCCATCACGGAACACATTGGAAGCTCTTGACGATGTCAGAATTCTACATTGTTACTGGCACCCGATGACTTTTCCAATGACCCCAGATCTACCCATCAGAATAGATTAAAGTACATTTGTAGCGAGCAGTGCGTATGACTTATATCTTTCCCGTCTTGAGGGAGTGCTGAGTATCACATATTATTATGTATTTATTCTTTATTATGCTTTTCCTTTTTAATTTTTAATTTTATTTTTATTTTGTTTCCTTTTCTATTCTCTTCACATATAAATGTGTATAGACATGTATTCTAATTGAATGAAATAGGAGAATTCCTTTCTTTTCACAATCTCCTTTTGACATAAACTTGTGTTAATTATCCCTATTTTCAAGGTTGTTGCTACACCAATTCAAACGAGTTGATAAAAGTATAGAACTTATGTTTAAGCCACAAAGCTCCCCGTATCATTATTAAGTGATGCTTTATAGATTTGGCTTAATGATGATGAAGTATTGTAGAAACATGAAGGCACTAAGATGCTGTTTTGGGAAACGGGGGTGGTGTTGCTTAGGGAACTTTAACTACTCTCAGAAGTTCAAAGGTTTGGAAAGTTGGCCTTAGTTTATTGGAATCTGTAATGGTGGTGGTAAGTTGCCTGTAGTGGGGATGATTATCCAAGATGGAAGGTTAATAGACTGCCTTGAAAATGTGGCGAGCAGTTAATATTCTTCTCTAGCAGTGGGCTGCTTAGAATCTTTTAGGTTGAGCAGTTCAGCAGAGGGGCTTTTGTGAGCCTATGGAAGAAGCTCACTCAACTTGGTCTTTTAAAAAGTTTGCAACCTTAAACAAATTTCTAGGGATACCAATCAATAGTTGAAGGAGATTTCAAATCTTATAAGAAAACCCTTTTTTTTTCGGCTGATCCATGGTTAGCACCTTACTCCCATCAAACCTCCCAAGTGAATACACACACTTTAGGGGGAACACAACTGGTCTAGATCAGGTCTGCTGGAAAGTGGCTATTTAAATCTCCTACATCCATTTGTCTGTAGCTTGCTTTGACTTAATACTGGCCTCTCTTGTCCCCCATCCAAAAATTTTTATCCCTCTCCCTCTGGACTATTTTTTTATAGTTGATTTGGCTGATAAACCTCTAAGCTTCTTCCAATTCCCACTCATTGAAAGATATGATGAATCTTAAGTTCCATCCTCCTTCCCCCCTCAATGAATCCCAAACCTCCTCCACCATAGCCCCTTTTAGATCGACTAAAGCATACAACGTGGGGAAACAATTCACACAATGTGTTTCCTCCCTTTCCACATATCCTCGAAAATCTTATATGCTAAATTTGCCCAAGAATAAATTTGCAGTCCTATTTTAGATCATGAGCCTCTCTTCGATATCTTTCAAACGCCCACCCAAAGCTCCCTTTGGTTCCTTGGCTCATTCCCACACTTCTAGCCCATATGTTAGCTTGATTAAACTTTTCCGGGAGGTTATCCTCCACGGCAAGTCTCCAATTCCATTTTCCAAGAAGGGAAGTCATCTAATGAAGGGGGGATCTGGATATTCTCAAGAAAGCCTAATTAGGAACATGGTACTATGAATTTGCTCTAGAGAGAGATATTGTTTGGAGAAAGGTCATAATGGGAAAGTATATGGAATGACTCTGAGAATATCTAATGAATTAGAGGGCTAAGGCTTTTGAGAAGAAACCTCGTTTAATGAATTAGATGTCCCAATGTAAGGATAAAAAGAAAGGAGGGGGAGGGGGGTGTTGGTTGTGTTGTGTTCTAGATATCCTCAATAAAGCCTAACTAGGAACATGATAATATGAATTTTCTATGGAGAGACAATGTTTGGAGAAAGGTCATAATGGGAAAGTATATGGAAGGACTATGAGAATGGCACTCTTGGATTCAAAAGGTTATGGTATTGACTTATGGAATTGAGAAGAAAGAAGGGGATTTTAAGTCAGGACAAAGGTTTGAGGTAGGCAATGCTGGATATTATGGTGATGTTCCTTAAAGGGATCTTTTCTATCTCCATTAAAGCTTGGTTGGATGATGTTTTGGGTGATAAGAAATTAATGGGTTGGTCTTGTATAACCTATCCTTTAAGACATTACAGTTCAGAGATGAATAGTGTCTAAGGCTCTTTGGGGAGCTATATGTGTTAGACGAGAAGTGATCGGAGAAAGATAACATGGTGGTAAGCTAGTAAGAGTGAGGAAACTTTATTGAAGACTTTCTATTCTACCTTTGAATTGGAGGAAGAAGAGTCTTTCCTTTGTGTGGAGGTTGCACGGGAAGAATTTGCTATGAATCAACTCAAGATGAAAATGGATTTTGGTGAGTTATTGAATGGCATAAAATGTAGAGAATCAATAGACCATTTCCTCCATTTAGAAGTTAAGAGTTACAAAACTCTTAGTTTTCATATTTATCTTAATGGGTTGTAGTCTTCAGTGAAAGATTTGTCAATGGGTTATGACGAGAGTTTTGTTGGTACAAAGGGTGAAAGGCTTAGAGAACAACTCCTCTTTGCTCATTCTAGACAATTTGGCAGTGTAATTGAAGAACCTTTGAAGGAGTGCAACATTCAGATCAATATCTTAAGGATCCCCTTATTTGTAACCTAAATAAAAAGGTCTTGAAGGTCTCTAAGTTGGATCCTTGTCCTTGAACATTGAGTGGTTTTCTTCTAAGTATTTGGCATGTTGTTGTTGTTGCATTTTTTTCAACTTTTAGATGTATACTTTCTGTGTCTTAGGTGTGTGCTTCTTTAATTGAAGGGCCCTTTTAATAATTCTTATTTGTCAACACCCATGCATATCTTCCTATCTGTCTATCTCTTTTGTGTCAATGCTTTTCAACATGATATAATTTGGTTATTCTCAGCTTTTGTTAGGAAGGGCAAGAGGGCAAGTGATTGTTGAACTTTTAAAATAAAGGCTGCATGTACCTTTGCTCTCCAACATGTTCCAATAATTCCATTATTTTATTCAGTGCTTTTTCCAACTGTGCTCATTCTTTCCCTGCAGTTGATAATTTTTATATTATGTTTGTGCAATTTTTTTAGTTGGACAGGTGTATTATATGTGTCTTTTTCCATTCTTACAGGTTTTACAAGAAGTATTGAGGTGCTACTCCGTTCCTGAAAACTTGTTTGGAAAAGTTTGTGTCGTCATAGACAAGGTTAGTTGTGTAAGGTTGCAAGCTTTGACTTGCAGTTAATTTTTGTTTCTGTTCTTATATTGCATGGCTACTCATATTTCTTGTAAACTAATGCATCTAATTTTTTTAAAGATGCTCCAGTCTTTGATAATTCTTTTTTGTTTTTTTGACCGATGGTCTTTGATAATTCTTTTCAAAATGCATTTTAAAGGAATCTTTGTGACTATTTGTGTATCGGTTTGAAAACCGCCTGAATGGAGTGGACATCATTTACCAAATAAAAAAATACCCTGAGACTTATTAGAGTTTCTGAACTCACATTAAGGAAGCAAATACTCCTTCAGTGAACCCACTCCATTCTAGCTTGTGAGAATAGCCTGTGCCATAACCCTAGAGTAACTGGATAATGTAGGAAGAGATGCTCAATAGTCTCTCCATTTCCACCACTACACAGGATGCACTAATCAAGACTAAGAGCTTTGAAAGGCTTTCTTAATTGTAGTATGTCATTGGTTTTTACCTTCTTAAGTGCCAGTAACCAAGCAAATACCATAATCTTAGAGGGGACTCTTGATTTTCATTAAAAAAAAAAAAGCTGGACAGAAAGGAACTGGATTCAATAAATTGATTGAATTGAAAAAGAAGATGGCACCCTAGCTTTTGCATTTGGAACGGATGGAGACAAATGTACACGAAAAAGTGTAGCCATTAGTTTGTCAAGATCCTTAATCTCTAGGTAAGTTATATACTTATATTACAATGGAAAAACAGATTCCAAGGAGGATTGTCACTAACTAAAATAGCTGAAACAGAGAGGTTTCTAGTTGTGATGACTCTGAAAAGTCTTAAGAATGGTGAGCACAAAGATTAATCCTCCCCACCATTTTTCAGTAAAGAATGGTTTTGTCCATCACCCGGTACCAGCAGTGTGCGAAAAAAAACCAAAATAATTGCAATGGCTTTTCAAGGGTAATAATGTCACTATTTGGCGAATTATTGACATCTCATTCATTATCTTTGTTTCTATCGATACTCAAAATAACTAATGCACTCGATGTTAGGGATGAAACTCTTGGATACTATTGAGAATCATAGGATCTTCTTAGAATATCCTGCGATTTATTCCATTTTCTTGTACAATATTTTCCTTTCTTTTTTGTCTGTGATTTTGTTTCTTTTGTGTCTTTGATGTATACTAAGTGGTAAGATTTATCTTGTTCTATTCATTCAATCAATAAGAAAATCATTATTTTCTTATATTTCTTCCCCTTATTATAATGAGCCATGGAGAGGGTTCGGCTTAGGGTTTTGTTGTGTCTTTATTAAGTAAACCCATCTGGGTATGCGGATCTCTTTAAGCCCTCCGCTCATATGAAAGCTTGTCAAAATTCTTTGCCGTCGTGAACCTTCTCACAGCAGCCGTACTTCTGATGACAATCTTGCCGGTGAGATATCCCGCTGATGTCGACTCGTCGATGGTCGATCTATCCATGCGGAGCAAGAACTTTGGCAACAATCTAGCTCTCATGTCGTCACACGCGTGTCAGCTCTCCGTGGCGTTTGTTCCCGCGCCGTCGCCGGGTGGCGCGTGGTGACCCTCGGCCATTGGATTCTCCGCTTTGGTTCGTCTCCGTTAGAGCCGTGGCTCCTGGTTCTTCCATATGAAGCCTCCATCTTCGTGTTTGCCATTTTGTCTCCGACGATCTCTTCTTTGGACTTTAAGTTTTCTTTGCTTTTGGGCAACTAGCACCCTCCACAAGCTTCTCTCACCTTCAGCAGTTGTGGTACTCTTGTTTTTTTGTTGGTTTCATTGATTTTATTATTATGGCTGACAAAGCTTCGAGCTTTTCTTTGTATCTGTTTGGAACTCCCATGATAACTGTGAATAGACAAGGGAAGTGATAACTATCAGTCATGGGCGGCACTACGTCGTGTAGTTTCTTGGAAATGGTGTTGAAGACCATTTGACCTCCACGAAGTCTAGTGTTGTTGAAGATAAACATCCTCAGTGGCGGAAACAAGACATTTTATTATGTAATATTCTCCAGCAATCCATAGAGCCCAAAACACTCGACAACCTTAGGGATTATCAGACCTGTCAACCTCTTTGGACCCAAGCAAAAAATTTGTATACTAATGATATTCGACGCCTCTACTATGTCATATCATTCGTTGATAGTTTGGTATGAAATTATCTTCCTTTGTTTGGCGAATATACATTGAATAAGTATATTTATATGCAAGCTACAATGCGAACCTATTGGTCCAACATAGATGAAATCTTTATGATCCTTACTCTTATTAAACTTGGCACAGAGTTTGACAACATCCGAGAATAGATCCTCACTAGCTCTGTCATCCTGACCTTTGATGACATTTTGCTTGCAGTTGCCATTCATCCTGAACCAGTCTCGGCACTCTGAGGTTTCCATAGACACTTCGGTGATGCTTGTTCCATCTCACCCTCGTGGTGATTCTAAGGAAATATTCGACCACACCAAGGTAAACAGCGACCTTATTGTGACCCTGCATGTCGGTAGGGTTACACTCGGGAAGCCCGGGTGTTAGATTGTGGCGGAATTTGTATTGCTCATGTGGCCCGTTTTGGACTGCGCCTCCACCTCGCAGGAGTTCGACCTCTGCCTCTTTCCTAGTGAGTGGCTCTTACGCCTGGTGAATATGAGGAGTTTCTTCGCCTCCTCATCTTTGCCATCCAGCCTCCATTGCTTGTTGCCCGAGACGGTGAATGCCTCTGCACATCTTACACACTCTCTTGAGTAAGGTGGTTGCTCTGATTAAGTTACATCGATCCTTAATGCAGTAATAAGGATCTATTCTCTTTACCCATATCACTTCACCTTGACCTATGATTACTTTGGCTAATGGGACTCAAACCATGGCTAAAGGAATCGAGTCTGCATGTCCCCTTCCATCTTTACCTCTTATTTTTGTTCTCTATGTCCCTAATTCACCATCTAATCTTATCTCTATCAGCAAATTAATCTAACCTTAATTGTTCGATTACCTTTTCTCACTCTTTTGTTAACTTGTAGTGAGATGCAGGGAGGGCCAATTCTGACATAAGACATGAGAGTCTCAAAGGCCTTTATCATCTCGCTCGACCCATCTTCCACCGTTTGCACTTCAACGGATGAACCTCATCTTCCAGCTGATATGCGGTCATTGAACATTTGAAGAAGCTCTAGAAAATGGTTCTGTTTTCCAAACTTATGTGACCAGAGTGTGAGTCGTCTTTTCGAGCAGGAAAGCATGCAGTGTTTACTGGAACTCTGGCGCTGAGTCATGGACCAAGTCTCTTTTGGAAGCGTCACTTTAATGTTGAGTCACGTGCCGACCTTGTGTCTACTTTAGGTTATCGGTATTTTGTTACATTTATTGATGATTTTTCTATTCATGCTTGACTATTTATTTTAATGAAGAGTCGGCAGGCTATTTACGTATTCAAATTCTTTCTTTGAGTTCCACAATTAATAACACTTTATCATATCTTCTGTGCGTGATGATGCTTTGGAATTAACCTTTCTGCGGGTTTTTTATTCCATGAGATTCTTCATTAGTCTTCATTGTCTTACACTCTACAACAAAATGGAGTGGCTAAGCGTAAGAATCGTCACCTAGTTGAGATAGCTCGCACTTTTCTCCTCCAACATACAGTTCCTCAATGTTTTTGGGGGGATGTTATCTTAACCGCTTGCTATTTGATCAATCGCATGCCCTCTTTTGTACTAGGTGATTAGGTTCCTCATTCTCTTCTCTTTCCTAATCAAACTCTTTTTTGTCTCCCTCCATGTGTTTTCGGGTGTACTTGTTTTGTCCACATACTCACTCCTGGCCAAGATAAGCTTTCCACTAAGGCCGCAAAGTGCACCTTCCTTGGTTATTCCTGCCTTCAACGAGGTTATTGATGCGACTCTCTTGATACACAGATGCGCCGTTTTCGATGTCACATTTTGGGAACGATGTCATCTTCTCCTACCCCACCTCCTTCAGGGTCAGGGTCTTATCCTCTGCCTCTCAATCTTTCCGGATTTCCCACATTTGAGTCCTAACTTCTCCACCTTGATCGTTATAGGACATTACAATTAAGCCTACATTTGTCTTAGGGCCTCAGGTGGGACTCATCTCTGTCTGACACCCCTCATACGACATTGGTCTTCTTTGTCTCAGCGATCCTCCCATCCTGCATTTGGAAGGTACTCGTTCCTCTCATTGATCCCCATCCTATTTATAATTTCTTGTCTTATCATCGTTTTATTTTCATCATATTACGCATTCTGTTTGTCTTTTGTTTCTCTTCTGGCTGCCCCTTGGGGCCCTCTCTCATCCAGGCTAGAAACAGGCAATGATTGAAGAAATGGCTGCTTTGCATTCTATTGGCACATGGGACCTAGTCCCCTTACCTGCTAGAAAGTCCCATATTGGTTGCCGTTGGGTTTATATTGTTAAGATTGGTTTGGATGGCTGTGTGGACCATCTTAAGGCTTGTTTAGTTGCCAAGGGGTATACTCAGATATATGGCTCCGATTACTATGACACTTTTTCTCCTATTGCCAAGATAGCCTCCGTTCGTCTTCTCTTATCTATGGTTGCTATGAGCTCTTGGCCCTTGTATAAGTTGGACATGGTACATTTCTCATGTTGTTCTCGTCAGGAGATTATATGGATGTTTGTCGATTGCGCTCCGAGGGAGTTTATGGTTTGGTATGCGAGGCTACGTGCGTTCCTTATATATTTCAGCATTCTGTTGAGCATGGTTTGGCCGCTTTAGCTATGTCGTACATGAGTTTAGTATGACTCGGAGTATATCAGATCACTTTGTCTTCTATCATCATACATCATCAGGATAGTGCATCTATTTGATTGTGTATGTGGACGACATTATAATAGAGTGGTATTCGAAGGATGACCGAAACTTAACCTTATCTCTTATTCACTTTGGGAATGGCGGGAGAAACTCAAGTATTTTTAGGGATTAGAGATTGCTCCGATATATTCGATGTAGTTTTTCAAAATATCTTGGATATATTGGAGGAAATTGATATGCTAGGCTGTAAACCTGAAGACACTCCTATGGATCCGAATGTCAAGCTTTTACTGAGACGGGGCCTCTATCGAGGAGATGATGACGACTAATTGGGAGACTAAAATTCTCGCGTCACCCGACCCGGGCATTTCGCTTTCACATGAGTGTAGTTAGTTAGTTCCTGTAGTCACCATGTGATAGTCACTAGGATGCTGTGATTCGTATCCTCCGTTATATCAAAGGAACATCGGGCCAGGAGGTGTTATATGAAAGCATCGGTCACACCCAGATTATTGGATATTGTGATGTAGACTGGGCAGGCTCGCCCGCAAATAGACACTCCACTTCAGGATATTGATTATTGTGTATTTATTGGAAGCAACTTGATATCCTGGAAGAGTAAGAAACAAGATGTGGTGGCCAGGTTTAGTATTGAAGCTGAGTATCGAGTTATGGCTTTGGCCACTTGTGAACTTATATAGCTCAAACAGCTTCTTCAGGAGCTAAGATTTGGGAAGAATGGACAAATAGCGGCTTGTGTAATGTAAGCGACCGCTACGCTACTTCGGCCAGGTCTTTCATGGTTCAGCATATTGAAGTGGTTGTCACTTCATTCGAAGGTGTCTCGGGTTACGACTACTAGTTTCGTCAACTCAAGTGACCAACTAGCAGACATTTTCACTAAATCTCTCAAAGGTCCAAGGATTTAGTTCATTTGTAATAAGCTTGGTGCATATGGCCTATATGCTCCAGCTTGAGGGGGAGTGTTGAGAATCATAGGATATTCTTAGAATATCCTCTGATTTATTTCCTTCATTTCTTGTACAATATTTTTCCTTCCTTTTTGTACATGATTTGTTTCCTTTTCATGTATTTCTGATGTATATAAGTAGGTAGGACATGTGCTGTTCTATTCATTCAATCAATAAGAAAATCATCATTTTCTTATATTTCTTCACATATACCTCCAAAGGAACTTCCCTAATAAAACATAATTCCTCCGAGCAGGTTTCCCAAGCCCTAATCCTCCAAATTCGTTAGGTCCACCACAAGATCCCAGCTGATCAAGTGATCTTTTTTACCCTTAATAAAATCTTACCATAAAAATCTGTGTTTTTTCAATTTTTAATGCCATTGATATTAAAACCTTGAAAAGGATAGGAGAAACTAGCTCCGGATGTGGGAAAAACAAGAGTGAATTAGAGTGATTCAACCTCCTTGGGATACAAGCTTTTTTTTTCCACCTATCTAACCTCTTAGAGACTTGTATTGATCAGTTGATCCTAAAATGAACTTGATTTTGAATTTTACCATCAGAAGACCAAATATGTTAAAAATTTAATCCGGAACTGAACAATCAAGTATAGTTATTGAACTGAAAAAATCATTAGTATTGAATATTTATCTATTTGTTGAGGAATAACTCTTAATAAATACTTTAATCTGAACATCTTTCTAAAATGTGTTATACATCCAATTTCCTCAATGTTTTTTAAGCACAAGAGCTACTGCAAGTGCTTTCAGTAAAGTCATTTCATGGCTTGTTCTTATCATGTTTTGGAGATAGATTATTGACATTGGGATGTAGTAGAACTGCTGTCTGTAACAGTATGGCTATCCAGTTTTTTTTTTCTACGTGCTTGTAGATTTCTTGGTGCCACTTTTGGTTTTGCTTTGCACTCTTTTCTTGGAATGATATTGTTTGGTTTGCCAAAATGTTTTTCCAATAGACTTGTATCATATAAAGTTTTCTGCCCTTAAATCAGAGAATTTATACTCTGTTCATTGAAGTGAATCAGTGAGGTTGATCAGAGAATGTAGCATGGTTAATGACTTGTATGACTTGGACTGCTTCATTTTCTGAGACCATTCATTGTGGTGACTTCAAGTCATGTATTTGTGTGACAACAAGGGTCTGTCGCTTCACAACTATTTTGTTCAAACAGTTTGGGGCAATATTGATTCCAGTTGTAGTTGTTATTTCTTGATTAACCCTGCTTTTACTTCTTGATTGGATTTAGGATGCAATATTTGATGATCTTCTGGTAAAAAATTAATTCAATGAACCCAGTTTAATTTACTTCTTAGTATGTTTGTGACTTGAATCCAGTAGCTTACTAAAAGTGATGGTAATAAAGTGAGCTGGTTGTTTAATTATTTTTACTGTTATTATTATTATTTTGTGAAAATGCACCATTTCCAGTTCAACTTTAGTGTCCCTTTTCTAATATATTTTACTTATAAAAAAAACTTTATGTAGATTATTTTCAGTTTGTGATGGGGCCCTTTAGCTGTGTTCTTTCATCATATGGAAAATTTTAATTCAGCTTAAGATGCCTTCATTGTAAAAGGATTATGCCATCTTATTTATTAGTCTTTCTCTGTTGCTTGTATGCATACATATGTGCATGTATCTCCTGATTGTTGATGTTTCCTTCTCTGTTTTTGTTTTCATTCTATAAATTTTCCCCTTATTCATTGGGTGATGTGAATTTGGAAACAGATGGAAAAGATATCCATAGATGAGATTACCAAAGAATTAAAGTCTCTTGGGATGTCAGAAGAAGCTATCAATGAGCTACAAGTACTCAGTAAGTCATTGGAAAGTTGGAGTTGGTTGTTGCCTGCATCTTGATTTGGAGGTGGATTGGATTCTCTGCGAGCGTGGTTGTTTAGCCTTTATTTGTTGGATTTATTCTCATGCTTTTTCCTTGTATACTTCCCTGTTCTCCATACGTTGTCCACTCCACTGCCAAAACCAATTTGCTTGTTCAAATGGTAAAAAGTAAATGTTTTACTTGACACAAATATATTTTATCCAGGATAACATCATCTAGTTAGTAGAATTCAGAAACCTTGTACTTTGAAACATAGAACTCATGGCTAATAGAAGATCATGTCAATTCATGTTTAGAAAAATAGCCCAAAAGATCAACCATTATGTTGGGTAGATTGTTCTATGAAGTTCCACATGCAATGCTACTAATTTTTTCCCTTAACGTTTTTCCTTTCTTGTAAAAGTTGATCCAAGATTTTGTATCAAGGAAATTTGGGTAAATTCCATAATAGGACCCTAAAAATCAGATTGCATAATTTAAGGGATCTTGTCAACCCTTCCTATGTATATATTGTGAATCAAAATGTAATGGAATACAAGGGAGATTACCTTTTTTTATCAACATGGTATAGGAGTAGAAGTCTAACGTGACCTTGATTCACATAGACTTCATTGCTTAGCCATAAACTACCTTAGATTATTCGTTGTTTTTTTCCCAAATGACAGCACTAATTCTAGGTGGCTTAGTTAAACCTATCTCTTCAATTCCGTTGAGTTGGGGCCCATTTATCTATAAACCCTGTTATCAATTTTGCAAAATAGTTCTATGGCACTATGTTGAATAATTGCAACTTGCTGTATATTTTATAGCTTTGATACATAGTTTCTAAAAATCTTATAATATCATATGAATTATACTTTATATCTTTGAAACTGTTCACCTCCATGATACTGAAGGGAAAAAAAATGGTGCACCCAAGTTGAAGGCCACTATCAGTAACAACACCTAAAACCAAAAATGCAACATATATATTACACATGTTAAGAAAGCATACTAACTATTTCTATATGCAGATTCAGTTGTTGGAGCACTGCTTAACCTATATGAGTTATATATATCAGGTTAAAGTAGGCCAAGACTTAGATGCTTGTTCTTTGTATGAAACTAGTAAATGGCTGATGAGGATATACCTTTTCTAGCACTGAGAAGCATTCTAAGGACACTTTTCATCTTCAGCCTTGCTTCAGGCACAACACTAACACAGCCTAGAGCAACCTTCAAGACAGCAAGCATCTGGTTTTGAACTGCCAGTGATGTTCTACTGATACTGAAATCAATGATACGATCCACATGTCTAAAATAGTTGCATCCTCAAGAGGCTATAGTCGAAGAACTCGATACATCTATATGAACCAACTCAATATTTCTTCTTTCAACTCTCTTGACTTTAAAGAAGCTTGTCTTTTCTTGTTCTCCAAAAACTATCCATATAGTTTGCTTAACAGATTACAACTCTGACAATTTACCTTATAATTTGAGTACTTTAATTCCTTTTTCACTCGTGTGTCAAAGCCAACAATGCCACGAATCTGAATTAACGTTACTATCAACAACAGAAACCGTATCTTTGTAACTAGATGTCATGTGTAGTGTTCCAATTTTGTCCTCTCGTGCAACAACCGATCACCTTTGCAATATTCCGTGCACCACACTATGAAGGTCCACACAGTATATTCATAACATGATTAAAAAATTCAATTTGGCACTACCTAACTAATCACTACCTTCATGGGTTCTCGATTGTTTAGTGAGACACCAAAAGAATTGTTTATAGAACCTCACCACTGAAGTCAATTTCAATAGATGACAATTGATCAACAAACATGTTGAACTCATTGGGATGTGTCATATATAAACACTTTCCATCAAATGAAATAATTTCTTCATAAGAAATGCCTTATTATTTGCAGACAACTTCTCAAACATAACCGATACTACCTTCCTCAATCCTATAGTTTATCCTTCACAATGTTATGAGCAACGTTCTTTGATAGTGTTAACTGAATAGCTCCAATACTTGTCTATCATGGAGAACCTAATCTCCATTCAAGATTCCTTCTGATTTCGTCGCTAAAAGAGGTAGATGAAGTTCCTTATTGTAAGATAATCTTTGATTTGCTTTTTGAAAGCAAAATCTCTACCATTTATTTTCCTGATTCCATGTGTTGAACTACCTTTGCTGGTCATTGCTTTCAATCACAACTAAAAGCTTTGATACTAGTTGTTAGGATTAGAACACCTTGATGTTATTTTCTGAAGGCGATAATAAGTGAAGTGAAAAAAAAAATTGAAAACACAAAAACACATGAGATTTATAGTGGTTTGCAAGATTTTTAGCATGACAAAATGGAATTACAAGAGAGTTCATAAATGCTTCACCCTTTAGTTTTTTTTTCCCTTCTCTCTACATTTTCCATCTCAATACCCCCAAAAACTTCAAACCAAGTTGATTAACCTAAACATAATATAAATAGGATAACCAAATTACATGTATAAAATCCCCAAGATATTCCAATTGAAAATACCTTTGTGTAGTCCCATTCATATTAGACTCATATCTTTGTGCACCATATTATTGTGGGAAATGATGAGTCTTACTATCAAAAGATTCAAACATAGTTTAGGCAATTTAGAATGGGAGTGGGAAGATAATTAGTGAAGAAGTGCAATCCTTAGAAAATAAGATGAGACATGACATATATTTGAGCTGCTCAAAGGAAGAAAACAGCAGATTGCTGGTGGATTCTCCCAACTAAAACAGTTCATTAGACAGATGTGTGATGAGATTGTTGTTTATAGATTTCTTGAATGAAACAGTTTATTAGATAGATGCATGAGGGGATTGTTGTTTATAATTGTGCAGAGATCCTTGGAGCTGCTGGGGAAGCAGTTGCAGATCTGAAACAACTGTTCTTCCTTGCTGAAAAGTTTGGTTACTCCGAGTGGATTGAATTTGATGCATCTGTTGTCCGTGGGCTTGCCTATTATACTGGAATTGTATTTGAGGTTAGGTTCTATTTTTATCTGTCCTCCTTTTGCTTTGCTATATGAATGGATGTGGAAAAACAACCCCAGCCTCCTATATTCACTACTGCTTGAGGGTTCTATGACACCTTTTTTCTGAACCATAGTGCTTTCATGGAGTTGATGAGGTAGCAAATAGGCCAATGATGTGATTCTGGCAAAGGTTGTCATGCTAGGCCAGTGAGGCTTGAAAGTTAAGGAATTTCATTCAAAAGAAGTTGGTGATCTCTTTTTTGGTTTAGAGTGGGTATAGTTGGAAATACTCCGAGATTCTGGTTTGGAGGAGCTTCTTAAAAATGAAAATTCAATGGCTGTGCAATCAGCAGTGGGCTTGATTGCTTGTACTACATAAAAGACTGCTTGCTTGATTGTACTTTATAGGTGTAGATGAAAATGATGACTCGGTCATTTATCATCATTATACAATGAAGCTTGACATTTTGGAATCACTGAAAAAGGTAGTAATCTATCACACTAAATCAACCAACTTGAATGGGCTATTTGAATCTATATGGGTGCATCTGAGCAAGCTAGCAAATGAGAAGCATTCCGTTATTATATTATTATTAAGTAGAAATGCTCTTTTCTTCCATAGCACACACAAAAAGGCGGTGGCTCTATGCATCCTTTACTTCTCCTTAAGCAAAAGCACTTCACCCAAGAAAACCCTTCAAGAACAAATAGGAGGAGATGGGTTCCCCTTGTTATTTTGTTGACAGTTTATTTATTTATTTTTTTGATAGACGAAAGGGAGCATTTCATTAAAAAAAGGGGAAGCCAAAATGCATCCCAAACGTACACAGAAGGTATACATAGGGAGCCCACTGGCTTGTACAGAAAGAATCAAGGGCAAACAAAAAACTTACCAGCCCAAAGCTAAGAACTAAAGAGTACAATGCAGATTTCTTATTTGAGCGGAATCTGAATTAGGAATCAAGCCAGCCCATGAACCAAGAGAAAGTGTAAGAGAGACTTTCAGCCTGCGAGGGGAGAAAATAGCATTTCAAACCCTATTTGTTCTTTCCTTCCATATTACCCAGAAAAGGCAAATGGGTGCAACCGGCGTCAATTTTCTCTCCTTTCTTATGGAAAAAGTTTTCCAGCCAAGCATTAGATCTCTAATCGAGAAGGGACACACCCAGCCTGCTGCTTGGCAGAATAGGAGAGCAGCCCACAGGCCCCCATACCATAGGACGATGGATTAGTAGGTGCTCCAAAGCTTCTTCAGCCTTTCCACTAAAAGGACACCTACTTGAAAGAGAGTAGCCCCTTCTTTTGAGTTGTTCTGACGTCAACACCTACCCCCACCATGCTTTCCAAGCAAAGAAACACACCCTAGTGGGGACATAAGGGTTCCAAAACATCTTAAAAGGCGCTGAATTTTGGTTCCCACCCTCCAACTGAACAAAACTGGACTTGATTGAGAAATTCCCATCCTTAGTCGCCTTCAACACTAACCTATTTTTTTTTCAAGGGAGTGACTTTTTTTATTTTGAACTGTACAAATAAAATCCTGTACCATCTCAACCTCCCAGTCATTAAAAGGCCTTTCAAAATGTGGATTCCATCCTCCTTCTGCCCCTGCAGCCTCCCACACCCTCCACCACCCTTGCACGACTGTAATTTTATGATTCTGATTTCTGAATTACTGAAACCTATGGACATATAACTGAAAATAAATATGAGAAAATATCGATGTAAGCATTACTGCTTTCTAATCATTGATGGGAGTTCCTACACTTGTATATTTCAGCATTTCCAATTCCAAGTGCAGAACACTAGCCTTCATGCCTGCTCAGGAGATGTTACAGACATTGCTTTTGGTACTATTGTCATCTTATGCTTGAATCAAGAGTCATAGATATCATTGGGTCATGTCAAATCCTGAACTAGCAGAATCCCAGATGTTGCAAATGTACACTATTATAAGCACATATGGCCATCTATAGTCTTGCATGTTTTGGAAACAAAATTTGAATTTTACTGAATACGTATGCAGCTAAACAGCTAATTTCTTTTATTCTTCTCTTTCTAGACATGTGCATGGTATAATTTGTTCAGGAAACCCTCTTATTTTCCTTTCCCAATGATTTCATCTTTTCATCAGGGATTTGATAGAGAAAGAAAGTTGCGGAGAGCCATTTTGTGGTGGTGGGCCAGTATGACCATTTACTTTCTACTTTTGGAGGTGATGACATCCCTGCTTGTGGCTTTGGATTTGGTGATGCTGTCATTATTGAAGTGAGTTTGAGCCTTGCATATCCAAAGATTGTTAGTGAAGTGAATAATTTTATATTAAATTCCTTAGATGCTATATCATTTAGGCGAAAGAGAAAATGCTTTTCCTGTTCCTAATTAGCATCCCTAGTGTCACTATTATCGAGATAACCAGCTTTTGTTTGGCAACAATATCAATCTTAGTAGAAAATTTCCCTTCCTTATTTTGTTATAATGCTAACTGATTTTCAGAGATGATCATGAAGGTTTGGGTGACTTATGAGCTGCAACTTACAATTCTTCCTGTAACACATATCCACTGGGCTAGAAATTTTGTTCTTTCAGTATAGGACAAAACCTTTATACTATGCCAGCTGAATTGTTTGTGACTATAATTGACTTTTTCTTTATTTATGTATATATTGTACCTTGATTTGATGTTTTAAATTTGGTAGGTATTAAACTTGATATTCTTTTCCCCTTTTTTGGTCCATTTTAAATGAAATTCTTTCCATTAGGGCATTTAAGTCAAAGTCTGACTGGATTTCAGTCAGTTAACATGTGCTATGTATCTTGTTTGGTAGCTTATATCTATGTCAGATTCGGTTACACGTTTCCTGTGCAGATGTGTAAGTAGATGATGAATTTGTCTAGGCCCCAAATCTTATGGCAAAGAGACTCACTGGATTGACTAAATGTTCAAATTTTCTTTAATACTTGAGGGTACAACAAAGTATGTGTAGCCATTGTGTGTTCAAGAATGGTGCTTTACTCATTTGGAAGTACCTTTATAACAAAGGGTTAACTAATTCCATCTTACAATTCACCAAGTGAACTAGGTTGTATTTGTTTGTTTCTTTTTCTGGATACATTCGTTTGGCAACTTGACTCTGCATGTTATAATCAAATGCCATGCCTGTACCCTTGTGGGTTGATGCCTGACTGCCTTGTTTAAAGTATGCCGATGATCTTGAACCTAAGTAAAATATTTCACTTTGATGGTTGCTTCTTTAAAATTTCTATCTTAGCTTCTCAGTATCTGTTCATGAATCACATTAAATGTATCTAACTTCACTCTAGATGGATTATGTTTTCTTTTTCTTTTTCCTCTTTCCGTTGATGTATTTAAAATCTGCATGCTTGATGGGTATGGGTTTTTTTTTCCTCTCTTGTTCATGTTCTGTTTTCTTCTTATTTTCTTTTGTTTTCAATTTTTTATCAGTTGCTGAAGGAGAAGGAGCTTCTACCAGAGCTCAGCCTCCAAGTAGAGAACATTGTCTGTGCTCTGGATCATCATCTTCAAGGAGCAGCTGCTGCGGTTGCTACAAGACTCAGGGAAAAGGGCCGAAGTGTTGATTTGGTTTTGGAGAGCAAACCACTCAAATGGTATGTAATTTCATATTTTGGTTTTTGTTGAGAATCATAGGATATTCTTAGGATATCCTTTGGTTTATCTCCTTCCTTTCTTGTACATTATTTTCCTTCATTTTTGTACTTTATTTGTTTCCTTTTTTTTATGCTTTCCTGATGTATATACATAGGTGTCTCTATACTATGTATTTTTCAGTATTCTCAATTCAGGCAAACCACCTAATGGTTGTGTTTCATTTCGGCCACCCCACCTTCGTCCCAGGAAGCTCTAGAACCCCTTTGCTATCGTCAGATCTCTTCATTGCCTGAAAAAAAATTCTTCGGTGAACTTTTATGGCGACTGCTCCATATCTAGCCGGCGACCCCATCATTGGGTTTGTCATCGCCTGATCTACATGCCGGCAGAAACCCCGGTGACAACCAGTTTCTCACGCACGTCCATGTGCGTGACTTTCCATCTGCGGCAGCCACCATGCGCCAACGTGTGGGTGGCGCATGTGGCGCCAGCGTCATGACTTTACGATGACCGCTTCTCGGTAGGTCGTGGAGTCGTTGACAATCACTCCTAGCCCCTTGGTTTCTCCATTTGAGGCGTGCATTTGTGCCTTTTGCCATTTTTCTCTCTAATAGCCTTTTGGAACCCCAGGTTTTTTGTAGATTTTGCGGTTCTCCTACTCCTACCGAGTGGTACATCCTGCCTTTTCCGGGCCTGGCACCCTCCAGTAAACTAGTACTCTGATTCTCTTATTGATTAAGTTAATTTTTTGTTGATGTTTTCTTCTATGGCTGACAAAGGAAGCTCATCCACACCTATGAGAGTTATTCTTATGCCCGAAGAGTAGAAGAAGTACCTCCGCATCACTCAGACAGCCAAATCTACATCCATTTCGTCTATTGCTCGAGAATAAGTGTGCCTGCACTTGCCTTTCACATTCATACGGACCTTTGTTTTTTGATGCAGGCCTCGATAATCTTTTCACGTTAATAAGGACATTTTTTCTTCTCTTACCCTTATTTCTCATTTGCCCATGGTTACTTTAGCTAATGGATCTCAAACCGTAGCTAAAAGAATCGGTTCGGCATGCCCTCTTCCTTCCTTACCCCATACTTCTATCCTATATGTTCTTGATTTTCCTTTTAGCAGTTTCCATCGATAAATTGACTCGTGACCTTAATTGTTTGATTACCTTTTCTGATAACTTTGTCACATTGCAGGATCCGAGTATGGGGAGGACGATTGGCATAGGACGTGAGTCACATGGCCTCTTTCTTCTCAACTCTCCTTATTCACAGTCGCCTTGGTCATTTGAATATTTCCAAGTTTCGGATAATGGTTCCTCGTTTTTCTAGTTTGTCCTTAATTGAATGTGAATCATGTCAGCTTGGGAAACATACTCGTGTCCCATTCCCCAAGTGCCTAAATCAACGGACAAAGTCTCATTTCGAACTTGTCCACATTGATGTTTGAAGTTGTTCTCGGACTGAGTCTACCTTGGGGTTCCAGTACTTTGTTACTTTTATAGATGATTATTCTCGTCGTACTTGACTATTTTTAATGAACACTTGAGCTAAGTTATTCTCTATTTTTCAAAAGTTTCATGTTGAAGTTCGAACTCAATTTAATACTTCAATTCATATCCTACGAAGTGATAATGCCAAGGAATATCTTTTTGGACCATTCTCCTTATTTTTGTCCTCACATAGGATTCTTCATTAGTCTTCTTGTGCTTACACTGCTCAACAAAATGGAGTGCCTAAGTGCAAGAACTGTCCTTTAGTTGAAACCGCTCGCACTCTTCTACTCCATCATAAGGTTCCTCAACGTTTTTGGGGGGATGCTATCTTAGCCGCTTGTTATTTGATTAATTGTATGCCATCATCCGTCTTACATGATCAAATCCCTCATTCCATGCTTTTTCCAAACCAACCCCCCTTCTGCCTTCCCCCTCATGTCTTTTGTTGTGTTTGTTTTATCCATATTCTTACTCCTGGACAAGACAAGCTCTCAGCCAAAGCCACAAAGTGTGTTTTCCTCGGTTATTCCCGACATCAACGAAGATATTGATGCTACTCTCTTGATACACATCGATACTTTGTCTCTGTCGATGTCACCTTTTTTGAGAACTCTTCTATGTTCCCTACCACCCACCCTCCTAGTTCTGATGTTGTATCTCTACCCCTTCTTTATCCTGTCCTGGTTACCTCATTTGTACCTCCGGCTACTCCACCTCGACCATTATAGGTTTATACTCGTCGCCCGCGTACTGATATTAGACCTCTGGCTGACTCATCTCCTATGATGCCCTCCTCCACAACGTTGGTCTTGCCGTTGCCCGTTGATCTTCCCATTGCTGTTCGGAAAGGTACTCGTTCCTCTCATAATCCCCATCCTATTTATAATTTCCTGACTTATCACTGCTTATCTTCACCATATTCTGCTTTTATTTCCACCTTGTCTTATGTTTCTCTTCCTAAAAGCGTACATGAGGCATACCAAATCAGGGTTGAAAGCAGGCAATAGTTGAAGAAATGGTTGCTCTGCATTCTACTGGCACATGGGACCTAGTCACCTTACTTATTAGTAAGTCTCCTGTTGGTTGTTATTGGGTTTATACTGTTAAGATTGGTCCGGATGGCGGAGTGGACCGTCTTAAGGCTCGTTTAGTTGCTAAGGGTATACTTTCGGATATGACTTCAGGCTACTATGAACACTTTTCTTTGTTGAGATGACTTCCATTCGTATTCTCTTTTCTATGGCTACTATGAGATCTTGGCTCTTGTATTAGTTGGACATCAATAATGCATTTCTCCATGGTGACCTCGCTGAGGAGGTATATATGGAGCAACCACCTGGATTTGTTGCTCAGGAGGAGTCTAGTTTGGTATGTAGGCTACGCTATTCCTTATATGGCCTAAAGTAGTCCCCTCGAGCCTGGTTTGGCCTCTTTAGCCCCATGGTATAGGAGTTTGGTATGATTCGGAGTACATCAGACCATTATGTCTTCTATCATCATACATCCTCAAGAGAGTGCATCTATCTGATTGTTTATGTGGACGACATTGATATAACAGGCAATGATCAAGATGGTATTCGGAAAGCAAACAACATCTCTTGACACGCACCCAAACAAGGACTTGGGGAAACTCAAGTACTTTTTGGAGATTAAGATAGCTCATTCTAATTCTGGTGTGGTTATGTCTTAGAGGAAGTATGTCTTGGATATATCGGTGGAAATTAGTATGTAGCCGTGAACTGTAAGCGCTGCATGGATCAGAATGTCGAGCACATCTGCGCAGACGGGAGAGGAACCTCTACGAGATCGGGAGATATCGGCGGCTAGTGGGAAGAATTTGAACTACCTCACCATCCTTTCGACCAAAGCATTTCAGCACTATTGAGTGTACTTAGTCAGTTCCTACTGTCACCATGTGATAGTCATTGGGATATTGTGATCCGTATCCTCTGTTATATCAAAGGAACAACGGGCCAGGGGGTGTTATATGAAAACAGAGGTCATACCTAGATTATTGGATATTGTGATCTACGATTTGAAATGGTCGCTCGCAGACGAGCCGATTCGCGAGGATATTGTGTATTTATAGGAGGCAACAATATCCTGAAGGTAATAAAATGGGATGTAATTAGGTAGGTCTAGTCTTTAAGGCGAGTATCGAGTTATGGCTTTGGCAACTTGTGAACTCATATGGCTCAAATAGATTCTTCAAGAGCTAAGATTTGGGAATGATGAACAAATGTCTTTCATGAGAGGATCAAGCATATTGAAGTGGACTGTCTCTTCATTCAAGAGAAGATTGCCTCAGGATGCATAACTATTAGTTTTGTCAACTCGAGTGATCAACTAGCAGACATTTTCACTAAGTCTCTTTGAGGTCCGAGGATTCAGTACATTTGTAATAAGCTTGGTGCATATGACCTATATGCTTTAGCTTAAGGAAGTGTTAAGAATCATAGGATATTCTTAGGATATCCTTTGGTTTATCTCCTTCATTTCTTATACATTATTTTCCTTCATTTTTGTACTTTATTTTTTTCTTTTTTTTGTTATGCCTTCCTGATGTATATACATAGGTGTTATATACTATATAATTAATCCATTCAGTAAAGAAAAACATTCTTTTCTTCCATCATTTCACAGTTTTTATAGCTCCCTATGTTGACTGCAGTTTCTGATTTGGTGATATGCATAACACTTGGACTTACCTTCTAGGGTGTTTAAACGAACAGCACGGACAAATGCACAAAGGTTGATATTGGTGGGGAATTCTGAGTGGGAAAAAGGTATGGTTGTTGTAAAAATCCTCTCTTCTGGAGAGCAATATGAAATCAAACTAGATGAACTTGTGTGATAAGGAATTTATTTATTTTTTAGAATTACTGAAACTTATGAATATGATAGTCCTAGTGATGCCTATGTACTCTGTTAATGTTTAAAAAGTCAGTTAATATTTTTATCAATTATATTTGTTTCCTTGATGTCATTATCTTGTTTTTTTCTATTAATGTCATGGTGAAATTTAACTCAAGGTTGCTGTATAAATGTGATAAAAAAGCAAGTGTATTTTCTTTTGACTGACCTATGATATTTGTTAAATGAAACTCTCCTAAAATCTGAAGCTTGTAGGATTTAGATTTAATATGAATATCATGTTTTTAAAACCCTACCTTACATGCAATCCCATACCTGCATGTGGAGAGTCAAACAAACCAAATAGAGTCTTTCATGGACTTTCAAATCAACAAATGAGGAATAAATTGCAGTTAGGTGGCTCAAACCCGAGGCACTCACTCTCAATAGGGTCCAGATATCATGCCTAAGCGATCAAACTCTCCACAAAAATTAAAGCTTGTAGGATTTGGTTTTATGAATATCATGCCTTTAACAATATTCTTCGGTTTCTTTTTCTGTACAGATTAGTTTATACTCGTACATTCATTATGTTCCATGTCATGGTATTCAGATGGGCGGAATTCAACAGCTTGTGCTTTATGGGCTTACATTAGTCAGTTGGAGTCTTGTCAACATTTGGTCAAAATCTTTGGGTTCTGTTTGCATGTCAAAGGGTCTGTCATTTAAATTCGGGTTTTTGTCAGAGGTATGACTAGGGTTTTTTACTTTGTGTAAGTTGCTGCTTTGGTATGTTCCTAAGGATGCCGGCTCGAAAACATCATCTTATAAAAAGAGTCGGTTTTTGTGGTGTTCAAATACTTTCATCTTATAAGGAGTTCTATTGGTCCAACATGTATTTTTTATTTGTGTAGAGGGCTGCATTTCTATGTCCATCTGATTTCCTTCCATTTCCTCAAAGATCGGTTATGTTTTGTTAAACTGGAACTCAGCTTGGGTTCTTGGTGAGGCAGATGCAGATTTCTCCATTGGACTGTGTAGATGTCTTTTCTGTTCATCAATATTCCCTCATGAGAGCCATATACTTTTTTCTCTCTTTCCCATCTACCTTCCCATTGGTTAATGCAATACAACTGAAGCCCCATTTCTAGTTTTGGCCCGCCAGTCTTACCTTGATGCTCCTCAATGTTTCTCATTTTGCTGATCTGTGGAGGTACTTGTCATTATAATTATCATACTATTGCTAGATTTGGAATTTCAGACACTCCATGTGATCAGACTCAACCACAACCGAACTTGTTTAGTTGCGAATTTCCGAAGTCTGGCATTAGCAAGAGCCACAATTCCCGGCTTCTTTGTTTCTCCCCCTCGCTTTCTCGAATCAGTAGTCGGCATGAGGAGAAAAATTACATGGAATAAGTGAAGGAATTGATGAACAGAAAAAGACATCTATAAGTCAATGGGGAAATCTGCTCTGCCTCACCAAGAACCCAAGTTGAATACCTGTTTAACAAACATAATTTCGATCTTTGAGAAATGGAAGAAATCAAAATAATTATAGAAATGCAGCCCCGTACACAAATAAAAAATACATGTTGGACCAATACAACTCCTTACAAGATGAAAGTATTTGAGCACCGACTATTTTTATAAGATGATGTTTTCGAGCAGACATACTCAGGAGCATACCAAAACAACAAATTACACAAAGTATAAAACCTTAGTCATACCTTTTGACAGAAACCCGAATTTAAATGAAAAACCCTTTGACATGCAAACAAGACCCAAAGATTTTGACAAATCTTGACAGACCAACCGGCTAATGCAAGCCCACATAGCACAAGCTGTTGAAAACCCTCCACCCCATCTAAAATACCATGACATGAACTTACAATTATGGAATGTTTTGTGGATAATAATGAAATGGTATAAAACTTCATCAGCCAATGTTGTTGTCTATAATAAAATAGGTGGACTAGAACTCCACTAATTTAGGATTTAGGTCATGGGTAAACATCTTAATTAAGCAGTAATTTTATAACAACTTATTAGATGAGAGTTTATGTCATAAGTATTTTATTCAATAAATTATTTGTGTCTGAATACATATTTTAAAAAGTGCTTATGTATTATTTTAAGATGTTTGAATACATTATTAGACAAACAATTAGATCAGCTGAAATTATTAAAAAGACCATTACACTTATAAAATTGAAGTATTTGAATAATATATATATATATATATATATATACTATATATATATATATATATATATATATATATATATATATATATATATATATATATATATATATATTTATGAAACCATGGTAAAAATTTAAAAATAAAGTAAAGATTCATTATATACTGAAAACAATTATAATTCAAATGTAATTTCTATAAAAAATAGCTAATGAACTATTCTTTGTTAACCGCTACACAGATTCACTATACATCAAATATATTCTCATTAAATATTTGCAGTTTTTTTATTAAATTAAAAATATTTTGAACACTTTCTATAAATTGGGACACAATGTGTTATGAACTTATAGTTATTTAAAGCGCATCGAGGTGCAAAAACTGTGAGGGTTTTGAAATAAGATCCTCCATGAAAGCGAATGTTTTTTTTATTGATCACCTTATAAAATAATAAATAAAATTATATATATAAAGCTAAATATTGTTTTTATAGTTTTATCAATAATAAAATCTGATAAAATAAACGTATTAAACGTAAAAAATCAAACATCATTAGTGTTTTTCTATCATTACAAACATTTTCAAAACAAAATAACAAAACAGTATTTAGTGTTTCCATCATAAAAAATTCTAAGTTCCAAACAAAATCGCACTTATGGATCTGCGTAATTCTAAATTAAGGAAATCATGTAATATCATTCTTCTTATCGTAACACATTTTTATTTTTAATTATATGTCATAATTTTTTACTATTTTTACATAATTTTCAAAATTTTCTATTTTTACATAATTTTTCAGGATTTGTTTTTTATTTTTTTTTAGAATTTTTCCTATTTTTTACAAAAAAATTTACCTATTTTTTACATAATTTTTTTTTTGAATTTCTTCTCTATTTTTTGAGAATTTTTTTTCCTATTTTTTATCATAAGGACAATTTTGGAATTAAAATGATCTATTTGTAGGCTTTTGAATAAGCTTTTTTTTATAAGCTTCTTTATAAAGCTTATTGAAATAAGCAAAAATAGGCTTATAGTAGGTCATAAGTTTTTTTTATAAGCCCTTTCAAACGCTTGTAGTTTTTATCAAAAGTATTTATATGATAAGATAAACTAAAATAAGCTAGAAATAAGCTCTCATAAATGCACCCTTAATGAAACGAACTAGGAATTAGAACTGTGGCCATACGAAATAAAAGTGCAAAAAAAAGAAAAGATTTGAGAAGAAAAGATAGAAAACCTCGTTATCGCAAGGTTATAGAGGCAGTTTGGGCCGAAAATATAAGGAAAGAAAATAGTGAGGAAAATAGAGAGAAAAAGTGGAAGAAAAACAATTTGAAGGAAAATAAAAAAAAGGTTTAAACATAATAAATTAATTCTATATGTTTTATTCGGCTACATTTATTGTTTATAACATATTATATAGGGCGAAATTTAAAAATATCATGAAATTTTAAAATTTTTAATATGTTGAATTTTTCTTTAATATTTTTTTATCGTGGAATCAAACATGAAAATTGCATTTTTTTTCCCTAATAATCTTCCTCATGTTGCAGAAGTCGTGCAGATTTCTCTCATGAGGGTAGATTGATGAACAGAAAAGACATCTGCATTCAGTGGAGAGAAATCTTACATTGCTCACCTAGGCAAGCTGAATTCATGTTTAACAAAGCACTTAATGCGATCTTTGAAATAAAAATCAGTATAGTGAGTCTACAAATAAAAATACATGTTTGACAATAGAACTCCTTATAAGATGAAAGTGATCACCACAAAGCGGCTCTTTTGTAAAGATGATGTTTTGAGAAACATCTCAGAGCATACCAAGCAGCAACTACGCACAAGTAAAATCTAATAGCCTCTACTCTGGCATGGAAATCTGGGAATTTGAAATGACAGACCCTTTTGACGTGCAAACATGACCCAAAAATTTTGACAAAATGTTTTGAGACTCCAACTGACTAATGTAAGCCCATAAAGCACAGACTGTTGAATTCTGTCCATCTGAATACCATGACATGGAACAGGATGAATGGAGAAAAGACATCTGTATCATGAGGGAAGATTGATGAACAGAAAAGACATTTGCACAGTCCAATGGAGAAATCAACATCTGCCTCTCCAAGAACCCAAGTTGGGTTCCTGTTTAACAAAACATAACCGATCTTCGAGGAAATGAAGTGAAATCAGATGCACATGGAAATGCAGCCCCCTCTGGACCAATAGAACTCCTTTATAAGATGAAAGTATTTGAGCACCACAAAAACTCACTCTTTTTATAAGACGATGTTTTCGAGCATGCTATGTTAGGAGCATACCAAACAACAACTTGCACAAAGTAAAAAATCCTAGTCATAGCCTCTGACAGAAATCCGAATTTTAATGACAGAAACTTTGACATGCAAACACGAACTAAAGATTTTGACCAAATGTCGACAATACTCCAACTAAAGGAACGATAGACCCAAAGCTGTTGAATTTCGCCCATCTGAATACCATGATATGGGCAGCAGATATAAGGATGTTTTGTGGATAAATAGCAAGAGAAATGGTATAAAAGTATCGTAATGTTGTCTATAATAAAATAGGTGGACTAGAACTCCACTAATTTTGATTTATTAAACAAACCAGAAATTAGAACTGGCCCATGAATAAAAGTGCAAAACGAAAGATTTGAGAAGAAAATATAGAAAACCTCAATATCACTGAGGTTTTCTAAAGCTCCATTTGAAACCCGAAAAATACAAGGAAATAAAATAGTGAGAAAAAATTGAGACGAAAAATGGAAAGAAAGAGAATTTGAAGGAAAATAAAAAATAGATTTAAATTTAAGCAATTAATTCATTATGTTTTATTTAAACTCATTTTATTTGTTTATCTTGTCAAGGACAAAAAAATTTAAAATTATATAAAATTTTGAGAAATTTTGATTATATTTTATTTTATTTTATATTTTCCACCGTGGAATTAAATATGAGAAAATCATATTTCTTGACATTTTTTTTTCTATTCCATAATACTTTTTCATTCAAACAAAGCCTAAGAGCTTCGACTAAAGCAAACATAATGGACAGTCACCATAAAAAATAGTAATGTATGCAAAAAAAATTGTATGATTCATCATCATTTATTGATCTCTTTTTTCCATCAAATAGTATTATTTATATACTTCAGAAAATCCTAAAAACTTTTAAACTATCGTGGAAAAAAGTCTATTCTTAATAGAATTTCTATTTCTTTCCGATAACTATCAGTTTTTAATTAGTGAAATAAGCAATTAAATGAAGAGTGCTTAAAGAAGGATGCACCAAAGCACATGCGTAGTGTAGATGTTGTTTGTTATGTCCAAAAGGGTCCTTACAGCTTTATAACATGTTTATAAGACGATTGAGAGGAGACGAGTGGATACATATATAGTCCTAGTAACATTCTTGACTACATGTGATGCGTCACTTGTCCTTAGTATAGATACAATGTCCCCATCACATCGTAGGATTGTGTTCGCCTGTACTTATAAGCTAAGGTCGATTTTGAAGGCTGGTTAGATACTTAGGATATTTTTTCCTTTATGGGAGACAATCACACATAGAGATGGAACAAGGGAGAGAGGTTTCCCTTTTCCTATAAAAGGAGGTCTCTTCCCATTTGGTTTGAAGGAAGAAAGGGAAGACCATGAGCCTCCCCCACCAAAGAGTGAGAGACTCTAAGTGACCCTTAGTTAAATCTTTTTTAAATAATTGGGACATAAGCTTTTATAATTTAGGTTATACTAGTCCTTTAAGTTTAAATTTTTAAAGGTGATCATGGGTCTCCTTCACATTGAGTGAGAGACCCTAATTGGTCTCAAAGGTTAAAAGTTTTTTTTTTAAATAAGATGGTTTTAGGGGCAATCTTGGCTTGGGGGCAATCTTGGGAGGCGATCATGACTTTGGAGGCAATCTCCGTTTGGGAGGCGACTCGGCTCGGGGAGTTGTCGTCTATGAGGTAAGTTTCCTTGACTTTCTTTTTATTTAGAAATTCTTTCTTAATTAATTGTCTTCTATATGTATTTAATTTGTTGTTGTCTTTAATTGGTCATTTAATTTATAGTCATATTATTTTATTTTCCTTATGAGTATATTATTGTTTTTTTTATTTGATTAAATTGGTTGTTAATGTTTTTTTTATTGTTTAATAATTCAATTTATTTTCCTTAATTCATGAACCATCACCCATCCTTAATTTATTCAAATCCTAAAAATCAAGTCCCTCAATTTCTAAATTCAAAATTTCAAGTTTCTAATTTAAAAAATCAAGTGCCTTAATTTTAAAATTCAACTTCCCCAATTTCTAATTTCAATTTTTTAAGTTTCAAATTTCAAAATAACCAATTCCCAATTTCAAAATTCAAGTGTCATAATTTCAAAATTCAAGTCCCTTAATTTCCAATTTCAATTCTTCAAGTTTCCAATTTAAAATTCAAGTCCCACAATTTCCAATTTAAATTTTCCAAATCTCAAATTTCAAAATAAAAAATTCTCAATTTCAAAATTCAAGTGTCGTGATTTCAAAATTTAGAGTCCTATAATTTCTAATTTCAAAATTTCAAGCTTGCAATTTCAAAAAATTCAATTTTCCAATTTCAAAATTCAAGTGCCATAATTTCAAAATTTAAGTTTCACAATTTCTAATTTCAAATTTCTAAATTCCAAATCTCAAATTTATAAAATTCATGTTTTTAATTTCAAAATTCAATTTCCAAAACCTCAATTCAAACTTCTGCAACTTCAAATTCATTTCAAAATTATCAATTTTCAAACTTCAATTTCAAACTTTCAATTTTAAATCAGTTTTCAAAAATTTCAATTACACGATTAATTCTACAATTCCAATAAAATGGAATCTTGTGAAGTCAATTTGTGTAAAAGATAAATGGGGTTGGTTGGGACATGACATGCCATGTATCATTTTAATAAATAATTCGACATCTAATCTATAGCCTAATTTCTAATTGATTTTGAATATTTTGATTTTATTATTATACTAACATTGTTTCTAATTGATAGCGCTTCGTATAGGTACACAATTTTCTCATTTTGCTTGTTTATTTATTTATTTATCTGTCTATTTATTTCTATATGTCTAGTGTGTTGTAGTATTTATATTGTTTGTCTTTGGTATCTATTGATCGATTAGCTAAAAGCCGCATTTTCTTTAGTTTGTTTAGTAGAGACTCGACTTTAGGGGCTTATTAGGGTGCTACGGCTTGCTACTGTACCTTTCCGATAAGTAACCTGACTCCTGGACCTAGACTCGATTTTTCCCAGACCTGCTTTTTTCCATAAGGAGTCACATTTAGGGTTTTTCTTTCTTATTTTGTTTTCCCTTTTAAAATAAAACAAAAATAAGTGGCGATTCCAAACTCTTTTTAAAATGGTTTTTGAAAAAATAAAAACGAGTCGTATTTTAAGTGGGAAATGCATAATAGCCAAAAAAATGTGGGGTCCACAAAATGACAACTCCGTTGGGGATAGTGAGGGTCAAGCTTGAATACAAATTAGGAAAAATGTGGCATTTGATTAGTTGATTGGTGAATACTTTCTACTTGTGCTGTTTGTATACTTGATTATTGGTAGCACTTTGAAAGTTTTGGTTTGCTTATTGTATCTTTCACATGCTTGATTGTTGTATTATTAATATTGATTGGTTGACTTTATTAGTTTATTCTTTTACTCATCTTGTTTATGGCGGCTTCTTGTGGTATATTATTCATTTTATTCATGTTGCTTTATTATCTTATATTATTGTATATTCCACTTATGTGATGTGTTGATTTAGCCGCCAGTTATTATCATAGCATGTTGACTTCTTCTTACCATATGATATTTTATTCTATTCTTTGCATGTATACTCTTATTGTTGCATACTTCTAATTGTATTGACATTGTTGATTATATTGGTTGATGTTTTATCTTTAGAGCATGCTGATTCTTTTTGTATGATTATTATACTCATCCTTACATATGTACATTTTGATTGATTGCTTATCACATTTGCCTTAAAATGTTGATTTTATCTATTATATATTAAGCTTGATCTCCTCTTTTAGCATTTTGTTTTTGTTATATATTCACCTTGTGTTGAATACACAAAAGAGCAACAATTATATCGGAATTTAGTACCTTAAGGTCATACTTTGCTCACATTTTGTATAAGAATAGGTATCTTTGATTGTTCTCAGTGTTTGGACTTGTACCTGGGTTTCGAGTTTCATGCATGTTGTTACAGTGTTAGGTCGGAGGCGAATATGGATCAGTGAGGATGATGGAAACCGCTGTGGTGAAGTCTTGGGAAGTGCAAAGATGTTAGGGAGCAAGTGCAGAGGCAGTGGTACCGGTACCACTCTAACCGGTTGACACACCCCCACCCCCTTCCAGTGGCGGGCGTGCGAGCCACTCCCTGAAAATCCCAGTAGATTACCTCTAACGACTAGAAACTCTGTGAAGCGAAACGTATTGCTTGCTAAAACCTCCTATAAAATTTTCTTTTCTAAACTTATGATTTTATAAAATTTCGGCTGACATGTTGCATATAGGACATGTCCCAAATCTGTATACATCAAATTTACACTATATCAAAATATGGCAACTTGACATACCCGACACATTCTCACAAAACTACTCTATGTATATATGCTCCAATTATACAAGTTAAGTATTTCCTTACACAATATTATTAATTCACAGCAACGATATAAATGTCGGAGAATCTAATCTGGCTCGGCGTCTAGGAGTGTCTGTACACGGAAAATAGTTTTAAAATGAAATAATGAGCTAAGCGAGCTCGATGAGTGTAATGCTTCTCAGCGTTTTGCTTTTTAGGAAAATATCTAAAAAAAGATGTAAAACTCTCTTTACAATTATTTTCGAAGCTTTTCTTTGCTTTCAAGTTTCTAAAACTTTTCTTTGCTTGCTTGCTTTTGTACTTGCTTCGTTTAAAAGTTTCTAAAACTTTTCTTTGCCTTGCTTGCTTTGCTTTTCTTTAAAAGCTTATAAAACTCTCACATTTCTTGCTTGCTTAGAAGTTTATAAAACTTCTCAAAACTCTCTTGCTTGCTTGCTTTATCTTGCTTAGAAAAGTTTCCTTGAAACCTTTCACAAACCTTTTGCTTTAAAGTTTTATCAAAACTTTCACTAAAAGCGGGAGCTTGGCTCGACCGCATGCTGAAAATAAAGCGGGACTGGGGCTCAACCGTTTGCTAAAATCAGGGCTTGGCTCGACGATCGTTTGAAATCTAAGCGGGCTTGGCTCCTTAGTTTGCTTTCGAGCTTTCTCAGGGCACAGGCGGCCAGGAGGCCGCGATAGTTGATTTTTAGTATATTATGTATAAATCATCAACCCTTTGGGGCTTTATTTTTTGCTTCTTTGACCACTGAGTGAACACGGAGCACGGAAGGCGACCGTGCGGTGGAAGGACACGGGTCGCATCACCTTTCAGGTGAATATGGTGGAATTGACTGGAGTCGCCATCACCATGTAGTTAGAGCTCATAACCTTACTCTGCTCTACTGTCGTGCCACGGTCTCCTTTAAATGCTGATGTGTCTAAGTTTGCAGACCAGGCAAAACTAAAATTCTGTATGAGATCCTAACACCAGGTACACGTGGAATACCTCGACCGGTTTTCACCTTTAGAACTAGGGAAGGCCTGTTTTCCTGAAGCATTCTTTGCTTGCTTGCTTGAAAAATGGTTTAATTATTCCAAAACCATTTACTTGCCTTGCTTGCTTGAAAATGGTTTCTGATTTAAAACTTAGCGCTTGCTTTCAATTATGGTTTAACTCAAAACCATTTGCTTGATTTCTAATTCATTGCAGCCTAGCCAGAAAATGGTTTGGGCTCAAAGCGGCGGAAATGCGGAAGTCGCAACGATTTATAATAATAATAATAAAGTATTTGGAAAATGAGTTTAGAACACTTTCACCTCTTTGCTTGCTATTGAGCACGGTTCCCGCAACTTTCCCGCCTTTGCTTTAGCCTACACGCTCGATGTCGTCACTATAGTGGTATAACCAAGCAATTTGCACACTTTGTGCTACAATTAAAATTTTCAGAAAATATGTGAGCCCCAAATGTCATTCAAGGCATATGACTTGATTCTAGACTAAAGGGACTTTCCATATATTACAAAAACACCAAAAAACATTTAGAAAATTCTGTCGGTTGTTTGAATAAAATCCCGAGTACAACCAAAATTGTCGAGCTTGATCCGAAATTCAGCCGGACTATGAAAATAGTCCCAAATTTCCCTAAAATTTCTAAAATTCCTAAACTCAGTCCCCAAAATTTTGGGGTGAATTTATAGCCTCTAAGGAGAATATTCGAAGCCATTATATAATTCTTTAGGCTGTCAAAATAACACAAAGTAGGAAAATTTCCCTGCCCTTCGGAGTTTAATGAAAAGTCAAGATTTTGGTGTCCACTAGCGTGGCTCGTCGCGTAGAGTAACTTTACCTCTTTTGGTCCAGCGCGAGACCCTTCCAGAATGAGCGTAGATCGAGAAAAACTAAAAATTTGGGTTTTAAGCATATTTACACAATTCTCGGTGAAATCCTGTGTTTTTGGTACTCACGTAGCCCTCGTCGTAGAGCACTTTCGTGTTTATCAGTGAAATCAGATGGTCAAAACTTCGGGAATACGAAAAAACGAATAGAGAGAAAAAATCAAATTTACTCTCTTACTGCGCCTCTGCAGATCTCTCTGCGCATCGTCTCCTTCCTTTTGTTTTAATTTTTTTTTAAATTCTTTTATGTGGGACCCACATGTCCCTTTTCTTTCTTTTTCTCTGTCGTTCAGCCAGAAACAGATTTATTTTGGCATCAGGTTTCAATTTTATTTATCCTAAATGAATATTAACATATACTTGCCATTTTGAATTTTCAAAGTAGTTTCGAGTTTATTTCTTTTGTCAGTCGTGCAAATTTAGTAAAAATGTCGACTATCTCGGAATTAAGCGAAACTTTTTCTAGGTCACTAGATTTATGAGGCGAACTTAGCGGCGCGCGGATCCTGGTTTGTATCAAGATCTAGAGAATTTCGAGACTTCCCTGAAAAATTATGGCAATTCATTATTATTATTTTACTATTTAAACTTCCCTTAATTATACTTTCACCCCCTCAACTTTCCTTAATTGCAAATTTATCCTCAAACATTTAAATATTACAAATCCAACTTTTGAAATTCTCTTATGGCGCTCTACAACCATTATCTTGTACATGCTCTTTTCTTCATGATTATTACTTGTGTTTCAAATACACATTCGGGTTCCAAAATTTATAATTTCCTAATTTCATCTCCAAAATACTACAATGTGACACTTGGTACTCTTATACACCCCTACAGTCTCATGTACTGTACACTCTCTCGGGACGGGGTGTTACAAAATCCTCCCTCCTTAGGAACATTTCGTCCATAGAAATGGACAAATTAAACTCCAAAGAAAGGAAAGCGAAAATACCTCATCAGGAAAATAAGTGAGAGATGCGATGAAATCAACTCAAAACCCTGATAGCGACCTCACTCATGATTATTTATAAGACTGTTAATGAATCACTTTGCTTCGCAGCTGTTCAATGCCACGTGTCCCTCATAAGTCAAATTTTCTTTACTTTGCCTTCATTTTGCTCTCTCAATACATTTGAAGATCTGGATATATTTATCAACATCGATACATAGGAATGCCATGAATCATATTAACTCACAGAGTAACTGACACAAGCTCACGGCCCTACTTTTTATCATAAATCATGGGTCCTATATATCTGGGACTCTGGCTTCCTCGTTTCCCAAATCTCAACACACCTTTCCAAGGTGAAATCTTCTAAAGACTTGGTCACCTATCTCGGGTGCTGAGATCCTCTCCGGACCGGTTGTCACGCATAACTTACTGTCTATCTTGCTATCTTCCAAAGTTATCACGAACAACTTTTCACTTTCTTTGAAGTGATCATGCTAGATTGGGGACCTACTAGTCTTCTCTCACATATAACCTCATCTCACTTTGGTCCCTCATTTCCTACCATACAATGCCTCCAAATGAAGCCATCTTTATATACCGGCTGATGGGCCATATTGCAAAGTAACTCCATCGTTGCCAAATGAGTATCCCATCCTTTTGAATTCAAAGACACAAGCTCCTCAAGATATTAACGCCCGAATAGCCCTTCTCGACCGGGCCATCCGTCTGAGGATGAAATGTTAGTCAAATGTAGGCGAGTACCTAACGCCGTTTTGCAACCAGGCCAAACCTCGGAACCCCGGGCTCCATCGCAAACTATCGAAACCGGAACCCTATGAAGTCTCACTCATTCGCCCACATACAATTGGGCTAACTTTTTCCACGAATCTCAACACGACTATGAAATGCGTGATTTCTGCCAAACGATCAACTATTACCCATATCGCATCATGTTGTTTCCGGTCCGTGGAAGACCTTCCACAAAATCCATAGTAATCTCTCCCATTTCCACACCGAATGCGGAGTAATCGCATCTTCGCGGCCTCGATGCTCGCTTCTCACCGCCGGGACAAAGTTAGGCACCTAGAAACCCTAAACTTCAGGACCTCTTTTCTTCATCCCATTCCACCCGCAGCCAATTTCTTCAAACCCGTATACATTCGTACCACCGATGGCAAAGATACAGATGAATGTGCTTCTGATATCGTCTCTTCAAAGACGCCATACTCTAGCACCCATTCTCTCGCCCTTTCTCACCATCATGCCATCACACCCCCACCGAAATTTCGCTTTTCCCTTTTTCTATCTCTTCCTTGCTTAATCATCCGTGGATCCCGTGATCGCCGCTAGAATCCGATCCACCAGGAGTGGTCTAACATGAAACGTGGCCAACAAGTTCCCCGTGCTAATCCTCAACCTCCAATGACACACCCCATCGCTCGTGATCCACCAACAAAGTGGAAGATAACCCGATCTCATATGAGACAAAAGAACTCTTCATGTCTTACTCAAGGTGTCCTGCTACTTTAATACTTTCCCCGATGGTACTAATAGTACAGTCAGAGTCCTTAATCAACTCAAGCCATCTTCTTTGCTCGTAAGCTTAACTCTTTTGGGTGAAAATATTGAAGACTCTATGATCTCGTAAAGATCCTACAAGGAACACCATATAAGTAATTGTCTCCATATTTTAGGGCAAACACGACTGCCAGAAGCTCTAAGTCGTGTGTAATTCTCTTCATGCTTCTTTAGTCGCCTAGAGGCATATGCAATCACCCTATCACTAAGATCAAAACACAACCAAGGCCTTGCTTGAAGCATCACTATAAACCACAAACTAGTCTTTCCATTGTAAGCTAGAACTGAGCCGAAGTCAATCTATCTTTCAACTCGAAACTCTTTTCGACAGCGCTTTCCACCAATCATACTTACATCTTTTCTTTGTCGCCTTAGTCGGGCAATCGCTTATCCCGAGAACCCCTCCACGTACTCCCTGCACATCCCGCGGTTAAACCAAGGAAGCTTCGACCTCCGACACTCTTTGGCGTGCTTCTACTTACCACTCGGCTTCTATTTTTCTAGAATCCACACTCACCCCATCAGCTGAAATGACATGACCTAGGAATGCCACCTTGTTGAGCCAAAACTGACACTTACTCAACTTGGCATACAACTGTCGCTCCCTTAGGGTCTGCAACACAACCGTGTGCTCGACGTTCTTCCTCGAATCCACCGAATACACTAGATATCATCAATAAAGACTATGACTCCGACCTATCCAAATACTTGAATACCCTGCTCATCAAATCCATAAACGCCGGCCGGAAAGCATTAGTCAAGCCAAACTGCATCACGAAAACTCATAATGTCCGGTGAGTGCTCTGAATGTGCTCCAGGGAACATCACCCCTCCCGCACCCTCAACCGATGATACCCCGACCCCAAATCTCATTCCGGAGTACACTCGTGACTCCCCGAGCCGATCGAATAACTCACGATCCTAGGGAGGCACATTACCGATTGCCATTGGTAACTTTGTTCACCGGTCAGAATCTATACACACAGCAAACTCCCATCTTTCTTTTTCACGAAGAGAACTCGGAGCTCTCGATGGGGATATGCTCTCTGGATGAATCCCCTTAGCTTAATAATTCTTCTAACCGAGCCTTAAGCTCTTCAACTTCATGCAGAGCCATCCTATAAGGAGGAATGGAAATGGGGCTCGCTCCCCCGTGATCAAATCAATGGTGAACTCCACCTCTCTTTCTGGAGGAAATCCTGCAATATCATTTGGGAATACATCCGGGAACTCTCTAACAACTGGAATCTCATCCACTAGAATCCCCTCCTTCCCTGTCTCCACCACATAAGCTAGATAACCTTGACAACCCTTACGTAGCATTCTCTGCGCTGCCATGGCGGAGATCATATTGGAAGATACCTCTTCCTCGCGCAGCTCCCCCAAACTTACCTCTAATTTCGGCCTATTCGGGCCTTACTTTTTATAACAATCTAATGGTTCTATGGCGAGATAGCCAATCCATGCCGAGAACCACACTGCAATCCTCATATATCTAAGGCCATAAGATCCCCGCTTGAACTCCCCGTCCCTCAATCAACTCTACTATCTCTCGATCACTCGCTCGAGAATTAACCCGGATTTCCACTGAAGGGAAACTCTCATATGACCCTCTAATGGCTGGGTCTCTATCTGGAAGCGATCTAAGAAATGCTTGGATGCAAATGAATGCGTGGCTCCTGGGTCAACTAATGTATATGCATCATGATCAAGGATAGAAATAATACCAGTAACCACATCTGGAGCTGCATCCGCATCTTGTCACCCACATATACTTCCGCCCAGGTGCGGGCTCCTGTCTCCTGTATCCCCTCGGAGTACCCGCTCTCTACCTCACCACCCGCCACCCCGCCCGCGGCCGTGTTAAGCCCTCTCGCTTGGGACACCTCTCCCCGATCACCCTCGTGTGCTAATTTCTCGGTATACCGTGTACGATCGGGTTACGATGTTTCACTCCAATCACCAGGACACTCCCAATGAAATGGCCTTCCCTGCCACAATGGAAATGAGTCCTCGTGTTAAACCCTCCGACACTCCCCATGTGTCGTTTCGACATATGACGATGGGCAGAATGTTCGTGCCACCGTTAGCTAAACTCAGCCTCACTAATCCGGCTCAGGAGATAGCCCGACCCGCACCCCTGCCTCTATAACCTCTCGCTTCTGCTTTTCTTTTTCATCAGACCGTCTAACTTGCTCGGGAAGTCGTACCCTTACTCTTACTTTCCCGCCTACTCTCGGGACAGGCCGTGGTACTTGCTCAACTCTGAGCGCCTCTACTAAGTCCCAAATCTATTATGAGGAACCACCGATAATGCATCTCCTCGATCCCGTGGCCAGTCCCGATAAAAACCTTACACTTTAGAACTTCATCTCAAGCTGAATATAGAACCAATTCGAGAACTTTTCTCATATTCTGACACTGACATGTTCTTTTGTTCTAATTTGAAGAACTCCTCAATTTTTAAATCCTTAGCGACTCGAGGAAAGAATTTGGTCGTTGAATACTTGCCGAAATTGGTCCCATGATATTATCATGCCTCTCTACAAGATCCCACCAACCCTTAGCTCCCGTCTTCCATCGAAAACTGAAAAACAGCACTCTTTACTCATCGTAGCCCATGTACCCAGAACCTTGTTTTTACTCTATCCAATCCATGACCAAAGCTGCCTCTAGCCCGCTAATCGCTTCAAGCCATGGCTGGCCGGCGCCCGCCAGACTCTCTATCGACCTCCCGTAAGTTCTTCCGTAACCCCTAGGTCAAGCGTGGAGGTTGCGACCATTGACTGACACTCTGGCGGCTACCACATCCGTGCACGGCGCCACCGCGCCGGCAAACAATCCCCGAGACTTTGAGCTCCTCGTGGCCTAGATGGTCCAGCCTAACTTACCGCCGAGGCCGATTCATAGAGGCAGAGGTGAAACCAACCTACGGTCATCTTCTCTCGGGTACTAGTGTAGATGTTCGAAATCGCCGAATAACTCTCCTAGATCTACTCCTACGTCCTCTACCCTCGACATAGTGTCGTACTTCTAAATCAACTATTTAATACTTTGAACTTCATTTCTATATGTATGTACTCCTTAAACTTAAACATATATTTGCCAATACTTATGCTCAAGGTCACCTCAGGTGGTATCATCTTTACCACGTCCCAGGTTATTATATACAACCCGCTTCCGATATCACTGACACCCCACCCCCTTCCGTTGAGCGCGTGCTCTACCACCCACAAATCCCCAAAATTGCTACCTCTAACCCACTCAGAAACCCTCCTAAGTTTAAGCCGTATTGCTTGCTAAAACCCTCCTATAAAAATTTTCTTTCTAAACTTATGATTTTATAAAATTCTCAAGTAAAGATAACAATTTCGCACATAGTGACATGTCCCAAACTCGTATACATCCACTTCACTATATCCAAAATATGGCAACCGCTGATACTACCTCAACACATTCTCACAAAACTACTCTATGTACATATATATGCTCCATTATACAAGTTCAAAGTATTTCCTTACACAATATTATTAATTACAACACTGATATAAATGTCAGAGAATTTAATTCCGGCCCAAGATCCGAGTGTTCAGACCGAAAATAGTTTTTAAAATGGAAAAATAATGAGCTGAAACCGAGCTCGCTGAGTGTATGCTTATAAAAACGTTTTTGCTTTTCCCAAATGACTAAAAATGTAAAACTCTCTTACAATTATTTTCCGTGTTTTCTTTGCTTTCAAGTTTCTAAACTTTTCTTTGCTTGCTTGCTTTTGTACTTGCTTCATGCTTAAAAGTTTCTAAAACTTTTCTTACTTGTCGTTGTTTGCTTTCTTTGTGCTTATAAAACTCTCATTTCTGCTTCTTGCTTGTGAAGTTTATAAAACTTCAAAACTTCTCTTGCTTGTTCGTTTTATCTTGCTTGAAAGTTTCTTAAAACTTTCATTAAACCTTTTGCTTTAAAAGTTTCTCTAAAACTTTTTCATGTGAGCTTGGCCTCAACCGCATGCTTTTGAAAATAAACTGAGCTCCGGCTCAACCGTTTTTTAAAATCCCACTTCCAGTTGCTTAACTGATTTTGAAATCTAAACGGAGCTAGCTCAACCGTTGCTTGTTTAAAACTCTCCCCAGTCACACCGGAAACCAATGGTTGATTTTTTCAAAACCGTATATTATGCTTATAAATCATCACCACCGGGAGGCCTATTTTTTAAGCTTATCAGACTCTATAGTGAACACGAGTTCTGGCGACCGTGCTGTGGAAGGACCTGTGTCCGTATCACCTTTTTCCGGTAAATATGGTGGAATTCGACCTGGTCGCCATCACTATATGTAGTTAGAGCTCATAACCTGGGTATACTCTCGCACGCAACACTCCGCCTCTCTTTAAATGCATGATGTATGTCCAAGTTTGCCGACCAGGCAAAGTCCAAATGCATGTATATCCTAACACCACCGCACGCACGAATACCTCTCTGACCGTTTTCCCGCTAGAACTAGAAGCAGCCTGTTCACAAACATTCTTTCGCTTGCTTGCTTCGAAAAATGGTTTAATTATTCAAACCATTTACTTACTGCTATTGCTTTGAAAATGGTTTTTACAATTTAAAACCAATCGCTTGCGCTTTCTCAATTATGGTTTAACCCAAACCATTTGCTTGATTTCTAATTCATTGTTTGCTTTTTTGAAAATGGCTTGAGCTCAAAAACCACGAAATACCAGCAAACAATTTATAATAATACTAATAATGGTACCAGTATTTGGAAAATGAAGTTAGAACACTCACCTCTTTGCTTGCTGTAAACTTGAGCTAACGGTTCCACAACTTTCCCACCTGCTTAAATTTCACACACTCGATGTATTAGATCACACACGTCAAGACAACTGTGCCACTTGCACACTTTATGCCACAATTAAAATTTTCAGAATACGCGGTTCCCCCAAATGTCATTCACACAGCATATGACTCTGATTCTAGACTAAAGGGATCTTCCCATATAGTCTAAAAACAATCTCGAAAACTATTTCTGAAAATTATGTCCTGATCGTTGAATAAAATCGAAATTTTAACCCAAAATCGTCCGAAAAACAATCCCGAAATTCAACCCGGACTGTCCGAAAATAGTCCCGTGATCTCCTAAAATTTAAAATTCCTAAACTCAGTCTAAAAAATTCGGGATCGACTTACGGCTCTCTAAGAATATTCGCCCTGGGGTCATTAAGAGATGGGCTTTTGCAAATTTAAATAACACAAGTGTGAAAATTTCCTACCCCTTCGAGTTTGACGAAAAGTCAAGATTTTGGTGTCCACGCCGCATAGCTCTCGCCGCTTAGAGCAACTTCACCTAATAACCGAGTCGCTGCACCACCGGGGACAATAAGGTATCCGAGAAAACTAAAAATTTCCGTGTTTTTCTCGTGATATTTACCCGAATTCGCGGAAATCAGCGCATCACGCTGCAGCCTCGTCGCTGCAGCACTGTGGTTTATCCCGATCTAAATCCCACTAGCCAAAACTCGAGAATCAAAGCAAACTAATAGAGAGAAAAAATCAAATTCCTCTCTGCCTCTGCCTGAATTCTCTCTCTGCGCACGTCTCCTTCCTTTTGTTTTACTTTTTTTAATTCTTTATGTGGGACCCACATGTCCCTTTTTTCTTTCTTTTCTTCATCCTGCTCAAATTAAACAATTTATTTCTGAACCCCAGTTTTCACTGAGTTTGTCCTAAATGAATATTCCTTATATATTTGCCATTTTTTCTAATTTTTCAAAACCCTATTGTGTGTTTCACTTTATCCTGTCGTCTAAAAATTCCCAGAAAATATTCGAATTGTCCCGGAATTAAACTAAACTTTCTAGGTCACAGATTTTGCATCTAATCCTACTGGCAATCAAGCCATCCGAGATCTGTAGAATTTTCAGACTCGAAAAAACACTAAATTCATTTATTATTAGTTTTATTATTAAACTTCCCTTAATTATACTTTCACCCCCTCAACTCTCCCACTTGCAAATTTATCCTCAAACATTTAAATAAGTTTACAACCAACTTTTGAAATCTTTACTATGGCTCATCCTTAACTAGCTATGCTCACATATCCTTTTTGCTAAAATGACAATATTTGTGCTCTTGTTCAAGTACCACATTCCGGCCCGAAAATTTATAATTTCCTAATTTCATCTCCGAAATACTACAATGTGACACTTGGTACTTTTATACACCCCTACGCTCCTTCATGTACCGCATTAACCCTCTCAGATTCGGTGTTACAAAAGAGTTCTCGCTGGCGCAGCGATGCTTCCCTAAGGACCTTAAGCTTCAGACGGTTCGAACTCATGAGGCGAAAAGAAACCCCGTGGAGCATGGGATGACCCCACTGCAGCTGGTAAACCCACCTTAAGGACCCGGTGACGATGGGCTCCACCGGTAGTTCTCGAGGTAGGACTCACACCTGGCATCGTACCCCAAAAAGCAGAAATCAACAAAGGGCCAACCGGTACCTGGCATATTCACTCCAACCTGCAGAGCTCTGCACTCCATACGAAAAAGCACCGCAGCACGGTACCGCGGCATCACTCTCTAACTGCCCTGCAATGTAACATGGAATAGTCACTGAATTGGAGAAGGATTACTACCCAATGTGGGTGGTACATTCGTCCTTTGACCACCAACTTGAGATTACAATGGAAAAGGGTATAAAAGCCAAAGGAAAGGTGGAGAAGGCAGCTTTGGATTTCTAGAATTTTGGTTTTCTTAAAAAGAGTGTTCTTTCTCATAGTTTTTGCTAGGGTTTATGGAGTAGAATAGGAGACTTCACTTTTCTGCAGATTTTGGACTTCAAGTTCATTTTCTCATCAATTATGATTCGCTTTATAATTTCAATGAAGTTCTAAACTCTTATGCTGGGGTTCTAATGGGGGAAACTCACCCTGATCAAGGTAATAACCCTAAATTCCTCTTTTATACTTCAATGGGATTGTATGATGTTAAGCACTTGTAGAGAACTTTATAAAACCTTAGTTGCTAACTCTCTGACAACGTGTGAACCAGGAGATACCCCAGACACGCGAAAGCTTGATTACAAATGCAAGCTAAGAGTCTGTATTAGTTGTTAATGTAAGTGCTTAACATCCTTCTCGATCATATTTCTCATTCTAAAAGAGCGCTTAATGCAAAATCTTCCGTCGAACACCATCAATGGCTCTTAGATGAGATTAGAACCAAGAAGTGGAATTAATCCATCAATAGTGAGTGGAAACCCAAGAACCCTGATCAATCATCTTCTTGCTTTAAAAATAGTCTATTTTTTAATTAATTACTCAATCAACCACCACAACCCCAAAAAATTCCTTTTAAATACACATCTTTTCCTAAGGATCAGAATATCACCCCTGTGGAGATGACATGTGGACTCCCACAAATATTAATGCAGACTTCATCTTGTTTCCTACAGCCGGGGAATAAATTCCTCAAGATACGGACAGATTTTTTTGACATTGCGCCGTTCGACCAAGCACTTCAATCTAGTCGAGTCAAGAGAGTTAGAGGTAATTTGCAATTGCAATTGCAAACTCAGACGTCTACCTTCAACATTTTTCTTTTATTTGTTTAGTGGAGAACTCACGTGGGTAATCACAATGAGTAGATTTAAAGTGCATGTCGGTCAAAGTCAGAACTATAACGCCCTACTCGTAAGAATTATACTCCAAGAAATTCAAGAGTCATAGTGTCAATTGTTTCAAGATAACCCTACACCTCTAAAATGGATCATCCTGAGTCAAACAACCCTGACCAAAACGCTCAAGGGATACCTGTTAACCCACAGGGGCTCCATGAACCTCCACAACATGGAGACGTGCCTACTCCCAAAGAACACCAACAATAGAGGGGGGAAATGTTCCTCACTGAATCAATATCGAGCCCTCGCCTCCTTACCTTAATGTGGAAAGAACTCTCCGAGAGATTTGCAAACCCTCAAAGAACCACAAATAAACTCATGTAATTCTCCCGCAGAGCAATCACCTCATGAAGTCGCGAAGATGATCCGCCTTCACCGTGTATCATGGTCGATTCGAGAACCCCCTATTCATTCATGAGAGACTTCGAGGATGTTCGCAGTGCATTCTCTTACTGATCACCTCTCCACATAACTGTATGGTTCCATTCCCCTTTTCAGCTGAAAAGGCCAAAATCCGGTTTCATTCGCTTGCACCCAATTCAATCTCTTATACGGGAGGAGATGCTTAAAATGAATTCCTTAACAAGTTCTTCCTCTCCCACATACTCAATGCTCATGTGAGCAATTCAGAATTTTTCTAAAAGCCAGTGAACCTTTGTCATAGCATGGGAAAGACATAAAGGACCTCTCCATGCTATCCCCTATCATGGTTTGATGTTGGAAAATCTCATAAGGTATTTTCATCAAGGCTGGTCCTTAATAATAATAAACAATACAATCCAAATGATGCGTAAGAGTTTTGCAGAAAGTGAGGAGTAAATCAATTTTTTTTGACACCAAGCAGTGTAAATGCCTGAACATGAGATTTAATACCCAGATACCCGCTAGCGTATAGTACACCTATCGGAGTGAATCCATCATTTAAGAGAAATGATGACTTTAAAATTCTAATTTAATAAGGAAGTCGAGGCTATAGAGTCACAAAAAGTAGTTCCAGGTAACTGGGCAGGCCTCAAGTACCCTCTCAGACGGCACCCAGAGCGGGAGGGTTTATGCATCATTTGCGATGACTTAATGCACTCAACTATTAACTCGCCCCAAACCTTCCTCAAGTTATGGAGGAATCCAAATAGAGGCAAAGCTAATGCCCTTTAACTACCAAAGGAAACCTTTCACCTCCATTCAAACATATATCCAGTGCGTGTGCTAACTTCATCTCCTGAGTTGGCAGTTCGAGGAAATCTCACAACCCACTTCCTCCTCAAAACAACCAAGGCCCCACTTGTCAAAACCAAGGTTTTCAAATCCACTCTCCTCCATATCAACCAAGGTCCTCACATTTCCCATGAACCCTAATCGGGCTTCTCTCATCCACAAACTAAGGAACTAAAACTCATGCACCTTACCAACTCTCCACACATACAGAAGTTCGAGGATATTGTGACACAGCTCGCATGCACTAACAATCCACAAACACGCACTCTTGTCCGCTGAATTGATGAGATCCCAAATCACTAAGCTAACTTCATGGGCAATTTTCAACAAGGTGGAAACTCCACTTCAAACCATCCCAAAACTCTCAAGGTCAAAATAGTAAGCTGGAGTTTCAGTCAGTTTTAAGGCACTTTCGAACATCGTGGTATCACACCACTCTTCGGCGGTACGTGTAATTTGATAAACCAACTGAACCCATGAACCTGTACTGAAGAATTCAAATGAAACTACCGGGATGATGAGGTCTGGTCAAGCCTCATGTTCCTAGGATGTATGTGATCGATGTGTTTTTAGGAAAAGACAAGGCTTCCCATATCCGCCCTCATCAGACACCCTCTCATAGGCTGAGAGCCCCAAAGAAAGTGAACAACCACTCTGAAATTTATGAGTTGTTCAAACAGGTGAAATTGAACATTCCTTTACTAGATGCCACTAAGAAGATTCCGTCATATGCCAAGTTTCTAAAAGATTTAGGCATTGTAAAGAAAATTACAGGTCAAACAAGGAGGTATTTATGATCGAGCACCACTCATTGATTCGAAACAAATTTGCCCCCAAAATAAGCAAAGACTCAGGAAGCCCTACTATTTCCATAGTGAACGTGCCAGGATATGCTCTAGTGGATTTAAAAGGGGTGTTAAATTTGTCGCTTCATCAAGATATGTCTAATTTAGGTTAGGAGAATTATAGCCAATCAATATCACCTCCATAGCCAATTAGTAAGATTCTAGGGATATGGTGGTGATGCACAGTGCGATGTGTTCATTTCCTCGTAAACTCTGGTCAGGTTGACACTCAACCCCGCTGGTGAAATCAAGGAACCCAATCTCTGTGATTCTTGGTAGACCATTCTCGCTAGGTCAAGTAATGCCATCATATTAATCGTAGGTGTTTAATGACATTGATTGGCTCGTAACATGACCGTTAATTTGAATATCTTATACAAATAAGGAATGGGAGATGAGTAAGATGCTCGTGGAAACATGGTGATCGTGGTAAATACTTAGATAATATCTCGCTGATGATCCGCTCTGGGCGTCTTGTCTGAAGTCTGAGTCAGACTGCGAGGCATCACCAGCTCTGAGTTCCTACACTCCATAATTGAACACAACGAGGTACTGGAAGTGAATGGGTGGGCACCTAAATTTGAACCATCGCACCAATCGAGGGCGGGGGCATTACTCTTCGTAAGAGAGACCACCAAACTCGAGTTGAAACTTTTTCTTTACCATCACACCTCAAATATGCATTCTTTAGGTGGAAGAAACTTTTCGTAATCATAGTCTTCTCCTTGCAGTTAATGCTGAAAATAAACTTTTGGAGATATTGAAAACCCACCGAACTCCGCCTGATGACAATTGCGTATATTAAAGGAATTACCCCTTGATATCCGCATTATAGATCTACTGGAAGAGGATGTTAAACCCTCTAGACAAATCCGCAGACAATGAAACCCAATAATGAAAGAAGCTGTAAAGGAAAAGAAGTTCTAAAACTCGACGGAAAAGACAACTCATTGTAAAATACCAAGTGGTAAGCCCAACTCGTGTAGCGTCCCTGGGGCAACCTGAGCCACCGTGGTAGAAGTGCGCCTTCAAAACAATGAGTTAATTCACTTCCTGTAATACCGCTGGAGTGTGCATAGACTGATAGGAAACTTATCATGCAGAATTAGGAAGGATCACTTCCTTACCTGGTCATCAACAAAATAGAAAGAGTCGAGGGGCATGAATTATTTGTTTTATGGATACTCAGGGTACAATCAAATTGAGATAGCTTTAGAAGATCAAGAGAAAACCACATTCACCTGTCCTTTTGGTACATTTGCCTTTAGGAAAGTGTCCTTTGGATTATGTAACGCACCCGGAACCTTCCAACGGTGCATAATGGGGATTTTCGTATGATATGATAGAAAATTCTATTCTTTCGTACCTCATGGATGATTTCTCAGTTTTTTGTGACTCATACGAGGGATGTTTGGAGAATTTACGTGAAGGGTTTTGGAGAGAGATGTCAAGAGAAGAAACCTTGTGTTAAATCAAAAAAGTGTCATTTTATGGTGACATAAGGGATTGGCTCAAGTCACATAGCATCGAAAAATGAACTTATGTGGATAGTGTTTAAACAGTTGGATTCCAACTCTTACCTACTCCCTCACAGGTGTAAGAGAGATAAGGTCATTCACATGCTGGATTCTAAGTAGAGACCATAAAAGATTTATAAAAGATTTTAGTGCCACACCGTCCCTTATGCACTCATGATGTTCCTTCGTGATGGTCACAGTCAGGCCTTGATGTTCCAACCAGCAGTGTCTCCTTCCCATCATGCGATCTCCTAACTGGGAACCCGCATTTGAGATCATGGAGCAAAGTATCATGCTATAGGGGCTGTTTTAGGACAAAGGAAGATAAAAGGCTTCGATCTACTATGCCGCCAAGACTCCAGATTCGGCCATGCAAAATCCATGGCAATCACTTAAAAAGAGTTTCGGGCCGCCGCTCGCCTAGAAAACCAGTCATACTACTGTGGTGATTCCAATCCATTTTCACGCATCACGCAGTCATCGGCACGCCTCTGCAGGATACTAAGCCTCGTCACTTAGGTGGATCCCCATCAAAAGCAAGAATTTAACCTGACTATTAAAGATAAAAAGGAGTGGAGAATGTGATAGTCGATCACTCTATCTCGTTAGTTCGGGAATCCACATCTCGGCCTACCCATAGGTGATGCTTTCATGAGCAGCCTTGCCATCGTTTCACGCTCATGGGTGCTAGGGCGTACTGTAAATTATCCACCGGTCAAATTCCCACCCTAATGGACTTCTCTAACAAAAGGAAATTTCTTTTGGTGACATTAAGAAATGTTATTTCGATGACCCACATTTTGTTTCAAACACCCGTCTGCATTCAATTAGTCGAGAAGGTGTGCACCACGAAGATCAAATCTGTGGCACTCACTTTTCGCCATCTAAGCTTCAGAGTGGCATTTCTCCCAAGGAAAACAGCAGATAAAATTTTGGTGTTGGTTTCTTTACTGGCCCACACTCTTGCAGACCGCTCGAAATTCCTTGAAAACTTGTGCTCAGTGCCAACAATAGAGGTCACAAGAAGGAAACATGATGCCTCTTAATTCCGATTTTAATCATCGAGATCTCGACCGGTTAGCATAGGACTTCATGGGGCCTTTCTCCCTCTCTTGGGGGCACCCACGCTTTGTTGTCCTGTCACTATGTGGTCATGGGTGGAGCTTGACCTTAAACAGAACTAATGACCAAGGTCATGAAGTTTATAAAGAAACATACTTTCTCTCGCTTGAGTGCCTCGCAGGTAATCACAGTGGATGCGCGGCCCATTTTCGTAATCACCCTTGAGAATTTATTGAAAAGTATGGAGTCACCCACAAAGTTTCAACGACATACCACCTACAAAACCAATGGTCAAGCCGAGCCATTTAATAAAGGTATCAAACATTTTGAAAACTGGGCCGCTTCCAAATCGCAAAGATCGGCCGCTGAATGCCAACATGCCTGGGCCACTGCATCATTAAACCTAAGCTCCTTGAAGTGTTCCAGAAGCCACGAAAGTTTCTATGCGTGTCAAGTCATCTGCATGTCGAAATGGAGCATAGGGCATATTGGGCTATTAAAACTTTTAATTTTAATTTGGATCAAGTTGTAAACAAATGAACATGGTGTATGAACGAGTCAGGAATTGAGGCTGGAGCCGATGAGAGCTCTCGAATCTCTACAAAGAGAGGCTCAAGTTGTTCCATGATAACGACATTGAGCTGAAAAACTTTGAACCTAAATCCAAAAGGTAATGTTGTATACCTCTTTGCTGCACATGTTTTCAGGAAAACCCCGGCCTCGCGGATCCGCCTGCTCGCTGTCAAGGTAGTTTACCCATACGGTGCAAAGTGGAGATTGAAAATCCGAAATGGTGTCCTTTAAAGTCAATGGCCAACGCCTAAAGCCGCTCTCGAGCACTTTGACCGTCAGGAGAGTATTGAGGACCTGGTAGATCCGCTCACCAGATACTCTTCGCAGGTAGTACCTCGGTCCAACTCCTCGTCAGATATAATTTTTGTTCTTTCTTTGCATTTCTTTTTTCTTTCTTTTTATTTCAAATTATTTTTATCACAAAACACAAAAAAAAACTAAACAAATAAAAAAATTAACTGCCCTCCGTTATTTCTGGCCTCCACTTCTCGCTGTGGGGTCCCCCCGTGTGCACGAGGACAATGCTCGTTTCTCAGAATGTGGGGTGGGCCACACTGGTTGGAACCAACTATGCGCATGTTACATGTTCAGTGTATGGAAAATTTTTTCGATTTGCGGCTCTTTTGGGTATAGTACTTGACTTGTAATGTATGTAGTCGCATGACTTCTTATACACACTCCACGTCATCTCAATGCATTTACACAATAACAAGCATGCACAAAATCTCTATGTTCATAACAGACCTATTACCCCGACTCGTTCTAATTCCCTACACAAACCACTTTCTTGCTTAAACTCCTGGAGCTCAAGCCCCATTGCTTCACCTGTGCATTATTTTAGCATTCCATGTAACTACATGCATCATATTCTCTGAGGAACACCATGCATAACTGGAAAGTGATTTGAGGCCATTATTTATGTGTTACATTTTGTGAAATCATTTTGATATACCCCTTGCACCCATCTTGAGCCTTGAGTTGCCAATTCGGTTCGAACCTTGGGAATCATGATCACAAGAAATACAGTGGGCCCCATGGTAAGTGTGAAGGTGTCAAAAGAGGTGCTATTGCTGTTAGCTCGGAAGGAACACAAATCATCTGGGCTAATATGAGCAGAGAGAAATGAGCATGCAAAGGAAATCTGATGCGGAAGGCATTCGGTACAGGATATATTTATACATCTGTAAGACTAATGCCCAATTTACAAAAAAAAATAGGGATAGCGGAATAACGGCACCACTTTAAACCCACAAAATGCGACCACTTATGCAAAAAAAGTAGCAATCCAGACCTGAATGCACTCCTTATTTACGACCTGCATCACGCTGATTCTCAACCACCAGGTTTTAACCTCACCCCTCCATTCCCATCCTCATCCACCCTTATATAAGACAAACCTCGTAAATTCTTTGTCCTCTCACACAAGCTTAATCCGAGGTGCTATGTGAGCCCCACAAGAGCCACCTCTCGCACCCTTGACTTCTCTGCTCACATATATGGTATGGACCCCCAATTTCTTTGAGGAGCGTCTTTTCAGTGGGTATTATATTGTATCTCCATGATCGTTTGGGTGGTTCTGGTTGGTAGTATTTTTCTTCTTGTGTGGGTTTAGGGCTTTACGATGGTATGGGGAGAAAGTTTTATCTCGATTCGTGACACAAGTCTGATACTTTCATGGAGATAGGATATTGGATTTTATTTTATGTGTTTGGGCCGTATTTTCCATATTTGCTATTTTTGCCATATCTATGGCAAGATCTAAGAACACTGGAAAGGGCAAAGCGCCTAGCTCCTCTATGGAGCGTGCTGTGAAGAAAAGGAAAGCCGACACCTCACAGACTGTAAAGAAGGGCAAGGGAAAGCGAAGAGATTCATCTTCCAGATGCAGGAGGCACGGAGAGCGATGATGAGGAAATCAAGCCATGCCTCAGCAAGGCTTCGATTCGTATCAGGAAAATGGGCCCAATCATTGCGGTAAGGCTGGGATCTCCATTGCGATCTGTGGGTGAAGGTGACACATTTTGTTCACCCATCCTATCAGCTATTATTCAAGAGCAATTTATGCCTTTGTTTCAGGTTGATAATAGGGCATTCACTCAATGTTCGAATTTTGCCACCACCTTGAGAGAAATCTTAGATACCTCGCAGACCACCCGTGATGGGTAAGCGCTAAAGATCACTCCGATTCGATAGCGCCTTCCAGCCTTATTGGGTGCAAAGATATTCGCCTCGCGCCGCGATCGACCTTACCCCTTAGGTCATTACCGCACTCGACGCCCCATTTGTTCACGAGGCCATGTGCACTCATCCTGTTGCCATGAGTGGTTTTATATGCAAGGAATTTATGCCAGGGAAGCTCAAGCCTGAATATGTGTTGATGAACAAAATTATTCATGATATGATCGGGCCAAAGGGTAACGAGAAATTTCCGAGCAAGGAAGAAACTCAGTTTTTATATGAGGTGATGACCTAGAAGCCTTCCACTGACTATGCCTTTGGTTATATGGTGCAAGCGCATGAGGACCCCTTCTAGCATCAACTGAAAACGCTATTATCCCATTCCCCGTCTCTAGCGATACAAACTATGGAAGCCACGATGAGGAGTGCCAAGGAAAAGAGAATTCCTTCCAAAGTCAGCCCCATTACAAGCCAAACAGAGGCCACAAGAAATGAATAAGATCCACGAGACCCTGTACCTTCACATCCCCCTTTAAGTGGTTATTCCCGAGGCCTCCGTCTTCAAACAAAGGTCGACTGAGCACATCCCCTTTGAAAAGAATGGAGCGTCGAATTGGGCGTGCGGTTTAAATTGCATATCAGCGTAAAACAAATTGATCACGTGTCCCCGTGCTCGAGTCATATTTTACCGAGGAAAGCCTGCAGCTGGGAGATGCCCCTCCCGACTTGTAAAGGATTCGAGGAGTTTGACGATCGCGTCATGAGGACGCATTTTCTCTGGAGCATAGACGACGGAGTGACATCAGTGTTGATAGTAGACTAGATTAGTGGTGTTGAAATCGGGTAGACTCCTAACACGTCATGCCAACACCTATTTTGTTCATGTAACCTTATTCGTAGCTTCCATGGTCATGTCTTAAAGACCTTTGATTTCAAATTGTGTTAGTTGTTCCTCCTTAACTTTATGCATATAGTAGTTGCGTGGTAAATGTTAAACTCCGTTGCCTCTATAATATCGCTCATTTCACAAAGTAGTGATCGCATGACAACTTTTCTTTCTCAATTCCAGTTGGTCCTATATGAATACTTCTGTTTGCGGATACTTGTTTATGTTCATCGCTTGAGACCGTGGTTTTAATTGAGTCGACGGGTGCAATACTATGTCGTTGAAGTACTATGTTTAATTTTGCCCTTGAGAAACTTGCAAAGCTTAATCGCACTCTAGAGCATTTCGTTGAAATCATAATCGCAGGGTGTCACTAGGTTCCACCCGCTAGTGGACTAGCAAGATGCGTGTCAGTGTGTGTTGAATACATGCATAACAATTATATCGGAATTTAGTACCTTAAGGTCATACTTTGCTCACATTTTGTATAAGAATAGGTATCTTTGATTGTTCTCGTGTTTTTGGACTTGTGCAGGTTTTTCGGGTTTCATGCATAATTGTTACAAGTGTTCGGGTCCAGAGAGCGAATATGGATCATTGAGGATGATGTCAACCGCTGTGGTGAAGTCTTGGGAAGTGCAAAGATGTTAGGGAGCAAGTGTAGAGGCAGTGGTAATGCACCCCAAAGCAGAAATCAATACATTAATTGGTATCTACACCCAACCTGGCATGTGTACTCTGCGCTTTAAAAGCACCAAGAGAAAATCGTATCGGTACCCACTCTAACTAAGACCGTACCAACATGGAATAGTTGAGGGAATTGAGCAAGATTACGATTCCAATGCAAGGGTACATTAGTCCTTTGACCACCAACTCGAGATTACAATGGAAAAGGGTATAAAAGCCAAAGGAAAGGTGGAGAAGGCAGCTTTGGATTTCTAGGGTTTTGGTTTTCTGCTAAAAGAGTGTTCTTCTCATAGTTTTGCTGTGGTGTATGGAGTAGAATAGAGATCACTTTCCCCTCGCAGATTGACTTCAAGTTCATTTTCTCATCAATTATGATCTTCATTACAATTCCCAATGAAGTTCCAAACTCTTATGTCGGGTTCTAATCTGGGAAACTCACCCTGATCAAGGTAATAACCCTCAATTCCTCTTTTATACTTCAATGGATCGTATGAATGAATACACTTCTGTAGAACTTTATAAACTCTTAGTTATAACTTCTGATAAATTTTGGTGAATCTTAGAGATCTTTCTATTATCGCTGTGCTTGATTACAAATGCAAGCTTAGAGGTCGAGTTATTGCTGAACAAGTGTTTAACATCCTTCTCGATCATATTTCATTCTTAAAAGAGCGCTTAATGCAAAATCTTCCGCCGAACACCATTCATCAATGGTTTGGGATGAGATTGTGAACCAAGGTGGAATTACTCTTGATCAATAGTGAGTGGAAACCTAAGAACCCCATCAATCATCTTCTCGTTGCTTTAAAATAAATTTCATTTAATTAATTACTCCAATCAACCAATCACAACCCCCAAAAATTCCTTTCTTTCTTTTTAAATACACATCTTTCGAGAATAGCTCCCTATGATCACCTAGAAGACCATTACCCCCGTGGAGATGACCCGTGGACTCCCACGCATTATAATGCTGACGACCTTAATTCCCACGAACAATCTGTAGCACACGAATGCACGTTTTGGCACCTGTTTATCTTATACTCCTACTTAGATCAGGCGATATGAATGATATATCGTGAGCCAGATGATCGGGACCGCTGCATGACTACCTTCTCCCGCTTGATTGCTCGTCGTGTGTCTATGTGGGATTAATTTTGTATTGAGGGACCCCCGACTCGATTAACCTCATGAACCCGAGGGGACTCTGCACTCCAATGGATATAGAAACTTTTCCTCAAAATAACAAATAACATCCATGGAGCGAACCCTTTACAATCCTTTAACATATCTTTAGAAAATAGACATGGCTAAGTGATAATTTCTCTTTCTTCTTTTTTTTTTACACTTTGATTTTTCATAAAAACCCACTGCAGCTCTCCCCATTGCCTGACCTTCCCAAATTTACAAAACCTGCGAAAACATTTGTTTAAAAAAACACTCTAATCTTCAATCCTTAATCCTCAACTTCCGTCTTGCGACCCTCGTCCACAAACCTGCTACAATCAAACACAATATATACACAAGATATACATTTATTCACTTCAAATCATCAAAACATTCAAAATTTCTTTCAATTACATGCATAGTTTTATGTGGTCACCAGAGCTGACTTAAGCCGACGCCTAAGTAGTTCATTTTCAAAAATATATCCATATATGCATATATACATGACAAATTATTCAACCTATAAAATATAAATTATTTATACAACAAGTTCACATGCTGGCCGCTCCCATGGCTCACTCACCGTGTAATACTCACGGCGGCACCTCGTCTTGGTTCCCCCAAAAGGTTCCAAAACATATGGAAAAGAATGAGCTTCAAAGGAGTCAGTTGAGTGTACATTTTCATTAAAAATAACATTTCAAGATATATCAAAGTAATACATACTTATACAATTAAAATCATCGCCTTGTACATTTATGCTTTAAACCTTTTTTTCTTTTTTTTATAATAAATACTTATGCAATTAAATCCATTTATGCTTTAACTTTCTTTCTTTATTTCTTTATTTCTTCTTTCATTCTTTCTTTTCTTTTCTTTTCTCGATGGAACCGAGGAAATAAACACACGACCGCCCGGTAATCGACGCGAGTGACGTCACATCTCCAAAGCAGCAATCACTAGCGCGGAGAAACTCACGCTGCATAGGGTTCCAAACTACAAGATTCTATCACGTGCAAGGATATTACTCTAGACACCATTTCCCTCCCCGCTAGTAACCTATAACTTTACCTCTAAATCCTTACATCGCCAAAGTACTCGTGGCCTACATCACTATAATAAATATATGGGGTTAGGTAACCATCGTAAGAAATTTCATTTATCAAAATACATTTATAAATCCATTTAAATCCTTTATCATGAAAAACTCATATATATATATATGCAAATATACATATGCATTCTTTACACATTTTTAAATCCATAATACCTTAACATATGCATACATATAGTAATTTAGTATAAATATATATATTGATCCAAGATAAACATGTACATTAAATTTTTCATTTACATCACCCTTTTCATTTAGGCAATATAAACATTTACATTAAACTTTTCGCCTTTAACATCAAAATCGTTTCACTTTTAAAACTCCAATTTGCAAAACATCATTTTTATACTTCACTGCTTCACCGCCGATCCCGCTTTTCCGTCTTCCCGTCCGATAACTTTTCACTCCAAGAAACCACAACCATACATTAACTTCCATTGAATCCACTCATACACATTCATTTAAAGCCAAATGAAAAATTACCCTTGCACTAAAAAACCCATTCATTTTGGCCAACCCTTTTTCTAAATAAATACTCTTATAGACTTTTTGACCCCAAAAAATTATTCAAAGGTCTTCTCAAAAATTATGAAACTCCCAGATCAGTCCTTATATATCCACGACATCTCTTAAATCTCTCACCTTTAAAATTATCTTAAGGCTCCTCAACCATAATAACACAAGTTATTACATCTAAATGACTCAATTTGGCAGAACAGAATCTGCACATAGCTCCACTTTGACAAATTTTATGGGTGACTTTGAATTATAAATTGTTTAAACTTCCTTCAGATAAATTTTTCCTTAGAAGCTCATTTTTAACTAGCAACTGAATCACTCAAATCGAATCAGAAATGAGCAAGTTATGGTCAAAATACGACAATGGTCGAAACAGGAAAACAGAGCATTTCCCTGTGTACTGAGAATGACAGTGGCTACACGATGGGTCTCACTTTGAGTAAATTTTTGGGCACTTTAGGGTTATAATTTGCACGCACTACCTTCAGACAAATTTTCCCTCAGAAGTCTATTTACTCCAGAATTTTGAATCACTCCAACCAGATCGAATTTAAAGTGTTACTGGTCACAAAATATTTAAAAGCCTTATCAAAAAACAGAAAAAACAGAGCATTTCCCCGGTATCAGATCTACCATTTCAAATGACCAATAATGTGGGAGTTTTCCCAGATTTTCCAGGTTATTTTTCCATCCAATTCAACTCTATAGTCCTAGTTATACACTTCCAAAAACCATTTCATTTTCATCTTGACATCTCTTTTCTACTCAATTCATCTTTCATTACTAGCGTGCATTCCTTCAAAACTTTCCTGAATTATTTCCAAACAACTCAAATACAAGCTATAACCCATACACAACCTAAATAGATGACTAGTTGCGCTTGTTCTAAAACCCTAACTCAATTACTTCCTGACTTGGTCCATGAATCCATTTAAAAGAGGATTCCATAACTATCATAAAATTATATGGGTTTTACTCAATTTTATCTTCAAGAAATCTTAAAGGGTAGATACCTACAAAACCCTAGCTTTGGGAGATAAGCTACAATCCATAAGGGCAAAGACTTAAAATTCCATAGATCCATACTAAAGGTGCCGTAGTTCCATACCTTGTTTGGAGGTTTCTGGCTTCTCTCTTCTTCTCTTCTTCTCTCTTCCTCTTCCTCTCTCCTCTTCCTCTCTCTCTCTCTCTTTTCCTCTCTCTTCAAACCCGTATGGTTTTTTCTCTCTCTCTCTCTCTTGTTTGGGAGACAAAATGAGTTAATTTGTCTCCTCCCTTTTAATAATTTAACTTTATTCATTTTACCTTTGTCCTCCATCTCATTAATTGCCAATCAACTTATTATTTTATTGCATTTGAGCCCATGAATCTCATTGGTCCATTTTAATGAGTCACAAACCCTAACTTAGCCATTAAGAAATGCTTTTGATCGCTCATAATAAAAATATCTCCATTATAGCACATTTTTATCTCACAATAAATTTTATACTCGCTTTATACCGATTAAATGTCAAAATATTCTATGGTCGCCTTAATCCCAAAATTGACTCATGAAATATTATAATTAAATCCTTCTCACATTAGATTCCGTGCTCAAATCACCGAACGGATTTAAAAATCATTAAAATCATAAATCCCACAATAGCGTATTATTATCCGACCACGCTCGTATTGCCTAGAAACTATCCAAACGGACTCGCTTGATCTGCTTCAGTTTCGTTAGACTTTATGATTTATTCTATTATTTTCGTGATATTTTCTACCCACTTCCAAAAATTTCACGTACGCTCCAATTTTTCAAACTGAAATCACTATTCACTTAAATCTCCACCCTCTTCTAAATATCAGCCCTAAAAGTCATAGGAAACTGAAATTCTTAAAATTCCTCATAAACCTCTCCATCCCGATATACTAAGAAAAATCACTATTCCTTAGGCACCCTGCCATAATTTTCAAAATTTTTCACTTTATTTCCCAAACATGTCCTGTTTTTCAAATCCAATCACCCCCATGTCATCATCACCCAACCAGTCTAAAAACTACTATTATAATATTCAATCAGGCTGGGTTTTTAAAGCAATCACTCCCCATAAAAATTTCATTCCTCGAAATTAACACATCTCGTACCGTGATCAAAAAGATGGGGATAATGCCTCTTCATCCGCTTCCTCATGCTCCCATGTAGCTTCCCACCGTATGACTCCTCCACAATACTTTCAGTTGCTCACGTGATACATGTGAAAGTGCAGTATATACTTGCAGACATAGGAAACATGGAAAACATAGTGAATGCGATCGAGGTCGGATAGCAGCTCAATCGATATGTCCTCCCAATCCTCTCAACAAGGATGCAGTATGGTCGATATACCATGGACTCGACTTTCCCGTTCCCAAATCTTAGTACGCCCTTCCATGGGAAATCCTCAAAATACCATATCCCTACCTCGAACACTAGGTCCCTACGAGATTATTCGCATAGCACTAATCGGTCTTGTCTGATTTTCTGTCTATCCCTTATAGCTTTGATCTTATCCATGAGTCACTTGGGCCCGATTTTCGGACCTACCTAGAACACTAGCCCCTGCCTCCCATCCCAAACGGGTGGAGTTCGACATTTCCGTCCATAAAGAGCCTCATAAGGGGCCATACTAATTTTGGCCTAATAACTGTTCTTGTATGCAAACTCCATCAGGGGTAGATGGGTGTCCTAGCTCCCTCTAAACTCCATAACACATGCTCTAAGCATATCCTCTAAAGTCTGTATAGTCCTCTTAGATTGGCCATTCGTCTGGGATGAAGCCGTCTTGAAGTGCAGTTTGAGTGTCGAGACGTGCAGCCAAGGCGGACCAAGCGAGTAGTAAACTACGGGATCTCTATGCGAGAAACAATGGAAATTACTAATCTACCCTTGACCCCTCTCATTTCCATTTTTTGGCGAATTATACAAACCATATTCCATTTTATTCTTCCATTTTCTTCACTCACAATCACTCCATTTAATGCCTTATACCTAAATTTTCACTATACTGTGGATCACGAATCTAAAGCTCTCTAATCCTGTCTATCAATACGGGACGTACACATGAAATGTGGCTAGCAGTGCTCTAGATCTGTCGAGTTCCGGTCTCACACCAAGGGACCTCGATTTCTATGAGTCGAGGAAGATGCACGACCCTCGAGTGCGATATGGAACTCCTGGGTCTCCTACTAAGAGCTATCTTACACCACGTTCGCCTTTCCGAGGATGATATTCAATGGTACATTCATAATCCTTGATGCGGTTCAATCCATCTCCTGTCTCATGTTCGGATTCCTTACGCATAAGCAGAGATGCGCAAGCTCTTATGATCAGTAAAATCTCTGACCACTCCATATAAGTAATGCCTCCATATCCACAAGGCAAATACTACGGCACGCTAGCTCAGTGCGTGTGTGGGATAGTGCGTTCGTGCTGTGATTGCGCAGGCGTATGCGATCAAGCATAGATTCGGCGTTAATATACAACCTAGACCTTACTTTAGGGAAGCATCCTGATATTCTCAAAGCCATCCTTAAGTAGAAAAACCCATAATGCCCTTCACCTTGCTTAAAATTACATTTATATCTTAATCAATTCTTCTTCTTAACACATTAATTCTAACACATTCCAGTAGGCCTTTAATCACTTCCAATTGATTAAAATTAATGGAAACTCAACTTTTCCATACTTCTCCTAAGGTGTTCAAATCCTACATGTCACACATTCATAATTATTTCTTCAATTTCTTCCAGTTTCTTTCAACAAATTATATTTGATAATTCATCCAATGTCATTGATTTACTTAAACTAATCAAACCAATGCATTTCTAATTAAACCCCTTTCTTGGCTTTAACCCTCTCATCTCATTTTCTATTCAACTTTTAATTCCATTAATTCAGCGAACATTTCAAGTAATGTCATTAAATAAATTAAAACCAATGAAAATCAAACAATACTTCCATTAACATCCAAGGTTGACCTAAATTGACAATCCTTATAATATCATTCTTTCTTTTTTCAATTTCTTATGAAATCAACCTATAATCATGTCGATTTAATAGCTAAAGCCTTAATATAACTCAATTGAAGGTTTAGATAAATAATCCATAAAACCCTAATTGCTACGGAACCTCCACAGACCCACGTTGACCCGCTCCGTTCGTCGCCTTGATTGTGAGTAACGGGATTTCACATCCATGCTCCTCTCATCCTGCTTCTGCGACCTCACACTACTGGCGGAAGTGCTTGTGTGTGGGCTGTCGGCCTTCTTGTGGTCGAATCTGGACTAAGACCTACAGCAAACCTCTTCAAGCCATGATATGGACCTTTTGAGTTTTTTTTTCCATTGTAGTCTTTATTGCAGGAATATTAAGCTTTTCAAGCAATGATACAGACCTTTTTGGTTTTCCATTTTATCTTTTATCATAGGATTCAGCACTGGCTTGATGATACATGACTAACTACTCTTCATACATGACTTGTGGCATTTCTTGGAATAAGGACCTCATATCCTCTGATTGATTGTATTGCAAGATTATGTATAAGATCAATGCATTTATATGTTAATCTATCATTAGAATCGTCTTCTTGACTTTTTTTCAACAATAATCTCTTGACATGATTCCTCAAAATCTCGATCTCCATGTCCTCTAATTGCTCATCCACGTTTGAAGATGAATGTATCCTGTACTATCCATAATTGTACGTAACTATTTCTCAATTTCATAGTCTTGTGGAAATAAAGCTAATCGTAATACATTGTTTCAATGGTGTTGGCAATTTATCATAACTTAATTTGAGCACCCGTAGAACATTATCATTTCCATGTTGAAGTAGTAACAGATTTTCATTCCAACGAATAGACTCCCATTTGGACAAGTCTGATTTAAATTACATTAATATTCCTCCTAAGGTGTTGATGATGAGTGGGACTCTTCTTGTAAAACCCCCAACCTGATTAAATGTTATAATAGTAGTTTTTGAACTGATTAGAGGTCCAATGATAGACATGAGGGTAGATTAGAATATAGAACGCTCTGGACGTCTTTTGGGCATAAAGTGAAAATTTTCGAAAATTGTAACCAGGTGCCCTAAGAATAGTGATTTTTCTTAGTATGTCGGGATGGAGGGGTTTGCGAGGAATTTTTAAGAAATTTCCAGTTTCTATGACTGGCCCGATATTTAGAAGAATTGGAGATTTAAGTGAATAGTGATTTCGGTGAAAGTGGGCTGCTTGGCCCGAAATTTTACGGAGTGGGCCGAAAATACGAAAATGTCCGGAATGAATCATAGAGTCTAACGAGACTGAAACGGAGTGAAACGGAGTCCGTTTGGATAGTTTCTAGGCGATCCCAGGCGTGGTCGGATAATATCTGTTGTGTCAGGATTCTTGGGTGCAATGATTTAAATCAGATTCCGGTGATTTAGTCACGGAATCAATGTGAGAGATTTAATTAGAATATTTCATGGTTGAAGTTTAGACGACCATAGAATATTTTTGACATTTAATCGGTATAAAAGCAGTATAAGGTGAGACTGAGATAAAAGCTGCTATAAGGGAGATATTTTCTTGTGAGAGCCAATCAAAACATTTCTTAATGGCTAAGTTAGGGTTTGTGACTCATTAAAATGGACCAATGAGATTCATGGGCTCAAATGCAATAAAATAAGTTGATTGACAATTAATAGAAGGATGGAGGACAAAAAGGTAAAATAAAATAAAGTTAAATTATTAAAAGGGGAGGGAGGCAAAATTAACTCATTTTGTCTCCCGAACAAAGAAACCATACGGGTTGAAGAAGAGAAAGGAAAAGAGAAAGAAGAGGGAAGAGAGGAAGAGGAAGAGAAGAGGAAGAGAAGAAGAGAGAAGCAAGGCTCCAAACAAGTGTGGGCTATGACCTTTAGTATGGATCTATGGAATTTTAAGTCTTTGTATGGTTAATAGCTTATCTCCAGCTAGGGTTTTGATAAATTGCATCCTATATTTATGGATTTCTTGAAGATAGGGTGGTAAAACCCATATGGTACATGATAGTTATGGAATCCTCTCTTTTAAATGGATTCATGGGTAAATTGAGGAAGTAGTGAGTTAGGGTTTAGAACAAACCCTTACTAGTATCATATTTACTTGGGTTGTGTATGGGTTATAACCCATATTTGAGTTGTTTGGAAATAATTCAGGAAAAGTTTTTGAAGATACACATGTAATGAAGATGAGTGAGTAGAAAGAGATGTCAAGATGAAAATGAAATGGTTTTAGAAGTGTATATGGACTATAGAGTTGAATTGGATGGGAAAAATATGGAAAAAAAATGCGAGAAAAGCCCACGATTACGGGTCATTTTTCTAGAGCGTGGTCTCAGTACGAGGGAAATGCTTTCTGACCTCTGTTTGACCAGCTTTCGTATTTTGGCCATAACTTGCTCATTTCAGATCTGATTTGAGTGATTCAAAATTCTGGGTAAAATAGACTTCTAGGGGAAAAATTTATCTGAAGGTAGTGCGTGCAAGTGTAACCCTAAAATGCCCAAAAAATTTACTCAAAAGTAGAGTAGTGTAAGCCATGCAGTTCTCGAGTACGGGGAAATGCTCTGTTTTCCTGTTTCGACCATTGTCGTATTTGTCATAACTTGCTCATTTCTGATTCGATTTGAGTGATTCAAGTTACTGGTTAAAATAGACTTAAAGAAAAATTTATCTGAAGGAAGTTTAAGCAAATTGTAATTCAAAGTGCTTATAAAATTTGTCAAAGTGGAGCTATGTACAGATTCTGTTCTGCAAATTGAGTCATTTAGATGTAATAACTTGTGTTATGTGGTTGGGGAGCCCTTAGAGAAAGAATTTTAAATTGAAAATTTAAAGAGATGTCATTGGATATATAAGGACTGATCTGGAAGTTTCATAATTTGAAGACCTTTTGAATAATTTTTTGGGGTCAAAAGTCTATAGAGTATTGTTGGAAAAGGTTGGCGAAAATGAATGGGTTTTTAGTGCTTAAGGAGTAATTGTTCATTTGGATTTAAATGAATGTATAATTGATTCAATGGAAGTTAATGTATGGTTGTGGTTTTCTTGAAAAAGGTGAAAAGGATTATCGGACGGGAAGCGGAAAAGCGGGATCGAGCGGTGAACGGTGAGTGTAAAAAAAATGATGTTTTGCAAATTGAGTTTAAAAGTGAACGATTTTGATGTTAAAATGAAAAGTTTAATGTAAATGTTTATATTGCCCTAAATGAAAGATTTTGATGTAAATGAAAAATTTAATGTACATGTTTTATCTTGGATCAATATATATATTATACTAAATTATATATGTATGCATATGTTAAGAGTATTATGAAAAGTTTAAAAAATGTGTAAAGAATGCATATGTATATTTATATATATATGAGTTTTCATGATAAAGTAAGGATTTAAATGGATTTATAAATGTATTTTTGATAAATACTACTTGATGGTTACCCCTAACCCCATATATTTGTTATAGTGATATGGTAGAGTACTTTAAGCGTGTAAGGATTTAGGGTAAGACCATAGGTTACTAAGCAGGGAGGGGAAATAGGTGTCTAGAGTAATATCCTTACGTGATAAGTCTTTATGACTGGAACCACATGCAAGCGTGATGAGTTTCTCCCGCGACGTAGTGGTTATATTTGGAAATGTATTTGTCCCTCACCGTCGGTACCAGGAAGCATTCGGTGTGTTTATTCCCACAGGTTGTCGGAAAGAAAGAAAGAAAGAAAGAAAGAAAGAAAGAAAGAAAGAAATAAAGAAGAAAAGTTTAAGGCATAAATGTTTAAGGTATAAATGGATTTTTATTGTATAAGTATTTATTATAAAGAAGGAAGAAAAGTTTGAGACATAAATGTTTAAGGCATAAATGGATTTTAATTGTATAAGTATTTATTACTTTGATATATACTGAAAATGTTATCTTAATGAAAATGTACACTCACTGGGCTCCTTTAGCTCATTCTTTTCTATATGTTTCCAAAAAAAAATATTTTGAGGGACCAAAACGAGGTCTTGTAGGTAGAGTACCCTCTGTGCGATGAGTTGGGCATGAGGAGACGGCGCATGTGGTTGCATTGTATAAATAGTTGCATATGTCGAATAATTTGTCATGTATATATGCATATATGGATATATTTTGAAAATGAACTACTTAGGCGGTCGGTTTAAGTCCGGCTCAAGTCAGAGGCCCTGATAAAAATGTGCATGGAATTGAAGAAGTTTAAATGTTTTGATGATTGAAATGAATAAACTATGGTATATATTGTGTTGATTGAGTTGTGGATGAGGAGTCCTAAACGGAGGTTGAAAAGTGGAAGATTAGAAGTGTTTTAAATGCTTTTATCAGGTTTGCAAATTTAGGAGAGAGTCAGAAAAACAAAGGAAACTGCGACTGATTTTTAAGAAAAAATCTAAGGGTTTGAAAAAAAGAAAGAAAAGAAAAAAAAAAAAATTTACCACTTCGCTTCCGCATTATTTCTAAAAGATATGTTAAGGATTGTAAAGGGGTTCGCTCCATGGATTTTATTTGATGGTTTGAGGAAAGTTTCTATATCCATTGGGTCTTAGGAGTCCCTCGGGTTCATGTGAGTTGTCAGGGTCGGGGTCCTTCACTTCTCGCATGCCTAAATTTCTTTTCCAACATTTATGATCTTTTCACTCACACTATTCTCCCCATCCTCAAATGTAATCTTTGAAATTAAAGTCCAAGACTCCTTTTTGCCTAGACCTTCCAACTCAAAAGATCTAGTATTATTTCCTATAAATGAAACCTCGGTATTTCGGGTGGTGGTATTAATGCCTCAGGAGCTCTCCTGGTGGCGGGTCGGCCTCGACGACGCATTTTCTGTGAACTCAAAAATTTCATATGTCATGTAATGCATATATGATTTTAAATCATGAATAATTTATGAAATTTTAAATAAAACATTAAAACAATGCCTGAAAACCAAAATTTCAAATCTTTATAACATTTTCAAAGCGAGTGGCTCTGATACGTTGAAGGACCCGACCGGATTAACCTCATGAACCCAGGGGACCTCGTAGCCTCTGATGGATATGAAACTTTTCCTCGAAGCAGGTCAAATAACATCCATGGAGGCGAACCAGCTTACAATCCTTAACATATCTTTAGAAAATAATCTTGACGAAGTGATAAATTTTTTTTTTTTTTTTTTTACATAGATTTTCATAAAATTGGCTGGGAGTTTTCCTCTTGTTTGTCGGACTTTCCCAAATTTACAAAACACGCTAAAACATTGTTTAAAAACACTTATAATCTTTCAATCCTTAACTTCTGACTTCGTTTTAGGACTCACCGTCTAAACTCAATCAAACACAATATATTCACATATACATTTATTCACTTCAAATCATCAAAACATTCAAAATTCTTGATTACATGCACAGTTTTATTAAAAGGTTGGGCCTGAGCCGGACTTAAGCCGATCGCCTAAGTAGTTCATTTTCAAAATATATCCATATATGCATATATACATGACAAATTATTCAACCTATAAAATATGCAAATTATTTATACAATGTAGTTCACATGCGTCGTCTCCTCGATGGCTCGACTCATGTCTTGGGGGAATACTCTTGGTGCACTGTCTCGGTTCTGAAAAGGTTAAAACATATGGAAAGAATGGTAAAGGGCTGAGTGAGTGTGCATTTTTAATTAAAATAACATTTTGATTATATATCAAAGTAATACATACTTATACAATTAAAATCAATTTATGCCTTAAAAATTTATGCTTTAAAACTTTCTTTCTTTCTTTATAATAAATACTTATACAATTAAAATCCATTTATACGCCCAAAACGTTAACTCTTTATTTCTTTCTTTCTTTCTTTCTTTTCTTTCTTTCTTTGATGGAACGGGGAATAAACACACGAGCAGTTCCAGTCTTGACGATGAGACGGTCGCATTCAGTCGTAACCCTTCTTATTTGCGGAGAAACTCACGCTTTGCATAGGGTTCAGTCATAGCACTTTATCACGTGTAAGGATATTACTCTAGACACTGTTCCCTCCCTCGGTTAGTAACTTATAACTTCTCTCTAAATCCTTACGCTTAAAAATTACCTCGCGATACTCAGTCCATAGCAGTCATATGGGGTTAGGGTAACCATCAGTAAACATTTATCAAAATACATTTATAAATCCATTTTAAATCCTTTACTTTATCATGAAAACTCATATATATATATAATACGAATATACATATGCATTCTTTACACATTTTTAAACTTTCATAATACCTTAACATATGCATACATATATAATTTAGTATAAATATATATATTGATGCAAGATAAACATGTACATTAAATTTTTCATTTACATCAAAACTTTTCATTTGAAGCAATATAAACATTTACATTAAACTTTTCATTTTAACATCAAAATCGTTCACTTTTAAAACTGATTTGCAAAACATCATTTTTACACTCAGTTCACCGCTCGATCCGGCTTTTCCGCTTCCCCTTCGATCCGATAAATCCACTTTTCCACCTTTTTTCAGAAAACCACAACCATACATTAACTTCCATTGAATCCACCATACACATTCATTTAAAGCCAAATGAAAAAATTACCCTTAAGCACTAAAAACCCATTCATTTTGGCCAACCTTTTTTCAACAATACTCTATAGACTTTTATTAAAAATTATTCAAAAGGTCTTCAAAAATTATGAAACTCTCCAGATCAGTCCTTTATATATCCAATGACATCTCTTTAAATTTTAAATTTAAAATTCCTTCTCTAAGGCCCTCAACCACATAACACAAGTTATTACATCTAAATGACTCAATTTGGCAGAACAGAATCTGCACATAGCTCCACTTTGACAAATTTTATGGGCACTTTGGGATTACAATTTGCTTAAACTTCTTTCAGATAAATTTTTTCCTTAGAAGTCTATTTTAACCAGAAACTTGAATCACTCAAATTGGATCAGAAATGAGCAAGTTATGGTCAAATCGACAAATGGTCGAAGCAGGGAAAAGCAGGCATTTCCTGTCTGAGAACCAGAACGATGGCTTACACATGACCCTACTTTGAGTAAATTTTGGGCACTTTAGGGTTACAATTTGCATGCACTTCCTTCAGATAACGTTTTCCCTAGAAGTATATTTTGCAAATTTTGAATCACTCCATCCGGTTGAAATGAGCGAGTTATGGCGAAATCACGAGCGGTCAAAGCAGAAAAGCAGCGTTCATATGCCGAGTGCTGCGGGAAAATGACGAATGTGGGCTTTTACGCATTTTTCCATATTTTTCCATCAATTCAACTCTATAGTCCATATACACTTCAAAACCATTTCATTTTCATCTTGAAATCTCTTTTCTACTCAATTCATCTTTCATTACATGTGTATCTTCAAAAACTTTTCCTGAATTATTTCCAAACAACTCGGATATGGGTTATAACCACGTACACAACAGATAGATAATTTAAGTTTAGGGTTTGTTCTAAACCCTAACTCAATTACTCTCAATTCTTACATGAATCATTTAAAGAGAGGATTATAGCTATCATGTACCATATGGGTTTACCACCCCTATCTTCAAAGAAATCCAAGGGTAGGATGCAATTCTATCAAAACCACAGCTTTGGAGATAAGCTAATGCCATACAAAGACTTAAAATTCCATAGATCCATACTAAAGGTCATAGTTCCATACCTTGTTTGGAGCTTGGCTTCTCTTCCTCTTCCTCTTCCTCTTCCTCTTCTTCTCTCTTTTCCTCATCTTCTTCAAACCCGTATGGCTCTCTTGTTTGGGAGACAAAATGAGTTAATTTTGTCTCCCTCCCCCTTTCAATAATTTAACTTTATTTTATTTACTTTTTGTCCCTCCATCCTTATTAATTGCCAATCCAACTTATTTTATTGCATTTGAAGTACATGAATCTCGTTGGTCGAATTTTAATGGTCGCGAGCCCTAACTTAGCCATTAAGAAATGTTTTGATTTAGAAACAAAGTAATAAAAATATCTCTATTATGATTTTATCTCAGTTTCACCTTATCTTTGCTTTTATACCATTAAATGTCAAAAAATATTCTGTAATTAGTCTAAACTTCAAATTGACCATGAAATATTATAATTAAATCCTTCACATTAGATTCCAGGCTCTGAAATCACCGAAATCGGATTTAAAATCATTAAAATCATAAATCCGGACAATAGCTTATTATTATCCGAATTACGTTCAGATTGCCTAGAAACTATCCAAACGGACCCCGTTTCACTCCGTTTCAGTTTCGTTGGGCCTACATGATTTATTCAGGACATTTTTAAATTTTATTAATTCCCGAAAAATTTATTGAGGATCTCCAATTTTCGTCCAGAAATCACTATTAAGCCATCTCCCGATTCTCTTCTAAATATCGGTTAAGTCGCTAGAAGCTGAAATTTCTTAAATTCAACTTTGCAAACCCCTCAATCAGGATATACTAAGAAAAATCACTATTCCTTAGGGCACCGGTTACAATTTGAAATTTTCACTTTATGCCCAAATGACGTCCGGAGCGTTCTAAATTCTAATCTACCCTTATGTCTATCATTGGACCTCTAATCAGTTCAAAAACTACTATTATAACATTCAATCAGGTTGGGGGTTTTACATGTATCTCCTTATCTTCGAATCCCTAGTCTTGGTTGACTTTATTTCTCTTGATTGTGTGTTTGGTTGGAGACTTGTTGCTCCTTGCTTGCTTTTCGATCGAGCTAGTGACTAGGAGTAAGGTCTAGCTATGGACTATATCTATGATTTGGAGCATTCTAGAGGTGGTTGACATAAGGATACTTGCGTGACTAGTGTGCTTTCTTTTTACTTACATTGCTAGGTTTTTCGGATGTACCCACACCCCATTGTGCACTTTAGATTGTCTTCGAGTGTTTGAGAGTTGTGAGATCATGTCACCCAGTTTGAGAGCCTTTGCCACTATGACCCATCACCTCGATCCTCTATTTTCTAGAGCCACTTGACCTTATAGATTGAGCTTAGATCTATTTTTAGGATTCCTCATTCTACATGTGGGTGCATCTGAGAGCCTTTAGGGCTGCTTTAGTCACATATGGGTCCGGTTTCTCCCTTTGGTCTTCTCCCTGGTGTTTAGAGATTGGTTTGAGATTCGAGTTAGTTGGATTCTCCTTTGTCTTGTTGTGTTACGTCTCCTTCCTTTCACTTATTGAGTTTAGAGAAACTTCACCATCGGACTTTCATTAGTCTTGACTTCTTGAGCTAGCATTTATACTTAGTATGTTGTCACTTACTACTTGATATATTGGGATATGCTCATCGATCACTCATCTTTCATACCTTGCACCTATCATGAGCCTAGTACCATATTTCTTATTTGACACTTGATTCGGTTTTCAACCCGATGACCATTATTTTTATATGGAAAGATGAAAGGCACGTTTTCACATTCAACCCCGCCATTTTTTTTTTTGACACATTCATCTTGATCACCTTATCATTTTTTTCTATATGGGGTTCGGATTGAAAATCGAATCAAGGACATACAACTATAGATGGAGTATTGATCTCATGATAGTGTTGTTAAACACCTCTTTCATCCTAGACTATTGATGTGAATTCTCCACTCATGTTTGTGGTCATTTTATAGTGGGCTCATTTATGACTTTAAAGTTTCTATCGTACATCTGGATTATTATTGCCATTATAGGCTCATTTATTGTGTGTTATGTTGTGGTTTTGACTTGAGATTTGTACACTTGCACGTTATGATCACTTGGGCTTGACCCATCATAGAGGGATTTGAACCTATTGACTTAGCATTAGAGACTTAACTTAGGAGTTAGAGACTGAGATACATTCAACCTCTTGATTAGAGTAGCATCTTATGCACACATGTATTCTCACATTGACCTTGTTGGACTCGATGACCTCTCCATTGTGAGTCTTATATAGAGACTCCTCGATACCTTTACATTATCATCGATATACCCCAATCTCACACATCATTTCCTTCATTTGACTAGGTAGAGTTTGAGATTGTTAGATTTGAGTAGAGCTTCTGCATTCTTATGAGATGTGACTTATGATGAGAGGATAGTATGGCTACTTGATGGGATTAGTGATCATTCTACGATTGAGATGGGCAGATGTGTTTGGCACTTACACATGACTTTAAGGAGTTTGATTTGACTATGGGAGTTGGTTCACATGGGTTGATGATGGGCAACTTGTATTGAGAGAGCGGTTTGCTCATTTTATGAGATTGTTGTGGCTATGTTCATGATTGACATAGGCAAGGTTCTTATAGAGCACATGGTATGACATTTCACATGGTTTGGTAGGATTTCACATTACCACATAAGATAGATACCGATCTTTAGTGTTGACCATGTGTAATCTTGAGAGCGTCATGTATTGATGTTGTGGTCGAAGGATGGGTGGCCATCATTTCATGATCATATTTATCTTATCCCTCACATATATAGAGTTACCCATCGCTAACCTTTTGAGCCTCACAGATATTATAGCCTTTTCTTCTATCACCTCATTTATCTTTTACATTGGGTTGGGGACCATATGATGTATGTATGCTTTGATTGGAGATCTCATGAGTTCTAGACTTGATATACGAGTTATGATCCGTTTTATCCTCCTTTATCACGATCTTTACATTTTGACATCATCATTCCCACTCATATCACATGTCACCATTAGTGTCCTGTACCCTTATCCTTATATGCTATTTCATGTACAACACTACCTTTACTTCCCTTTTTGTGGTGGTTTTCCACATTTCTTTGTACAGAGGACGGTCACATCTTTTCCTCATTCCACCCCTTAGGCAGTGATCCAGATATCTTGGTTTTGAGAGTTTGTTTTGTTAGTGAGGATTCATGATTATATCAGTATGTGAGACGATTTCATTCGTTTGGTTGTGTATTGTATATTAGTCATCGCTGATTTGAGTATGTTTAAAAAAAAGGAAAAAACAAAAAAAAAACTTAATTTATGTATTATATTGTATCATTATCCATTAGGCACATGTATGGATGTGACACCCTATTCCACTGAGTATATATGATGGTGAGAATTCACACGTGAGCTCTCTTTTGAGTCAAATAGTGTGACATTTGAGAGAGACCTATGACATCCTCATTTTAGGATATCTGGATTCTTGTCTATCCATCACACCGTCCATTTTAGATGTGACTTCCTTCCATGTTATGATGTGAGGTGATTATCACCCATTTTCACCTTTGTGTTTTTTGTTGACCTTTATTTCATTACCTTCATCAATTTGATCATACCCCAATTTCTTTTTTTTTCCTTCCTAACTCACTTGACACCTGATCATAGTCTTATTATTGACTTATCATTTTCGCTCATCCAATTGACATGTGATACTTTGTTACCCACCATCCAATGCTTTCACATGACATACTCAAGTTCCAGACTCATGAGGTTTCTATACATTGCATTACATGCATGAGGGGTTTGGGAGTTACTTCATTGAGATTATTGAGTCTAGTTTCCCCTCATTTATTTTACCTTATTACTTGAGCCTACATTACGGTCTGAGCCGTAAGACCACCCTGAGGCCATGATGCCACACTTTGTGTTTGATAGTTCACACATGGGCAATATTCAAGATTGGTCGGAGATATTTTGGAGCATGGTGGATGAGGAGCTTTGCTGCTGATTATATACTTAGGATTGTCCCTATTTTGATTTATGGATTCTAGGACATCCTTACATTAGGGCATATCTACTTTGGAGGCCATTTTTATTAAAGACGTACATGCTCAATACTGGGGCATACCCATCTCATTGTTAACGAATTTTGGAGGTTAGATGATCTACATTAGGGTATAGCCCTCTTTTTCAGAAGAGGGGTTTTGAGACATCTCTATCATGGGGTATAGTCGAGCACTTCTATCAGATGCAGTTATTTTATTTGCTACTAGAGCACATCCGTCCCATTTATGGTTGGTGATCCTAATATGACGATTTATGTGGAGGTATAGCTACATTGGAGATTCTCTTGTAGACATAGCCAATTTATTCATTCTTTTAGAGCATCTTGATTTGGAGTTGTTGAGACTATATTGATCATTATTTGTTACTTGAGGTTGAGTTTGATCATGACATGAGGACACATATTGCAATATAGTTCTCCTATGGATGAAGGAGTTTGATTTGTCTTAGAGCATGGCCACTTCACATAGCTTACATTGGGCATCACCATTTCCCTCATTTCATAGTGTACTTGGATAAGGAGTTGGGCAGGATATGTTGATGAGTTTCCATTTCTGACATTGAGAGTAGAGCCTGATTGATTTGTTGACATTACACTAGGAGGTAGCCCCTGTTGATGACTTTTTCATATACTACCTTTACATAGGGGCATATTCATATTTGGGAGGATGATCGCATGCATTCGTCACATTGGAGTATCAGATTAGAGATTTGGAGATTATTCGAGGGTTTCATGCTATCATTTAATACTAGAGCATAGCCACCTCTTTTGTTTGATTCATTGACATTGAGACATGATCATTTGATGTAGGCTCTCAATGGATCATGGACTTGATATCACATTAGATTTATTCTTCTCGGCATACCTGATCGATCTTGGATACCTATCTATCTTCTATCCCATACTTAGACATTTGTCCTTGATATCCTCATACATATTCTAGAGCTTATCTCATATATTCTTTGATCTACCCATTTCACCATTATAGATTATCTACTCCTTTGATCAGGAAAGGATGTAGTTCAGTGTTCGAGCTCTCCACTTGAGCCACATATCTATTGGACTTTGGGTTCAACATCTTCCATGATGGTAGGGCCTAAAAGATTATTTCCTTATTTGTGATGAGGTCTTCATATGATAGTTGACATGTTTAGTTTTGACTTGTTCATTTTTTATGCTTTCACTATGGATCACTATGAGCTTTATTTGTTAGTATGCTTGGTCATTATCTCATGGTGCATGGTCCTACATGGCATTTCAAGGTTAGTTTTTCACTTTCGTTGTGTGATTGATGAGCATAGTCTAGAGTGTCGATAATTGTGGACACATTTTTTTATTGTTATAGTTACCGTCGCATGCCGGAGCATATCACCTTTCTAGGGCAGATCTCATTTCCATATTCCACACCACAATTTAGGCGTTTAGAGCTATCCTTTCTAGTTTTGGCGTTCGGAGCCATCCTTTCCAGTTTTGGCATTCAGAGCAATTCTTTTCATTTTGGCGTTCAAAGCCCTTATTTTCATTTTGGCGTTCGGAGCCATTCTTTTCATTTAGCCGTTCAAAGTCTTTCATTTGGTGTTCAGAGCTATTATTTTCATTTTGGCATTCAAAGCCATTCATTTTGGCTTTCAAAGCTCTTATTTTCATTCTGAACAATCTATTCAAATGATGTATTCGATATTTTCCTTATTTGTTGTTGATATTCATTTGTGTATTCGATCGTGCACTATTAATTCGGTGTATTCTTTATTTGATTCAAATCAAATACACCGTTGGACCAGAATATTCTTCATTGAGTTTAAAATATCTTTCATTGTTCAGGGTGATTCATTTTGGTGATTCTGATCATTGGCTTTCTTTAGGATGGGTCTTTATTTTTGGGCATTCAGAGCCATTATTTTCATTTTGGCATTCAAAGCCATTATTTTCATTTTTGCGTTAAAAGCCATTCTTTTCATTTTGGGATTTTGGAGTTCAAAGCTGTTATTTTCATTTTGGCGTTCACAGTCGTTATTTTCGTTTTAGAGTTTAGAGATGTTATTTTTGTTTTGGTGTTTAAAGCCTTTATTTTTCATTTTAGCGGGTTGAGCCATTATTTTCCATTTAAACAATTTAGAGTCCATTATTTTCGTAATTTATATTAAGAGCCATTATTTTCATGTTGGCTTTCATAGTCATTATTTTTATTTTGGCTTTTAGAGTCATTATTTTCATTTTTTGGCATTGAGAGTCATTATTTTCATTTTGGCATTTAGAGTAATTCTTTTCATTTTGGCGTTCAGAGTCATTCTTTTAATTTTGGCATTCAAAGCCATTCTTTTCATTTTGGCGTTCAAAGCCGTTATTTTCGTTTTGACGTTCAAAGCCGTTATTTTTCGTTTTGGCGTTCAGAGAGGTTATTTTCGTTTTGGCGTTTAGAGTCGTTATTTTCATTTTGGCTTTCATAGCCATTATTTTTATTTTGGAGTTTAGAGCCATTATTTTCATGTTGGCATTTAGAGCCATTATTTTCTTGTTGACTTTCATAGCCATTATTTTCATTTTGGTATTCAGAGCCATTATTTTCATTTTAACTTTCAAAGCAATTTTGGTGTTTAGAGCCATAATTTTCATTTTGGTATTTAGAGTCGATATTTTCATTTTAGCGTTCCGAGCAGTTATTTTTATTTTTGGCATTCAGAGCTGTTAATTTTTAATTTTTTTTTGGTGTTCAGAGTAATTCTTTTCATTTTGGCATTCAGAATCATCATTTTCATTTTTTCATTAAGAGCTATTATTTTCATTTTTGCGTTAAGAGCCATTATTTTCATTTTTACGTTTAGAACTTTTATTTTCATGTTGGCGTTTAGAGACATTATTTTAATTTGGCTTTCAGATCCATTATTTTTATTTTGGTGTTTAGAGCCGTTAATTTTTTGTTCGTGTTCAGAGTCGTCATTTTCATTTTGGCGTTCATAGCCGTTATTTTCATTTTGGTGCTTAGAGCAGTTATTTTTATTTTGGCATTCTGAGCAGTTATTTTCATTTTGGCGTTTAGAGCCGTTATTTTCATTTTGGCGTTCAAAGTCGTTATTTTCATTTTGGCGTTCAGAGCCATTATTTTCATTTTGGCATTCAGAGCCTTTATTTTTTTTTGGCATTTAGAGTCATTATTTTCATTTTGGCGTTTAGAGCAATTATTTTCATTTTTGCGTTTAAAGCCATTATTTTCATTTTGGCGTTCATCCATTATTTTCATTTTGGGGTTCAGATTCATTCTTTTCATTTGAATGTTCTGAGCTATTATTTTCATTTTGGAGTTAAGAGCCATTATTTTCATTTTGGCGTTCAGAGCTGTTATTTTCATTTTTGCGTTTAAAACAGTTATTTTTATTTTGGTGTTTAGAGTAGTTATTTTTTTGGTATTCAGAACCATTATTTTTATTTTGGCGTTTAGAACCATTATTTTCATTATAGTGTTCAGAGCCATTATTTTCATTTTGGCGTTCAAAGCCATTATTTTCATCTTGGCGTTCAGAGTTATTATTTTCATTTTGGCGTTTAGAGCTATTATTTTCATTTTAACATTCAGGGCCTTTTTTTTTTTTTCCATTTCGGGGTTCGGAGACATTCTTTTAATTTTGGCGTTCAAAGCCATTCTTTTTAGTTTAGGCGTTCAGAGCCATTCCTTTACATGTGCCTCACATTACCTTGTCATATTATTCTTGAGCTTTCCTTCTTTATCATGTCGCTATGTGGTCCCTTGGGCTCATGTACTTGTTTTGATCTATGGTTGGTCACCTTGTTCTTTGTTGCTATATAGAGCTCATATGGTTCCTTGATATTTGTATCCACGAGTGGTCTAACTATTACTTGGTCTAGACATCGATTATCGAGCCACTTTTTGGAGACCTCTTGATAGGAGTCTAGACTCACAGTGTGACCTTGAGTGGCATTTTAGACCTTCTTTTTTGTTGCTTGCTTTTGGGGGTTATCCTTTGTTCTTCGGTAGAGTTCACTTCATTTCGTCCACTTTTCATACTTTTGTTTCACTTCATTGTTCATGTTCACTACGCTTGTGAACTTTACTGAGTATGACATATTTATAGACTCCCAAATTTGGAGTCTTGGCCCTATTTGATAAACTATTGAAAATGTTCAAACCATTGAAAATGAAAATTTTCAATGGTTTTAATTTTTCAATATGTTTGATAACAAAATTTTAGGAAGCTCTTAATTGAAAATTTTAAATGGAAGCGGTAGGAATTATAAGTAGGTAGACTTACTTAACGTGGAATGTAGAATATAGTCGACAAAATTTTTTTTAAATGAAATAGATTGGACGAAAAACCCTTATAAATAATATAATATTTTGCAAATATCTCTTCATCGTCTCTACCCTACATTCGAACTAGCCCAATCAGGCCATTTCTTAAAATATCTTGATCAACTAGGAAATAGAAGTTATCTATACTCATGAATCATAGACTGCATATGAAACCTATTCAGAATAAAATCCCAGACAAAAATAATGTCTAGAGGAAGAGTTCCATTCACTACAAGAAAAAAGGTCTTCATTAACAGTTTTTCACCGTCAAGATAAGGGATATCTGTCAAGATAGATAGATATATGCATATGTCATCTATGCCAGTGTCGAAAGGAGTAAGGTATTTCGACATATACATATGTAAGTGCAGTTAAATATGTGTGAAGGTTGACTCTACATTTTGTGAAGATTATATTCAATATATCCTCAGGCCAAAGTATACGTGAAACCCCGAGAAAATCCAAGATTTTGGATAAAGGTAAATAGAAATTTCGGTTGAAAATCCGGAAATTTTCTAGATCTCGGATGACGAAACGGACTTCTCCGTTGAAATCGTCTTGCGAAATTTAGCTACCACGTCGAATTTCGTTGGATTCCGAGGTGGTCGGAATTTCACGTTTTTCGAGACGTGGGGTGTCGGGTGACACATGGCAAGGAGAGGAGATGCCACATGGCACCATAAGAAAGTGACACTTGGCATTGAAAGGAATGGCTCACATTGAGCCACATGGAGGGCATGGAATCCCATGGCTCACATGAAGCCATGTGGTGGATGATGTCATAAAATGGGAATTATGAAATAAGAAAAGAAAAATGGAAAAGTGTTTGGCCACACAAATGGAGGTAGAGGAAAGGAGGGAGAGGTACTCCTTTGACGAATGATGAGATTTCTCCAAAGGGGGGAGAAAAAGGATCCGAAGGAAAATGAGAAGAGAAAGAGAAAAGGAAAGGAAAGCAAAAAGAAAGAAAGGGAAAGAAGAAAAACAAAAGAAGAGGAAAGAATGCGTAGAGAAAAGGAAGAAAAGGAGAAGGAGGAAGGGAAAGGAGGGGATTTTCAGGGTTTGAGGAGGCGGTCGGCGGTCGAAAGTTCGAGTACTAAAGTTGGTGCACGCGATTAGGATCTACGATGTGAACACGAGAAAGTTGGGTTTGACAAACTCCAAAGTGAGATATTTTCCTACTTGGTTTACTTTTTAACTAAGGCTTTATAATGAGTAAGGGGGTTGCTTATGGGGCCATGAGAGGCCATGTGAATTAGTTCAAGCCTTGGGACTGAGAAGGTGGATTTCCGACTAGGTTGCATGATTATGGGAGTTAGGGTTTGAACTAGAAACCGAAGGTTTCTAGGTATTATGGATTGTTGATGTGTGTGGAGGCTTGGAACCGGATTGGTTCATGTTTGCTAAGGGGCCGTGAGGTACCCTGTTGAATGGTTCCAAGTTGGTGACTCGGTTGGGTGTTAAGCAGCGGAATAACATGCGGTGTATAGATTGTGATATTGATGCATGCTTTTGATGTATTAATATGTTTTGCGTGGAGGTAGATTATATGTATCAATTATAATTATCCATGGTTGTAAATGTTTTCATGTAGTGCTCATTCATGCATGTAACATGAGGAAAATGCGTGGCATCATGCATTTCATATGCACGGTAACATCGCGTCGGGTCGGGTGTGTGGGTCTGCGGGAGTAAGGTTTATTCATCGGTGTTGGTGAGTGGGTCGTGAACTCGAGGAAAAAAAGGAATGAGAGTCAGGTAGAATTAGCGAGGGTGTAAATGATCAAAATGATAAATTACATGTTTTGGGCGGAGCAAGTTGGGGTAGATCCCCCCCAGGTGAAAAGTCCACGGAGTTATTCACGGTTAGACATGAATCAGACGATGTAAGTTCGTAGAAAATGTTAGAAAAAGGCGTGCGGCGATCCTCTGATTGTAAACACACGAATCAGTAGCCCACAAAATAAAGGAAAAGAATCAAAATCAGTTTTTGATAAATAAATTGGAGGGTTATCCAATGGTTTAGTCAGGGTGTGTGACTGGTTTTATTTCACATTTGGCATTCCAGGTGTGAGGGAGTCGGTTGGGACTCGGAATTGGTGGCGCTGCAGAATTAGCATCTCATGCATGATATAGGCTTGTTCGTATAAATAGTGTATGGAATGTGATTGATTGTTTATATGTCGTGCGTATGCATTTTTAGGTGGGGAGTAGCCCTTGTAGGAGAATTTTCTCTTGGGCTTTGCTCACCGGAGTCGTGGGACAACTGGTCACGAGAGGTATCCGGGGAAGCGACGTGATAGAGGTATCTTTTGAAATAGAAATGTGGCTTTAAGTAAATATTTTGTAAATATGTACAAATCTTTTTGTAGAACAAACATGAAAACTATGAGAATATAGTTAGCATATTTATTTTGAGTATTGGTTCGTGTTTGAGAGGGGTATTTTTACTGGTATACGTCGTGATACGAGATGTATAGATTTTCATGAGGTTAACGGGCCAGTCAGCGGACACCCGGTTTTGGGGCGTCACGATTATCAAATATAGCAATTTACAAATGTCAAGGATGATTTTTTCAAAGTTAAATTTTTAATATGTTGAGAGTTCATTTGCTTTATGTCAAGGAATATAGTTTTTTTCAAGATTTTTTTGTTTATATATCAAAGAAATTATTTCATTACATGTAGTGCATTAGAATATGTCAAAAGCTTAACTTGTTGCCAAGTGATTTAGATCAAACAAACTTATTGAAAAAATTGAATCTATTATCAAACTCAATATTAACTTTTATATCCTTAGAACAAAAATCTAAGTATCAAAACTAAAGAAATTATATATATATATATATATATATATATATATATATAGTAATTTCAATTATAAGAATACATAAAATATATACAAAAAAAAGATACAAACATAGAGCCAAATATATTGAAAACAAAAAGAAAAACCTTAACATTTACATGATCTTCCATTGTCATCAAATATATCCAAAAAAAAAAAAAAGCCCAATATATGCCCAAAAATCCAATAGTTATATATGATATATAGAATGTATCCAAGATCTTGTTCCTTGAAAACTGCAACTGTTGCAAATGTCACCTAACCTTTTGCAAATAAGAAAAAAAAGTGTTAGTTTAAGTTTATGTTTAAAAGATTAATAAAAAAAACATAAATATATACCCAAATGTAATTACAAACAACCTAGCAATTTTATATTATCATGTTATCAAATGTTACCCTGACCTCACAAAAGTAAAGAAAAAAAAATAACATTACTATATGTTTATAGTTAAAAGTTTATTAAAAGTTAAATGACAAATAATTCATGCTTTAGGTGTATCAAACATGTCACCCAACCTCTTGCAAGTATGAAAAAGCAAAAATATTGTTTTTATGTTTATATTTGAAAATTCATTAAAAAGATGTAAAACATGTGCCCAAATATATTTAAATGTATCACAAACAACCTAACAACCATACATAATATTGTACTCTTATAAAATATATCCAAAAAGTAGTGATAGATATTTACCCAAAAATTCAATTATTGTATATGAACATTTAAGAACTTATACATAATCTTATACTCTAAAAATTACAAATGCTGCAAATGTCACACAACCTCTTGAAAGTAAGAAAAAACAATATTACTTTATGTTTATATTAAAGAATAAGCATTGCAAATATATCCAAATGTATTCACAAACAACCTAACAACCATACATGATCTTCTACTCTTATCAAATATAAAGTGGGAAAATGAGAGAAGACATAAATATTTACCCATAAATTTAGTAATTGTAGATGATGACTAGAACTTATGCATGATCTTGCACTCTAAAAACTGCAATTACTGCAAATGTCACCCAACATCTTTCAAGCAAGAAAAAACAATATTAGTTTATGTATAGATTTGAATGTAACAATTAAAAATATATAAACCTATATTCAAATATATCCCAAAAAAAATGTAGTAATGTATTTTTAAGAAGAAAAAAAAAAAAATCTAGAAGTATATGTACCTAAAATATCAAAAAAATAAGTTTACACCTCTACATGATAAGCAGAGAATATATATATGAGTTTTTGTACTTTTTCCAAATGCCACTTATCGCAAATGTCATCCAACGAGGCTATAGATAGGTAAAGAACTACATTAATTTAAGTTTATATTTGAAAACTTACTAAAAGATATTAATATGTACCAAAATTGAAAAAGAACCTGAAGTAAAAAATATATATAATTTAAAAAAAAAAAAAACTATGTATGAACTTGTACCTTCATCACAATAAGATGTAAATATGTATCCAAAAGTATCCAAAAATCCAATATCTATACATGACAGCAAGATCTTATGCATGATCCTGTAATCTCAAAATTGCAACATCTACAAATGTCATCATTTACCTTGCAACTAGGAAAAATGCAACATTAATTTAAATTTATGTTTTAAATTTTATTGAAAAAATTATAAAATTCACATACCCTCTATACTTTATCTAAAAGAAAAGTGGTAAAAAATGAGACCCATTCAAATCTCACTTCATCTTAACTCAGCTCGTGAATAGGTTTTTTTCCATTCAAACTAAAATATATGGCAAGAAAAAATATGTTAATATGTAGAATTAAATATATGTATAAGCTCTTATGCACTTATGACCATATAGGTAAATAAACACGAGATGTTAAGAAACTTCTGTGCAATTATATCTACATGTATCACATGACAAAATATCTGCACATGACACCATCCAACTGTTTGGGCCCCTACTAGGAAAATTGTATCAATAAATTTTCATGATCAAATATAACATCATATGAACTTGGTTAATTTTTTCATCCTTCACATTTTTATAAGAATAATGAATGACATAATATTAATTTAAAGCAAAAATTACACCTAAATGAAGTCAATACATATATAACATAATATCCTAGAGTTAGTAGAGGACCCTAAGCTCCCATGTTTCAGATTTTGAGGGTTCAATTGGATTTATAAAATGTGAAGTTATAAGAATGTCAAACAATATATACATATAAAATATGGATAAAAAAAGAAATAGATGAAAACAATGATTAATTATATTTATTAAGAATGACGATTCACTTTCAAAAAATGTAATAATTCAATTTTGTCTATTGTGATAATATGTAAGACCCGAGAAATTCCAATTTCTGGAAAAATGGTAAAATCGTAATTTCGATTACAAAGTTGTTAATTTCGGTTAAAAATCCGTAATTTATTCTCTAGATCTCGGATAATCGGATTTCCGTTGGAATCGTCTCTTGAAATCTAGCTAGCACGTAAAATTTCGTAGAATTCCGAGACAGTCGGAGTTGGCACGTTTTTCGAGGCATCGCGGTTCGAGTGTCGTAAAACGATTTTCGATGCGACGAAAGTCACATATAACATGTACTCATTTGCCATAAGTGGCATGAGTAGAGAAATGATGAAAATGGGCCCGGCCCCGAGAGATAGTCTTAGAGATGTCATGGGAAGAAGGGACATGAAGGTCATTTTGAGTATTTAAGTTGGATAATAAGACAAAAGAGATGTACAGTGTCATCTCTTTCAAATTGAAAAGGGGAAAACGGGAGAAAAAAGGGGGTTAGATGCAGTAGGTTGGATATTACGTTTTTAGAGAGAGAGTGTCTTCCTTCTCTCTAAGTTTCTGCGATCAAATGATCGGAGTCTTCGGAATGAGGAGAAGCTGGCTACACTTTCGGAGGAGGAACTTGTGGGTCTTAGGATTTAGGGAGTTCCCATCAAACTCAGAAGTGAAGGGTTTCTCCCCTACTTGGGTTTATTCCTCTTTTAAATACTTTGCAAATGTTTGAAATTTGAATGAGGGCCGTGAGGGCGTTTGATAAGTCAACTTGGGACGAGGTGTTTTAGTTTATGGAACCCAAATTCACGATCCGTGGCGCTCCGCAGTATTTGGGTGTCTAAGGGTGTGATTCATGCCATGGATTGTATTATGGTTTGTATAAGGCCGGAAATGGCCGTGAAATGCGGGTTCACAAAGTGAACCAATGAATTGATGAGTGATGGAACCGTAAACCCTAGGGTTTTATTGTTCCTAGGAATAGTGACACGAAAATCTATTTTTGTGTGAAAATGTGTTTGATCGAGTGATTCAAATTGAATTGCTCGTGTTTGATCATTAGCCCAAGTGAGCTAATTTTTATGTATGAATTGATTAATTACATGACATGATTGTGTGATTGGATATTATGTGGATATGTGCATGTTTACATATTTGCATGTGATTAGACTGTATTGGAATTGGCATACATGCATTCCATATGCACTGGAACATCCTAGGACCATAGGAGTTAGTGTATGAGATGAGTCTAAATGGTTCGGAGGGTAGTCTAAAATATTAATTATCGGAGGGTAGTCCAAATAAAAAATATCAATCGTCGGAGCGGCCCAATTGATATTCATCGGAGGGTAATCCACAAACAAATAATATATCAATCGTCGGAGCGGCCCAATTGATATATATTCATCGGAGGTTGTCCATAATTAACAAAACAATAATCCTCATGGAGGCTTGGCGAGTGTGAGAAGTCGGTGAGGACTCGGGATGCGGAGTTGGTCATGTAGACATTCAAGTAGGATCATGCATTTTGCTTGAATGTATGTTTTATTTTGGAACATTACCTTGCACTTAGGTGAAGAGTAGCCCACTTAGGGCGATTCTACTGCGAGCGATAGCTCACCACTGTCGAGGAGTATATTTTCACAGTGCGGGGGCGTGCGAGGATGGATTCGTCCTAGAGGCCGAGGATTAGAAGAAAGCCGGGTTGTGGCTTTGATGTATACATGTATTAGAACTTTTTAAGTTTAATGTATGTATTGTATAAGAGTAAAATATTTGAACTCTTAGAACTATTGGATATAGTGGATTCATAGTTGATATGTTTTTATGGATATTGTAGTATGGGCCCAAGAGGTTTTTTTTTATCCATATTTGTATCATTGTGATTATATTGAATTTGCCAGGGCCGGGTTTCATGCAGTGTTTTATTTGGGTAGAGCTCCGTACAAAGGAAGCTGCCGATTTTCAGTGGCGTCGGGTAACGGCGTCAGCTGTATTCGCGAGGTTGACGGGTAGTCAACGGACCCCCGGGTTTGGGGCGTCACATAATATCCAGTATAAAATATCATGATTTTTAAGGCTTCATTGGATATATTATAATCAAGCTTTAAGAGTAGTCATCAATAACATATTTGAAAATATGTGCTATTGACGTCAAAATGTAACGTGGAGTTCTTCCAAGAGTAGAGAAAATATGCATGCTATGAGATCTACACAATTAGGGATGATGATATTAGAAATAGGTATAATGATGTGACTCCCGACCTCGAGTCTCTGCTTAGCGTTGTTTCCACTTCCAATAATAATTTGTCCAATTTAATCTAATTTCTATTATTAAAATTCAAAAATAATATATTTTTTATATAAGACACCTAAATTTGTATATGAGATACATTAATTTTGATATATTTAAACTGAAAAGTAACTAAAAAAACTATTAAAAAGTTGAGATATTAAAAAATATTTATTATCTCAATTTTCATAATTTTTAAAACTAATTTTTTTAAATATAAGATAAATTTGAATTTTTTTTTCTACATCAGCTAGCATTTTTTTATATAGGGTTTAAATTCATTCTATGTTATAAACAAAAAATAAGAAGTGTGACACTGAATTTTCTTTTTAATTCGAGGTGATAATTTACACTAATGATAGAAAAACTGTATTTTTATACTCTTAGAATCTTATTTTCATACTTGCATATAAAATTAAATCATTGAAATAAAGTGATAAATAAATTAATTTTAAAAATAATTTATTTTCAAATTTAATTCAACTCGAGGTTAAAATATATAAAATCTCATGTGAGTTTTTAATAATTCATTTTGTACTTTTGTGTAATAAAAAGTATAAAGTTAAAAATAAAATTCTAAATATTTTAAAAAAAATTATACATATATTTTCAACTTTTTATACTCATCACTGACATGTATTTAGATGTATCTCTACTCAAAAATTTTAATGAAAATATTTTTTACGTAGCTTTTAGAATAATAACTTAAGTGTTTTTAGTAAAAATACTATAATTTATTTTGTAACATTACAGGTGATTGTTCAAAATTTAAAAAGAATTTCATAAAATTTATTAAACAAATGAATTTTTTAAACATTTTAGATTAAAAATAGGAAAAAGTGTGTTATTAACTTATCATGCACCAAAACCAAAATTATTAAGTTTTGGGAACCAAACTTTAAAAATTTGAAAAAAGTGCACTATCAAGTTTTAGGTACTATATCTGTTAAGTTAGGTAACTCCCTTAAAATATGTATTTTCTCAAGTATTTTTAGATTAAGTTCACTTTTTAATAGTTTCTTAAAGTTTGGTTTTAAAAACTCAATAATTTTAGTTTTGGTGTATGATAATACACTTTCCCTTAACAATGCTTCTTGAAATAATTGTGAAACAAATATTATAAATTATATTAAATTAATATTTTAATATTAAATATATTTTTAAATTCTAAAAAGTATGGTGAAATCTCAAAATATTACAATGTTATTCAATGAAATGACTTATAGATTACTTTTAGAAATTTAAAAATTTTATTAGTTTTAATTAAATTTTGTCGTCTTATGAATATTTTTATTTAAATTATTTTAGGATATTTATAATAGTATTTCAAAATAGATTTTTCAAATTTTTGTTGATATTTTATGGGGAATATGATGGGAGGATGGTAGGGGTCAAAATTGAATGGAAAGTGAAAACGACTAGTATTGGGAAATGGGAAGGTATGTAATAGTTTGCAAGTTTCATTTTTTATTAATATTTTAAAGACTTGTCTTTTCTCATCTCTCTCATTTTCTTCCATTTCATCACTCCATTACATCTTCCAAAGAAATTTGCAAAGAAGATCACCCTAAAATTTTACATTTTAAAATTCAAGGGGAAAAAAAAATAAAATATACATATATTTTCAACTTTTTATACTCATCACTTTTAGTTTTAGAACTTCTAACAACAATTTTCAAAGTATCTCTATATTTTGAATGAAAATGTTTTAACTTATGAAGCTTTTTTGGAATAATAAGTGTTGTTTCATAAAATATTATATTATAAGTGATTTTTAAAATTTAAAAGTATTTCATAAAATTTATTAAACAAATGATTTTTAATTTGAGATTAAAGTGGAAAAAAGTGTGACATCATAGACAAAACTAATATTATTGAATTTTGGCAAACAAACTTTAAAAAGTTGAAAAAATATGCATTATTAAGTTTAGGTAATACCTTTAGTAGCTTGAGTTATATCCTTTGACGGATTAAGTACGATATCTGTTCCCTTAAAGTGCATATTTTCTCAATTATTTTTTGGGTTAAGTGTACTTTTTTATAATTTCTGTAAGTTTGGTTTTAAAAACTATATAATTTTAATTTTTGTGTATCATAACACATTCTTTTTCTTAACAATGCTTCTTGAAATCCTTAAAAATGACTAAAATATGATTATTAGCAACAAAAAACTTGTGCTTAATAATCATATTTTGGGAGGTAATAATTAATATAAAATAAACATATTATCACATCCATCCTAACTAATATTTGACAAGATTTTAAATAAATCAATCTTATTATTATATTTACAAATTCATAAGGACTAAAATAATAGATTAAAAGGCCCATTATATATAATAAATTAAAATAATCAAAATAAGAACTCTAGCGTCATAGAGTGAAAACTATTATAAAAATGTAATAAAAATATAAAGCAATTATTTAACAACATGGCAAAATTAAGAGAGAGTTATGCAGTCGTGATCTTTGTAAGGGGTGTATAAAATCTGCAAGTGTCAGCATGGTATTAGTATTTTTGGAGTAAAGTAGGAAATGAAAGTTTATGGAACCCAGGAATTGAGTATTAAAACAGTCTGTTAATCGCTAAGCAAAAGGATATGAAAAAAAAATCAAATTAGAGATGAAGTACAAATACAAATAAAATAAGTTGATGTGAAAAAATTAAATAGATGAAGGACCAACTTGCAAATTGGAGAAGTTTGAGGCTATAAATAGCCATGAGACAAACAAAAATCATTTGGTCTCAAATTTTCTTGGGAGTAAAAACAGTGGAGAAGGGGAGAAGAGAAGCGAAAGGAGAAAGAAGGAAGAAAGGAAAGGAAGGAGAAGAGGAGGAGAAAATACAAATTCGGTATGGAATCGTGTTTAATTTGTGTATTTTAGGATTACAGGTTTAGTTTGGAGAATAGTGCTCACAGTGCAGGTTTGTGTAAAGATCAGCGCGAGCGCTTTGAATTGTTGGGGTTATGAGTAAAACTGATTGGGAGAAAATAAACTTGGAATCGTAGATTTTTATGGTTTTGTAGGAATTGGCTGGACCTTGGGTTGAATTCATGGGATTTTTACCTAGGGTTTGGTTTATGAAGTTCGAATCGCTGATTGAGTGTTAATGGTTGTTTTTGGATGAATTATGTTGGTTTTGAGGAATTGTTGTAAAGGAGAATGTTAGGTTTTTAAAGAAATTCTGTCAATTTGGTAAAACCCATGTTTTGTTTGGTTATAGATTAAGTTATAATCATCCAAATGAATTAATTCGGTGGTAAAAACCCAATAAGAGATAAGAATTTCTGAATGTATAGAAGGAACGAGCAAATTATGGCTACAAGGCTCCCAAATACGGACTGAAAGGTGACTCGTGTAGCTCGCTGATTAATGCTCTGTTTTGGGTATGGTTGTAGTGTTTTGGCCAGTAAGTGGAGTTCATTTCGTCAAATTGAGTGATTCAAAATTATGGAGTAAAATAGACTCCCAGGGAATAAGTTATCGGGGGAAGGAAGTTTTTGCAAGTGTAAGCCAAAAGTGCCCCGAGAAAATTTGTCAAAGTGGAGCTATGTGCAAATTACGTTTCTCCAGAATTGAGGTCATCCCAGATGTAAATCTGATAAACTTGAGTTTTGGTGGTCTGGTGTTGATTAGATTGGAGAAGAAAGCGCTTGGTCATGAAACTGAATGAGTGAAAGCGAATTCAAATTTATGGAGTTAAGATCCCGTAAATCAAGGATAACAATGGAGTGATTCAGTGAGTTTGGAATCAAAAACATGCTGTAACTTGTGTTATGTGGTTGAGGGCCTTAGAGAAGGAATTTTACATTGGGAAATTTTAAGGATAATGTTGGATATATAAAGGACTGATCTGGAGAGTTTCATAATTTACAGAATGCTGAATAATTTTTTGGTAATAAAGTCCATAGAGTATTGTTGGAAAATGGTTACCAAATAGAATGGTTTTTTTTGTTAGGGGTTTTTTAGTGCTCAAGGGTAAATTGTTAATTTGACTTTATATGAATGTTGTGTGACCTTAAGTGACTTGCGTGTGAAGTATGTTAAGTTTATGCTATGCGTGGTGGATAATACGTTGGTGATAGTTTGAGTATGTGAATTTCACAAAAGCAAAGGAAGTAGTAATTGGTTGTGCTGAGTTTGGGAAATGAAAGAGGTGAGTGTTCTAAACCTATTTTCAAATACTATTATATTATTATGAACTGTTTTTGCCTTGATATTTAAATGGTTTTGATTGTAAACCATGTTTTGAAAAGCTTAATAACGGTTTTGATTTTTCGCAAATATATGAAAAGCGAAATAAGTAATGGTTTGATTCATTCAACCATACTTTTAAAAAGCAACTTGATGAGTTTGGCAAGCAATGGTTTTAACTATAAAACCATATTTCAAAAGAGCAAGCAAGCAAACAAATGTCTATTTTAGTAAAATAGGCCTAACACATGGAACTTAGAAATTCTAATTTGCGGAATAAAGGGCAAAAGCATTAATTTTGATTCTGAAAATTGTAATTACGGTTAAAAAATTCGTAATTAATTCTCTAGATCTTGGATGACAAAACAGATTGTACCGTTGGAATCGTCTCGCGAAATCTAGTTAGCACGTCAAATTTCATAATTTTTACGAACTGCGATCGGTCGACATTTTGAGCATCGCGTTTCGGGTGCCGTAAAATGATTTTCGATGCGACGAAAGTCACATATAACAAGTACTCATTTACCATAAATTGGTATGGTAAATGATGGAAATGGATGGCTAGAGATAGTGGGGTTAAAGCGGTGAAAGAAGATTATTAATTAATGAAATGGAATAAATAAAATAAAGGATAAATAAAATAAAGGACACAGGAACAGTGTCCTTCTCAAATGAAAAAGAGAGAAAAAAACGTGAAAGAGGCAGGGGAAGGTCCAGTAGCTTTCTCCTTTCATTTCTAGAGTCTCGACTACTGCCTAGAAATCTGATCGGTAGTTAGTTTCAGCCCGGAGGCGGGAAGGAAAACGTTACGCGGAGCGAGGCTACGCGTGGACCCGGTTGCGAGTTTTGACAACTCGAGGTAGGATTTTCTCCCTACTTTAACGTTTATTCCCATTTTAGGGTTTTTCGTGTTTCGGTTGGTTTGAGGCGGAACGAGGCGGTTTGATCGGTCACGAAAACATGGGACCGAACTTGTGGAAATTTTTGGGATTTTCTTGGATGGTCGTGACTGCCCAGAAATTTAGAGGGGCTGTTTGGGTCTTTAAATTCTGAAAATGTTGTTTTAAATCATGTATTTGTATGGAAAATGCCGGGAATGGGCTGTGGATCGGTCCCAAAACATGGGACCGAAATTGTAGGAATTCTTTGGAGACTTTATGGGCTGTCCGTGACAGTCCAGAATTTCAGTGGGTGTGGTTTGTGTTAACTTATGCATTAAATGGTTGCTTGGTATGCATTGGGCCGGGAATGGCCGTGGATTGCGGGTTCACTAAGTGAGCAGATTGATTTAATTTTTCGGAATAGTAGGGTTTCACCTCTTCAGAAGCAGTCATTCTAAAATATATTCTTGTGAAAATATGGGTTTAGTAGAGTGATTTAAATTAAATTGCTTTCGTGTTTGATCGATGCTTAGTGAGCTAATTTTGATGTGATAATCATATAAATAATAACGTGTTTGTGTGATTATTTTTATGCGAGTATATTACGTATTTATATATTTGCATGTGTTATATGAATTATTGAAATGGCGTCATGTCATTTCATATGCCTTTGGGGTATCTAGAGATAGAGTGAGTGCATGAGGTAGTTCTTAAAAGCTGTTTCGGAGTGATCTAAAATATTAATGATCGGAGGGGTAATTATGAGCAAAATATCGATCGTCGGACTATTGATTATTCATCGGGTAGTCCTTTGAATAAATAATATATCAAGTTCGGAGCGGCCCAGTTGGTATTTATTCATGGGCTGATCCTGAATAAATAATATATCAATCATCGGATATTTAATTGATATATGATATTCATCGGGAGGGTTGTCCATAATAACACAATAATTCTCATACAGGCTTAGAGCGAGTGTGAGAGAGTGGGGTGAGGACTCGGGATGCGAGAGTTGGTCGTAGACGTTAGTAGGATCATGCGTTTGCTTGAATGTGTGTTTAATTTGGAACGTTCTTATTTGCACTTAGGTGGTGGAGGTAAGCATTTAGGCGATTCTCCCTAGAGCTTTAGCTCACCGATCGATGGGATCCCCGCTTCACGGTACGGGAGCGTGCGAGAGCGGTTAGATCGCGAAATTTGAGTTCGAGAAAGCCGAATGTGGCTTTGTTGATGTTTACATGTATTAGAACTATTTAAGTTTAATATATGTATTGTTTAAGAGTAAAAATATTGTAACTCTTGTAACTATGGAATATATATAGTTGGATCATAGTTTGTATGCATATTAGGATATATCGATATATATTACTGTTGATTGCCAGGACGGAGTCCTTATGCGAGGTTTTGTAATTGGGTAGAGCTCCGTCAGGGAGCTCCTTCCTGGGTCCACCACAGTGACAATCTGGCAGCCCAGACGATCCTTGTGATAGCGGGTTGACGTGTACTCAACGGACCCCGGGTTTGGGGTAATCGCATGCTCCATCCCACTAGTCTTAATGACATCGGTCGGTATTAGTCGGTGCGTGGTGGTGTTAGGATTTCATACGCTCGTTTTTAGATTGCACGGTCGTGACCTTAGAACATGCATCATACATTTTAAAGGAAGGCAAGTGGCGTATGCTGGAGTATATAAGGTTAAGAGCTCTAAGCTAAATTATGGTGATGGAGACAGTCGATTCCACCATATTCTGGGAAAGGTGAGCGTGTTTAGGCCTTCCACAGGTGATGTGGACCAGATCCTTCCACCGGCGGTCGATGCCAGGCTCCAGTGTTCACTAGAATTCGCAATTAGGAAAAGGCCTCCAATGGTTGATGATTTATAAGCATGTTTAAGCAGTTTTAAAAAATCGACCATTGGCTCTGATTGACAGGCTCAGTGTTTGTTTAAAGCAAGCATTTGGCGGCTCAGATTTTATTTCAAAGCATGCGGTTGAGCCCAGGCTCCCATGTTTATGAAAAGTTTTGAGAAACTTTTGAAGCAAAAGGTTTATGAAAAGTTTTAGGCAACCTTTAAAGCAAGAGTTGAGAAAAGTTTTAGAAACTTTTAAAGTAAGATAAAGCAACAGCAGAGATTTTGAAAGGTTTATAAACTTTCAATTAAGTAACGATAAAGTTTGAGAGCTTTTAAAGTAAAACAAAGCAAGAAAGAAATATTTGGAAAATATCATGTAAGCAAGTTTACAGTTTTAGATGTTTTAGAAAAAACAAAACATTTTCTAAAAGCATACACTCAGGCTCGTTTAGCTCATTATTTTGTTTTAAAACTATTTTCCCTGAAGTACGGAGTACGCCGAACTGAGGCGTGGGATCCACGACATCGGTATAAGTCTTTGTGTATAAATAAATTTTGTATGGAAATACCTTGAACTTGTATAAAGGAATATATGTATGTACATAATGGTTTATGAAAATGTGGAGGTTGTTGGTTGCCATGTTTGATATAGTGTAAGAATTGTATACGGGTTTTGGGACATGTCACATATCTGTTGTTATCTTTGCTTAGAAATTTTATAAAATCACGAAGTTTAGAAAAAGAAAATTTTTTTTTATACGAGATTGAAGTAGCAATGCGAACATTCCGCGGGATTTTCTAGTCGTTAGAGGTAACAGTTGGGGATTTCTGTGGAGTGGCCGACACACCTGCCGATAGTAGGGGGTGGGGGTGTGACATTTCTCGTTACCAACCAAAACACAAATATGAAAGAACATGTAATTCTCTAAATAGAATCATAACCATATTTTGTTAATCCATCTATTAAAAAAAAAAAAAGAAGTCTGAGAAAGAAGAAGATTTGCTAATTGAAAAAACAAAAGAAGAATGAGAGAGAAAAATTGAAAAAACAAAAGAAGAATGAGAGAAAAATGAGTGACCTAAAACTAGATGGGAGGCAAAAAAATTACCTTTTTGAGTTTGTGAGGCCCTTCCCCGGTAATGTGTTGCAGAGAGGAACGATCTCATGGAAGACTAAAAGGTATAAGGAAAAGCTAAAAATGGAAACTTAATTTTGGTGAGAAACGTGTCAAGAGTTTTGGTGGGAAAGCTAACAAGGAAACTCTAGTTTTGGTGGGAAACATTTGTTTAGAGAGTTTTGGTGGGAATCAATGCCATGTGATAAGATAGACTCTGATGCTGCGATTGCACCAAGCAAAAATAATTAATATTTTGAGTTTGCAGAAAAGACCCTAGAAGGCGACAAAGTGATAATTTAGGTTAATGATGACATTGTTTTTCATGTTTTTTAAATCAAATTTTATTTTATCTCTGCAACGTATAATTGAGAGTTGTTCTTATTGGCTATTGGTCGCATGTTTCATCATCTTGGAATTTGGTCACTTATTTGGTCTTGGACTTTTCTTCAAAAAAAAAAAAAAAAAAAAAAAAGAAAACTAATAAAAAAGAATATCTAATAGATAGATTTGTAAGGCGAAATTAATTTCGGAAAAAGGGCAAAATCGTAATTTCGATTCTGAAATTATTAATTTCGGTTCAAAAATCCGTGAATTTATTCTCGTCTTGGATGATGAAACGGGTTACGCAGTTGGAATGGAATCTCGCGAAATCTAGCTAGCATACGTAAAATTTCGTCGAATTAGGGACGGTCGGGTGCAGCGTTTTTCGGCGTCGGATTCGGGTGCAAGTAAAATGATTTTCGATCTGTGAAATCTTATATAACATGTATTCATGTGCCATAAGTGGCATGAGTAGAAATGATGAAAATGGTGTAGAGATAGTCAGAATGTCAAAGCGGGAAAGAAGGAACGAAAATGGTCATTTTAAGTTTGATTTAAGTCGAAGACAAAATAGTGAATAGTCTTCATCTCTCCCCTCAAATTCAAAAGAAGAAGCAAAACGTGAAATCAAAAGGCCCGGGGATGCGTATTTGTTGGAGAAAGCAAAATGGAGTTTTAGAGAAGGTCTACGACTTACTCTGCAGATTTCTGTTTCATCCATTGTCGGCAGTCTTCGGAGACAGGAAGGCGTTCGTGGAGCGGCCTACGGCGTGGAGTGCCGGTTGTGAGTTTGACAAACTTCGAGAGGTAGGGGTTTCTCCCTGCTTGGATTTTACACTTTATTTAAGTGTTTTTCGATGTTTCGGTTAGCTAGAGGCCTTGAACGGCGGTTTGATCGGTCCCAAAACTTGGGACCGAATTGATATAATTTTTGGAACAAAAATGGAGTAGCCAGTGAGCGTGATGGGGCTGTTTGGGTGAAAATGGCATAAATTATGCTATAAATCATGTATTGATTGAAATGAGGCCGGAAATGGCCGTGAAATTCGGGTTAACAAAATTGAGCCCAGGCGATTAATTGATTTTTCGGGAATAATGTAGGGGTTTCACTATTCACGGGAATAGTGTTCTCAAAATAATTTTTGTGAATTAATATGTTTGATCGAATTAATTCAAGTAAGATTGCTGGAGTGTTTGATCATTAACCCCAGTGAGTTAATTTTGATGTATGAATTAATTAATTTACATGACATGATTGTGAATTAAATTTTGTATATGCATGTTTATATATTTTGTGAATTAGAGCGCTCGTGGAATTGGCATACATGCATTCATATGCAGACACCATAAGACTAGGGTGAGTGCATGAGATGAGTCTAGAAAATGGTTCGGAGGGTTGTCTAAAAATATTAATTATCGGAGGGTAGTCCAAATTAAAAATATCAATCATCGGAGCGGCCCAATTGATATTCATCGGAGGGTAGTCCACAAACAAATAATATATCAATCGTCGGAGCGGCCCAATTGATATATACACATGGAGGTTGTCCTTGAACAAACAAGTAATATCGATCGTTGGGTTACTTGATTGATATACACACATCGGGTTGCCGCGAAACGAATAAATATAATAATTCTCGTACGAGGAAGCAGGCGAGTGTGAGAGAGGAGGTCGTGAGGACTTCCGGGATGCAGGTTGGTCGGGGTAGACATTCAAGTAGGATCATGCATTTGCTTGAATGTGTGTTTAATTGGAACATTGCCTTTGCTCTTAGGTGGTGAGTAGCCCACTTAGAGGCAGATTCCACTACTAAGCATTAGCTCACCACATCGAGGGATATTATTTCTGAGGTACGAGGGGATCGAGTAGGGGAGGCGGCTCGTCCTAGAGGCAGGGATTAGAAGAAAGCCAGGAGGTTGTGGCTTTGGTTCCCCGATTTAAACTGTATTAGAATACATAAGTTTGATATATGTTGTATAAGAGTAAAAACATAGTAACTCTTGTAGTATTGGGTATATAGTTGATTCATAGTTGGCATATAGTAGTATTGTTTATGGAGCTAAGTGGTCATATTACTCATGTGATTGGATATATTGGATTATATTGCCTTTGTTTGGGACCCAGGATACGAGGTTTTGTATTTGGGTAGAGCTCCTAGTACAAAGGAGACTCTGCCCGATTTTTCGTGAAAATGTTGGGTCTGGAGCATTCATGAGTATTCAGCGGGTTGGTGGTCAGCGGACCTTGGGTTGAGTCACAGCTTGGTATCAGAGCTTAGGTATACGAATACCTAGGGAGCTCGGGTTGGGTATCCATCACCACTTGGGTGGTCGATGTAGAGTATAAGTATGTGGAAACCTAGAGAATGAGGGCTTGGGCTTAGGCCATGTCGTGTAAGAACATCGCCACTAGGTGTGGTTCGATGATAAGTGTAGGTATGAGATTACCTAGGAAATCCTTAGGACAAAGCGGGGCTGGCTGCGTACATGTGTTGTTGTGTTTTGTGTGTGATTTGATGAAACATTGTGTGAATGTTTGGCCGAATGATATATACCATGTCATGTTATGTGAATGTTATTATTGCTTAGGAAAAATAGCACCTAGGTGTAGTGGAAAGTTTTGGAAAATTTTACGATTATCTGGCCCCGGAACAAAAATGAGAAATAATAAATTTTATAAATTTATTTGGCCTATTAGGTGATGAAAATAATTTTCTAAGTTGAAGAAAATCAAAGAAAATAATTTTTTATAAATTTATTTGAGTATGGAAAATGAGAAAAAAAAATGTATAAATATTTTTTTCAAAATTTTCGATAAATTTAGAACAAGGAAATAGAAAAATAATAATAATAATGAAAAAAAATTTTTTGGATGCGCAGGCTGGGTGAGCTCACGCCCAAATTTGTCTTGTGACCAAAGGGCGCGTGGGCGGCGCGCCGAGGCCGGTGGGCGGCGGGCGTGCGAGGCACAGTGCGCGGGGCCTGGGCGTCCGGGCTGAGCGCCCGGGGCGCAGCGGGCGCGGCTGGCGAGGATTTGTGCACTCGGTGCACTCGGCACATTTTCGGCAGGTTTGACTCGGTCGCGTTCTGAGTCAATTTTTGGACGTGTTCGTGAACTGGTTCATGAACACTGTTCATCACAAATTTTTTTCGGAAAAAAATAAATAATATTTTATTAAATTAAACAAAAATCAAATAAAATTAGACAAAATTTTCGAAAATGAAATTTTCGAAAATAAAATTTTTGTTGAAAACAATATTTTAAATGCAAAATTGATTGTCTTGCTTTATCTGTAAATGCAAGGACAATGTGTATACACGGATTTATGTGTATGATTAGTGTCTCGAGAATTTGTGTTTATGCCTTAGAATCTGTATTGAATTTAACTTGCCCATTGGCGTATAGATGGCTGAGCGAGGACGGGGGCGTAGAGGGCGTCCACGGGGTATTGGTCGAACTTCTGATGTTTGATCGGCGAGGCTTTGCGAAATTTGTAGGTATTGGCGTTCTTATCGCCTGGTAGGTATAGCGGGTAGACGGGAAAATCTAGTAACCTTGAGGTTTAGGGCGTATCATCGCCGACATTCATAGGGAGGAATCCAGATGGTGGTAGACCATTGGTTCATGCGGATCGAGAGAAGGTGTTAGAGGCTATGGAGATTACCTCCCACGCGACCGGATTAGGCAGGCTGCGTTCAGTAGAGGGTGAGGCAATATGGTGGAGGCAGAGCGGGACCTCTACAGAGACTAGGCGATGAGCATGGCCTTGAATTTAAAGAGGCGTTCATGGGTATGTACTTTCCGGAGGCTGCGAAGATCGGGAGTTTCTAGAATTTGACGGGCGATGACTATGATGGATCATGTGACTAGGTTCACAGAGCTAGCACGATTTGTTGATGATTACGTGGCCATAGACTTGGTCAAGGTTAGGAGATTCGAGAATGGGTTGAAGTTGTCCATTAGAGACAGGATTGTAGGACTTCGCCTACAAGATATGGATTCCATGGTTGGAGACGACCACGACCGTAGAGAGAGTTGGGCTTAGAATTGGAGACCTTAGAGGGAGCCTTTGTGTGAGGTTTCTCCTCCTAGGGATTAGGGCGAGAATAGGGATGATATGTCGAGGTTGCGGTTGGAGATCTCGGGGACTACACTCCGCGGTGGACGAGGAACATGGACATGTCGAGTTCGATGTCATCCACAGGGATGGATTGGCGATAGCCTACCGGGGTTGTTATCGATTGTGAGCGTAGGAGAATTACCGCTACACGGGACGGTACTACCGTGTGGTATTTTAGGGAATTGAAGCATGATATTTTGCCTCGGGCGGTATACGAGTCCAGTGTTGGGACGAGTTAAGCGGGTTGGTATGAGCCTTACCTTAGAAGGACGAGGAGGAGGGCCGGACTTAGATCTACCTCGGTAGTATGCGAGTATGTGGATGTTTTTCCCGGATGAGCTACACGGACTACCTCCACGAGAGGAGTAGTAGACCCCGATGTCGAGTTACACCACGGTACTTCACCCGTCTACATGACTCGCGTAGGATGGCACCGGTTGGTGCGGGAACTCGAGTGCAGTTCACAGGGAGCTATTGAATGAGGGTTCATTAGGCCAGAGCACTTCACCATGGGCGCTCGGTTCTATTTGCGAAGAAGAAGGACAAGACCCTTGTTGTGCATTGATTGCAAACCAGTTGAGCCAGGGTTCACGATCAAGAATCGGGTACCCATTAGGATTGACGATTTGTTTGATCGGTTGAGAGGAGTGCGATCTGCTCCAGAGATAGACCGCCATACTTGGTTACCATCGGTGAGGGTTAGGGATAGATATCCACACAAGACAAGCGTTAAGAATGCGTTATGGGCACTTTGAGTTTACGGTGATGCCCCTTGGATTGACAGTGCGCCGGCGTTCATGGATCTCATGCATAGGATATTCCGACCACTATTTAGATCGAGTTTGTCGTGGTATTCGTGGATGACATCTTGATCCCCACTCCCGGTCGAGTGGGAGCATGAGTATCACTTGAGGATCGTTTGATTGTTGAGAGACCATCGTACACCCGGGGTCCCGATAAGTGCGAGTTACGGCTGCGAGGTGAGATTTTGGGACCGCGTGGTGTGACGCCGGGGAGTGTCCGGTCGACCCGGAGAAGGTCGAGGCGTGATGAGTTGGGAGAGGCGAAGTCGGTCTTCGAATCGTAGTTTCTTGGGATTGGCTGAGTACTACAGGAGATTCATTGGATTTCTCGGGATAAGCGCACCTATGACTAGGTTGACCTGGAAGGAGGTCAAGTTTGAGTGGGATGACCGATGCGAGGAGGCATTCCAGGAGTTGAAGAGGAGACTTACTTCAGCTCCCATCTTGATAGTTCCGGACAGGGGACAGGGGTACACAGTGTATTGTGATGCCTCGAGGGCTGGATTGGGATGTGTTTTGATGCAGTCCGGGAGGGTAGTAGCTTATGGTTCTCGTCAGTTGAAGAATCACGAGTAGAATTACCCCACCGCAGCGACATGGGTGGCGGTAGTAGTCTTCTCCTTGAAGATTTGGGCGCCCTTGCCCATCTGGCCCGAGGAGTTCGAGTGTACTCGGACCATAAAGTCCCCGAAGTATATTTTCACGCGGCGGGACCTTAATATGGGGCAAACGTAGATGGATGATTCCCATAGAGGATTATGACATCACTTTGCGTTACCATCCGTTAGAGGCTGGTGGCTGATGCCCCTTTCGGTTGGAAGTCACGGGCCTGGCTAGTATAGCTTCTCGAGTGGCGGACCTGGGCCCCATTAGAGACCAGTTCAGGCTCACCAGTCACGGCCCAGAGCGGGTTTCCGGGGGTACCCGCTAAGGGGGTTTAAGTGGCTACCGCGAGTCACCACGGTGGCCGGGGTAGATTGAGTCGGTGGCGGGGCCCAGCGAAGATAGTGTCCATGTCGTAGATGAAATGCAGTCAGAATACGGGTGGCGAAAGTGAATTTGTTCACGTAGATGGTAGTCTTGATATAGGGGCGGGTAGTGGTTCCCCGGTTGTGGAATTTGAGAGGAGATTCTCGGGGAGTTTCAGCACTCTAGATTTCACAGGTGCATCGAATTGGCATGAGAGATGTACCGGGATCTTAGTCGCGATACTATTGGAGTGGGATGATGAGACACGTAGAGGACTTTGTTCTGCGATGTCTCATGTCGGCGGGTTAGGGCGAGCACGGAAGCGGCGAGTTTTACTTCGGCCATTGGAGGTGGGTGGAGTGGAAGTGGGAGCATGTCACGATGGACTTTGTGACTCACTTGCCCACGGGCCTTGACGAAGCATGGCGGTATGGGTGATAGTGGGCCGGCTCCGCGAAGTCGGCACATTTTCTAGCCCGTCTGGATGACTTTTTCGCCTTGGAGAGATTACAGCAGGTTGTACATTCGAATAGTCGGCTACGTAGATACCCGATTATCCATAGTGTCGGATAGGGACCCAGGGTTTGAGCACTTTGAAGAGTTTCCAAAAGGCTATGAGCTGGGGCGTATGAGTACGACGTTCCACCACCAGACCAGGATGGTCGGTCACGAGAGGGTATCTGAGGTGTTAGAGGACATACTACGAGCATGCCTCTGGATCATGGGAGTGTTTGGGAAGAGCACTTGCCATGAGTGGGGTCGCGCACCTGCTTGAGTTACCGGGCTAGTATATAGATGTGCAATTATGAGGCATTGTATGGGAGGCCCATTAGATGTAGTTATGTTGGACCAGGAGTGGAGGCTCCGTCACTGGTCTGATATGATTAGAGACACCTCAGGAAGGTGAGCTTGATACGGCAGTGTCTTCTCCGCGACTTAGGCAAACGGAAGAGCTATGCGGATGTGCGACGTCGACCACGAGAGTTTGAGGTTGGGGATCCACGTCTTCTTGAAAGGTGATGCTAAGAGGGAGTGGTCGGGGGTTAAATGGCGTGGGAGAAATTTATCGTAGAGGTTCTTTGGACACTTTTCGAGATACTTTCGAGAGGGTAGGAACGTTGCGTCTTAGGTTAGCGTTGCAGCCCGACGTAATCGGTGTCGGGTGTTTCACGTCTCCATGCTCAGAAAGTATACTCCGGATCCGGCTCATGTGGGTGGATTGAAGGGGGACCCGGTGAGGTTATTACGAATGAGACCGGAGGGGACCCGGTGTGCGTTGTTGATAGCCGTGATCGAGGTTTGCGGCGCAAGACCGTGAGGCTAGTGAGGGGTACTATGGAGGCATGGAGTGGAGGAGTCGGCGTGGGGAGCGCGAGGACACGATGCGGGCTATCCCTTCTTGTTCGGGGATGAAGGTCGTGGTTTAGTCGTTTAAGATTTAAATATTTGTTTACATGCATAGTAGAATTACACGTTGCATTTGCATGTGGTGGTGTAATTGTCTGAATTTCGGAATGAAATTCCTTTGGGAGGAGAATGTAGGGCAGAAATTCCAATTTTGGGAAAAAGGGCAAAATCGTAATTTCGAATACAAAATTATTAATTTCGGTTAAAAATCCATAATTTATTCTCTAGATCTTGGATGACAAAACAGATTGAACCGTTGGAATCGTCTCGCGAAATCTAGCTAGCAAGTAAAATTTCCTTCGAATTAGAGGCAGATGCGAAATTACGTTTTCTAGGCATCGCAAGTCGGTGCAAATAAGCAGATTTTGATCTGACCAATAACATATAACATGTACTCTGTGTGCCATAAGTGGCATAAGGTAGAAAATGATGAAAATGGACGGCCGAGATAGTGTCGGAGAATGTCAAAAGCGGAAAGAAGGGACAAAATGGTCATTTTTAAGTTTGGATTTAAGTCACCGAAGACAAAATAACAGTGAATAGTCTTCATCTCCTCAAATTCAAAAAAAAGAAGCAAAACGTGAAATCAAAAAGGCAGGGGATGGTGCATTTGTTGAGAAAGCGAAAATGGTGGTTTTTTAGAGAGAAGGTCTCGACTTCTCTCTAGATTTGTGTTTCATCCGATAGTCGGCGGAGTCTTCGGGACAAGAAGGAGAAGCTATTCTGTAGACGTTTCCCTACGCGTGGAGTGCCGGATTTGTAGTTTTGACAAACCCGAGGGTAGGGTTTCTCCACACTTGGATTTTACACTTTATTTAAGTGTTTTTCGATGTTCCCGGCGGTTAGCTAGAGGCCTTGAGCAGCGGTTTGATCGGTCAACTTGGGACCAGAATTGATACTTAATTTTTTGGAACAAAAATGGAGCGACCGATGGCGTGATGGAAATTTGTTTGGGTGAAAATGGCATAAATTATGCTATAAATCAAGTATTGATTGAAATGAGGCCGGAAATGGCAGTGAAATTCGGGTTCACAAAGTGAACCGACGATTGGTGATTTTTCGGGAATAGTAACCGAGGGTTTCACTATTCTCGGGAATAGTGTTCTCAAAATAATTTTTATGAATTAATATGTTTGGTCGAGTAATTCAAGTAGAATTGCTCGTGTTTGATCATTAGCCCAAGTGAGCTAATTTTGATGTATGAATTAATTAATTTACATGACATGATTGTGTGAATTAAATTTTTGTAAATATATGTATGTTTATATATTTTTGTGAATAAAACGCCCATTGGAATTGGTATACATGCATTCCATATGCATTGGAACACCCTAGGACTATAGGAGTGAGTGCTTGAGATGAGTCTAGAGAAAATGGTTCGGAGGGTTGTCTAAAAATATTAATTATCGGAGGGTAGTCCAAATTAAAAATATCAATCGTCGGAGCGGCCCAATTGATATATACACATTGGAGGGTTGTCCACAAACAAACAAGTAATATCAATCGTCGGAGTTGCCTAATTGATATACACACATCGGAGGGTTGTCCACAAACAAATAAATATAATAATTCTCATACGAGGCTTAGGCGAGTGTGAGAGGAGTCGTGAGGGACTCGGGATACCGAGTTGGTCCTGTAGACATTCAAGTAGGATCAACGCATTTTAGCTGAATGTGTGTTTAATTTGGAGACAGTACCTGCACTTTGGTAAATTTGAGTAGCCGAAAAACCCAGGGGCGGAGTTCCAACTAGAGCATTGGCTCCTTTGTCGAGGGATATTATTTTACAGGTACAGGGAGCATGCGAGGGGACGGCTCGTCCTAGAGACTGAGGATTAGAAGAAAGCCGAGTTGTGGCTTTGGTTCCTGATTTAAACATGTATTAGAACTCTATAAGTTTGATATATGTTGTATAAAGTAAAAACATATTAACTCTTGTAACTATTGGAGTATATAGTTAGCTCATAGTTGGTATGTATATTGAGCACATTGTTTATGGGCCCAAGTGGCCGTATTACTCATGTGATTGAATATATTGGATTATATTACCTTTGTTTGGAGACCCGGGGATATCTAGGTTTTGTATTTGGGTAGAGCTCCCGGGTACAAAGGAGACTGCGCCGATTTTAGTAAAATTGTTGGGTCACCCAGACATTCCACAGTATTCGCGGGTTGAGGGGTAGTCGACCCGGACACGGGGTTTGAAAATCCGCAGTTTGTGTAGAAATAATTGAAAGTGTTATTTCTTCTTTTAATTTATGATTCAAGGGGTTAGGTTCTCACACCTCTTTTTAGCTTTAGTTTTATATTTTTATTTTAAAGATACTTTTATTTGTCAATCAATATTCTAAAAATATATTTGACTAAAAATTATAATAATAAACTTTAAGGAATCTAAGTTTTAATTTTTTTATTTTTTAAGGAATAAAATCTTAATTTAATTTTAAAAACTTTAGTAAGCTTCAAAGAATGAGCCAAAGAAAATAATTTAAACTTTTATGTGATAGATACATATCATTATATGGGATGTATTGTAGACATTATTATTTTTATACTAGATATATATACGTTACTTATTATATTTATTTAACACATTATCTCTTCATATTATTTAATTTCATACCTTTTTTTTTACAACACTTTGTTGCAATGTATAAAACTGACTCGAACTTGTATGTCTCCCCTCCTTTGATGTTTTGTCTTTTTAAACTTTGAATGCTCTAGCAACTGAGTTAGATATGTAGACTTTAATTTCATACATTAAATAATTTTTATTTTAGAATCTATATAAAATCTTGTTTAATTTTCAAAATTTTATAATTTGAAGAATGACAAAAAGAAATATTAGGCAGTATAAAAATATCGGTTTGATGGATATGTCGGTTTTTAAGTTTTACAGATATATTTGATCTATCAGAGATATACCGATAGATATTTTTATATGAATATCGGTCTATTGGAAATTAACAAAAATACTTTCAAATTCATATAAATACTTTGTAAAAGTGTAAAAAATGACATTAACAATAAAAAAATACACTCTTAAATTACATTGTAATGGTATTTTAAAACCAAAATGAAGATGGATGAGACTTCATTGCAACATTTGATGAAGAGATCCCATCGTGTTGAAAACAATATCCATACCAAGACGGGTGTTCATATAATATTGATAGTAAAATCGAACATGTCATGCATAAATGTATTGGCTCATACCGACGTCCTCTCTATAAATAGGAAATTCGAGGTTTACCCATATGTTCGTTTAAAATCTTTATTGCATTTGAGTGATTTTAGAAATATATATAAACTAGTCGTTTTTTGTCAAATTGTAGTTATAAATGAATTATAGGCTTTGGATTTTATTTTTGATTAAATTTGATCATTAGATCATGATATAATTGTTGGGAATTGTTCTTGGCCCTTGGATAAACTCAACGTTCAAATTCCACCGTCAAATAAAAAATCTGACCGTAGGAAGCAACATGTAAAACAAATCTTAGGCATAAGATCAAGTCAAAGCAGCCTGGATCTCCTCCACATATCACCGATATTTCATCCAAAATATCGTCAATAAATTTTGATAGAAGTCGATAAATTGTCGACAAAATGATTTTTTGAAGCAACTACACCCACGACATGTTGCTGACACTATCCCCAACAAATCTTCAATTCATCAATATATCACCAATATTTTGACAATATCACCAATTTTTGTTCAATTTATCCCTCAATAATTATCAGTCTTGATATCATGCCAGACGACCGACACATGATATATTGACGATATATTATCGATAAATTGTGACATACGGAGAATTTGGGGGTTCAGATTGATAACAGTTGTCAGTGGAATTTATGGTAATTCCGGATGACGTCTCATATTGTTGTGTCATATTTATTGGGATCCATATTTTCACAAAAAATAGAGTAAAGTCTCATTTGTTCTGGGAGCTATACCTAACATATAACCTGTATAACAGTATAATTATAACCCATCCAGGGTCTCAACATTAGATTCATTGGAAAGTAGATATTCTTGTTTCATACTACTAATATTACAATAATTACAAGAGAAGATAGGTAAAAAGTTTACGGGTAGAAGATATGATTGTTCATGTTGATTATCTTCCTCATGTCAATATATATAAATAAAAATGTTATTACTTATTTTACTTTAGAGAAATTTAACTTAACAATTAATATAATATGGAGATTAGGAAAATATTCCATAACATTAATATTCTCTGTGGCAAAAGTTATAACACACCCCAAATTATTTCTATAGCATTAATATTCTCTAAAATTTCAACTTGTTTTTAATTAACGTTAAAAAGGCATTACATTCTCTAGTAGTGGGCCTAGTCGTCATTCTTTCATATAATAATTGTATATTTGTTAAAGCAAAATTTTCTTTTATATCATATTATGGATATAAAAAATAGGATAACAATAAGTACAAGAATAATTTATCATGTGATGTCTAGAAAGGAGTCTAAATATTAATATAAATAGACTTTAATTTTTTATGAAGATTAATGTTATTTTTCAAAAAAATAAAATAGATAATAAATTTCTTATTCCAAGTGTAAAATCTAAATCAAATATAGCGGTATAAGCTTTGTAGTTTAATATAAAAATCGATATGTTAATATATTTAAATAGACATAATTCCTTACACACAGTTAAAAATAATTAGTTTTTACATTTCCAAAACAATTAGTTTTTAAGGACCACAAACAATTAGTTTTTAAGATTCACAAAATGGGGTATTTATTAAAAAAATACCTCTCAAAAAAAATAATTGATTAATTTTAACATTAGAAGTATAACCTTAATGGAAAATAGCAAAAATATTTTAATTTGATAATATACGTATAAAAGCTTAAAGTTATTTTCCAAGTTAGAAATTAAATGATCTCATTTCATCTATTGTTTTTATATACAAATTTATATAATAGAAATTTGTAAGACCCGAGAAATTCCAATTTTGGGAAAAAGGGCAAAATTGTAATTTCGAATACAAAATTGTTATTTCGGTTAAAAATCCATAATTTATTCTCTAGATCTTGGATGATGAAACGGATTTCATCGTTGGAATCGTATCGCGAAATCTAGCTAGCACGTAAAATTTCGTTAAATTCCGAGACAGTCGGAGTTGACACGTTTTTCGAGGCATCGCGTTTCGGGTGCCGTAAAAAGATTTTCGATGCGACGAAGATCACATATAATAAGTACTCATGTGCCATAAGTGGCATGAGTAGAAAAATGATGAAAATGGACGACAGAGATAGTGCCGAATGTCAAAACTGGAGAAAGCGCTTTAATTAATTAATTAACTGATTAAACGAACTAAAGCGAATAAAAAGCTACGCTTGTCTCTCTTCTTTAAACCAATACAAACGGAAAATAGGAAAAAGGAGAACCAAAAGAGTTTAAAATGGAGGATTTAGATGAGAGAGCATCTGACTTCTCTCTAGAAATACGGGCGATCCGACCACGCGTGTTCGACAAGAAGGAAGTCAGCTTCGACGCGGAGAGGGCTTCGCTGCGGTACTGATTTAGGGAGTTTTCAACTCCGAGAGGTAGGGGTTTCCTACCGCGCTTTTATTCTCGCTTTAAGTACTTTACAAATGTTTGAGTCGAATGAGGCCGTTAGGGGCCGTTTGATCGATCCCAAACCTTGGGACCGAATTGATATGAATTTTTGAAACCAAAATGTTGAGCCCATAACCGTGAGGGCTGTTTGGGTGTTTCATTTCACTAAATTTGTAATAAATCATGTATTGATTGGAATGAGGTTTAAATGGCCGAAATGCGGGTTCACAAGGTGAACCGATGATTTGTAGAATTTTCGAATAGTAACCGAGGGTTTCACTATTCCCAAAATAGTGTTCTACAAATATATTTTTGTGTGAAAATGCGTATGGTCGAGTGATTCGAGTCGAATTGCTCGTGTTTGATCATTAGCCCAAGTGAGCTAATTTTAATGTTTGAAATGATAATTACATGACATAATTGTGTGATTGGATATTATGTGGATATGTGCATGTTTACATATTTGCATGTGATTAGACTGTATTGGAATTGGCATACATGCATTCTATACGCACTCTGAACATCCTGTGATTATGAGTGGAAGGCATGAGACGAGTCTAGAGAAAATGGTTCGGAGGGTTGTCTAAAACTAGAAATGATCGGAGGGTAGTCCATACTTAAAATATCAATCGTCGGAGACGGCCCAATTGATATACATCGGAGGGTAGTCCACTAAATATAACATCGGAGATGGTCCACAATTTAAAACATCGGAGGGTAGTCCACCAATAAAACATAATATTCTCATACGAGGCTTAAAGCAGTGTGAGGAGCCTGGAGGACTCGAGATTTGAGTTGGTCATGGGTGACATTCAAGCAGGATCATGAGCCCGCTGAATGTGCGTTTAATTTGGAACATTGCACTGCACTTAGGTGGTGAGTAGCCCACTTAGGGCGATTCCACTACTGAGCATTAGCTCACCCCGTCGTAGGATATTTTGCTGTGTACAGGAGCGCAGTAGGGACTACTGCCCTAGAGACTGAGGATTAGAAGAAAGTCGAGTTGTGGCTTTGGTTCCTGATTTACACATGTATTAGAACTCTATAAGTTTGATATATGTTGTATAAGAGTAAAAACATATTAACTCTTGTAACTGGGTATAGTTGATTCATAGTCAGGCGTATATCGAAAGTATTGTTTATGGGCCCGCGGCCGTATTACTCCGCGTGATTGGATATATTGATTATATTGCAATCGCTTAGACAGGATATGCAGTATTGTATTTGCAGAGCCCCCGTACAAAGGAGACTCATTCGATTTTTCGTGGAAAATGTCGGTCACCGTATCTACGAGTGTTTTCGCGGGTTGACTGGTAGTCAATGGACCCCTGGGATCGGGGCGTCACAGCTTGGTGTCAGAGCTTAGGTATACGAATACCTAGGGAGCTCGGGTTTGGGTATCCATCACCACTAGATGTGGTTCGATGATAAGTGTAGGTATGAGATTACCTAGGAAAATTACGGGACAAAACTAGGACACTACATGCATGTGTTTTCTGTGTTTTGTGTGATTTGGATGAATTATTGTTTGATCAATATGCTTACCATGTCATGTGATGAGATCGCTTATGTGTGCTTGGTGATTAGCACATGGATGAGTTAGAAGAATATGTTAGAAAATATTTGGAGTGTACAAGGTACAAAAACTGAAAAGAATGAAGAAAATAAATTTTAATAAATTTATGGATGAGAATTGAAGAAAATGATTTTTTCTAAGGTTTTGACAAGGTAAACTCGAATTGGGGGTCGGGAGGAAAATAAATTTTTTATAAAAATTTATTTGGGTGTTATGGAAATGAAAAAATGTATACAAAAAAAAATTTAATTTGCGTAGCCGGAAAATATATATCGAGCAGAACCGGGAATGGGCTACGCTCATTTGAGCACCGGCCGGCTAGCGCAGGGCGCGCGCGCGTATGGGTGCGTGGGCGCTGGCGCCATGGCTGTGCGCGCAGCGGGCGCGCGTGCAGCGCAGCGCGCGCTGGGATGCGACGCGCGCAAGGGCACCCGCGAGGTAGGAGAGCGCGGGGGCTTAAGGTAGCAGCAGGGGCACGCTACGCGTGGGCGCAGGAGCTAGGCGCTGCTGCGGTAGCGCCGAAGCGGGTGCAAAGCGCTGCTGGGTGCAAAGCGAGGGCGGTGCAGCGCGCTGCTGGTAAATACGGTGTAAAGTGCTGCGGCGCTGGTGCAGCCCGCGGCGTGATCGCTGGGCGCAGGGCACAGCGCAAGGTCGCTGGGTGCAGCCCACGCTACGGGGCAAGCTGCGTCCCAGGCGCACCCAGCGTGTCGGCCGGGCCGCTATCGTGCACTCGGGTGCCCCACCGCTTTTTGACCCAGCTTCGATTCAAGACGGTCTCAGTCAATTTGGGGAAAATTTTTTTTTCGAAAAAAATATTTTTGAAAAAAAAAATCAAATCAAATAAATTTGACAAAATTTTCAAAAATAAATTTTCAAAATGAAATTTTTGAGAATAAAATTTTTGTTGAAACAATTATTTGCAATGCAAATGATTGTCTCCGCATTACCTATAAATGCAGTGACAATGTGTATACACCGATTTATGTGTATGATTAGTGTCCGGGTCAAGTTTATGCCTTTTAGAGATACTGTATTGAGATTTAATTTGCTTCATTGAACCCAGATAGATGGCTAGTCGAGGACGAGGACGCAGAGGGGCGCTCCACAGGTACCGGGTCAGCACCACCGCGGTTTGATCAATGCGCCATCTATGCCAGAGTGTGACATGTTACCGCTATCGCACAGGCCGGCATAAATAGACAGACAGAAGATCCTAAGAATCTCCGCAGGTTTAGTAAGAACATCATCCTTCGGTATCCATATAGGGGATGGTGATCCGATGGTGGCACCATTGGTTTACGCAGATCGAGTAGTGCTGGGAGGCTATATGACACCGACGCGACCCTGGATTCGACTAGCCTGCCCAGCCTGTGAGGGTGAGGCCCAAGTATGATGGAAATGGGCAAGAACCTCTAGAGACCTAGAGGCGATGACATGGGCAGAGTTTCAGGAGCTGTTCATGGGTAAGTACTTTCCAGAGATTGCGAAGGCTCAGGAGTTCCTAGAGCTGAAGCAGGGGGCGATGACTATGATGGATTATGTGACTAGGTTCACAGAGCTAGCACGATTTGTTGATGATCACGTGGCCACAAACTGGGCCAAGGTTAGGAGATTTGAGAATGGGCTGAAGTTGTCCATTCAGGCCAGGATTGTAGGACTTCGCCTACAGGATATGGATTCCATGGCTTGGACGGCTCAATTACGTAGGAGAGATGGAGGATGCTCCTGAGCACCCCTGATGCGAGTGTTAATGGTAAGAGGAAGATACCGCCTTCTTCAGTTCAGAAAGAGGCGAGAGCTTCTAGTTCACGAGGGTCTCCAGAGAAGGTCGCGGCCATCCGGCCAAAAAGGATGATGAGAGTCATTTGTCAAAGTGACGATGGTGTGCTACCATCGCCGCACCGACACATGAGACGGATTGCCCCGTGAGACAAATGGATCCCAGTGGTTTTGGGACAAAGACAATCCCGGGCCAAGAGTAGACAGAGAGGATACGCGACGCTCCTCCACAAGATGGTAGTGGGCCGCAGCATGGGTAAGAGCAGGACGAGGCCCACAAGCAGGAACAAGGGTCCAGGGGCTGCCCACGCCGTCACACCGCAGGCCGAGTCGGGTGATCCCGCTTATACAGGTACGTTGCTATCTCGCCACGGGCTAGAGTGTTATTTGATTCGTGCTTCATTCATTCATCGCGCATCGGGCCAGGATCGAATGGGCTTAAAGGTCGAGACCTGTGAGGAGCCTACGTGAGTTCCCTAGGGATTAGGGCGAGAATAGGGATGATATGTCGAGGTTGCGAACTGGAGATCTCTGGGACTCTACTTACGTGAGATCTGGAGGATCATGGACATGTCGAAAGTTCATGTCATCCCGGTGATGTGGATTGACCGATGCCTCATGCGGTCAGTTATCGATCAGAGCGTAGAGGGTTACCGCCACACGCCAGAATGTACTCGTGTGGTGTTTCAGGAGACAAGTATGACATTTTCGCCCCGCACAAGATATGAGTCAAGGTGTCGTGACGCTAGCTGTCGCTAGCGAGCCTTACCCCGAGGACGGCGTGAGAGACCGACTAGATTCACCTCGAGGTAGCGCGGAGTATGTGACGTGTTTTTCCGTGACGAGCTACCCGACTACCTCCACGAGGGTAGACTGCATCGAAGTTACACCCTAGTACTTCACCCATTTCTATGACTAAGATAGGATGGCACCAGCTGAGTCATAGAACTCTAGCCCAGTTATGAGTTACTGACAAGGGGTTCATTGTGACCAGCACTTCACCATGGGGCGCCCTGCTCTATTTGCGAAGAAGAAGGACATGACCATTCTGACCGTGCATTGATTACCGATAGCAAACCGTTACGATCAAGAATCTGCATCTATTACCGAGATTGACGATTTGTTTGATCGGGCTGAGAGGAGCGAGTCTACTCCAAGATGTATTCCGCACCGGTTACCATCACCGAGGGTTGGGTGGGATACAAGATATCCCTAAGACAAAGCAAGCAGACGCGTTATGGGCACTTTGAGTTTACGGTGATGCCCTTTGGATTGACGAATGCGCCATCAGCATTCATGGATCTCATACTTAGGATATTCCAACCCTATTTAGATCAATTTGTTGTAGTCTTCGTGGACGACATCTTGATCTACTCCCAGTCAGAGTGGGAGCATGATTATCACTTGAGGATCGCTTACGCTTATTGAGAGACCATCAACCGTACGCCTGTCCAATAAGTGCGAAGTTTTGGCCATCGAGGTGAGATTTCCGGGACACGTAGGCCGCATTAGGAGGCCACGACCCAGAGAAGGTCGAGGCGCGATGAGTCGGGAGAGGCCGAAGTCACTGAAAGATACATAGTTTCTTGGGATTAGCCGGGTATTATAGGAGATTCATTGAGGATTTCTCCTGGCTAGTAGCACCTATGACCAGGTTGACTCGGAAGGAGGTCAAGTTTGAGTGGGATGACCGATGCGAGGAGGCATTCCAAGAGTCAAGAGGAGACTTACTAAGCTCCCATCTCGATAGTCCTTGCATAGGACAGGGTACACAGTTGTATTGTGATGCTCAAGGGCCGGATTGGGATGTGTGTTTTGATGCGTCCGGGAGGGTAGTAGCTATGGTTCTCGCGCTTGAAGAATCACGAGCACTACCCCACACACGACATGGAGTTTCCGCTACCGTAGTCTTCGCCAAGATTCGCGCCACTATTTATACGCGAGTTCGAGGTGTACTGCACCATAAAAGTCCGAAGTATTTTCACGCAAATGACCTCAATATGAGGCAACTGCATGGATGGAGTTCCTAAAGGATTATGACTTCACTTGCATTACCATCTCTGTGAAGGCAAATGTGGTGGCTGATGCACTCAATCTAAGTCACTTATGAGCCACAAGATACTTCCTGAGTGGCGGATGCTCGAGGACCGTGGGACAGTTTTGGCCATGATAGCGAAAGTGCATCGTGGTACCTTGGGGATTTTAGTAGCTACACCGCTCGTTGGAGGCAGAGTGATTGAGTCCCAAAGGGCGGACGCAGAGATAGTGTCCATCGAACCTGCACAACAGATACAGTGACGAGGGCTGGACCATCCACACAGATGGTAGTCTTCGATATAGGGGACGGGTAGTGGTTCCCCATTCGACCGATTTGAGAGAAGAGATTCTCAGGGAGTTTCACTGCTCTCGATTTTCCATGCATCCAGGTGGCATGAAGATGTACCAGGATCTTCGTCATTTAAATGGAGCCGGGATGTGTAGACACGTAGGGACTTTCAGGCGATGATGTCTCACGGTCGAAGAGGTTAAGGCTGACACCAGAAGACAAGCAGGCTACTTCAACCATCGGAGGTGGCTGAGTGGAAGTGGAGCACATCACGATGGACTTAGACCCATCGCCACTGATCGCGAAGAGAGGCATGACCCAGATGGGCGTATAAGCTGACCGACTCACGAAGCTCAAGACATTTTCTAGCCGTGTGGATGACCTTCTCATTGGAGAGATTCTGCCGGTTGTACATTCGAGAGATAGTCCGCTACATGGAGTACCAGTATCCATAGTGTCGGATAGGGACCCGAGGTTTACGGCGCACTTTTGGAAGAGTTTCCAAAAGGCTATAGGCACACGACTGACTATGAGTACAACATTCCACCCTCAGAAAGATGGTCAGTTTGAGAGGACTATACAGGTATTAGAGGACATGCTACGAGCATGCTGGGCCCCGATCATAAGGGTACTGGAGAGCATTGCTCTAGTGGAATCCGCCTACAACAACGCTATCGCGAGTATACAGATGGCACCGTATGAGGCACCGTATGGGAGGCCATGCAAAGCCATCAAGAGGTTAACCGGCGGGAGAGAGCTCCATCACTGGTCCCGACGGATTAGAGACACCTTCGAGAAGGTGAGCTTGGATACGACAACGCCTTTCACGCCGTGAGCCGACGTAAGAGCTTATGCTAATGTGCGACGCCGACCCTTTAGAGTTCGAAGTCAGTGGGACTCACGCCTTCTTTGAAGGTGATGCCTAAGAGGGGAGGGTCAGGTTCGCAGCTTGAAGCTATCACGAGGTTCATTGTACCTTCGAGATATTCGAGAGGGTAGGCAACTGCTATAGCACTTGGCACATCACCAAAGATGTCAAAATCCACGAGGTTCGACAGCCGAAAAACGCGGTAGTCGCACGCCTATGTGCGCAAGTGTACGCTGCCGCCCCAAGTAATATAGTGTACTTCACTTACGTATATCGATCCACGTGGACACAAGTGTATTGACTATAAAGGTTCGCTTTTAGATACGACCAAGAGATGATTTTAGAAAGAAGGTGAATATGTGAAAGTCGACTCCAGTTTTAGATTCTAATGAATATTAGACATACAGTTATATCTCCCGTCACTTTTAATGGATTATTTCTTAAAATATTATTATTCAATGTATTTACAAATTTGTCAATGGCGAGGTGATCTTACTTACGAGATATCCTCTCTCGAGGTATATCCGCCATCTCGTGAATAGAGTTGAGTATATCTCTATCTCAACTTAGTATTCCGAGATGCTTAAACGTTCTAACCCTAAATGCCACCTCTGTGATCGAATATCTCTATTTACCGAATCAATCGAAGGTTGTTTATCCGCATCCCCTCGAAAACCTCATCTCGAATCTCGATTCTGAAGCAGGATTGAAAGCATTGCCTGGCTACATTATCATATAATTGAATTACGTGCGTATGATAACAAATTGATAAATTAAATCGAATAATATAAAAGATCAAACTTTAATCCATCAACATATGACAGGTTCAATATAACCCTAGAAATAAATCTAGGAACATATCGAGAGTGAAAAGATCAAAATGTTTAGTATTAAAACATAATTCTAATATCCAAAATAAGAAATGCATAAATCCCGCACTTCCTCAAGTCCGTGTCACTCGCTTCCGGGAATTCAGGCCTTTGTTCAGACGCTCCCCCTTTTCCTCCGGATTTCCGGAAATGGTTCGCACTTTAAATGATAGGTTCAGAGACCAGCCGATCGCCGCGACGCTGCAACGCCGCTACGCTTTCCAATTTCTTTTTTGTCGACTTCTCTCGTGATTGTCGGGACCGACGTCGTGGACGTCACGTCATGATGTGGGACGTCGTGACGTTGACCGCGACGCGATGCCCACTTCTAGCCTTGGTCCCTATTGCTCCAAAAATGCTTCCAAGAGTCGCTTCTTTTGCCTGGACACTGTGAACCAAACAAAACACCAAATCAGAGCCCGGCCACAAAAATATGAAATTACTATAAAATAAATGTAAAATGAAAGACCGACGCGAGTATAATATGAGTGTTTGGGGCACTCATCACACCCCCAAATAGTTTCGCTTGTCCCCAAAGCAAGAATGGACTCTAAACCGTATTATCACATCCGACTCTACTAAAAACTAACACTAAGACCGCGTCAGCATGCCGAAAGTGTAGGATCAATCGGGACCGACTCACGCCGGCCGCTGTTTCGCCGAGTTCACAGGATGCATACAAGTGTTCGACTGAAAACTCGCTTGAAATAGGTAGAAGTGACTAGTGCATCAAACTCATGGTACTCAATAACCTTCCAATGACCCTATGTGCGTATAATGAATGACCCCAAAGGTATGCCTAGTTCGACACCCCCAAACTTAAGCTCACTCTTACCTATTTGGAAGGAACTAATCAGAAAAGGATAGGACATTCCATTTTATTCTTGGCATTACCTAAAACTTCCTAAGTACCTAAAAAGACATAGAAAGACTCTAGTGCCAAGAAGTTTTAGTTGAGTGTTCCTCAGAAGGGATCCATCAGACTCCTTACCAAGGGAGGCACTGTGCATTAAGTTCCCTTCAAACTTCACCTCGAACACTCAACCAAACTCAAAGGTTCAGGTTATGGAAAATCCATCTTCTCTGCCCCATGAAGGCAAAGGAAGTCAATGACTCCCACCAAATGGGCTTAGTGGCATTAGGGCTTTGAGTCCCTGATCATACTGGATTCCGATCGATAACCCGCTTTTATTCTTATGCAGATATCTATTTTTTTTTTTTGTCATTTTTCCTTTCTTTTTCACCTTTTCTATTGTTTTTGTATTTTCTCTTTTGTTTGGGGCTCGATGGCAATCCTCTTTTTATTGGGTGTCCCATCACTTAAATGGTTCGAGTCTCCCAAGGTTAATAACTACGTAGTCGGTCTCTGCGCCTATGCATACTCAAGGTCATTAGTGTGAGTGTGATAGGGTTCTTCGAATCGGTGTCTCGACTCACTCACAGGATTGTCTACTAACCCTTTTCCGCATCTATTCAACTCAATTACCGAGAGCATCAAACATTGTATGCATTTGAACATCCATGTTAATCGTGAATTCAGTCCAAAAGTGATCCTCAATTTTTAACATGGCACACAAACACGCAATTATTACATATAAGATTGACCTAACACAAACGCAAACGAACTACATGACTCGTGTCGAACTAAACATGAACTAAATAGAAACACAACTATTCTGAACAAAATAAAAGCACTATAAAAACAAAAGCACTATAAAAACACTAAAAACAAAACAGAACTAAACAAAACAAAACACGATCACCACACCCCGCATATCCGCACGGAGGGCCTCCAAGTCCTGTGTGACGAGGAAGCGGTGCTCCCGGTCTCTATCCCGTATCGCGCCAAAGCCAAGGAGGGAGAGCACCGTCCTCAAGGTCCGGGTGGCAGACCGAGCAGCCGCCCGTGGCTGGCCGGGTGGTGGTGGAGGTGGTCAGACGCAGGACTGGCCAATGTCTCCCGATCGCCCCAGATCCATAGCGAGCCCGACATCATAAAGCTCGCCCTCGTCCGAGGGCCTCATGACCCGACCGTACACCCCGTGTCACGGACACCGTGTGTGTCCCGCTCGATGTATATTGCCTCGGATGAAGCCAGTCTCATTGTCGTCAGAAATCTCGCTGTTTACATGCCAAAGATCAGAAGGGGTGTCCTGTGTTCATTCGCCCCTGCTTATGGAGGATGGCATCCTGATAACTCCGCCCAACATCAAAAGGTATGTCCTGTAAGATGGCATAGTCGAAAGTTAGAGCGCCGTTGCAATACTTCACACACATTCACCGGGGCCTGAATGAGACGCCGGCGATGAAGTGATGCCAGACCTAGGATGAAGGCCAAATGCTTGGCCTTGAAATTAACTGCATGTCCCGCACTATTGATTTTCCACTCACCCCGACCATTGGTCAATACGCGTATAACCCCTGGGTAGCTCCGGTGCTCGTGTTTGGGCCGACGCCTCCGCGGACATGCTCGAGGTCAGAAAACTATTGATCGACCGCACCGGTCGACCACGCCCCGCACCTCGACTTTCTTCAACACATGGGAGGCGATTACGTAGGAACCGCGCACCACACTCATCGCCGCCGATGAGGTGGCTGGGCACAGCACGCCAGATCCCAGCCGCAATGGTCTCAAGGAAAATCATCGTGGTGGTGAAAACCCCTCCTTGATGAATGATCGGTTTTTGAATGGTGCCAAACCGATCGCCGGGCACTCGCATTCACAAAACCGCATGGTATCGTAAGTGGTCGGTCCTCGTCGCCCGGTAATTGCCGGGCAATAATTTGCCTTGCCGCATTAGTCATAGGTCGAAATGTGCTAGCAGATAAAGACCACTGACTTAGACAAAAACACAAACACCTAGTAGGCACTACAAGAAATCGAAACTAACTAATTTCCTACTGACCCAAACACCCTAATAAACCTAGTGTGAACCGAAAAGGGCACCTACCAAACCCCTAGACCACTCGTGAAAGCAAATGTACCCTAGAAGACCATACGCAAGCTAGAACCGGGCACAGTGTGGTGAAAATGCCACAATGACTCGGAACCAGATGGAGATGCTGACTCGTAGGTGCACAATGGTGGTCGGAGAACGGTGTATGCCTTCACCGCGTTGTGAAAGAGGGCTTCGCAAACCGGTGAGGGCAAAGCAGAAGGCTGTGGCTTGGGCAAGGAAGTGTGAGATGAAGAGCCAAAAATGAAGTGTTCTTGGGCTTAAAACAGGGCAACGTCGCGACGTGCGGGGCAACGTCGCGACGTTACAGAGCGTGAAATTAACAACGTCGCGACGTCTAGAATTAACGTCGCGACGTGACAGAGAGTCATGAAAATCCACGTCGCGACGTTAGAATTCCACGTCGCGACGTGACAAAGAGGATACAATTGACGTCGCGACGTTGGGAGCCACGTCGCGACGTGACAGAGAGTCATGAAAATCCACGTCGCGACGTGACAGAGAGGATACAATTTGACGTCGCGACGTTGGGATCCACGTCGCGACGTGACAGAGAGGATACAATTTGATGTCGCGACGTTGGGATCCACGTCGCGACGCGACGCGAGGTCAATTCGACGTCATGACGCAGAGGTCCACGTCGCGACGTGACAGAGAAGCTGGTGGATCGCACAAATTTGTGCACATTGATGTGATCTCTTGATCAGAAAACCTCCTACTGTGATTTCAGGACTTTATGGATTTGTAATGCACATCTTGAACGAATCCTCCCACTAGTCGCCCGCGGTTCCAAATTAAACAAACAAGTGGAAACACTGATACGGAGAAAGCTAGAAACCCTATATCATGAAAATAAACAATAGAAATTGGAACTAAGAAAAAGGAAAAGTTTAAGAAACACTTGGGTTGTCCAAGAAGTGCTATGTTTAATGTCGCTAACTCGACGACTGGAAGTCGCAATGTGCTCTGAACCCGAATCATATGATCTCTCACTACATCGCGGTCTCGCTGCCACCAGCGAATGGCTGTTTGTTCACAGGAAACTCGCTCCATAATACGGCTTCAATCAGCAGGTGGTGACCGTGAATGTGCTCTTCTTAGATGTGTAACTTCGCCCACCGCGCGAAAGACCTGGTCACCGTGGAGCGCCCTACCACGAGACTTCAGCTTCCAGAAAAGATTTAAAGGGAATTGAATAGAAGAACTTGTCGTCCTACTGCGGAACTCCTTTCTCGGTGATGTGTTTGTTGCTGCGCTTTTGGGCCTTTTTCCTTATAAATGCGAATGCTTTCATAAGCTTCGCTTTCTAAATTCATCCAGCTTGACTGAGTCGGGAGGCCAAGTTACAAACAATATATCGCCCATGTTTAATTGTCGAGTTGCCCAAGAGGCTCGATGCCCAGCCTAATCGAAGGTGGTATGCTTTTGGTACTATAAACGAGTCTGAACGGGGACATACCCAAAGGAGTTTTAAATGCGGTGCGGTATGCCCAGAGTGCATCGTCTATCTTTTTAGACCAATCCTTCCTGGAGCTGTTGACTGTCTTCTCTAGAATATACTTGATTTCGCGGTTTGATACTTCTGCTTGCCCGTTTGACTGTGGGTGGTATGCAAGAGATGTACGATGGCGTACCCCATACTTTTGCAAGACCTTGTCGATGACCTTATTGCAAAAATGGGTATCGTTATCTGTGATCAATGCTCGAGGGGTTCCAAAACGTGAGAATATGTCACAAAATCGGTCGCACCCCAGGCATCATCAGCGCGGTAGTGGATCGCTCCACCCACTTTGAGACATAGTCTACTGCCAACAAAATGTACAAGTTGTTGTATGATGCAGGAAATGGACCCATGAAATCGATCCCCCACAAATCAAACAATTCTACTTCCAAAATGGGATGCATGGGTGGCTCGTCCTTTCTAGAAATGTTCCCCATTCGTTGACATTTGTCACAAGTGGAAACGAATTGATGAGCATCTTTAAATAATGTAGGCCAGTAAAAACCTGATTGGAGTACCTTACGCTGTTCTCCTGCCACCAGCAAAGTGTCCACCACACTGGCAGAGTGTGACAATGGTCTCACGTCGTGCATTTCATCTTCGGGCACACATCTCCTTATTACCTGATCAGCACAGTGTCTATATAGAATTGGCTCCTCCCAATAGTAGTGCTTCAAGTGTGCGAAAAACCTCTTCTTCTGCTGATAGTTAACTTCCGGAGGGATTACTTTAGCCACCAAATAGTTCACAAAATATGCGAACCAAGGAACTGCCTTCTTTTCCTCAATAGCTAAGAGTTTCTCGTCTCGAATTGACCACTGAACATCATCTCCGCCTTCCAATGCGTGACAGATGGTTTGCCACTAGGTTTTCGCCTTTCTTATCCCACTTACGTCAATTTTTTTGCAAATGTATGACCCATCGAATTAATCTGGTTTTGCATCTTTCGTCATCAAGTACTTAATGGCAGAATGACTGTGCACCACGACTTTGTTGCCAATCAACATGGGCCCGACCACGAAGCAGCGACACGGCCAATGCTCTTCTCTCGTGAGGGCATAATTTAGCCGAAAGCATCATTTAGGTCTGTTAGCATAGTAGATTACCTAAAGATTTTCGCTTCGCCTTTAACGCCCAATCGCTGCCGCTAGCCACACATGAGTCTCAAATGGGAAGGACCAATCTGGTGCCACAACAATAGGAGCTGAAACCAACTTATCCTTCAACACTGAGAATGCATGCAAACATTGCAAATCAAAGTCAAATGGGATCCCATGGACTAGGAGGTTAGACAATGGTTTTGCAATCCAGAAAACTTTGATGAACTACTTATAAAATCCGGGGCTGGTGGCTCAGAAAACTCGAATCCCTTTATCGACGAGGGTGGAGGCAACTTTTCAATTGGCTTCAATCTTCGGCCTGATCATCTCCATCCTCTGTTGAGATTCGATGTCCAAGGACAATACCCTCGTATCATGAAATTGGCACTTTTCCACTGAGTACTAAGTCGGGTCTCTTCACATCTTGCCAAGATGCCTCAAGTTTTCTAAACAATTGTCAAATGAATTTCCACATCGAGAAATCGTCCCATGAAGATTTCAATTGTCTTTTTCCACCATGTCGAGAATATGGGCCATCATACACGCTGAAAATTCGGCAGACGTCATCCAAAGGGCATCCGCCGAAATGCGAATGTACCATAAGGACAGGAATGTTGTCTTCTCCCGATCTTCGAGCTATGTACCTGGGTTGTAACCGAATATCCATCCAAAGCAATATCTATAACCGCTAATCAGACGAGCATCCGATCTAGAAACCCGCAATGGAAAGTGATCTTTTCGAAAGGGCCTTGTTTAGCTTCCGATAATCAATAGCAAATTCTCCACCCAGAATCGCCGGCATCGAAGAAGATGTTGTTTTCAATTCCGATGACTGTTCCTCCCTTTTTCGCACTAATTAACCGGGGCTTTATTCTTACAGACTGCCTGAAATGGGATAAATTACCCAAAGGTCTAGCTATTTTAGAATCCTCACTGACGACCTCCTTCATTGCTCGGATTTAACCCTTCTTACGCTCCACTCAAGGTTTACGCATCTTCTAATAAAAATACGATGCATGCAGAACATAGAAGGATCTAACCTTTAGACCGCCAGAGACCCATCCGAGTGCATGTTTGTGATCTCTGGCGGACCCTCAATAACTTCTCTTCCTCTAGTACCAGCAGATGCCGTAGATAATCACGGTAGCGAGATTTACCCCAAGGTATGCATACTTCCAAATGGCTAGGTAGAGGTTTTGTTCCATCTTGGGCGGTCGTCAACTGATGGGATCCTGCTTTAACTCCTTCTGCAGATTCAGCATTTCCGCTCTATTGTGTCTCAAAAGAACCATCCATTTAACACTTCGCCTTCGCCGTGCTCCCTGACTCATTCTCCACTAGGCTAGTCTCCAAAGGGTCAGTGAGACCACTTTGGCTAGACACTATAGCCTCAACTATTTTGGCCACGAAGCAAGTATCACTTTCTGCTGGGTGTCTCACTGCTTCAAACACGTTGAACTTTACTTCCTCTTCTTGTACTTCGCTCAGTCACTCTCCAGACATCAATCATTGCCTCGCCAGCTTGCAAGAAATGGTCTCTCCAAGATTATTGGTATTTCTTTATCTTCCATGTCCAAAACAATGAAATATCGAAAGATAAACTTTGCTACCTTAATCAAGACATCTTCTATTATCCTCTCGGATGCTTCAAAGATCCGTCAGAAGCCAAAGAGGATCGTAGTCGGGCGAGCCCTAATCCCAAACGCTTGAAACGGATAAGGGCATAATGATGACAAATGCACCAATCGTATTCTCTCAAAGATAAAGATTTCCAATGGTGCAGTGACAAGAAACCGCCTCATCCAGCTTTGCGGCGCTCGAAGGATGGTAATCGATTCCTCGCTTAAGTTCCACGCCAATCAACTAATCTTCTTATGGGAGAAGATGTCTTTCGCGAATTTTACATAACCGCATCCGCCTAGTAGCACGCAAACGATATCATATGCACGCACACATCCAGAATTTCAAGAATTTACAGATCTGGGGCTTTATGCTTCTCGAGACGCCGGGTAAGGAACCGGTACGCCTTGCGCCAGAGAGCTCTGGGGCGACCGCTTCTCCCGAGGTCAGTTTTATCCGCATCATCTTTTGCTCGGGCCGACGACCTCTCAGCTCTAACTCCGTTTCAATACCGGGGTCAGAATCGTATTTCCAATTTTTCCCACTTCTCAAAGATGACTGCCAACATGCTCATTCCCCATCTCTTCGCTGACCTCCTAATTGCTCTGCAGAACCCTGCCACTTTCTCTGGTCGCAGAATTTTAAGGCTCGCCCATTTCAGGCCTCCATTTGTGCCTCCAAACTTCTCAGTTGTGCTGCTTGATTGTTCAACTGGGTTGCTTGCTGCTGCATGTTTGCTTTAGTCTCATTCATAAAGGCAGAATGGGAAGTTAACATCTGTGCAAGAGCTTGTTCTAAATCCAACTTTTTCTCAGAGGGTGGTTCACTAGTTCGGTTCGATAACGTATTGTTTTGATTATTCCGCCACCCATATCCTTGATTATTCGGCTAATGCAGTTGCGATTATTACGCCGTCCTTGGCCTTTGATTCGATTTGTCTTGTTTCCCAATCTGACCCTTCTTTCTTTGTGATTGATTACGGTCGCTTTGGACCGCGTCACTGGGGCTTGCTCTCTTGTGGATTTCTGTGACGACCGTGTTGTTGTGCGGTCCACCACGGGATTCACATAACTCCCATGGGTTGAGTGCGGATAGTAGTTAACGGTTCCCCTTCTTTGTCTATTTAACTGTTTAGTCAGCTGTGCCACATGATTCACCAGATTGTTGAGGACCTCATTATACGTGCCACCAGGTGTTCTGAGTGTAGCCTTCTCTAGGCCATTGATTTAGTGTTGGTGTGACATCTTCTAAGATTTCATAAGCAGCAGTGCGTGGTTTTCTTCATGGTGCTCCTTCGGTGAAGCATCAATCATTGTTCTAGTTGCATTTCTCAGACCATTATAGAAGGTGGACTTGTCCATGCGGTGGGTCGGTGGTGTGGGCACTTCCGCAATAATTCGTGAAATCTGTCCCATGCCTCTGCCAGGTTCTCCCCCTCTAGTTGTCCAAAGGTATTGATCTCTTGCACAAGTTGTGCAATTTTCGAAGGTGGAAAGAACTTAGTCAGAAATTTTTGCACCAAATCATTCCATGTAGTGATTGAATCTGGTGGCTGACTGGTTAACCAGTGCTTGGCTCTATCTCCAAGTGAAAGTGGGAATAACCGCCTTTGAGCTTCTTGATGGCTTAATTGTACTTGATAGTATCACAAACTTCGATTAGTCGAATGCATGTTCGGGTTCTCATGGGGTAGTCCAGAGCAAGATGTTGAGAAGCATCTGTCTTGTGGCCGACTTCAATTCGAATTGTTTGCTTGAATAGGTGGCCGTCGATCATTGTGCGAACAACGGTTGGTAGTAATACGAACTCATCTAATAGCATGAAGGATCATGCAATTTGTATAAATGGCACAGGTGCTTGATTCATGTGATTCCCATTTAGGCCTCTCGTAGTTCGGTCACATTTCAATGCGAGATCTTGTTCTTCAGTGTTTTCCATGACTATTGGATTTCTAATATGTTCCATTCTGTTCTCGTGCAATCGTACGAAGTCTTTCTGACTCGAGGATCAAACGGGTGTTGTAGTTAGCTTGATCTACGATATGTAACACTTCTTTGAGCCTATCTTACTTGATAACACGAACGACAAAACCAAATTACCAGCGCCTTAAAAGATAGAACAAAACAAAAGTAAAGAAAATTTCAGAGTAATATCTGTTTGCTTAATTCTCTATATCAATTTAAACTTGTCCCCGGCAACGGCGCCAAAAACTTGACAGGCCGAAGCGCGGTGTGTAGATGCGCTGTAATGCGCGAGTGTGCGCTAAGCCTGGTAATATAGTGTACTTTCGGGTACGGATATCGATCCACGGGGGACGGGTGTATTGACTACAAAGGTTCGGCTTTTAAGATAATATCACGAAGAGATGATTTTAGGAAAGAAGGTGAATATGTGAAAGTCGTGAGTTTTAGATTCCTAATGATTATTGGTATTGAAGGCTAGGAGGTTATATCTCCCCTGTCACTTTTAATGGATTATTTCTTAAAAATATTATTATTCAATGTATTTACAATTTATCGTGGCGAGTGATCTTATACGAGATATCCTCTCTCGAGGTATATCCGCCTATCTAGTGAATAGAGTTGAGTATATCTCTCTATCTCAGCTCGGTATTGAATGCTTAAGCGTTCTAACGAAATGCCACCTTGGGATGAATATCTACATTGCGAATGTTGGAAAATTTGCTCTATCAAATCCTGGAAAACCTCATCTCTCGAATCTCGGATCTCTAGTGTGATTATGCTAATGTTGGCCAGACATTATCATATAATTGAACTACAGAAATAGAGCAGATGTAACAAATTGATAAACAACTGAATAATATAAAAGATCAAACTTTAATCCATCAGCTCTAATGAGTTAATGTAACACATAAATAAATCTAGAACATATTAGTGAAAAGATCAAAATGTTTAGTATTAAAAACATAATTCTAATATCCAAAAATAGAAAGCAGTACAAATCGGGCACTTCTCGAGAGTCTTGTGTCACTCACTCTGCAGGAATTCCGTGCCTTCGTTCGTACGCCTCCCCCTTTCCTCCGGATTTTTGAGTCATTCGTACTTTAAATGATAGGGTTAGGAACAATAAGAGAATTCAAAGTTTTTTTGAAATCATTGAATTAAGGGCTTGGTAACGACAGCAAGGTTATGTCGTGACAAAACATTTACGTCACAAAACATTGATGTTGTGACCAGTAAGAAAGAGCGATTGAGTAGTATGGAGGAAGGGAGATACGTATCGCGACGTAAAAGTGTGATAATGCCAACCACTCACTTCAAAAGCCCTAAATTTAATAACCTCAAATAAAAGTGGCGGAATTGAAGTCGCGACAATTCATAAGTGAAGCATTAATTAGCCACAAACATTGATTGAATTACCTTGATTGGAAACTAGCTTCATTCGCCCGACCCACATAACCATTCACGCCGTCTTATCACGAGATCTCTCGACCTCCGAAAACCACGCATTCCGAACTTTACGAAAAAACTTTCCTCTTGTCTCCGATGGCGAATTTACTGGTCCTAACCTAGAGCGAGATTATGAGGGAACACGAACAATCGAAGAAGAAACTTGCGAGAAACGGTTAAGATGAGATTCGTCGGGAAGAGCAAACGAGGAGAGATGCCATCAAAAACACAGAAACTCAGACAACTTCTCAAGACGGAGCGAGGGAAAGGGAAAGAAAGGGAAAGGGAAAGAAGAAGAAGTAGAAGATTTCATATCCGATGAAGCTTATTCAGTGGAAGAAATTACTATGCTAACAAAGGTTTATTACAGAGAGAGATTCAAAAAACCTGACTCTTTCAAGGAGATGATAAGCCGAGAGGATGGGAGAGTCTCTGCGCACACCAAAAAAGTAGGGTATCTGACAGTGAGAGTTTTATTCAATATGTGGTAGGAAGGAAGGATGGAAGCTAGTTTATGTTAGAGAAAGTGGGTCTCATCTGAAGCCAAGGCCATCAATAGAGGCCTATGGGATGACGATACACAAACATGGCTCCAAATTCGAAAATTTTGGAAAAACCGAATTTTAGAAAGATTCTTAGAAGCTCACGTGGAAGGGCGAGTTAGACCAAGAAGGAAAGCGAGAACTCCCGAACGGGAAGCCTCAGGGAGCGAAGGTATGGTTTACTTCCTTGCGTTTAGTTCCAACAAAACATTTATGCGAGTGAGGAGGAGCAGAGGCATGCTGGCGTATGCCATACTCAGGGGGTACAAGATCAATATAGGAGTTATCATAGAGGGAACTCTATCATGAGGTATGAAGGGAGACAAAGTGCGCTTCCCCACCCAGTAACAATCACGGAGTTCTATGCTTGAAGAATTTGGAGTGAAAGAGGAATTTGGGAGTCGGAAGAAGAAGTCACAGAGCTTCACGGCTCCTTACGACGGGCCCAGCGAGGGGCCGAGCCGGAGGAAGGGAGTCTTTGGTAAGAGACGAGTGAAGCCCAGGCGGGGACCCGAAAAGGAGACCCGGAGACCCGCGATCCAGAAGCGGAGGCACCCAGTGAACTCACGACAACAATGATTACATGTTTGCGATAATGAAGAATGGGGATGAAGACGGCCCGATAGACACCTCCATCCTTTGGCCGGTTCTCCTCCTGTGCGAGCGAAACTTCGACCTGGAGGATTCAAGGGAGCCTGAGAACGACTCGTGCAGAGCTCTCCATGCCTGCGAAGAGAATCGATGAAAGAAAAGGATTGGAAATTACAGCGGTCGGGAAAGTATTTATGAAAAAGGAGAATTGAAGAAGAGGGCCGGCTGATGGGAGGAAGAGCTAAATAGAAAGAAAGGGGCATGAGGTGGAGATCCAAGAGAGAGAACAACGGTGGAAAGAAGGCGAACGAGAAAGAGGAACGGATGGGAAAAATGTTGAAACGACGGGAGAAGGATTCGAAGAAATGAAGGAAAGAGATCACGATCACATTCTTGAAACTCAGGCGAGTCATGAAGCTTTCTATAACAAGCGGTTGTCCGAGACTCTCAACTCTAGCATTGTTAGAGAAAAGAGATAAAGGAGCATGACACCAAATTTGGGGGGCTTGAGATAAAGGGTTTCAAGTTACTATACAAATCTCTGAGAGGGAGAGTGAAAACAAATTGAAATAGAGACAAAAAGCAATGGGAGTACAAACCTCTGAGCGAAGGAATGTTTGGAAAATTTAGATTTGATTAACAACAATCTTTCTAAATTCTTGGAAGTCATGAGGCGAAATGGAGAAGCACAATGAATGGCAAGGGAAGGCTGAGGATGAAACTGAACAAGAAAAGTTGATCTCTCTATTAGGGTGTCATTGAAAGAAGAACAGCTTGAGAGGGAAACCAAGAAGAGAAAGGAAAGAAGGGAAATGAAATTCCCTTCATTCCCAGCTCATTTGAACACTTTAGACCTGGATCCCCCTGATATTTTTGCCACCTCTTCGAAAAAGAAAAAATAGACCTTCTCCTTGCCTAACCATTCTTACCATCCTTATCCATTACTGTGTATCCAACAGTTGCAAATGAATCAGAAATAAAATGAAAAATTTAAATTGAATTGTTGTGTACTATTTTGCATTTGATTGTTCAATGTTACGATGCTTTGTGGTTGCATGATTAGGAAATCAAAGTAGGAAATAGTTCCAGAATAAAAAGCTAGCGAGAAGGACGTTATCTTAAAATTGAATGAAAGGGTTAGAGTGGAAATAGTGAAATGAGGAAAAATTGCAGAATAAGGACAAAATGCATATCGTTTAATTGAAACACAAGGTGCAAAAAAATTACTTATATTTAAGCGGTAAGTCCAGTTAGAGGGAAGGTATCTGACAGATGGAGCAAACATATTTTTTGAGTTTGTGGTATGAACATTAAGTCCAAGGAACACGGTAGATATCAATTAACAACTACTCATAAATAAAAATGAGTCCAAGGAAACTCCTTTATAGTTAGTCACACATTTATTGAAATCCAGATTCTAGAATTTGTTAGATTATTGATTGAGGCGAAATCTAGGTGATACAGTTGTGAATGATGAGCCATTCTTGGATAGTTTGAGCCATTCAGCCATGTATTCATATCTTGATGCATATACGAGTAGTTCCAGAAATTGAGCCAACAAGCCTATTCTTCAAAATTAGACCAATGGAAACCCCAACTCATCCTAAGACATCAATCCTTAGTAAGAACCTATGATTACCCAGGAATTCCAAAGGAAGAAAGAAATGAAGTTTGAAGTATATATTATTTTTGAGGAACTCAAAAGGGAATGAAAAAAAAAGAAAAGGCAAAGAAACGAGAAATGCAACAGAAAGAAGGCTTCTAGGGATAAAAGTTTTTATCTTGTGGGTAACTCTCTTGAACTAATTAAGTTCTTATGGGTGTTTCAATACCTAGTACTTTAATGCCAACTGGTATGGGAGTTGCAACCCAAAGTTCGCTAAGAATTAGAAAGCCTAAAAAAATTTAAAACATTGCACTATCACGAATGGTGACAAACTAAGGAAAATTCCTCATTGAAATTACAGAGTGAGAAATAGGGGGCATACGGGTTCGGGTGGAAGAATCAAAGAGATATCGAACATGAAGTTTAGGGAGTTTATTATAGAAACTACAAGAAGGAGAGGCGAGAAGGAGAGAAAGGTTAGAGTAATGTAACCTAAAAATTCCTTCCATCTACCCATTACCCGGGCCTAACAATAAAAGCCCAAAGACACAGTTGATCTTGAAGGCTGAAATCATCTACATTAGTGGAGATCAATATGAAAAACAAGCCTATGGAATTTGGAAGAAAGGAAACAATCAAAATTGTGAAGAACTTTAGGGAGTTAAATGACTCAGCATGAAAATGAAGGAACAATTCATTATTCATGAGGATCCAATGAGTATATTGTTTGTAAAACAATTTCAACATGTTAGTTTGCATAGCATAATGAGTAGAGATTGACCTTGGCTTGGACTTGAAGCTAGATGTACGAAAATTTTGCATACCTTGCATTTCAATTAAATTGAATGCCCTTTGCGAACAAAGCAGAAAAATGTCCTTCTTGTTTGAGGACAAGCAATTCTTTCTTTTTCTTTGCTTGAGAGACGAAGCAAAATTTTAAGTTCAGGGGAGTTTGATGAGCTTAAAGTCATCATTTTTGGTCATTTTTACGTTCGATTTTCATCTAGAAATGAATAATTAATATACGAAATATGAAGAAACTCACCAAATTTTTATTAAGCGGGAAGAGAGAGAAAGAAGAGTAGAAAATCGACCAATAGGAGTGGAGGAAAGGTGCGGTCGAATGGAGCGAAATGAAAAAGAAGCTGTTTGAGTCGTTGATGCGATTTTGGGGGTTTACAGTCGATCCTTGAGGTAGACATCGAGAACGACCAGATCAAAGGCTGCAAAGGCGTGAAGAGATGTCGCGACAAGATATTGGCGTCGCGACATCGAGACTTGTTTCGGTCGAAGCCTCTGGTTCATAAGATGATGTCGCGTGAGGTGATGTCGCGACATCAGAAGACATCGAGTTGAAGGCTGCGAGATGACTTGAGCGGAGAATTCGCGACAAGAGATGTCGCGACAGCCGGGAGAAAACAATTGAAACACTGCCAAGGCAGAAAGATGTCGCGACAAGATAGTGATGTCGACATCAAGAATGTCAAATCAAAGGCTACATAGAGTAAAGTTGGCGTCGAAGCTGTGAGATTGATGGCCGCGACATCGATGATGTCACGGCAGAAATTCAGAGTGCGACGAACAGTGACTTGGGCCTGGATACTCTAAAATCCACAACAGGCTACATTGGGATTAGGGCCCAATTGAGGAACCCTATAAATACGCAGCTATCCAGCTCATTAAAGCAGCTTGGCGGCCACAGACGAGAGGTCTGGATAGCTGAAAGCTCATTTTCTTTTATTTTCTTTTCTTTTCTTTTATTTTTCTTAATTTTTTATTTCCGTCGTTTTAGAGCAGATTATGCTCTCGTATTTTTATTTTCGTTGTATTTTCTAAATCTGGATATTTATCGTTGTTGAAAATTTGGAATCACGAGATTTCAATTTCTTTTCAAATTACTACACGGAATGTTTGGAAGTTGAGACAAATTTAAGATTCGATTGTTTCGGTTCAAATTGCGATTATTCTTATGATCGGGAGAATGCGTATCGTGTAATTCGATGAGTGAAATCCGGCTTCCATTAAGTGAGCGTTATAGTCGGAATTTATCTTTCTGTAGTCGTTTCAGTGACTTGTTAATTCCGGTTAATGAATTTACTTACGGTTTTGGGTTTATTGTCTTGGGATGCGAATATCCCGAGTTTCTTATACGTTAAGATTGAGTCATTGCTCGATTTCAGGAGGTCTCACGGTGACACGGGAAGACATTCTGAGGTAATGTACATTTCTTTGAGTATACTAACACTGCTATTATGAGGGATCTTTTGAGCTTTGTAGTTCACTTGAATGGAAATCCTCTTCTCACTTGAAATCAGAGCTGAGTTGAATGAGTTATCTATTTAAACAAGCAAGAGTTCACTCAATTCGGATAGTGAGACTAATCCCGTGTTAGCTGTGATCTAATCAAGGAAAGGTTGATCTATTCTAATTTCGAGGAGGAACGGTCACGGAAGTTGTATATCATGACCGATGGCAGGGCTAAGGTTCTGAGTCCGTAAAATGGGTATAGGAAGTATTGAAAATACCCGATTGAGGAAGTCCTTTTTAAGTAGTTATCTAATTCCACGTATTAGAGAATCGGGTCATAAATTAGATAATGAAATGTGGAGTGTGGAGAGATCCGGTACTGGCATGTGGACGAATTTTGAAACTTGATATAATCAGAGATTTTATCGAAATTAACTCACAGTCGATAGTTCACTATAAGCGTCTATTGATGTGTCTTGAGGATAACTATTGATGTCGAGTTCTTTTATTAGAAATTCATTCATTCTTTATTCTTTATCTTTCGGTATGTTGGATAGTTCGGTTATTTTCCTTTTGTTCGTTTAATTTTCCGGCTGCACCTTAATCTTTGGATCCTATTATCATTTTGTGGTCGAATAGTATGGAAATTGAGTGAGTCGGGGTAGTTGATTTAAAATTCTTGAGATCTCACATTGGGATCGATATCTGGACTTAAATCCATTTTATTACTTGTCGACCTGTGCACTTGCAGAATATCAGACCAAAACCAAACTTTGAAAATGATTTACTCTAAGAGATTGGTGGTTTATATAGTATAAGGATAACAAGTTTTTTGAATGCTTGGATTGCTAGGGGATTAGACAATAGTCCTTTGGTAATAGTGTCATAAATTTTATGCGAGTTCTTTGGTCCGATTAACGGAGTTTGGGGTTGCGAGATGGACAACCAGTCAGCTGGTAATAGTGTCATAATTGCATAATATTGTATTTGGACTTTGGTTAACATTTGATTGATATATACATCGGAGGGTAGTCCACAAAACAAATAAAACTAATGGTTCTCATACGTGGCTTAGGCAGGTGTGAGTGAGTCGGTGAGGACTCGGGATACGAGTTATACAGTTAGACATTCAAGTAGGGTCATGCATTTACTTGGATGTGTGTTTATTTTGGAGCATTGCACTGCACTTAGGTGGAGAGTAGCCCATTTCGGGTGATTCCACTAATGAGCATTAGCTCACCCTGTCGAGGGATACTATTTTACAGGTACAGGGAGCGTGCGAGGAGACGGCTCGTCCTAGAGGCCGCTTTAGAAGAAAGCCGGATTGTGCCTTTAGTTTTGTGATGTATACATGTATTAGAATTGTTTTAATTTTAATATATGTGTTGTATAAGAGTAAAACATTTGAACTCTTAGAACTATTGGATATAGTTGGATTCATAGTTGGTATGTTTTATGGGTATTGTTGAGGGGCCCAAGTGGCCGTTTTATTCATGTTGTGGTTATATTAGACTGTTTGGGACAGGTTTATGCAGGTTTGCATTTGGGTAGAGCTCCGTACAAGGGGCTACGCCTGAATTTATGAGTGGCGATCGGGTAACCCGACATCCACTTGTATTCCTTGGGTTGTGGTGGATCAAACGGACCCCGGGTTTTGGGCGTCATGACTTGGTATCAGAGCCTAGGTATACGGCTACCTAGGGCTTGAGGGGATTTGGGCTTAGGCCATAGTCGTGTAAGAACATCACCACTATGTGTGATTCGATGTTGAGTTTAGGTATGAAATTACCTAGGAAAATCGCGGGACAAAACTAGGACACTGCATGCATGTGTTTGGTGTGTTTTGTGTGATTTGATGAATTTGTTGTGTAAAAGATATGCATAACATGAATTATGTGTTGTGATTGTTGTGTGCTTAGTGATTAGCACATAGGAAAAACATGATGTGTTGCAAAAACTTTTAGGAGTTTACAGTGTGTAAACTGGAACAAAGAAAGTGATAACTGAAATAAATTTTAATCAATTTATTTTGTTTATTGGATGATAAAATAAATTTTTTTTTTAAAATTTTTTTTGTTGTATGGATGCAGTATTCAAGTTACTGCATGTATGAAGTAGCAAGGAAGGCTACTGATAGAAATGGAAAAAAAAAAAGAAAAAAGAAAAAAAAAATTAAAGTTTAACTCATAAATTACAGGTAGGTAAATAAGCGGCGGAGTTAGACTCACGCATCTTAGGAGTAGCGGGAGAAAGCTCTTGGAGGTTTTGAAAAAAAAAATACATTTTTGTGCAGGCGAAGCTGGAATGGCTACGCCCAGGCGGCCAATAGCTCACGCCCGATTTCGGCGTTGGGTCGCGACCTAGTTTTGAAGTCGTGACAAGCGAGAGGAACACCCGGTCTGCGCCAAGGCAAGAACGCTCTGGCGGCGCCCGCGATAAGCGCCGGTAGCGTGACGCTGGGTCGGGCGAGCGGAATCGCGACATCGTTTTGGCGTTGTGACCTGGGCTGGAGGGTTGGTGTGTGACATCGCACAGTGTCGCGACTGGTAGGGTTATGAGTAAGAAGTCCTTGGTCGTGACATGAATATCCACGTTGCGACCTGGGGTGGACAGATTGAGGTCGCGACATCGATTTGAGGTCGCGACCTGGGTTAGTCTAGAGAGTGTTGCAACCTGGAATTTTGAGGTTGCGACAGGGTTAGAAGCTTTGAGGGGCAGCTTGAGGTCGTGACATCATTTTTGAGGTCGCGACATGGGTGCTTGATGGGGAGGTCGCGGCACGGAAATCCCAACGTGAGGCGGAAATGAGGTCGCGACATGAAGTTGATGTGCGACATAGAGATAGTCTCGGGAGGTCGTGACTGAATTTTGATGTCGACCCTAGGCCTTGTCTTGTAGGTCGGTTGGTGTGGCTTGCACAGGTTTTGGTCGCGACCCAGGGTAAAGTTTGCCTTAGGCGGTCGAAGCCAGCGCACGCCCAGCAAGTGTGACTGCGTTGTTGTACGCGCGTGACAACTGCGACCCCGGTCGGTTGTGCGCGCGCTCGGCGGCGCCACGAGCACAGGCACTACGCTACTTGCGAGTGTGCACGCGATCTGGTTTACGGGTGTCTTGTGGCTGTGCACCTGACCCGGTTCTAATGACGGTCTTGTTTAAGTCCTTTGTTTGGACAACATGTTATGGATGATTTGTTTATAAGCTAGCATTCATAGGAGTAAAAAAAAAAAAAATACAAAAATTTTAAAAATTTTCTTGTATATGATTCAAAATATGAGATATTTATATTGAAGTTACTATAAATGCATCGACGTAGTATGTGAATTTTTTTTTTCCGGTGTATGAATAGTGTCTTGGGGCTGTGTTTGAGCCTTAGAGATACTGCATTGAAATTTAATCTGCCATGTTAATTGTGTAGATGGCTAGTAAAGGACGAGGACGAGGACGTAGAGGGCGTCCACGGGGTATTGGTCAGGCACCATCAGTGTTTGATCAGCAGACTTTTGTTGATGTTGTAGGTATTACGGCGAGATCTTTATCGCCACGGTTTGGTATAGCCGGAGTGAACAAGAAGATCCTGGTAACCTCGGAGGTTTGAGGGCGCATCATCCTCCGACATTCACAGGGGGAGGAGATCCGATGGTGGTAGACCATTGGTTCATGCGGATCGAGAAGGTGTTAGAGGCTATAGAAATTACCTCGGCGCGACCGGTTCGTAGTTGCGTTCAATTTAGAGGGTGAGGCTGAGTATGGTGGAAATGGGCGGGACCTCCTAGAGACTTAGAGCTATAGCATGGGCGGAGTTTCGAATTTGTTCATGGGTAAGTACTTTCTAATTCTTGCGGAGGCATGCGAGAAGGCTCGAAGTTCTTGGGAAATTTGAAGCGGGCGATGAGCGCCGATGGACTACGTGGCTAGATTCCACGAGTTAACTTGATTTCTTGATGATTAGGTGGCGAGCTGGCGAGTGGGGTGATTCGAGAGATGGTGAAGTTGTCCATTAGGGCCAGGATTGTAGGACTTCGCCTACAGGATATGGACTCCATGGTTGGGACGACCCTAACCATAGAGAGAGAGTTGGGCTTAGAGGTTGAGACCTTGGAGGAGCCTTTGTACGTGAGTTTTCCCATAGGGACTAGGGTGAGAATATGGTGATATGTCGAGTTGCGAGTTGGAGATCTGGGGACTCTACTCATAGTGGACTGAGGATCATGGACATGTAGGAGTTCGATGCCATCCCCAGGGATGGGTGGGCGCTTGACTTACGGGGTCGTTATCGATTGTGAGCGCCGGGAGGTTACCTCACACGCGGGGCCCAGTACTCGTGTGGTGTTTCAGGGAGACAAGCATGACATTTTGCCCCATACAGTATATGAGTCAAGGTGTCAGGGACGGTTAGCGGGTTGGCTAGCGAGCCTTACCCTGGAGGACGAGGAGAGACCAGACTTAGATCTACCTCGAGTAGTATGCGAGTATGTGGATGTTTTCGGATAAGCTACGGACCTGCCTCCACGGTGTGGGCAGTATCGAGTTACACCTGAGTACTTCCGCCCATCTCTGCTGACTCCGCTAGGATGGCACGGTTGAGTTGCGGGAACTGGAGTCCCGATTCACAGGAGCTATTGGACAAAGGTTCATAAGGCCAGAGCCCCTTCACTATGGGGCGCTCCGGTTGCATTTTGCGAAAAAGAAGGATAAGACCCTCCGTGCATTGACTGTAGGCAGGTTGGAACGGGGGTTACGATCGAGAATCGGTACCCATTGCCGAGGATTGACGATTTGTTTGTTCAGTTGAGAGGAGCGCGAGTCTACTCCAAGATGGACAACCGTGCGGTTACCATCGGGTGAGGGTTAGGGATAGATATCCTAAGATGGCGTTTAGGAGCGCGTTATGGTCACTTTGAGTTCTGATTGATGCCCTTTGGATTGTGAATGCGCAGCGGCATTCATGGATCTCATGCATCAATTTCCAGCACACGAGAGCCTATCTAGATCGGTTGTACGTTGTCTTCGTGGATGACATCTTGATCACACTCCCAATCAGTGGGAGCATAGGTATCACTTGGATTGTGTTCTCAGGTTGTTCGAGACCATCGGTGTGCGCGAGTTCGGTAAGTGCGAGTTTGAGAAACTGCGGGGGGCGGATTTTTGGGACACGTGGTGTCGACATCAAGCGTGTCAGTGGACCTAAAGAAAGTTGAGGCCGTGATGAGTTGGGAGAGACTGAAGTCAGTCTTCGAGATACGTAGTTTCTTGGGATTGGCTGGGTATTACAGGAGATTCATTGATGATTTCTCCAAGATAGTAGCACGTATGACTAGGTTGACCCGGAAGGAGGTCAAGTTTGATTGGGATGACCGATGCGAGGAGGCATTCTAGGAGTTGAAGAGGAGACTTACTTCAACTCCAATCTTGATAGTTCCGGACAGGGGAAAGGGGTACACAGTGTATTGTGATGCCTCGAAGGCCGGATTGGGATGTGTTTTGATGCAGTCCGGGAGGCTAGTAGCTTATGGTTCTCATCAGTTGAAGAATCACGAGCAGAATTACCCCACACAGGACATGGAGTTGGCAGCCGTAGTCTTCTCCTTGAAGATTTGGCGCCACTACTTATACGACGAGGAGTTCGAGGTGTACTCAGACCATAAAAGTCGAAGTATGTTTTCTGTAATGGGACCTCAATATGAGGCGGCCTTGATGGATGGAGTTCTAGAGGATTATGACTTCACTTTGCATTACACCATCCATTAAGGCAAATGTGGTGGCTGACCACTCGGTCGGAAGTCCACGGGCGTTGGCTAGTATAGCTTCGGGAGTGGCGGATGCCCGAGGCGTGGGACGAGTTTGGGCTCTGATACAACGACGAACTCGAGGTATAGGGAGTTTAGTACACCGTCTCTGTTGGCTTGAGTGATTGAGTCCTGGCGGCGGGGGGCGGAGATGAGTGTCCATCGGGGGCTAGGAGTACGGAGTCAAGTCTGGTGAGGCTGGACCGTTCACGTAGATGGTAGGAGTCTTCGATATAGGGCGGGTAGTGGTTCCCCGGTTAACGAGTTTGAGAGAGGAGATTCTCGGGGGTTTCAGCATCTCGATTTTAGGTGCATCCGAGGTGGCACGAGAAGATGTACGGGATCTTCGTCGCGGTACTGTGGAGTGGGATGAAGAGACACGTAGGGGACTTTGTTCGACGTGTCTCACATGTCGGCGGAGTTAAAAATGAGCACCGGAAGCCAACGAGCTGCTTGGCCATTGGAGGTGGGTTGGTAGAAGTGGGAGCACGTCACGATGGACTTTGTGACCCACTTGCCACGGACGCAGCAGAAGCATGATGCGGTATGGGTGATAGTGAACCGGCTCACGAAGTCGGCACATTTTCTAACCGTGCGGATGACCTTCGCCTTGGAGAGATTCTGCTGGTTATACATTCGAGAGATAGTCCGGCTACATGGAGTACCAGTATCCATAGTGTCCGATAGGGACTAGGGTTCCTGACACACTTTGGAAGAGTTTCCAAGGTTATGGGCCTACGGTGACAATGAGTACAAGCGTTCCGCCTCGAGACGGATGGTCGTCACGGGAGGACTATCTGGTGCTAGAGGGACATGCTACGAGCATGCGTCCTGGATCATAAGGGCAGCTGGGAGGAGCATTTGCCCTTTATGGAATTTGCCTACAACAACAGTTACCAGGCGAGTATACAGATGGCACCATATGAGAGGCCATGTAAGTCACCGTTATGTTGGACGAGGATGGGGAAAGTTTCCATCATTGGTCCCCGATGCGATTAGAGACACCTTCGAAGGTGAGGCTTGTCTGACAATGGCGTCTTCTCACGGCTCGGGCGCGAAGAACTATGCGTGTCGCGACGTCGGCCCTAAGAGAGTTTAGGGTTAGAATCATGTCTTCTTGAAGGTGATGCCTAAGAGGGGCGTGGTCAGGTTCGGCAAGCGTGGGAAGCTATCGCCGAGATTCATAGGGCCTTTCGAGATACTCGAGAGGATAGGCATTGTAGCGTACCGGTTGGCTTTGCCGCCCAGCATGTCAGGTGTCCACGAGGTGTTTCACGTCTCCATGCTCCGGAAATATACTCCAGATCCAGCTCATGTGGTGGATTGAGGACAGATTGAGGTTGACAGGATGAGACAGCCGGAGGAGGGACCAGTGTGCATTGTTGATAGCCGTGACTGGGTTTTGCGGCCTTGAGGCCAGTGAGGCTAGTGAGGAATGCTTATGGAGCCCAGCATGGAGTGGAGGGGTCTACGTGGGGAGCGAGGACACGATGCGGGCCACTATCCTTTCTTGTTTAGGGATGAAGGTCGTGGTTTGGTCTGGTTTAAGATTTAAATGGTTGTTTACATGCATGGTAGGTGCACGTTGCATATGCATGTGAGTGATTATGGTATTGTCCTAAATTCGGAATGAGAATTCCTTTTAAGGAGGAGAGAATGTAAGACCCGAGAAATTCCAATTTCTGGAAAAAGGGCAAAATCGTAATTTCGATTACAAAATTGTAATTTCGGTTAGAAAAATTCAGAATTTATTCTCTAGATCTCGGATGATGAAACAGATTTCACCGTTGGAATCGTCTCGCTAAATCTAGCTAGCACGTAAAATTTCGTCGAATTCCGAAACAGTCGGAATTTACATGTTTTCAAGGCATCGCGGTTCGGGTGCTGTAAAACGATTTTGATCTTGACGAAAGTCACATAACACGTACTCATATTGCCATAAGTGGCATGAATAGAAAGGATGAAAATGGACCGGCCCGAGATAGTCTTGGGAATGTCAGAAACACTAGGAAAATAAGGACATAAATGTCATTTTTTTTGGAATTGTTTTAAGTTAGAAAAGGACAAAAGAGGAATAGTGTCATCCTCTTCAAAAAAAAAAAAGCAAAAAGGGAGAAAAACGTGAGAGGAGGGGAGTCTTACAGGAAGCTTGGATCTCATTTTTTAGAGAGAGAGTGTCTTCCTTCTCTCTAGGTTTTTAAACGATCCGACCGTCGGTAGTCTTTGGGACAAGAAGGAAAGTTGCTCTATGCGGAGAGGGCTTCGCGTGGGTACCGGAATTAGGGAGTTTCAACAAACTCCGAGAGGTAGGGGTTTCTCCATACTTGGGTTTTACACTTTATTTAAGTGTTTTTCAATGTTTCGGTTAGCTTGAGGCCGTGAGGGGCCGTTTGATCGGTTCCAAAACTTGGAACCGAGGTGTTGGATTTTTGAGACCCTTGTGGACAGTCCGTGACTGTCCATGGGCTGTTTGGAGTGCCATGGTGAAATGCATGCTATGAATGTATGCTTTGATGTGTATGAGGCCGAATCGGTAGAAATGCGGGTTCATAAAGTGAACCGATGGTGTATTTTGAAAGGAGCATTAACCGAGGTTTTCTTTGTTCCCGGCGATCACACAATAATTTTTGTGAAAATATGTGTTTGGTCAGTGATTCAAGTGGAATTGCTCGTGTTTGATCATTAGCCCACGTGAGCTAATTTTGATGTATTCAAATGAAATTACTAACATGATTGTGATTAATTTTATGTGAATATATTCATGTTTATATATTTGCATGTGTTATATTTATGCAGATTGGCATCATGCATTCCATATGCCCAGCTAGGAGCACCCTAGGATGATAGAGGTGAGTCGTAGAGGAATTGAGTCCCAGAGAAAATGGTTTCGGAGGGTTGTCTAAAAATAATATTGATCGGAGGGTAGTCTATACTAAAATATCAATCGTCGGAGATGGCCCAATTGATATATACATCGGAGGGTAGTCCACAAAACAAATAAAACTAATGGTTCTCATACGTGGCTTAGGCAGGTGTGAGTGAGTCGGTGAGGACTCGGGATCTGAGTTACTCTGGTGGAAGCGTTAGTGGGGATCGTCATTCTTGGATGTGTGTTTGTCCAGAGCATTGCACTACACTTAGGTGGAGAGTAGCCCCATTCGAATTGATTCGCTCTTGAGCATTAGCTCGCCTGTCGAGGATGCTATTTTGCAGTACGGGAGCGGCGTGCGGAGTGACTCGTCCTAGAGGCCACTTTAGAAGAAAGCCGGATTGTGGCTTTAGTTTTGTGATGTATACATGTATTAGAATTGTTTTAATTTTAATATATGTGTTGTATAAGAGTAAAACATTTGAACTCTTAGAACTATTGGATATAGTTGGATTCATAGTTGGTATGTTTTATGGGTATTGTTGAGGGGCCCAAGTGGCCGTTTTACTCATGTTGTGGTTATATTGGACTGTTTGGGACAGGTTTATGCAGGTTTGCATTTGGTAGAGCTCCCACGTACAAGGAGATACCTTGATTTTATGAAGTGAGCGTTTGGTAGACATCCACTTGTATTCAGCCAGGGTTGGGTGAGTCAAACGGACCCCAAGTTTGGGGGCGTCACAATTTTAGATGCAGGCTTGTCAAATATCAGTACAAGGCTTCAAGAACCTCCCAATGGTAAAACATATTCTCCAAAGATGATTATCTAAAGAGTCATCTACTTTAAAATATATTTTTGATTAAAAAAAAAACAATTAATGAGTGATAATGAGTTTTCATGAGCTTGTTTCATTAAAGGAGTTTAACAATATCGAATTCAATTTTATAATATTACTTTACTGATAATATGATATTAAGTTAAATATTTAATATAATTAAATGTCAAGATTATATATAAATGTTTATGATTATTGAGCAATATTATTAATTTTTTCTGTTTAAATTTTTTTTAATTATAATTTATTTTTAAAAATGAATAGTTTTTTTTATTCAATACCAAGAAGATAAAACATAGTTGTTTAATTTTTTTTTTTTTAAATAAATCCGCATTACAATTTTCAATTTTTTTAAACAGAAAAAACTTGAGCTGTGAATGGTTATGTTATAAATATATTCATATAAGTTGTAATAATAGTTATGTCGAATCAACCAAGTGGTAGACCAAAAGAACGTTTTTAACAAAAGCATCAGACACCTATGAATAGTTGATGGTTGGATGTACTATAAGGCAAGTTAGATTATTGTAAGTCCTATTTTCAAAATAAATGAATGACATTAGTCTTATAATATTTTATCATTCTATAGTGGGTAAGATTCATGTAAGTGACAAAAAGATATATATATATATATATATATATATATATATATATATATGAATTTTAAATTTTAATATAATTGTGAGTGACATGCTATGAAACATAAGTAAATTGTTTGATCTATATGTAATATGTAATATGTAATTGAATTACATTGATTGTATATTGATTCATATACATGCTACTAAGCCTTTACTTGAATGTACTGTTTTCACTTATTTTGAATTAAAAAATTGTTAGTATTGATAAATGCTAAAATATGAGTACAAAAGCTCAAATTCTAGATATACCAAGGCTTAGCCTATGAACCTTTACCACCTCCATCTTCGTCAAGATCTAGGTGTGTCTTTCTGTGTGATGAAAAAAAGACTTGGAAAAGACTGAAATGCGGGAACTCATCCAAAGTCAGGGACAGTTCCCATGAAATACTTTTAGTTTGCTACCTTTTTTTAAAAAAATTATGGAACTTATCACATTTTATAAATGTAAATATTAATTCTTGCTACCTTTTATTTGTGTGTATGAATAAATAAAATTATTTTGTATTTGGTAGAATATTTTCAATTATAGATTAAAATGGTGTTATCATCTAATTAATTAATCAATTAGGTGCTATAATTTTTTAAAAAAAATTAATTAATTAAACATGCTATGATTTTCTAACTATTATGCAGATCATGAATTTTTTGCAATGAAAAACTATGACTTAGCATTTTTTGTATCTTCTCCATCCAACAATGATAGCCTCAGTATTATATCATCAAAATGACCCACTTGAATTCTATGACTATGACTATTGAATAGCATGGAAGGGATTCTTTACTTTCATCTCATTTTTTTTTCCATTGAAGATGATTTTCTCTCTAAGACAAAACATATCACCAACTTATTCCTAGGTCTTCATATGGTCATGGACGTAATGATGGTATTTTGGTTAAGGTTTGAGAAAAAGTATTTGTAGCAAATTCTCTAGCCTTACTGTGAAGAGTCCACTTGTAATAGCATATTATGAGATCAACACATTCTTATGACACCAAAGACTTAGATAAGAAAAAGAATTAAAATTAGCTATGTTATTTTCAACTTTTTATGCATAAATATAAAACAAGCTTAATATCTTAAGAATACAATTAATAAAATTTGATATACAATTTTTATGTATTTTCCTATTGTTTGAAAGAATTATAATGATGCTTGTAAAAAATACTATTTTTTTTTAAATAATTGATGATGACGTTTTTTAAGTTCCATTTTTCTTAAAATATTATAATGAAAATTTCCATATTTATCATTGTTGCAATAATATAGAATAAAAGGAAGTCATGTTAGATCATTTGTAAATATCATATTAAAATGCACAAATAAAATTTAAACATTATAAAGGATATATTTTCACATGAAGAATAAATATCAAATTCAATAAATTTTTATAAAAAATATTATACTTTAAAATCTTAAAGTTCGCCTATTGCCTTAGAATTTTCTTTCAAGTTGTTTGTAGATGAGATTGGGTCACAGATAAAAATTAAAATTAAAATAAAATAAAATTGAGGTAGAGATTTTCAACATTTAGTAATATAACCTTAATAAATATAACAATAGATTTATAAATGAGGTTAAATTGGCTTGTAAATTATTTGTTAAGATAATTTTTACCAACCTTGACATTGAAGTATTTGAACTATATATATATTGACTTTTAATTTTTTCTATCAAGGTTATTATCATATATGTCATTATTGCTTTTATTTAGATGTCTTGACATATGAATATATTAATTTTATATTGCCTTATAAATTCTCTGTCAAAGTTGCATTATCATAAGTCATGAAATAATCAATATAATTCATATATGTCATTATTCCTTTTAATTAAGTTTTATATGTCATAGTTACCCATTTAAATAAAAAATATTGACATATATTGCCTTATGTCAAGGTAATATATGTCAACAATGACCATTTTCTTGTAGTGATTGAAGAAAAACAAAATCAATCAACACCCACGAAGCGATTCCCGGAAAAATCCCAAACCCATCAGCGAAATCCGGAAGAGAATATGAGATTGCATGGGTAGCAACACTCACGTTGAAGAAAGAGGTGAAAATTTGAGGCTTTTGATACAAGCCAAGTGAGGAACGAATCCGCCATAGGAAATCCTAGGGTTTTACGAAAAATTTTCTTTTTAGGGTTTCATTTGTTTATAAGTCATTTTCTTGTTCTTCAACCCCAACCAATTCTTTAATTCCTTCTTTTTGTTCTAAACCCTACCCATCAATACCCATCAAAAAACCATACTCAAGAAATGCCTCTCCACCTCCAAGACCATCTTCGGCCACCGCCGCCGGCCACCGATTCTTCAATAACTCAGTGTCTTCTTGCCGAGGACTAGGTAATATCTGATTTCTCATCGAAGCCACGAGCATTTTATCTATTCAGCTTCTTGATATATTTTCATTTTTCTTTATTCTGCTCCTGGATTTTGTTTTATAGCACTTCATTTATCAGTGATTTTTTTATTATTTTGTTTTATAGCACTTCATTTGTAAGACCCGAGAAAATTCCAATTTTCTGAAAAAGGGTAAAATGGTCATTTCGGTAAAAACCCAAATTTTTTCTAGATCTCGGATATGAAAACGGACTACTTGTTGGAATCGTCTCGCGAAATCTAGCTACTGCGTCGTTTCGTCAAATTAGAGATAGTTGGAATTTCACGTTTTGAACAGAATTATCGGGTGCAGTAAAACGATTTTTGAGAGACATGTGATGTAACAAAAGTCACCTATTACATGTACTCTTGTGACACATGTTGCAAGATTAGAGAGATGATATGAATAAATGGCCTAGATAGTGCTAAGTGCCAAAAATCAAGAAGAGGGGACATAAGTGGAATTTTTGAGATGTTTAATGATTATAAGACGAAAGATGAACAGTGTTCATCTTCTTTCATTTGAGAATAAAAGCGGAAGAGGTGCGATGAGCTTGGATTTGTGATTTCTAGAGAGAGAGTGTGTTCCTTCTCTCTAGATTTGTGGTCGTTCGAGCCGTGGTTTACAAACTGACTTGAAAAACAAGAGAGTCGTTCTACTGTGGCCAGAGAGCTACGCGTGGACACCGATTTGGTGGAGTTAAATGACTCGAAAGAATTTAGGGATCTTTTCCTACTTGTGATATTCTTTGGTTAAGAGCCATCTTTGGTTAAGAGCCATCTTTATGGTTAGGGATATTCTGAGGCTTGATTTTGCCGTAAATTCGATCTCAAAACCTTTGAACGGAGTGGAGAAAATCCCAAATTTGGTAGCCGTGAACAGTGCCAACCCGAGGGTTTCACTGTTCACATGAATAGTGACGTGATTTTTTCTGTGAATTTTTATGATGTTAAATGATTCAAAATGAATTGCTTGTGTTTGCTAATTAGCCCATGTGAGCTAATTTTGGTGTTATTGATGTGAATTTAATAACATGATTTGTTTGAATTAATTATGTTAATATATATGCATGTGAATATATTCGCATGAATGTTTTAGGATTATCATGCATTCCATATCTGCTGGAACATAGAATATTAGGGTGAGTGCATGACATGAATTCAGAAGAAAGCGAAAATGTTTGTGAAAGGAATTTCAAAGAAGATTTTCCGAAGAATTGCTTTAGAGAGTTGTCCAGTAGTTCATCTCGGAGGTGGACCCATGACTGTTTCGGAGAAATATCCAGCAATTCGCCTCGGAGGGTAGTCCAATGTATTTACTGAAATTCGGTAGTGAGTTTTCGAGAACAAAAAGCTTTTGTTTTGAAAACTGGATATTTTACTCGCATTCGGCTTAGGCATATGTGAGGGAGTCGGTGAGGACTCGGGACATGGGATTGGTCATGTAGACATTCGAGTAGGTTCATGTAATTGCTTGAATGTGATTGTTTGCCATGGCATGTGCACTTAGGTGGAGAGTAACCCATGTAGAAAATTATCTCTACTAGGCTTTGCTCACCCTGTCGAGGGATCACTATTTCAGGTACATGGAGTGTACAGGAGGACGACCCTCGCTAGAGGCCGCGTTTTAGAAGAAAGCCATATTGTGGCTTTGGTATTGATTTTGTATAACATGTATTAGAATTGTAAATTTTAATATGTGTTGAATTAAGAGTAATGTAAAAACTCTTGAACCATGTAATATATTTGGTTGGATATATATTTTATGGGTATTAATCTGGGAACCCCAGTGACCCATTATTTTACTAGCATTGGACCCTATGTGGTCATTGTGTTGGGACAGTTTGTATCTTAGGTAGAGCTTGTAACGCCAGATCCAGGGAAGAGTGTGATGACAATGCAATAGGGGCATATAGAGCTCTAAGTGTCACATAGTAATTATTTGGAGACTAAGTGGGAAATTAAAGTTTATGGAACCAGGGATTTGTGTATGAACAAGGTGCAATTGTCATTGTAAATAGGACATGAATATGAAAATCATTAAGAAAGTGTAGAGATGGGCCACAATACAAATAGCATAAGTTACAATTGAAAATTAAAGAGATGAGGTCAAATTTCCAATTAATGAAAAGTTGATATTATAAATAACAAAGAGTTGATACCAAATGTTGAGTGCTGAGGACTAAGTGCAATTAAAGGAGAGTTGAGATTAAATAGAGATGAGACAAACAAATGGTCATTTGTCTCATTTTAGGCTAGGGCTTCACGTAAGAAGGGAGAGGGAGCGAAAGAAGAGGGAAGAGGGGAGGGGAAGAGAAAGGGGAAGAGTGGAAGGACCAAGTAAGGTAAGTTTTCATTTGGAAATCATGGGTAATTTGATGTCATGAGGCTTTTGGTATGCATTTCGTGGAACTTAGTTACTCACTTGTTAGGGTTGGTGGAGATCACATTAACCCTAAATTCTTGAAATTTTTGTGAAAACCCCAATTGGTGAAATTAAACATGGAATGCAAATCGTAATTTTATGGTTTTGTAAGAATTGGAGGACACTTGGGTAGAGTTCTTGCGTTTCACCTAGGGTTTTGTGGTATGAAGTTCCAAATCATAATTCAAAGTGTTGTGAAGTTGGTTTAGGATGGAGTATGTTAGTTTTGATGAATTGTTGTAAAGGAGAATGTTAGGTTTTTAAGGAAACATTCTGTCAAAATTTGGTAGGAACCACTGTTTTTGTTTTGGTTATAGATTAAGTTATAATCATCCAAATGAGTGATTCCCAGTGGTAAGAACCATAAGAATGGGGCTACAAATGTATAGAAGGAACCAAGAGCAAATTGTAACTCTAAGGCTCCCAAATACGGACTGAAAGGTGAGCTCGTGTAGCTCACTGATTTTGCTCTATTTTGGGTATGGTTGTAGTGTTTGGCCATAAGTGGAGTTTCACTCATCCAAATTGAGTGATTTAAAATTCTGGGTAAAATAGACATCTAGGAAAAAGTTAGCTGAAGGAAGTGCATGCAAATTGTAAGCCAAAGTGCTTGAAAATTTTCCAAAGGTGGAGCTATGTGCAGATTCTATTTCTGCCAAATTGAGTCATCTAGATGTGAAATACAATAACTTGAGTTTGGTAGTCAAATTAGGTGATTCCAATTGGAGAAAGAGCCTTATAATCATAGATTCAAAGGATTAAAGAAACCATTTCCAAATTGTAGGGTTAAGATCCCAGAAATCAAGGATAACAGTAGGTGATTCAGTGGATTTGGAATCAAGAAACATGCTGTAACTTGTGTTATGTGGTTGGGGACCTTAGAAGAATTTGTGAAATTTTAAAGAGATGTCATTGGATATATAGAGGACTGATCTGGAGAGTTTCATAATTTTGAAGACCTTGCACGAATAATTTTGGGTAATAAAGTCCATGAAGTATTGTTGGAAAAAGGGTACCAAAAATGAGTGGTTTTTTTTTTTTTTTTTTTTTTTTTTTTTTTTTTGTTAGGGTTTTTTTTTTTTTTTTTAGTGCTCAAGGGTAAATTATTGGTGACTTTATATAGATGTTGTGTGACCTTAAAGTGACTTGCGTGTGAAGTACGTTAAGTTTATACATACATAGGCGGTGTGTCGTCGTATTCGGTTGAGTGTGTAGGTTAAAGTAAAGGGGCGGGAAGAGTGTGTGGAGCTGTGCCCCTCAAGTTTTAACAAGCAAAGAGGTGGGTGTTCTAAACTCATTTTCCAAATACTAGTGTATAATAAGCGCACACTGGTATTTAATGGTTTTGTTTGTAAACCATTTTCAAGGAAATAAGTAAGTAAGCAAAATGGTTTTGAATGAATTAAACCATTTTCCAAGCAAAAAGAAAATTTTGGCAAAACAAGGCCTTCCCTAGTTTAAACAAACAAACCCCGGTCGAGGGGTATTAGGTACGTTGCCGCGGTGGTGTTGGGATCTCATACATGCATTTAGTTTTGCACGGTGAATGAGCTTGGGGACATGCGTCATGCATTTTTAAGGGGAGACCGTGGCGCGAGAGCGGGTATATAAGGTTATGAGCTCTAACTAAATTATGGTGATGTGACCAGGTCAATTCCACCCATATTACCAGACTTTTTTTTTTTTTTTTAAGTAGTCACGGACCCCGGGTCCTTCCAGAGCACGGTGTGAGGGCTTAAAGTGTTCACTAGAATGCAGTAAGCGAAAATAGGCCTCCAGTGGTTGATGTTTTATAAGCCTGTCTTGATTTTGAAAAATCAACCATTGGTTCCCCGATGTAGAGCTTCGGAGAGTTTTAAAGCAAGCCGGTTGAGCCAGGCTCAGTTTTATTTCAAAGTATCTTGGTTGAGCCCGAAGGGCTCCGTGTTTATGAAAGTTTTGAGAAACTTTTGAAGCAAAGGTTTATGAAAAGTTTTGAGCAACTTTTAAAAGCAAGAGTTGAAAAAGTTTTGAAACTTTTAAAGTAAAATAATAAAGTAAAGAAAGAAATATTTCTGGAAGAAATATCGTGTAAGCGAAAGTTTTAGTTTTTAGATATTTTCGAAGAAAAGCAAACATTTTCTAAAAGCATACACTCTTGATTTCGTTTAGCTCTATTATTTTACATTTTAAAAAACTATTTTCCAGTGCAGGCATGAGCGGCTGGAGCATAGTGATTCTCCGACTTTTGTATCAGTCTTTGTAATTAATAATCTTGTAAGGAAATACTTTGAATTTGTATAATGGAGCATATGTATGTACATGGTATAGTTTTGTGAAAATGTGTGGGCTTGGGGCTCTTTTGAAAGAATCATTGTTGGATTTGCCATATTTGGGTATTAATGAAATTAATATTATCTGGAGTTTTTGGAAGGACATGTCCTATATAATTTGCTATCTTTGTGAAATTTATAAAATCTAAGTTTAGAAAAAAAAAAATTTATAGGAGGGTTTTAGCAAACAATACGACAGCTTCCTGGGGTTCTAATGCGTTAGGGTAGGTGGGGATTTTATGGAGTGTGACGCACTGCCGATAGTAGGGGGTGGGGTGTGACAAGGTGGTATCAGAGCATAAGTGGTTATTAAGCGCCATTGATTTTCGTATGCTATTTTACACTCTTGCGATATGCATTTTCCAATTCAAAGTATACATATGATATGAGGTGATTGAAGTATTAAACCGGTTGATTTTTTTATGGCTGTATGTCGAGGCGAGAGGGACCGGTCGAGGTCGATCTGGGAGGCAAAGTTCAATGGGTTTAAGGCGATCCTGAAATTTTTGTGGGGGATGAGCCGCGTAGTGGGTTCCACTAGCCCTCTATGAATCGGCCTCCCGAGTGGCGGTCGGTGGACCATGCGCCACGAAGGGCTCAAATGCGGGTTGTTTGGCCCGGGGCAAGTGGCCTGGTGCGCGAATAGGTAGCCATAGCGACCCAGACGGCCGGTCATGACCTCCACCACCATAAGGGTTATGGAAGAGCGGGAGGTCGATAGAAAGAATCTGAGCCCAGGAGGCGCCAAGCCGTATATTGGTGGTGATCCCGAGACTGACTGGTTATGGCTAAGGCCAGAGTAAAATAAGGTTTATGGAGTTATGGGGTACGCACGGATGAGCAAGGTCTTGTTTTCCAGGTTTTCTAATGGAGGCAGGGGCCCTAAGGATTGGTGGGACCGGCCGTGGAGAGGGAGGTATCCCTAATGGCATATCATGGGACCAATTTCCCGACAAGAGTTCAGCATTAGGTTCTTTCCTCGAGTCGCAAGGATTCCAAAAGTGATGGGTGCCCGGGTTAGAGCAGGAAGAACATGTCGATGTCGGATTATGAGAAGGGTTCTCGAACTAGTTGGGTGGTTCCATATATTCGAAGGCTGATGAAGCCATTGAAGTGCAAGGTTTTGGCCGGATTGCGGCCACCCAGGATCCCGAGTGCATTTGTCTGCGGAGTTCCTCATAATGGGTGGGGACTTAGTTGAGCGGCTCGAGAGTTGGGAGCCAAAATCTGACGGCTATGTCAGTAGGCCAAAGAAAGGAAGAGGTGCGGGCACTGCAGAGCTACGGACGTCTGTGAAGAGGAACAAGGGTGGGGTTACGGGGCCGAGGGTGCGGAGTGGGGAGCTACCTGGTCGGGGATCGATGAGGCCCTCGAGTTGCTAAGCAGTGGCACTTGAGTCTTCCCTCCCGGTATGTCATATGTGTCGGAGGGCGACACCATGGGGAGTGTAAGAGATATAGTGGGATGTTTCCCACTTTGTGGCGGAAGGCCATTTTATTAGAGAGTGTCCCTCGGTTGATTGGTGCGGAGACATCGGTGTGCTTAATACCCCACACCGGGAATGAGCCTCAAAGGTCTTCGGGGAGGGTTTCCCAAGCGAGAGGGGGCCGGTCTGACCCGCGGTGGGGCGCCGTGGTAGAGCGAGCGGTGCCCCGAGGGATATGAGTGACCCCTCGCCTTCCGGGCCCGAGTATATCTTGTGACCCGACAAGATGCGAGATGCGGCTCAGTCTTGGTCTTGGTATTATTCTATCCTTGATCATGATGCATATACGGTTAGTGGACCCAGAGCTAACGCATTCATTTACGTCAAGCCATTCTTCATCGTTTGAGATGAGACCCGACCATTGGGGTGGTATGAGAGTTCACTAGGCTGGAGATCGGGTTATTCTCGGGCGAGTAGTCAGAGATAGTAGAGTTACGATTGAGGACCCGGGAGTTCCCAATGGATCTGTGGCCTTAAATGTAGAGGATTTTGATGTGGTTCTCGGCATGGATTGGCTATCTCGCCATGGGGCCATTGGGTGTATAAAAGGGAGTAAAGTTGCATAGGCCAGAAGTGGAGGTTAAGTTCGAGAATATGTGAAGTTATCTTCCAGTTATGATCTACGCCATGGCTTGTGCGAGAGAATGCGCATAAGGGGTTGTCGGGTTATCAAACATGTGGTGGAAACGAGGGAAAGGAGGGACTGCGGTGGATGAGATTCCAGTTGTTAGAGTTCCCGGATGTATTCCCCCGGATGATGTGCGGGATTACCTCGAGAAAGAGGTGGGTTCACCATTGATTTGATCGGGGGCCAGGCCCATTTCCCATTCCTCACTTATAGATGGCTCCTACTTGATTGAGAGAGCTTAAGGCTCGGATTAAATTGTTAAGTAAAGGGTTCATTCGACCAAACATATCCCCATGGGGAGCTCAGTTCTCTTCGTGAAAAGAAGATGGGAGTTTGCGGCATGTAGATTCACAGGCATTTGAGCAGTTACCATCCGCAATCGGTATCCCTCCTAGGATCGATGAGTTATTCGATCAGCTCGGGGTCACGAGTGTACTCGAAGATAGATTTGGTCGGTGTCATCGATTGAGGAGTGCGAGGAGGTGATGTTCCCTAAAATGCATTCGGGACACGCTACGGACATTATGAGTTTCTGGTGATGCCATTTGGTTTGACTAATGCTTTCAGGCGACTTTATGGATTTGATGAGGCAGGATTGTTCCAGCGGGTGTTGGATAGGTTCGTCATAGTCTTTACAGTGATGATATCCTAGTGTATTCGGGTGGTTCGGAGAGACAATTGTGAGCTTTTTTGAGTTGTGTTGCGAGACCCTAAAGGGAGTGATTTGTGGTTCAGGCAAGTGTCGTTTGGCTTCGACAAGGTGGCATTCCTAGGTCATGTGATCTCGGTAGGGGTGAGTGTGGATCCCCCCCGAGGGAAAATAGAAGGCGTGGTGAAATTGGAAACCGCGAGAATGTGTCGGAGATTGAAGCTTCCCTTGGTTTTAGCGGGATGTGCGGGAAGTTTGTTGGGGGTTCTCGAGATAGCAGCCCCGACCAGCGACAGGGAAAGATGTCAAGTATGGTGGGTGGATGCACGCCGACGAGTTTCGAGGAGTTGAGGTGGGTGACTTGGCTCAGGTGCTTGCTTGATGGGAGAGATGGGTTTGTGGTTTGGTGATGCTGTAGGGCCTTGGTTGTGTTTGATGCGGAATGATGGGGTGATTGCATATGCCTGGGACCGGTGAAGAAGCATGAGGAGTACCACACCCACATGACTTAGGCTGCGACGGTAGTGTTTGCTACGAAGATATGGAGACATTACTTATATGGTGTTCCTTGCAGATCTTCTGGATCATAAGAGTCTTCAATATATTTTCACTTGAGAAGAGTTAAACCTGACGAAGAAGATGGCTTGAGTTGATTAAGGACTATTGTACTATTGAGTACCATCCGGAAAACTAATGTACGTGAGATGCACGCGAGTAGGCGACGGAGAGTTTTGTCTCATGAGATCGGGTTATCTTCCCACTTGTTGGTGGATCTAAGAGCTAGGGGTGATATTGGAGGCTGAGTTCGGGGCCTTATTAGCCACATTTCATGTTAGACCTCTCTTAGTGGATCGAGATTCCTAACGAGAGCCGTCGCGAGATCCCACGAGATGATTAAGCAAGGAAGAGATAGAAAAGGAAAGCGAGTTTCCAAATTAAAGTGATGGCATGATAGTGAAAATAGGAGAATGTGCGTACCGGAGTATGGCGGCGAGAGACATTATGGAAGAAACACGAGTATGCGTATCTTGTGCATCCGGTGGAGTACCCGGATGTACGGGGACTTTCAGAGGAACATTGCGGTGGAATGGGATGAAGAAAGGGTGCAAGTTTAGATCTCCCGGATGCCTAGCACGTCGGGTGAAGAGTAGGAGCATCAGGGCCGTGGGGGAATACGATTACTCCCTATTCCGGTATGGAATGGGAGAAGATCATATGGTTTTTGACGAGGTCTTCCCACGGAGGACTCGAAAGCGACATGATGCTATATGGGTGATAGTTGATCGATTGGCGAGATCTGCTCATTTACGCGATTAATATTTGAGGATTCATTGGAAAAGTTGGCTGTATGTGGATGAGATAGTGAGACTCCTTGGGGTTCCGGTTCGTAGTTTGGTCGAGACGAGGTTCACATCAGGGTTTAGCTGGTGCAAACATCTTTAAGTACTATGCCTACCATTTTCGGCCTGGCCATTTCAGCCCGCCAGACGGATGGTCGGTCGAGAGAAGGGACTATTCGACGTTAGAGGATATCTTGAGAGCTTATTGATGGAATTCAAAGGGAAGTTGGGATACTCACTTAGCACTAATGGGTTGCCTACCAGCAATAGCTATCAAGCCGGTATAGATGAAACCATTTGAGGGCGTTGTATGGCGAAATGTAGGACTCAGTGTCTTTGGGATGAGGTTGGTGAGAAGACTAATAGATGCAGACTGAGTGGTCACTTGAGGAGAAGTGAGAGAGTTGTTCGTGATAACTTGAAGATAATAGAGATAGATGAGAAAAGCTATGCGGTGTCGTCGTAGAGACTTGCGAGTTTGAGATAGGTGACGAGTCTTTTTGAAGATTTCACCTTGGAGAGAGGTGTGTTGAGATTTGGGAAGCGAGGCAAGCACGGTCAATTTATAGGACCTTATGGAATTGTGAGGCAAGGTGGGGCCCGGTAACCTGGGACAGGGTGCCCCCGAGTTATCAAGTTCGCAGTACATTCCCGTATGTCGATGTTGAAATATATCCCAGGATCTTCACATATATTGAAAGAGCCGGTGCGATTAAAGGAGAGTGACTTATGAGAGATACACATGCGAATTGTAGACCACAAGGAACAAGTGTTGAGGACTAAGGTGATTTCCTTTGGTTAAAGTCTTATGGAAGAATCACGGGGAGGCAGCTACTTGGGACCGAGGGCCCAGGATGCGTGGGTCCAGGTACCCTCAATTATTTTACGGATGGGGTATTTCCTTGCTCTTTTAAGTTAGTTTATTCATTTCGAGGAATGAGAAATGTTCCTAAGGGGAGGATTTTTGTAACGTGGGTCCCGGGAAGGGTGTACGGTACAACAGCGCCAGGGACATATAAGGCTCTAGAGTGTCACATAGTAGTATTTTGAAGGACAAGAGTAGAATTAAAGTTTATGGACCGGGATTTGTGTATGAGAACAAGGGGTACAATTGTCATTTAGTAAAATGGGACATGAATATGAAAATCATTAAGTGTAAGAGATGGACCTAATACAAATAGCATAAGTTACAGTGAAAAATTAAAAGAGATGAGGTCAAATTTCAATTAATGAAAAGTTGATATTATAAATAATGAGAGTTGATATACAAATGTTGAGTGCTTGAGGACTTAGAAGTGCAATTAAAAGGAAAGTTGAGATTAAATAGAGATGAGACAAACAAATAAGTCATTTTGTCTCATTTAGATAGAGCTTCACGTAAGAAGGAGAGAGCCAAAGAAGAGGAAGAAGGAGGGAAGAAAGAGAGGGAAAGAGTGGAAGGAGACCAAAACCAAGAGTAGAAGTTTTCATTTGGAAATCATGGGTAATTTGATGTCTTAGGCTTTTGGTATACATTTCCATGGACTTAGTTACTCCTTGTTCTAGGAGGTTTGGTGGAGAGATCTTGTAACCTAAATTCTTGAGAATTTTGTGGGGAAAACTAGTGGTGAAATTAAACATGGAATCATCATAATTTTATGGTTTGTAAGAGTGGAGGACCTTAGGTAGAGTTCTTACGCATTTTCACCCCTAGGGTTTTGTGGTATGAAGTTCCAAATCACAATTCAAAGTGTTGTGAAGTTGGATTTGGATGAATTCCATGTTAGTTTTTGATGGTGTTGTAAAGGAGAGATGTTAGGTTTTAAGGAAATTTAAGTAAATTTGGTAAAACCACTGTTTGTTTTGGTTATAGATTAGTTATAATCATCAAATGGAGTGATTCCAATTGGTAAGAACCAGAGATAGGGCTACCGTGTATAGAAGGAACCAGAGCAAATTGTAACTCTAAGGCTCCCAAATACGGACTGAAAGGTGAGCTCGTGTGGCTCACTGATTTTCAACTCTGTTTGAGTGGTTGTAGTGTTTTGGCCATAAGTGGAGTTTCACCCATCCAAATTGAGTGATTCAAAATTCTGTGTAAATTAGACTTCTAGGGAAATAAGTTAGCTGAAGGAAGTGCATGCAAATTGTAAGCCAAAAGTGCCCAGAAAATTTTTAAAAGTGGAGCTATGTGCAGATTCTGTTCTGCCAAGTGAGTCATCTAGATACAAAAATACAATAACTTGAGTTTTGGTGATCCCAAAGTGGGTGATTCCCAATTGGAGAAGAAACCTTATAATCATAGATTCAAAGGATTAGAAACCATTTCCAAGTATGAGTTAAGATCCCAAGAAATCAAGGATAACCAGTAGGTGATTCGAGTGAGTTTGGAATCAAAACATGCTGTAACTTGTGTTATGTGGTTAGGGACCTTAGAAGAATTTTACATTGAAATTTTAAAGAGATGTCATTGGATAATATAGAGGGACTGATCTGGAGAGTTTCATAATTTTAGAGACCTTTTGAATAATTTTTGGGTAATAAAGTCCATAGAATTATTGTTGGAAAAGGGTGCCAAAATGAGTGGTTTTTTTTTTTGTTAGGGTTTTTGGTGCTCAAGGGTAAATTATTAATTGACTTTATATGAAGATGTTGTGTGACCTTAAAGTGACTTTGCGTGTGAAGTACGTTAAGTTGCTCCACGCTATACGCAGGCGATTAATATATCGTCGTATTCGATTGAGTGTGTGGTTAAAAAGTAAAGGCGAGAGGAAAGTGTGGGCTGTGCCCTCGAGTTTTAACCAAGCAAAGGGTGAGTGTTCTAAACTCATTTTTCCCAAATACTAGTGTATAATAAGCGCTTTACAACGGTATTTAATGGTTTTGTTTGTAAACCATTTTCAATAAGCAAGCAAATAAGTAAGTAAGCAAATGGTTTTGAATGATTAAACCATTTTTCAAGCAAAAAGAAAATTTTGGCAAAAGCGAGGCCTTACTGTAGTTTTAAGCGAACAAGCCGGTCGAGGAGGTATTCGTCGTGCAGTGGTGTTGGTCCTCATACATGCATTTTAGTTTTGCTGGTCGGCAAACTTGGGACATACATCATGCATTTAAAGGAGGCAGTGGCCGCGAGCAGGGAGTATATAAGGTTATGAGCTCTAACTAAATTATGAGTGATGGCGACGGGTCCAATTCCACCATATTCACGGAAAAAAAAAAAAAAAAGTGATGCGGGACCCGGGTCCTTCCTGAGCACGGTGTGGGACTTAGTGTTCACTAGAGTCTGATAAGCAAAAATAGGCCTCCAGGTGGTTGATGTTTATAAGCATAATATGCAGTTTGAAAAAATCGACCATTGGTTCCGGTCGCGAGGCCCCAGGAGGTTTTAAAGCAAGCCGGTTGAGGCCCAGGCTCCGTTTTATTTCAAAGTATGCGGTTGGGCCAGAGACTCCGGAGTGTTTATGAAAAGTTTTGAAACTTTTGAAGCAAGGTTTATGAAAAGTTTTGAGCAACTTTAAAGCAAGAGTTGAGAAAAGTTTTAGAAACTTTTAAAAAGTAAAATAAAGTAAAGAGAAAATATTTACGGAAAATATCATGTAAGCCCAGTTTTGGGTTTTTAGTGTTTTCAGAAAAACCAAAACATTTTCTAAAAGCATACACTCAGGCTCGTTTAGCTCATTATTTTACATTTTAAAACTGGCTGATCTGTGCATGAGACATTTTGGAGACATAGTAAATTCTCGACTTTGTATCAGTCTTTGTAATTAATAATCTTGTAAGGAAATACTTTGAATTTGTATAATGGAGCATATGTGTACATAGTATAGTTTTGTGAAAATGTGTGGAGCTTGGGGCTCTTTGAAGTGTTGTTGGTTGCCGTATTTGGAATTGTGTGAGTATACGAGGTTTGGGACATGTCATATGCAGGCTGTATCTTTGTAGAAATTTTTATAAAATCCTGAGTTTAGAAAAAAAATTTATGGGAGGTTTTAGCCGAGCAATGCGACTTGGCTTCCACGGGGTTTCTAGTCGTTGGGGGTAGCGGTGGGGATTTCTATGGAGTGGTAGGCACACTGTAGATAGTGGGGGGTGGGGTGTGTGAGGGCTCCGTGCAAGGGAGACTTTGCTAATTTTCGTGAGTGGTGTCGGGTTGCAGGCATCTACAGTGTCAGCGGGTTGTGGGTTGTCAGCGAGACACTTGATTTTGGGCGTCACGGCAATTGTCGAAGCCCGAGGTAAGCGGTGCCTTGGGAGCTCGGTGGGTGTATTTATAAGTTTAGTCCTGATACCAACTTCACAGCTTGGTATCGAGAGATTAAATGCTCTGATACCTGGGGCTTGGGGGACTTGGAGCAGGCCATAGTCATTAAAGTGTAAAACATCCACGACAGTATGGCTCGATGTTGGATACTAAATTATAATGTATCGATAAGTTAGGTATAAGGTTTACTAGGACTTGATGGAAAGCGGGTTAGATCGTATAGCTCTTGTGCATTTTAATTGAATGAAATGTGATGTGTGATTGGATTGTGTCGTTGTATATGTGATTGGTGTGTATAACATGAGTGATGTGTGATCATGTATTGTATGAATTTGTGTGATTTGTATGCTTGGTGGTAGCATAGGAGAAGAACGTTGAGCATCTAAATTCGAAAAATATAACCTTAGGTGTTGAGATATTTTTGACAAAATGATCAATTGAGACGAGAATATATATATATATATATATATATATATATATATATATATATATATATATAATTTTTGGACGTGGTTCGATTTTGAACATAAGCGGTGTGTTGTAAAGGCTCGGGAAAATTTTCGGAGTTTTGCACGAAAAAGAGGCTAAATTGCAACTCATAAATTTTTTGAATTGTATGAAGTGCGGTGAAGATTCTGGGCTCTTTGCCAATTGTAAATAACAAGAGCTCTTGGAGATGAAAAAAAATAGTGATGAAAGAAATTTTTCTAAGGTTTCACCGATTTATAAGCTGGAAGAAAAATAAATAAAATAAATTTTAATAAATTTATTTTATTCTATTGAAAATAAAAATATATATATATATATAATAAATTTTTTTTTAATTGGTTTCCATTAGTGGAATGAAAAAATTGATCTGAAGCGAAAAATGCTCGGAAGGCGGTTGGATGGGCTCTTTGCCCATTTGAGTCCACGATCTGATGGTGTATCGTGACCACGAGGAGCTGGGGAGGCGGCTGGGCGCGGGGACTCGGCCACGACACGGCGCTGACACGACGGGAGCTGCGATACGGCCGAGACCAATGGCTCTGATGCAGTAGGCCGCAGCGTTGGGCGTCTGGCAGCCAGCGCCCGTATGGCACGGCCGAGGGAGTCGCGCGATACAAAACCTTTGTCGTGGCGAGGGCTGACCTTGTGTCGCGATACAGTCTGACCGAGTGCGATACGGCGCTGGCGCCGCGACCTGGCGGGGGCGTTGCGACGCGGCAAGGGGGCGCTGCGACGCCCGGTGGCGCGCGGGACGCGGCGCGTGGCGGGGGCGGTCGCGATACAATTTTGTATAGTGGCCCAGGGCGCGACACGGCGGCTGCGACACGTCGATGCCGGCCTTGTATGCCGCAACGACACCGCGGCCGGGCACCGGCCGCGGCTATGGCCGGGGAGGGGCCACGTACGACCCGACGGACCGCCACGACACGGCGTGACCCTCGTGCGCACGGCTGGGCACGGTCTTGTGATAGGCGCGTATTTAGGTCAGTGTGCACACAGTGCACTGACAAATTTGACTCGGTCACCTTTGTTGCAGTCTTGTTCATGAGTAGCATTCATAGTTTTCAAAAAAAAAAAAAAAAAATATGTAATAAAATAAAATTTTCTAAAAATAAAATTTTGTTGTTAAAAATGATATAATGTAGAATTATTGTCTTGCGTACCTAGGAATGCATAGACCTAATAATGAAATGTTTTTGTATGTGAATAGTGTCTCGGTGCTGTGTTCACATACTTAGAATGTGCATTAGAGAATTTAACTTGTCATTTGACATGTGTAGATGATAGTCGAGGGCGAGGACGTGGGGGTGGGTCACGGTCTTGGTCGGACTGCGGCGTTTGATAAATGCATTTGATCCAACAGGGCTTTCTTTGGGGCTGTAGGTATTGCGGTCTCTTTGTTGTGCACGAGGCTAGTGCGACGGGTGGCCCGGGGTCAGAGTAACCTCGAGGTTGGGGCACATCATCTCGACATTCACGGGAGGGAGATCAGATGGTGGCCGGACCATTGGTTCGTGCGGAGTGGAGAAGGTATTGGGGCTATGGAGATTACCTACGATACGACCGGATCGGACTGGCTTCATTCCGGCTAGAGAGTGAGGCCCAGTATGGTGGGCGGGCAAAGACCTCTAGAATCTAGAAATGATAACAGGCGAGGAATTCCATGATCTTTTCATGGTAGTATTTTGACCCCTTCTTAAACATGCAAGGCCCTAGGAGTTCCTAAATTTGAGGCGGGGAGCGATGACAATGATGGAGTATGTGGCCCGGATTCAACGAGTTGGCGCGTTTAGTGATGGTATATATTACGAGACGTGTGAGGTCGAGATCGAGAATGGGTTAAAGTTACCCATTTGGGGCATGATTATAGGACTTCGCCTACAGGACATGGACTCCCGTGGTTGGAATGACCCCTAACCATAGAGAGAGATGGGGATGCCGCGGGGTATCGAGTTGCGGATCTTTGGTGAGAAGGAGGGATCAGCCTTCGCTGGATTCGGGAAGAGCGAAGACTTACAACGCTCGAGGATTTCGGGACCGAGGTTAGGATGGGACGCCCAGTGAGTGGGGCCGGATGATATGGTGTGCATGGCCGGCTGGGGCATGAGACAGGTGCCCCCGAGACAGGATCGGGATTTTGGGACGGCCACGATCCCCGGGTTAGGCTGTAGAACAAAAGGTATACGGTTCATTCCTCCCAGCTAGTATGGGTCGGAGGCCGTTTCGGTCTCGGTGCTATACAAGCACCTTGGCCTGGATGGACGGAGGGACGGTGTGGGTCGGGGTCAGTCACCGGGACTCATGGTAGGGACTTCTAGTCGGGCGGGGTGGGCGATATGTTATTTGTCGGCCGACCCAGGCGCGTAGGGCCGGATTGCCCCAGGAGGCGGAGGGTCATGTGCTGCTTGGTGAGCATACAGGAAAGAGCTGATATGCGAGTCACGTTTCTACTCTTGCGCTTGTTGACTAGAGTGGCGTTTAAGTGGATACATCATATTCATTCATTAATGCATCTTGTAGTGACAGTTTGGACTTAGAAGTTGGGGCCCTTTAGAGGAGCCCATGTGTGGATGTTCTTTCCTAAGGCGTGGGAGTGAGTTGACTGATAAGGTGGGTTGTGAGTTAGAGATCTCAGAGATTTGCTCATAGGTGGACCCCGTGAGGATCGCATCGAAGTCGGGTGGGTGCTTGTGACATCGCGTCAGTCGAGGTGTGGGTGCACGGTATGGTCAATCACCACTCTTGGTGAGTGTGGGTTGAGTTTGTCTTTGGGACTACTTCCAATGAGACTCATAGGTTCCAAATCAGGAAATGAAAGTAATTAATGTGTGTTAGGTAAGCAAAGAAGGGGGCCAGATTAATCCCCTAGGTGAAAAGCTACGGAGTTAGGGTGAAGGGACCGCGGTAGTATCAGAAGGTGCTTTGTGGAGTGTAAGAGACCAGGAGATATCCCAGTACAATGTGGGTGTAAGAGACCCAGGGAGATATCCCAAATTTCTGTGTGGGTGTAAGAGACTCGGGGAGCTATCCTGAATTTCTATGTGGGTGTAAGAGACCCGTGGAGTTATCTGAAATTTCTGTGTGGGTGTAAGAGACCCGTGGAGAAGTTCGAAATTTCTGTGTGGGTGTAAGAGACCCGGGGAGATATCTTGGTACATTGTGGGTGTAAAGGCCTTGGGAGATATCCCAGAATTTACGTGGGTATAAGAGACCCAGGGAGCTATCCGGTATGTGGGTGTAAGAGACCCGGAGTGGAGAAGTCGAAATTTACGTGGGTATAAGAGACCCGGTGGAGTTATCGAAATCTCTATGTGGGTGTAAGGGCCGTTAGGAAAGTCAGAAATTTACGTGTGGGTGTAAGAATACTGGGAGATATCATAGAATTTACGTGGGTGTAAAGGACCGGGGGCTATCTGATTTTTGTGTGAGTGTGGGGCCAGGTGGAGTTAATACCGAAATTTTTGTGTGGGTGTAAGAGACCCGGAGTGGAGATGTCGAAATTTACGTGAGTGTAAGAGACCGGAGTGGAGATATCAGAAATTTCTATGTGGATGTAGAGGCTCGCCAGTGTAGACGAGGAAAAGTTACATTGCTGAGAGAAAACACATAGTTATGTTATCACGAAGACTTAGGGTTGAGTGATAGGAGTCGGGAGTGACTCGACATGAAAACACACGGTCATGGTTATCACAAAGACTTAGAGTTGAGTGATAGGAGTCGGGAGTGACTCGAGATGAAAACACACGGTCATGGTTATCACGTAGACTTAGAGTTGAGTGATAGAATTGGAATTGACTCGAATTTGGATACCCATGGAAATTGCATTGGGTGTTGGTGAGCCGACTAGGGCTCGGTATATGGATATATTCTGTGGATTGGGTTGACGGTCCATTTAGTTGTCAATGATTGACCTTAGGAGGTCGTGTTTACACCAAGCGGGGTTGTGTGGGGTTACATGTACGTGGTTAGATGCGTATGTGTGTGGAATTCCGAGATGAAATTCTTTTAGAGGAAGAATATGACAGGAAAATCTAATTTTCTGAAAGGGCAAAAATGGTCATTTGGTAAAAATCGAAATTTTCTAGATCTTGGATAATGAAGCGGTTCCCTGCGTTAAGATGGGTCATGAAATCTAGCTACCCACGTCAATTTCGATCAGTCACGAGGCGGTCGAAATTTCACGTTTTCGAGACATAGGGTGTGAGTGTATAAAACCACTTGTGAGAGACATGTGATGTGACAAAGGTCACCTACTACATGTACCCATGTGACACATGTTGCATGATTAGTGAGAGGATGAGATGGATGGCTTAGAGTAAGCCACGTGTCAAAAAATCAAGAAAATGGGAAAAGATGAGAATTAATGGAAATGTTAATGAGAATAAGACAAAAGCCAAATAGTCTTCTTCTTCCTTTTTGAGACACAAACAGGCAGTGAGGTGCAGGGGCTGGATTTTTGTGATTTTAGAGAGAGAAGGAGATCCTTCTCTCTAGATTTGCGGCCGTTCGGATCGTCGGTTCTCGACGGAGCGAATGTAAAAGTTTGTTCACGCGGCGGGGGGCTGCGCGTGGACCATAGGTTGGTTGAGTTGAATAGCGCTAAGAGGTGGGGATCTTTTCTTACTTGTGTTATTCTTTGGCTAAGAGCCATGTAAATGGTTAGGGGATGTTACGAGGCTTGGATTAGCCGTGTTTCGGTCTCAAAACATTTGAACCGAGTGGAGAAAATCCCCATTGTTATTGACCTTGAATAGTGCTAACTTAGGGGTTTCCTTTGTTCATGTGAATAGTGATGTGATTTTGGTGTGAATTTTTATGATGTTGAGTGATTCCAAGAATGGTGCTTGTGTGTGTTAATTAACCTATGTGGGCTAATTTTGGTGTTATTGATTGAGAATCGAATAATATGAATTATGGGAATTAATTGTGTTAATACATGCATGTAAATATATTAACATGAATGAGAAACTGGAATCGATGTGAGAAATTAATATCTTAATGCACATGTAATTAAATGTGTTAACATGATGTGGAATTATATAAAATATATGAATTGTGTGTAAGCCATTGGAAATGGTGTAATTAGCTTTCAGAGTGAGCTAATTTTGATGTTAATGATGTGAATTAAATAACATGTGGCATGTATGTAAATTTGTTAATATAATATTAGTAAATGATATATTGACATGTGTGGTTGAGAATGACATAATGCATTTCATATGCCTTGGGGCAACCTAGAAATTAGGTGTGAGTGCATGGCATGAAAGAGAAATGAAAGGAGTTTCTCGCATTAGCTTAGGCATGCATGAGAGTTAGTGAGGACTCGAGACATGGGATTGAGCATGTAGACATTCAAGTAGGATGCATTCATTTACAGCAGATGTGATTTGTTTACTCATGACATGTGAACTTAGGTGGGGAGTAGCCCACGTGGGAAGTATCACTGCGGGCTTTGCTCGCCTGTCGGATCGCTATTTCGAATGCAGGGAGTGTATAGGGTGGATGGCTCACTAGAGGTCACGTTTAGAGAGAAAAGCCGGGTTATTGGCTTTGGTATCCGTTTTGTATAACATGTATTAGAAATTGTACATTTTGATATATGTTTGGTAAAGAGTAATTTATTAACTCTTGAACTATTGTATAAGTTGATGTATTTGTAGTATTGATACGAGGGGGGCCCCGAGTGGCCCATTATTTTACTCGCATGTGGACCTTGTGTGGTCATTGTTAATTGTTGGGACAAGTTTTGTACTTTGGGTAGAGCTCCCCGTACAAAGAAGACTTTGCCCGATTTTCGTGAGTGGTGTCGGGTGCCCAGACGTCACGAGAGTGTCCAGCGAGGTTGACGGGTTGTCAGCAGGACACCCCGGTTTTGGGCGTCACGGAGTACATTGCTGCTTCCTAGCATATTTTGTGAAGCAAGGCATGCAAGAGCAGGTGGATGATGTTTTCACAAATCCGGAGGTATCAGTACTTGGTTTGGGGATGAATGCCAAAAATTAGGATTACTTTAGTTTTCTTTTAGGTAGTTGAGGTTTAAATGCAATTTATGTGATATTTTATGGGTTATTTTATACTTTGTCTTGACATTAGTTTAATATTGACATTATTTCTTTTCATGACAATATGTGGTTCATTTGCTTATAATTGTATTTACTTTTATTATTTTTAATTGATATATTTGCATTTGTTGAATATTATTAGAGAGATGTTGCGAAAGTGAGAAAAATATTGAAAATCATAGCAGTGATTCTAGTCAAGAAGATTATTAGAAAAAAGCGACTTGGAAGAAGACCAGATACTGACTTAGCACAGAAAGGTTTTGCATATGTGTAAGAAATTTTAAATGGTAATGCAACACATTGTCTAGAAATTTTAAGAATGAATAAACCAAGCGTTTTGCGAATTTTGCTGAGCATTTCAAAAATAAAACATGGTTGAAAAATAATCGTTACATCAAGTTGAAAAATGGCGATGTTCATATGACATTAAATCACAACGTGAGAAGTAGTGTTACCAAAGAAGGTGTATTGACTCAAACCATACATCATTGCTTTCACTTGAAGTACTAAATGATGCCTGCTGGGAGAAGAGATGATTGTGCCTACCCCAGGTCACTGAGATTCCTGAGAAAATCCCACATCCCCATCACTTGAGTTAAGGAAGTGTTTAAGGTAAAGAAATAAATATAGGATTTATTATTATTGTTGTTGTTGTTGTTATTATTATTGTTATGTGATATTTTTTCTAATTGAATAGGTGCTATTGAGGTGCACTTGATGGGGCCGCTTGTTCATGCTGTGATACCATGCGACCGACAAGTCCTTATAGAGGAAGAGGAAGAGAATGTTATCAAAATGTGACTTCAATATGATTTTATTGTTTGGGCTATGGATGGAGGTAGCACACATGACTCAAGGTAATATCAGAGACTATGTGTAATCCAGAAAATAATTTTCCAATACCTCCACCAGGTTATTATAATTCTCTTATCGGCTATTATTAATAAATTCGTAATTAATTTATTTTATAATTTTTTATGTAGATAAATATTATCTTTGAGATGTTGCATATCCACATACTCGAGGTTTATAGCCTAAATCTGCACTGATATTGGTTGCTGATTTTGTAATGGTGTCAGGCTCTCTTCTGAAGAAGAGACATTCAACTATGCACATACTGAGATTGAGAAATGTCATTGATCTTTTCAGGGTTTAGCTCGTTTCAATCTTAAGAGGATGGCACTTATCTTTTCAAGTATAGAGAGACATTAATTTATTGCTTACAGCATTGGCTATACATAGTATATTCGAAAATTATCTATTGTGGATACTTTCTTGGAACAGGATGAAAATGAGTATGGTGATAATTCGTGGATACCTCAAAATAATCATGAAGGTCAACTACAAGTAGGAGGAAGAGCTGCACAAGTTGATCAGATTTTCATGATTAATTTAAGAGAGGAAATAGCAAATCAACTAGTTGCTCATTAATTTTTGTTTTTATATTAAAGTTTGGATAGTTTAAAAGTTTAGATTCTATTGGTTATTTTTAAACATATTGCCAGTGTCTTTTTCTGTACAAATTTATTGCAGATATGATACATGTGTGTATTTGCAATAGTGTAATTGTAGTGAAAAATAAAATATTATTAGAAACTATTTATTTTGGATAATATGAATTTAATGATAATAGAGATAAATATAGTAAAATACATAATTTTCGAGTATTAGGCATTTACAGGTTATCAAACAATATATTTATCTTCAGCATTCAATTGTCAGTAACTTATCAAACAATTTTTTACGAATTATAGATTCAATATATGAAATTCGATACTTATTTTTCAGCACTTAATTTTTCATTTTATCAAACGAGGGGACCTTAGGATGTTTTCCTTTGTGGAGAAATGATCCGCATTAGATGGGGGCAGGAGAGACCTCCATTTTCCCTAAGATCTACCTCATTGAGGGAAGACCATGCTCCCACCTACACCAAAGAGTAGGAGGCCCTAAGTGGCTCTTAGTTAAATATTTTTAAAATAATTGGGATATAGACCTTTATAATTTAGGCCATACTAGTACTTTATAGTAAAATAAGATGGTCTTGGGGGCAATATTGGGAGGCGATCCCGACTTTGGAGGCGACTCATCTCAAGGTGTTGCCCGTCAACCAGATAAGTTTCATTAGCTTTCTTTTTATTTATAATTTTTTTTATATAGTTAGTTTTTAATTAATTGTCTTGTATATATATTTAATCTATTGATGTATTTAATTAGTCATTTAATTTATAGTTTTATTATTTTATTTTCCTTATGAATATATTATATATTGTTTATTGTTTATTTGATTAAATTTGTTGTTGATGGTTTTTTTATTGTTTAATAATTCAATTTATTTTCCTTAACCCATGAACCATCACCATCTTAATTTATTAAAATCCCCAAATTTCAAAAATTCAAGTTCTAAATTTCTATTTCTCAATTTTTAAAATTTAAATGTCCAAATTTCAAAATTTTAATTCCCAATTTCTCATTTCGGAAATTCAAATTTTCAATTTTAAAATTCAAGTCCTCTAAATACCAAATTTCAAATTTTTAAGTTTCAAATTTCAAAATTACAAATTTCTAATTCCAAAATCCAAGTGCCCTAATTTCAAAATTCAAATCCCTCAATTTCTAATTTCATTTTTTCAAGTTTCCAATTTAAGAAATCAAGTGTCTTAATTTCAAAATTCAACTTCCCCAATTTCTAATTTCAAAATTTCAAGTTTCCAATTTCAAAATTAAAAATTCCCAATTTCAAAATTCAAGTGCCATAATTTCAAAATCTAAGTCCCTCAATTTCCAATTTCAAATTTTCAAGTTTCCAATTTAAATTTCCCAAAGCTCAAATTTCAAAATTAAAAATTCTCAATTTCAAAATTCAAGTCCCCTAATTTCAAAAGTCAAAGTCCACTAATTTCCAATTTCAAATTGTCAAGTTTCCAATTTCAAAATTACAATTTCCCATTTTCAAAATTCAAGTACCATAATTTCAAATTTTAGTCCCTAAATTTTTAATTTCAAATTTCTAAATTCAAATTTGCAAATTTCTAAATCTCAAATTTCTAAAATTCATGTTCTTAATTTCAAAATCCAAATTCGAAATTGTGTTACTTCAAATTCATTTCAAAATTCTCAATTTTCAAACTTTCAATTTTAAATCAGTTTTTAAAAATTATAATCACATGATTAATTCTATAATTCCAATAAAACGGAATCTTGTAGAGTCAATTTGTGTAAAAGATAATTGGGTTTAGGTGGGGCTCGACATTACATGTATGTTTTTAGTAAATAATTTGACATATGATCTATAACTTAATTTTTAATTGATTTTGAATATTTTGTATTTTATTATTGCACTAACATTATTTCTAATTGATAGTGCTTCGGATATGCCGATTAGGTACACGTTTTTCTCATCTAACTTTGTTTGTTTATTTATTTATTTACCTATCTATCTATTTATATATATGTCTGGTGTGTTGTTATATTTTATTGTTTGTCTTTGGTATCTATTGATCGATTAGCCAAAAGTAACATTTCCTTAGTTTGTTTAATAAAGACCTGACTTTAGGGGCTTAGAGGGGTGCTACGGCTTGCTACTATACCTTCCCGATAAGTAACCTGACCCTTGGACTTAGACTCGATTTTTCCCAGACCTACTTTTTCCATAAGGAGTCACATTTACGGTTTTTATTTCTTATTTTGTTTTCCCTTTTAAAATAAAACAAAAATAAGAGGCGATTCCAAACCGTTTTTAAAATGGTTTTTCAAAAAATAAAAATGAGTCTCACATTTTTAGTAGAAAACACATAATAACAAAAAATGTGGAGTTCTGATCGGGTTCTAACTCTAATACTATTTATAATCACGATAATAAACATATATACTAAAAGTGTTACATGAGCTTAAAAAGAAAAGTTCATTTTTAGTAAACTTAATTAAATCAGTACAACATTATTTGCAAGACTATTTTATTTTTTATTTTTTTTTACATCATTTGCAAGACTATTGATAGAAAATCGAATCAGGCATATCCAGGAAGGATTCAGTTTGTTATAAGATTTATTTTGTTTTATTTATTTCAACAAAAAGTTTACTTTCTTCAAGATTCAACCATATTAAAATTGTGTTAATTGTACAGTACAATATTATTGAAATGTGTTTCCTCTTAACATTGATATTTTCAACTATTACTAATTACTAAATATATTGTTGAAATTTTGATGGATTGAATATTATTGTTTCGGTTGGTGATTTTCTTGTGGAATTCATTAGAACATATAAAAAACATGAGAATTGGTGAATGCGCGGGCGTGCTAGGAAATTATAGTACATCAATGACGTATGAAATCCCAACCTCTTCGACGAAATTGTATTGTAGTTCATGTATTTCCTTAGAATCTAAAGGCGGAACATGTATTTTTTGAGAGTGGATTGAATTGAAAGCTAAGAAAAAAACTGTACGAACTAGCTTGAAAGATAATAAATTTCATATATAGTAGAATTAGATTGAAAATGTTTGGAAAAAACAAATGCTTGGAAAGAACATATAAAAACTAAGCTAGGAATATGGAAAAGGTGATTGCTGAACTTGTAGAAAAATAAGAGAAATGCTAAAATGCTTTGTTCTGAGTGTTCAAAAGTCAATTCTGGATGGATAATTGTTGGTCGATTTCTTGGTAGTTGATTGTGAAAAATTCGATCCCTTGCTCTGATATTGAGTCTTCCTTTTATAGGCATTTCTTAGTAACTGCCCTAGCCCACCTTTTCCAATAACTGACCATATCTTCACTAGAGTCTTGTTCCCCAAGTAACTTTCCTTACTTGGAGAAAAAGTCTCCTATATCTTCTCCCTTTGAGACAGAGTCTCACCACTCTCTACTGGCAACTTTGACAAATTTTAAAATTTTCAGAAATGTCCCTAGACCTTTTCATGGGCTTAGGCTCACATGGTTTGGACTTGGCATATCTATTTGGCCTATTCCACTACCCTTTAGGGCGAAAAAAAAATACCCTTTAGGCCCAAAATTTTATTTTTAGTGCAAACAATTGCCCTCCTCATACAATATGATCAATGGACCATGTTTGTATGTATTAAAGCTTTTTATATGTCAAAAATGCTTCTTTTCTCTTGTCCTCCTCATTCTCATCCTTGAGGCCCCAGTCACGACTTACCACTTTGGATGTGGATTATCGCGAGGAAGAGCAGAGGCTGAAGCAGAGGCTCGGTGGAGAAATTGAAGAAGCCTAGAGAAATACTTCAAGAAAAGCCTTCCGCTAATTTTTCTTTCAAATCTGTGACTTTTGATCTCCTTTCTCTTCCACAACCGATTCCTTTTACATCAAAAGACTCTCCTTTGGAATTTGAAAGGTTCATAGGAAGAAATCCCTTTGATTTACGTACCAACCCTTCCACATTATCTTCCTTTCTCCCCTTTTTCTCTTTCCCATTCATGATTGAAACTTCTTGCCACTGATTTTGTTCTTCGTCATCGGTCCAGCCAGAAGTCTGCTCCTTGCACTCGTTGCCATCACGATCAAAGTCAACGCCTCTAGGACAGTTGTTGACAGCATCACCGTGGCTGCCGAAAACATCCTTTTCTGTCGACGTCACTGCTGCACCTCTCCAAACTGACGTCGTCACTAGTCTTACAGTCGTAGATGATTGTGCTACAAGTTTTGATTTTTACGGCCATCCTTCACGACATGAACTCGCCTCTTGTACTAGTGAGTAGATCAGTCCTTTTTGACTAGGTTATTTACGGTGAATGTTCCATATGACTTCTAAGGGAATACTGAAAGATTCATCCTCAATAAAGGGAAATCCAATAATGCAACGAGTTTTCCTCAGATTTTCAAGAACTAGGAAGTCTTTTTTGCTTTTTAGAACTTCAAATCACTCATTCTTCAATGAAAAATTCTTTAAAATCAAGAAATGACCTTTTTCATTTTTTGGAACTTCAAATCCTTCGTTCTTTAACAAAAAATTCTTTAAAAGTCAAGAAAGACCCTTTTTTGTTTTTTGGAACTCTAAATCCTTCATTCTTCACCGAAAAAATCCTTAAACATCAAGGAAAATTTTTTTTTTATTTTTTTTGGTTTTTAGAACTTCAAATCCTTCGTTCTTCAAAGACAAATTCTTTAGAAATCAGGAAATGATCCTTTTTCATTTTTTAAAACTTCAAATACTTCATTCTTCACTAAAAAAGTCATAAAAAAAATCAAGAAATAGTCTTGTTCTTACAAAAGCTTTTCTCCTTTGTATGCAGATCCTGGTCTCTCTCCATCTACTCGATCTTTTTGCCTCGTCTACCAGAAAAAGCATCGCAAAGGTGACTCCTCAACCTTATTATTTGATGGACCTGAAGACCTTGCCATCATACCTTTAGGTAAGCTGAACAATCTTTAACATCTTACCTTTTCTTGATTAGATGGCTACTGACCAACCTTCTTTGATTACTATGTTGGGAACTCATTGACATTTTCACAGATGCACTACTGTATGTGTATGAACTAGTGGACCAAGGTGGCACTAGGCCTACCTTTGTATGTGTGCTATCACTGAACATTTACACACGTGCACCACAGCCATGACATTGCATTAGTAGATCAAGATGGAACAAGGCCTACCTTTGGATGTGTGTGTTTGCCAAACACTTGCACAGGCGCACTTCTTGCATGTGGCTGAACTAGCAGACCAAGGTGGCATTCGGCCTACCTTTGAATATTTGTTGACAACTTATTTTGAATAAGTCTTAAATGATTGTTGTTGTTGAGATAGGTACACTTTTGAGGATGTTATATTCCCTTAGTTTGGTGGCTATAAGGCCTACTTTATTTATTTATTGTGATTGGGACGGGCAGTGATAAAAGCGAAGCCTCTTCTTAAACGATGGCCAAAAGCCTATTTTACCTTACTCTTATCAGCTCTTAGATCCCTTTCCATTGAGTCATAGTCCATCCCACATGGTGTTGTGGTCACATATGACATTGCGACGTGGAGAAGCAATGTCATGATGTGGAGAAGCAACATTGCGACATGGACTGCTACTACAATTTCATGCTTTTTGTCACGTCGCGACATGGAGAAGCAATGTTGCGACGTTGACTGCTGCTCACTGATTTTTCCATTTTCTCCCAAGGGACAACCTTTCTCTTGGTGCAATGATGTAACAAGTCCAATTTGAATGTATAGTGGCTACAAAGTCCTTACTCCAATTCAACATAAGAGCTTATTTCCTCAATCTTAGAGTGATTATGATACTCTGTCATGAACTTGTCCAGGTGTTCTATTTGGGGAAATATGTGTACCCAATGGCCTAGAGGCCTACCTCATTCACTCGGAGATTTCCACAATCTTGAGAAGGTAAAGATGTCTTCATTGCAGAATTGGTAGAGAATCTTGAAGAACTTTGTGTTTTTGAGGTGAAGTGGCCAAAGGCCAACTTTACTGCCTCTTGGAACTTATCTCATACCTATTTCTCCAATGACCTTAATAATCTCACGACCTGTCTGGAGAGGGAATAAAAACATCCTTGGGGAAATCAATGTGCTGACGAATGCAATGGCCAAAAAGTAGAGATGGGAATATGGGTCAGGGCCGATGGGCTAGAGTGGGCTGGCCTGAAATTTAGGAGGGTTGGGCCATAAAAATAAGGGTCCGAATGAGACCTGGGTTGTTTGCCTCGGCCCAAATAAGCCCGTGGGCTACTTGGGTTTGGGCCGGGCTAACCCGTTTTGATTTCTTTGTTTAAATTCTTAAGGCAAAGTAAATTAATGTCTTTTCCAATTTGTTTTAAAATTGATATTTTATTTATAATAGTACGAAAAAGTAATCATGGGACATGTCAAGTGAGGATAAAATATTAAAATGAACATTTTTCTTTTCATTTTTTGAAATCCCTAAAGCCAAAGGTCATGTATTTCCAAGCTTTATATAAGATTAAAATTTTATTTATAAAAGTATGAAACATTAATTATGGAACATGTCAAATAAGAATAAAATAAACAAAAGAAATGAGTGTAATTGGAAGATGTAAAAATACATTAAACTACGTGAAATAATGAAAAATTATATATTTTAATATTTTTAAATATTATGGCTCGTTTAACCCATTTTAGCCTATAGCCCACTTAGGGCAGGGTTGGGCTAGCCAAAAGCTGGCCCGAATAAAAATGAGCCATATTGGCCCTACCCCATTTGGCGAAGTGACCCTCTCGAAATTTGAAATTTAAATGGGCCCCCAGCCCGGCTTCGTTTTCATCTATCTGAGAAGCCACTTTATCACTAAATCATCCCATATTTCTCCAGTCTTAAAGTGGTCATGGAACCTACTTTGGAGAATTGATGACACAACAAACTCATTCTTGGGGAAAAACCTTTATTTATGATCAATAGGGATCGTAAAGCCTACTTTAACCTTCCAATCAAAGATCAATATCTACTTCCTCTGGTTTAAAGTGGTCATGGGACCTACTTTATTTATCATAAAACAATTGAAGGTAGTATGTGAAGCCCCAAACCCTAGGGGTCCGTTGACTACCCGTCAACCCGCGGAATACTTGTAAATGTCGGGTGACCCGACATTTCTCACAAAAATCGGGCAGAGTCCCCTTTGTACGGGGAGCTCCTGGCTTGGAAATCCTGACACTGTTGAAACCTATCCCAACAACATCAAAATCCAAATACATGAGTAAAACGACCACTTGGGCCCAATAACAATACTCAACAATATACCTCAACTATATCCTATAGTTTCAAAAGAGTTAATCAATTCTCTTTTATACAACATATATTAAAATTCTAAAACTCTAATACATGTATACATCACAAAACCAAAGCCACAATTCGGCTTTCTTCTAAAGCGACCTCTATAAGCATCGCGTCTCCTCGCTCGCTCCTGTACTGTAAAATATAATATCCTCGACGGAGTGAGCTAATGCTCGATAGTGGAATCACCATAAGTGAGCTACTCTCCACCCTAAGTGCATATGCAATGCTCCCGAAATAAACACATTCAAGCAAATACATGATCCTACTTGAATGTCTACATGATCAACTCATACCACGAGGCCCTCTGGCTCCTCACACCTATACCATGTATGAAAACATCTTTTTCAAAACAATTCTTGTTGTTTTGAAACTATAAGTATCGGTAAAAAAATGGAACTACCCTCAGGCAAATGTGTTGGAGAACCTTAGAAAGCAGTCATGAGTCCTCAAATCGAAATGATACGTTGGACCGTCTCCACGCGTTCTCCCGGAAGTCGTCGCCAGCGGTCGCTCCAGCGTTTCGTTTTCTTTCCAATTTTTCCATGTCATGCACTCACCTAATTTCTAGGCTGCAGTGCATATGGAAATGCATTATGATGCCATTCGATAACTCATATATAGCGTACAAATATATGTCGTATATATTCACATAATTTCAATCACCAATCATGTTATGAAATTTCACATTTTCATACACCAAAAAGTGATGGCTGCGTGGAAATTTGCTTGATCGAACCATGGCTTGATTCTCTTGAATCCTTCCGATAACGCGTTAATTATAAAATTGCTTTGTGGCTTATTGTTGAAACGATAAAACCCTCGATTCTTGTTAACATCGACCACACAATTTATCGGTTCGCTTAGTGAGCGGGTTTCGGCCATTCAGAGGCCTCATTCGATCACAACATGATTTAATGCATAAATCGCAGCCGCAAGCAACCCTACAGTCCACGCACACAATCAGTGAGCGTAAAAATGAAACTCGAAAATTATAACAATTGGTCGAATTTGGGGCCGTCAAGCTCAGCACTCGCGGCACTCATTCCTTTCGAAGCATCACATAAATACACTTAAATAAAGAATAAAGCCCAAATAGGGAGGAACCCCTACCTCTCGGGTTTGAGGAAACTCCTAAATCTGAGCCCTTACCTTGAAGCCCTCTCAGCGTAGACGGAGTTCTCCTTCTTGTCGAAGGCTAGGCCGGTCGGATCGTCCGTATTTCTAGAGAGAAGTCAGACTTTCTCTCATTACAAAACCTCCATTTTTGCTTTTGTCACTTACTGCCGTCCTCTCCACATTTTTGCTTTTGAATTTGTGGGAGAGACAACCACTATTCCTTTTTGTCTTTTAGTGACTTATTTCAAATTCCATAATGGCCAAGTTATGTCCGCTTTCCGATTTTGATATTCGGATCACGCCGTAGTCGCGTTTAAATGTTGCTCCCTACTTCGTCTTACTTGGCACATGGTACGTGTTATATGTGACTTCGTCGTATCGAAAATCGTTTCTGACACGACCTTGATGCCTCGGCGTGTCATTTCATTATCTCGGAATTTCTGGCGAAATTTTACATGCTAGCTAGATTTCGCGAGACGATTCAAGGTGAAATCCGTTTGTCATCCGAGATCCGGAAGAATAAATTCGGATTTTTAAAATTACTGATTTTTATGTCAGTGCGATTTCTTTTCGAAATTAGGAATTTCTCACAGGTGCCTGTCAAATATAGAATATGACATTGAGGAATACAAAGGTTTGGGCTAGTGAGTGACCAAAATAAACTTCTTTATCAACAGTAATTCTTAGGAAAAGTTTCCCCAATTCCAAAATGGTCAATGAGACCTATTTTGTTTGTTATATTTCCTCATTCCCTACCTTAGTTTTTCTTGGCAATATCCAGAATTTCCCACATTGTGGGAAAGTATTTCTTAAGGTACTTCCCATTGATGAACCTTTGTGTAGCTCCCCTTCAAGGCTTGATAGCTAGTAGGCATTTTCGGGCAATACTTGGTGAACTTTGAATGGTCCCTCTCAGTTAGGAGACCATTTCCCCAATTCTCCATCTTTAGCACCGATGGGTAGCACTACCTTCCAAATGAGCTCCCCTTCTTCAAAACTCTTTCTTCTGACCTGCTTATTGTAGGCCCTAACCACTTTCTTTTTCTGGATCATGATGTGGTCAAATGCTTGTAATCTTTTCCCATCAAATGCCTCAAGTTCTATCATTATGGCCTCATTGTATTCTTGGGGATTAAGGTCATTATGTCAGGATACCCTTAGAGAATGAACTACCACCTCCATTGGGAGCACTACATCATGTCCATATGTTAGAGAGTAAGGACTTACCCCTGTTGAATCTCCCTTAGAAGTTCTATAAGCTCATAAGGTCTTAGATAAAATTATGTGCCAATCTCTAGGATTATTCTCCAGCATCTTCTTCAAGATGCTTATCAATACCTTATTATAACCTTATGTCTACCCATTTTCTTGGGTATAAAAGGGAGTGGATTTGATGAGTTGAATGCCATAGTCCTTGGCAAAATAAGTCATCTCATCCCTAGTGAACATGTTGCCTTGGTCAGTTGTAATGGACTGAGGAATTCCAAATCTATGAATGATTTGTTCCTTGATGAATTGGATCACGTCCTTCTACTTTGCCTTCTTCAAGTGTATTGCCTCCACCCATTTAATCAAGAAGTCTGTAGTAACTAAGATGAAGTTGTGTCCCTTTGATGAAGCTGGGTAGATTTTCCCAATTAAGTCCATGGCCCATCCTCTAAAAGGCCACGACTTCACAATTGAGTGGAGTTCCACAATAGGTATCCTCTCGTATGTCAGCCATACTTTCACACTATTGACAACCTCGGGAGTAATTGATGCTCACTTAGGATGGTCACAAAATGGCTATGTCTCCGTGACCGATCACATTTTATCCCGGCTCGATGGATCTGCCGCACCCTTCATGAACTCGCTCTATCACTATGATGTTCGGGAATGATGTATATCTAAACAAGAACCCATCAAGTCCCTTTCTCTGCATACCCTCTCGCTAACATTATTTTCGCTCTAGCTCGCTAAGCATTTATAAGACGTAGGATCGGCCTAATCCTTTGGGTGATGCCTAACCTCTCCCACATGTTTGAGAAATATTGTTTAAGATATTTCCTATTCATAAACCTCTGGTGCGCCTCCGATTTGACATTGAATGCGTTTTTATCGTTTTCGTAGTAGGTTTTTCAAGTATCACCTTTTGGGGTCTGCTTTTTTTAGAAGGTTCAATGGTAATCCCCTTGTAAATGTGACCTTCATCTATTGTAGGTTGTTTTTGTTTCACTTAACAGCTTCCTCTATTTCCTTTGATTTGAAGAAAGTTTCGGTGTGCTAAAGAACTAGTAGAATAATTCAAGGAAAAGGATTTGAATTTATCAAAATAATCCCAACCGCTTTCTTCGTTTGGAACTAAATGTGACTCAACACATTCTCTGTAGTTTTTTCTCCAGATTTGGTTTTCTGCACTATTGTGCATCACCTTTCCTTAAGATTCTTCGCTCCTGGGCTTTCCTATAGCATTTATTCGTAGTCGCCTTTTCTCCATGTCTCTTTGTCTCTCAGATTCTCATTTTTCGAGTTTCGTGAGCACTGGGGGAAATTTCTTATGCCGCACCACATGCCATTTTTGTATAGGTGAAATGGTAGAGAAACTATAACATTTGTGGTATTTTCCTCCTTCGAAGGGTCATCTACGCCTTTTCCCTTGGAGAAACATGTCTCTCTTTTGGAGAAACATTCTTTTCCTTAGTGAACTTCTTGTTCTTTGCTTCCTATTTTGATTCTTCAAACGAATGGTATGGATACCTTCCATTCTTTTTCCATTCTCCGTCGTAGCACTCTTCCTTTATTACAAGTCATTTTTATAAGCCGAAGTATCGCTTAGAATCCATACCTTCTTGCCTTTGCACTCGTGAAAATCTCTAGCCTTTTGCATTTAGCGTAGCCTCGAATCTTACTCTACCTATATCGACATTGAAGCCAAGTGGTGAAATGATCTTCATCAATCACCATGGCTTCTTTTCCTCCAAGGGGCTTCACCATGACTTCTTTTTCTCCAAAGAACTTCACTGTGACTTCCTTTTCTCCAAAGAACTTCACTTTGACTTTTTTTTCCAAAGAATTTATCAGGATTCTCTTTTTTCTCCGCAAGTGAACTTCATCGTGACTTCCTTGGTCGAATTTCGTTTCGATAACATTCTAAAACTCAGCAAGAACTGGGGCAGATTATGATTCCGTGAGTTGTGATACTTACAACATACTTTTCCTCTAAGTCATCTTTACCGGGAACCGGTGATCCTCAGGAAACTGATGAACTTCATTCACAATGAATTCTCAATCTTCGCCAGACCGATGTGTAACGAGCCTGCAAGTATCGTCGGATTCTTTCCCAGGTCGAGTGGGCCGAGGTGGACGACATAACAAGTCGAGAATCTGTTATCCCTATTTCCATTCACTCCTACAAGTGGCCGCATGATGCCTCTCCCTGGCTTCCATCAAAGAAAAGCCCTCTTCATATGCTCCAGTCAGGTAAGTGGATTAAGGTCTGAAAGCAAAAAATCCTGGAGCAGTTATGGCCATGGTCAGACAGTCTTTCCCCGCTATGTTTTCTAGAGTACCATCCTCTCTTACGGGAGAATGTATCTAACCTCTACCCGCATAGCGAGGTGAAATTCATCGCCTTCCTCGTAGGTTCTTAGAATGTCAGCCCCGTGTTTGTGCCAGAAAATTGCCTCGTTAGGCTTGTGGCAACTTCCTACCGATCGTTTCATTTCTTTAAGGTTTTTCAAGATGGATTGATATTGCTGCTTTATTTCTTCCATAAAGGCAGTTATGATCATTTGTTGGCTCTTTAATTCTTGCATGAGAGCCTGAAATTCACTAAAATTATTGGAGAAAAGAATAGGTACATTCACATTACTTATGCCTCTTCCTTCTACTTGTTCAATAGGGCTATTGGATGGATTCCCCTATTGTCAGACCGAGAATTCATCGTGTTCCTCTATCCTGCTCCATCGCGCCGAACTCTTCCTTCGTGCCGCTTCTACAAAGATCATATCATGAGTTCGTGAGACTCTACAATTTGTTTTACTCTCAATTTAGTGGCATTCTTTACAAACAACCCATTGGTGGAAGACGCACAACTATATAAAACAAAAAGATGTGTCCCACCGTATGTCGCAAAAAAATATGTTTCGATCGGTGATTTTCTGCGGAATTCACTGTAACATACAAAAAGCATAGGAATTGTTAATGCGCGGCTCACAGAAATTATAAGATTTTCAAACTAAACTGCATCAAATCTAACTACGTCAAGTCGAAATGATTCCATAGCTCGATAGCCTCTCAAAATCTAAGCAAAATACTGAAAAATTGGATTGAATTGAAAGCTAAGAGAAAAACTATACTAGTTTTAAAGATAACAAATTTCATTGTAGAATTAGATTTGAAAATTAAATGTTGAAGTAAAAAAGCTTTGAAATAACAAATACTTGGAAAGAAAATATAAAAACTAAGCTAGAACTGAAAAGACGACACAAACTTGTAGAAGAATAAGAAATGCTAAATGCCTGCTTTGACAGCTCAAAAGTTGGTTCCAATGGATAATTGCTCTGGCTTGCCGTTAATGATCGTGGAAAATTCCGACTTCAAGTATGACAAGCCGAAGTTCATTTTATAGACATTTCTCAATAACTACCTCAACCCACCTTCTCCAATAACTGGCCATGTCTCCACTAGAGTTTTATTCCCCAAGTAATTTTCCCTACTTCTCATAATCGGGCCACGTACTCTATCATGCTTAATTTCAGAGAAAGAGATCATTTATATTCTCTCTCGGTACAAAGTCTCACCACTCTCATTTGGCAAATTAATTAAATTTAAAAATTCTCGTAAACGCCCTTAACTTTCATTATTATTCTCATGGGTCAGGGCCATTTGTTTGGATCATTATTGCTATATCTCTATCATTCTACTACCCTTGGGTTCGAAAATAATTTAAATACCATTCTGAAATTAAAAAGTTTATTTTTGTGTAAACAAGAGAGCATAGATATTATTTTAAACTTGAAAGAATTTTCAATTTAAAAGATTACAATTAAATTGGTAAACGTATATAAACGGAACCAGTACGACCATTAATTAATCTATACGAAAATTTGAAGGAATATGGATTGCTACTATTTCCCTGCTGAATTTATCTTCATCAGCCTTTGACTAGTAAAAGAGGGTGCGATGGTGAACTACACAACGTGAATAAATGTTAAAAAAAAAAAAAAATTATGAAATCAAATTCAACCGAATAACTAATGGCATTTTATGTATTACAAGCGTCTCACAATCACACCAAGTTAACAGATAACTTAAAATGTTTGGAAGCTTGTCATGAGGGCATTGCTGATGTGTCTATATGTAAGTCCGAATCTATTTATTTAATTTAATCTTTTCCTTGCTACCTGCTTTTGTTTTTGTTTATTAAAGAAATATGTGGTGGATAATTTTTTTTTTGAAAGGGCGGTGGATAATATTATTAATTAGCTTCTAATCAGAAGCGAAATATGATGGTAAAGGGTCACATCCTAAATGACAAAAAACTTTATCCCTGATTAGTTGGTCGACAATTTAGTCTCAAAGTAAGACTTCCCTACCTAAAACGAACAGGTGTCCCCCCCCCCCCTTATATCACAAAGACGACTGCTATATGTTGGAAAAAACTTAAAAAAAATACAAAAGTGGGCTTGGATTGGGATTGGAATACAACTTGTACAGGATGTTCGTGGTTCGTTTAGAGTCATCGAGTCACATGTAACTTCTTAATTACAGGCAAAGTTGATCCAAATTTTGGAAATATCAAAGTAGGGCTGTAACTTGAGTGGTTTAACCCAAGCCTAATTTGATGTTTGGGCGGGTTTGAATACTATTTTTTGTAATTCGAGTTGATCTTGGGTTTAATTTTATCAATCCGATTTAAATTCGGGTTGGGCTTAGGCAAATAATTCGGGTAATTAATTTGATCCAACCAGAAAAATCTTAAATTAACCCCAGGTGTAAATTAATTTTGTATTTCAGTTTTCAATCATTTTGTAATTTATATAAAGTTGTCAAATAATTTTATAATTTAATAATTTTTTTTAACTCAACGGGCCCAATCAAGTCCAATCTGATTAACCTGACCAACATAAAATCAACCCGATTTTAACCAAAGTCTCATAATTTTAGTTATGGTTGAGCTATGTGGTTGGAAGTTGGGTTGGGAGATATTCAGGTTCATGTATTTCATATTCGGGTTTGATTTAGGTTGGTTGTCAGTACCAACGCAACCCGCCCAAGTTGCAGCCCTATATTAGATTGAGCAAGCCTGCAGAAATCCTTTTAGGGGAGGGCTTGGCAAGTGATGAAAAGTTGGAAACCATGAGAGCTGAGATAATATCCAGAGAAATTCATCAAACCTCACCAAATTCCCAAAGATGCTGCCAAGCTCTCCTTGTTGGATAAAATGAGTTTTCGCATTCATGTGCCCATCATCTTCTTCTATCTTATCAATGACCACAATAACTACCTAATTGACTTTACCTATAGATCCAGTCTGCTCAAGAAATCTCTCTCTGAAGCCCTATCTCGCTACTACCCACTAGCCGGAAGGATCAAAGATGATGGAAACATTGAGTTCAACGACGAGGGAGTCGATTTCTTTGAAGCCCAAGTGGATTGTGATCTAGAAGGATTTCTGAAGCGTCCTGAGTTGGAGGCTTTAAATCTATTTGTTCCAGGTGGGAACAACCAAGAGTTAAACAGTGCACTGGCTGTTCAGATCACCTTCTTCGAATGTGGGGGGATGGCGGTTGGGGCGTCTATGTCACATAAGGTCGGTGACTTCTCCACCCTGATAACCTTCATAAAGGACTGGGCTGCCTTGACTCGCCATTCAGGTGAAGAAGTACTCTTTCCCGAGTTCATCAATACCTTCCTCCCACCCAATGATTCATTGATCGTGCGGGAATACGAAGTCACCAAAGGAGACACTGTCAGTGTCACAAGGAGGTTTGTATTCAGTGCCACAAATTTAGATAAGCTCGGGCGCCTGGCCACTGTAGCCATGGAGAAAATCCCACACGGGTCCAAGTTGCAGCTGCACTTATTTATAAATGTTCCCTATCTGCATCAAGATTAAACGCAGGTTCAGATCAGAAGCCATCGTTTTTGCTCCAAATGGTGAATCTGCGGAAAATAGTGAAACCTGCCGTTGCTGGAGAAGTCTGAACATGGTCTGGTACTTGCAGGCTCTTGTGCGGACACAAAGGAGAGTAAGGTTGAGTTCCATAGCCAAAATAGTTGAAGGAAGGGATAGCACGTTTTCGTCTTGCCCATAGGAGAAGTACTTTTACTGGGGATGAATTGTCATCGAAAATTTGTGAGTTCATGAAAGAAGCCGACATATTTCATAGTCCTGTGGCTACCAACCATATGGTTACGTATTCATGTACCAGCTGGTGCAGATTCCCATTATACCAGGTGGATTTTGGGTGGGGAAAACCCATTTGGGTTAGCTCTTCAACTCGTTGGTGGAATACCAATATTTTGATGGATACAAGAAATGGAGACGGGATAGAAGCCTTGGTTACTCTTGGAGAACAAGACATGACTGTATTTGAACAGGATGAAGAGTTCCTTCAATTTGCCTCTGTCAATCCCAGTGCTTTAGACACCAATTGAGAGTCTACTCAAAAAGATAAAATACTGCTGGTTGTTTTTCTCACCTTGAACTCTTCGTTGCTCAATGGAAGCGTGGACATGCATGCAGTGGCAGTTAAATAAATAGATGATTATAATACTATATGTATAAGAGGTACTGTATTCACTACTATTTTTAATGTATTTCAAATTTTGGTGGTTGTTGCCCATTGTTTGTTTCCGTTTAATTTATTTCCTTGTCTTCATTTCAATCACCCACATAAAATTCCAACACTATTAGGTAAGATGCATGTCATTATTACATGGTATATGAGCCAATGTGGAGGTTTATTTGGCTCAGCATCGTTAGAGGTGTTTTTTTGTTTGACACTTTTATATAACGGGACACAATGCCAATTTTCCGGATAAAAAAGAAAGTTTTTAAAATCATACACGTATAAACTTACGAAAGACCAATCATTACAATTAACCACGAGTAAACTTAATTATTATTATTTTTGAATAAACCTTAATATGAAGGGAAAAAATAATAATAAGCCTTATTTGATATAAAACTCAGACTCATTCAGCTTCTAGAATGTTTGTATATGGAGACTAAAAATCTCTAATAATAATAATAATAATAATAATAATAATGATCATGATTATATTTAAAAGATAAATAAGGTACTTACAAGGAATATAGATGGAGTTTACTTGTCAAATTAGTGTTGGTGATAAGGTAAATATGGGTTATTTTCAAGAACAATGGTATAACTCATTAAAAAGTGCATATATTTTAAATTATTTTAAATATATAAATAATAATAATAATAATAATATTAACTTAAATATATAGAAGTGAAGGGAAAGGGCTGGGCACCTATTTATAGATAGAGCCCGACCGATCTTTACACAAAATGTGCTAAAAAAGCTTAATAAAAAATAACTAAAAGAAAAAATCATAACAAATTACATGACTTCAGCACGGCTATTTTAAAGGAGAAAAAATGAATTAACTTGATTGACGAAGAATAAAACATTTATTTATTATTTTAAAAAAGCGCAAATCAATAGACGCCAGGTTATTTCAAATTGGTTATTATTAAATTTTTTCTGTTTACACTTGACTTTCTAACAATATATATATATATATATATATATATATATATATATATATATATATATATATATATATATATATATATATATATATATATATATACACACACACATAAATCATAACTGCAATGATAGTAACTCATAGTGGATCATAGAGACTTCTTCAACACTTATTTTATACATAATTAATGATAGACAAGTTCTTCGTGAATCTATGGAAGAAAAGCCTTCTGAATTTAAGTTGGAGAAACAAATGAAAGGAACTCCTGGTCTCCTTGGAATTTAGCCATATCTTCCCCCACTAAGTTAATCCATGTTTCTATTCCACCGTTACTTCCACCACTGTCCATGAAAACAGCTAGATTCTTGAAAGGTAGGCTAGCTGATCCAACCCATATAGGCTTTCCCCATCCGAAGTCAGCTTCGTATACAGGGATCCTACACAAGCTGGTAAACATAAATGGGTATGCCTCATCTTTACAACTACTAGCCTGCTCTTATGAAATTCGAGTTCTGTAGGCCCTCTCAAAGTTTATTTACGTAATCTCCATCAATTTTTTCTATTCCTTCTCGGATTTGCTTCACAAGTGCATGGCAGCGCCCTTCTTTCACGTCCTTCATGCATGGAGTTATTCTCGCAGATCCGATAATATTCCCAAAGTAATTCTCCGGCAATGGAGGGTCCATCCTTGTACGTTGGTTCACCGGATGTAGCCTCTTTCTGTGTCTGTCATCCCATGAGTGACAGCCACATAGCGGCTCCATATGAAAGCCGATAAGGCCCCAATACGTGTTGGACGCCTTGGGGGATCTCCGGCCATGCTATGATCAGCACACTTCTCTCTAAGTGCAGCTACACTAGAGGAACTAAATACAAATCTCTTTGTCACAATCTTCTCCTTTGCGATATGACTTGGATCTAACCCGGATAAATTTATGGGAGGGAAGAGGTTGTCCAGTCCAAATTGTGGACAGAGGAAATTAGTATCCCGGCGAGGCACCGCCGCCCAACTATTGACGAACATAACTACTGTTTGTGGGAAATTGAAACAGTGATTGCCATCCCACCGCAGTTGAACGTATTGACTTGAATTGCCATGACTTTATATCAACTGCAATGTCCGATGCATAAGAGCATCTTCAGCGGTTAGTAAAAAAAAAAACATCTAAAACTATTTTTTTGGCCTAAAAGCTTATTTTTCGAGATTTAATGCAAAGCTTAAATGAAAAGATTCTGGCTAGCAAAGATCTGAAAAGCTCCATCTATCATAAATCTATTCCACTTTAATTTCTCTTCCTTAATAATTATCACGTATCCTCGCTCATTTATATCACTCCATACACTATAAAATCGATTTAAAAAGATAAATAAATATTTAATTAAAATTTAAAATAAATATAAAGATTCAAATTTAAAATAATTCACATAAATATTTAATTAACCAATAAAATAAATATAAATATTTTGAATTAATAATTTCTAATAGATGAACTTTTTTTGGGTTACAAATATTAATTAATTCAAATATGGTGCATTAATTAATATAAAGATATTTTTTTGGGTTAAATAAATATTACTCCTCTTTTGCGCACTGGTGGAATAAAAGATACTTCGACGGCCGGCCGCTTCTTTGAATGGAGGAGCTCAAGATTTCGAACAAGCGGCGATAGATGCTGCGATTTCCAAGGATTTACGACTAAGGGCGAGGGATGAGGGCGAGGGCTTACTCTACGTCATGCATCTGCACGGGCGAGGTCGAGGGCGACCGAGGCTGGCTTTCCTCCTATTTCTTCCACGAATCAAGCTTTGAATTTCCTCAATCTTTCAAAATGGTCAGAGTGAAAAAATCTGCTTGGGGTTTTTTTTTTGCTATTTATTGAAATTTTTGTTTCAATTGTTGGTTCATGTGTGTGCACGATTTTGTAAAATTGCTCAGCTTTCTTGCTTCACAGCGCGTGATCGATTTTGTTGCTTGAATCTTCATGGAGAATGCCATTTTGGTTTTGTTTGTTCAATTCGTTCAATGGTGTGATTTTTTGCTTCCAAATCCACTTATAATTTTTGGTGGCAGTGATTGGTTTTTCACCTTATACCGATGAACATGATCGCCTATCTCGCCAAATTTAGCTGGATAATTGTTCATCGCCAAATTATACCTTAGCTAGCCGTTGCCGAGCTGGGATTTTTTTCCTTCAGCATCTAAATTTCTGGTTGGCTGGCGCTTACCCACCGCCTGAAATGGGTCGAAGGAAGGAATTCTGTTGCAGCATGGGATCCAGGTAGCGGCAAGTCATGAACTCCGAAAGTTGGCACTCAACTTGGGCTTCCAAGTAGGGAACACCTCGTCACTGCAGTCGATGAATTGATTGTCCTCGACTCGTCCGGCTAGTGGGTAGAATTGGATTAGGGTCTTGGACAAGGTTTTCTTTAGCCACACGATCATCCCGTCGTATCAACTTCAACATCGACATCCGCCGGATAGAAAAGGATGATGGGCATAAGGGTTGGTCGAGAAAGGAGAGTTGGAGATGGCGAAGATGGGGGAGGGGATGGAGAATGTTGAAAATAGTGCTGCTATGCTGGAATCTGAAGCTTCAATCATATTGTAAACCAGAGTTGCCTGTAGTGTTGAAACAGAACACGAACAATGCTGACTGTCTTCCAATAAACTTCCCCAACTATAACCTTCTTCACGTGACCTCTATGCATTCTCTCAATAGCTTTGCTCTGTAACTAACTTCTTCTAGAATTTTCTATAACTGTTTAGTTCTAGAATATTCCTCCTCTTGAATAAAACAGTTGGTCCTCTGTTCTAATAGAAAGTGAAGTTCTCTGGAAAACCTTCCTCTCCAAGTTTCTTTTCTCAAACATTTTCTCTTCAAAGTTTTTCTCAAACATGGTATCAAAGTTTGGAGTGTATTTTGAAGTAGCAGATTCATGATTCTGACCTGAACTTAGAGGAACAGTGACAATATCAAAAGAGGATGAAGCTGGCAATAGTGCAGGAGACTTTGCAGCTGGAAGGACATAAGCAGTGGAGCCCAAGGAGTCTTGATAGAATTAGATATGCAGACACAAACAAAAGATTGATTTTGGAAATGAGCTTACCAAAGCCACACTTAGCAAATGTGCTATACGCCCAGAGGGATGTAAACACATATACCCTTTTGCGAAAGGACCACAACCAAGAAATAAGCATTTGGAAATTTTAAAATCTAATTTGTGTTTATTGTATGGTTTGAGATAGGGGAAAAAAGCACAGACAAACACTTTAAAGAACTAGTAGTCTGGCTTTTGATGATACGGAGATTCAAAGGGAGAAAGCTGGTCGATAACTGGGGTAGGAAGACGATTCACTAGATAAGTAGTTGAAACAAAGGCTTCCCACCAAAACTTTAAGTCCATAGAAGCTTCAACCAACAAAATTAAACCAGTTTCAATAATGCTGTGAACAGATTTCCTTGCTGTTGCTTATGAGAGCAGGATGCCTAAACTGAATTCCAAGTTTATAGTACAGAGGTTGGAGTTTTCTGGTATTCTCCCCAATCTGATTGTGCTAACAATCTGAGTAGTAAATTGCCTTTCAACCATTTTATTGAGATGTTCAAAGATAGTGACTACCTCAGATTTTAGTCTAAGTGGATATATCCAAGTATACCTAGTGAAATCATCCACAAATGCAACATAATAACGATAACCTTCAATGGATGTTGAAGGTATTGAACCAGAAGGTTCTGGAAGCTCTTGTGTGTGTGACGTCAGCTAGAGAATATTTCTGTTATGAAGGCGTGTTGAGCACACTAGTAAAACTTCTTTCATATATGCGTTGTCCACGTTTTAGAATTCAAGAATTCTCCCCATTCTGTTACAAAGTTCAATATGGTATCAGAGCACATGCCTTCAATGGCGATATCTCCATCTTCTCCTTCAAAACAATCTCATTCCTTCTTCTGCAAGTCTTCCCCACATACCAGCTGCTACTTCACCTCAATATCTGGTTAGATCGATCTAAACTACGCATTTTGGCGATCTCAGTTCTTGCCTTCGATAAGAGCACAAGGACCTTGAAGGATTTTTCCTCAGTACAATGCATCAAGCCTCCCAGTTTCTTTCTTTCTCTTGGATTCCTCAAATTCTTCAAGTTCTTCTTGTAATCCTGATTATCTCACCTGGATCCGACTGGATCAATTTCTAATGAGCTGGTTGCTGTCCTCTTGTATCTGAACAAATGCTTGGCCATGTGGTTCACTGCAAGACGTCCGCAGAACGGAATGTTTTTGATCAATTATTTTCACAAGATCCAAAACACGCATCCTTCAGTTGAGATTTTCGTTGCAAAACTACACAGAAAGGTGCTGATTTTAGGAAGTGGACATCCTTAAGATGAAAGGCTGTCACGATCTTAAGGCTGCTGATCAACATACTTGAGGATGAACTCATTTTGTATATTTTTGCATTTTTGATCCGATTTTTGAATCAGTTGTGGTAAATCTACCACGGGATGCCATCACTCTCCAAGAAGTTCAATACTTGTTACAAACACACGAAATGCATCTAGAGCAGTTTGCAGCTAACTCTCTCACTGAATTTTCAAATTCTGAAGTATTTTTTACTCACAAGCAGTCAAGTCCAGATTTCAATACTTTCCGTGGCCACCAAGCACATTTTAGAGGTCGATATGGTCACAGAGGCAGAGGTCGTTCTTCTCCTGGTGGTCGTTACTATCCCTCCTCTAGAGCAAATAACAAGCCTCACTGCCAAATCTGTGGTAAGCCTGGACATACGGCCATGAAATGTTTTCACAGATTTGATGATAGTTATCAACATCAGTCTCAATCTTCTAGAGGTTCATCAGCAAGTATTAGTTCTTTTCCCACTGCTTCTCATGCTTCTCAAGCATACATTGCTTCTCCAAAGGACGTTAAGGATACTTCATGGTTCTTAGACAGTGATGCCACACATCATGTGGCAAATCGTGGTGATTCTCTAACAGCAAAGAATGAGTACTCTGGACATGGCAAATTAATGATTGGAGATGGTACAGAGTTGCCTATTACTCATGTTGGCAACATCAATTTAGCAAACACTGGTATTTCCCCTAAATCTCTTGCTCTTCGGAACATACTTTTAGTTCCCTCTATAACCAAAAATCTGATTAGCATTTCTAAACTCACAGTGGATAATAATGTTATAGTGGAGTTTAATCCTTCTTCTTGTTATGTAAAGGACATTCATACTAGAAATTTTCTCCTAAAAGGCACCCTTAATAATGGTCTGTATCAACTCCATTTACCACTACATTCCAGTTGCTCTGCTTCACCGGACTTCAAGTCCACTTCTTTTTTGGTTGCTGCACCAACATCTTCCAAATGTGCTGCCTCTCAACAGACAAATTTTCGCCATAACACTTTTGGTCCATTTGTGGCACCTGCCTTGGACAATTCTAATATCAGTAGTACTCCAATAAAAGCTCACCATCTTCAGGTTGCACCAGCTTCATCTTTCATTGCTATCTGGTGATGTTTGTCAATATGGCAAGCTCCATCAGATTTCATTTCCAGTTTCTCAGAAGACAACTCAGCTGTTTCCAATTAGTTCATTCGGATGTATGGGACCAGCTCACTCTATCTAAGTTAAAGGCTATAGATACTATATTTCTTTGTTGATAACTTTACTTAGTCATGTTTGGATCTTTCCTTCGTCAAAAAATCTGAATCCACTGCCATCTTTTGCACTTTAACAATTTAGTTGGAGCACAATTCCAAACTCAGATTAAACGTTTATAACTGGATTGGGGGAAGAGACGCACTCAAGCTATTCTTCATGATCTTGGTATTGCATTTCGTCCCCCCTGTCCCTATACTCATCAGCAGCAAGGGAAAGCTGAATGAAAACATCGTAGTATTGTAGAGATTGGTCTCACATTACTTGCACAAGCAGCCATAGATTTAAAGTTTTGGTGGGAGGCCTTCTTATCAGCTGCTTATTTGTTAAATCGTCTTCCCCACACCAGTGCCTACTGATCTATCTCCATTTAATTGCTATTTGGTTATAAGCCAGATTATCATTTTCTAAAGGTTTGTTTGGTTGTTCTTGCTTTCCATACTTAAGACCCTACAGCAAACACAAGTTAGCCTTCAAGACATCAAAATGTGTATTTCTAGGGTATAGTCCTTTTCACAAAGGCTATAAATGTTTACAATTCTTCAGGAAGAATCTATATAGCCTGTAGTGTTACTTTTGATGAACCTCTTTCCTTTATTTAGCAGTTATTTGTATCTCAATCACCCACTGCACCATCTCAGAATATCAGATCTTATGGTGCCCCATCATTTGTTATACCTTCTGCACCCGTTTGCTCTCCTTCAAAATCAGTTCCACCTTCTGATTTTACTCCTGTGCAGCATTATAGTAGCAGCAGGCAGTCCGATTCTTGCTCAGAACAGTCTTCATATGCTCCCCTGATTCAAGTGCCATTTTTGGCTCCTTTCCTTCCATGGAATTATTGTTTGATTGACTCAAAAATGCTACAAATATCTTTTGAGAATGTCATTGCTGCCCCCATTACTAAGAGCATATCAGATAAAGCTACCTCCATTCCTCTAGCAACTCTTCCTTCTACGTCTGTTCATCCTATGCAAACAAGATCCAAGTCAGGTATTTTCAAACCAAAAGTTCTTACTGCTATGCTTCATTGTGAGCCATCTACTGTTCCTCTTGCATTGGCTGATCCTCGCTGGAAGGAGGCCATGGAAACTGAGTATCAAGCTCTTCTAAAGAATAATACATGGGAATTAGTTCCTCCTAGTGATGCCCATCATATTATTCAAAGTAAATGGGTGTTTCGAACAAAATTCAAGGCCGATGGCACCTTGGATAAATACAAAGCCAGATTGGTGGCAAAGGGTTTTCAACAAACTCCTGGCTTGGATTTCTCTGAGACATTCAGCCCCGTGATTAAAGCACCTTCTATTAGAATTATTTTTACATTAGTTGTGTCAAGAAATTGGGACATTCAACAAATTGACATCAATAATGCCTTCTTAAATTGTGACTTATGTGAAGGTGTTTTTATGGCTCAACAAGCAGGTTTTGTGGACTCTACCAAGCCCACTAATGTTTGCAAACTTCATAAAGCTTTGTATGGCTTAAAACAAGCACCAAGGGCCTGGTTTGTGCTAAAGAGTGTTCTTAGTAGCTTGGGATTTAGCAATTTGTTTCTATGTTTCTCTTTTCTTCTACCTACAAAGGTGGCCGACCATTGTCCTAGTGTATGTCGACGATATTCTGATCACTGGTGATTCAAATGCCATTCAACAGCTTATTGGGCTAGGACCCCAACATTCAAAGCCGTTTTTAAAAACCTTAGGTCCTGTGAATTGGTTTTCTCGGTTTTGAGGTTATTCCAGTCCTGGCGTTTCAGATCCGTCAAACTAAATATGCCATTGATCTTCTTAATAAAAATAACTGTTACATGCTAAAGCTGTCCCTACTCCTATGTGTGTGACTTCCAACGATCCTCCTTGACAGTGCTCCTTTGGCTCTTTGTTCATCTTCTACAGAAGCACAGTAAGAGCTTTACAATATCTACTTTGTCAAATAGACTGATCTTTGCATTTTCTGTGAATCGTCTCAGCCAATATCTAGAAGCACCAACCTTGGCTCATTGGAAAGCATGTAAGGGGGCACATGGTACGTAAAGGGCAATCTTTGCTTCTTCTGGTCTCAAGCCGACCAACACAAACGCAACCTGAAGGTCATTCTGATGCCGATTGGGCAAGCAATGATGAGATAGAAAATCTAAGGAGTGGTATTTGTGTATTCCTTGGTGGCAATTTTATTACTTGGAGCTCTAGAAAGCAGAAGGTTGTAGCTCGATCCAACACCGAAGCTGAATATAGAGCCCTAGCAAGTGCAGCCACTGATCTTGTCTGGGTTCAGAATTTATTGACTGAAATTGGCATTAAGCTTCAGCAAACACCACCTCTGCTCTGGTGTGACAATCAAGGGGCTTAAGCACTTGCTAATAATCCAGTTTATCATTCTAGTACAAAGCACATAGAGATTGATATTCGTTTTGTCCGTGATCTTGTGACTACTAACAAGTTGGAGATCAGGTATATTCCCACTGAGTTGCAGCCTGCAGGTATTTTTACTAATTAGGCACTGTCAGAACCTCGGTTGCAATCCCTTAGAAGCAAGCTCACCATGGAAGACTCACGTGTATCTTGGAGAGGGGTGTTGAAGGTATTGAACCTGAAGATTCTGGAAGCTTGTGTGTGTGTGACGTCAGCTAGAGAATATTTCTGTTATGAAAGCGTGTTGAGGACACTTCTATAAAACTTCTTTCATATGTTGTCCACGTTTAATTCAGCTACCTTCCATTCTGTTACAAAGTTCAATAATGGATAACAAGGCAGCAGGTCCTCAAACATCTGTGTGAATCATTTGAAATGGGAGTAGTGGTATGTAAAAGCAGAGAAGGAAAAGAAACGATGAAGCACTATACTGACATGCTTCACAAAAATGTAACCGGTGTATGAGGGAGAGACTTTAATACTTTTCATTTGAGACAACACCTTTGCAAGATCAGCTTATTTGACACTGCTCACTGTGCCAAGGGGCAGCAAAGAGTGTTTATTACAGGCAGAACCAGCGACATTTTCAGCATTATTGCAAGAAGCATATGAGGACGTACAGATTATCAGAATCTGGCGTAAGAGATGACTGCATTTCAACACTACATAAATTGCTGTCATAAATTGGAGATTCAGTTGATATAATCCATTTTGGCAAAATTTTTCAGAGCACTGCTGACTGACTCTCACAAAGCAGCAAGCAGAATTAATTCCACAATAACATCATTTTCTAAGGTAAACTAAGATATGATGATAAGGTTTTTTTGTAATAGAAGGCCCCAACAGAATGTTCTTAAGTTTGAGTGACTTTGGAGTGGAAAGAGTAAGATGACCAATATGAGAAATAGATAATTGAAAACCATCACGGAGAATAAGCTTACCGTTGCCAGAGTAATATGATTTTTCTGTCATGGAGTTTCATCTGACGTTATATGATGTGTGGCTCCACTATCAAGGAACCAAGTTGTGTCGTTCACAGTTTCTGGTGTAGCAATGTATGCCTGAGAGTTGAGAACCGAAGCTGAAGAGTCATCACTAGAGAGATAGGTGCAAATATTGAGATTATGAGTACTCTGATAGCGGAGATGGTAAAGCACTTCATGCCTTTACATGTCCAACTTTGTTACAGGATTTAATAAAGGTTTATTGTAATTACTGAACTGATTGTAACCTCTTCCTCCCCCAGCAATAGTGCGCCCTCTACCTCTGTTATATCTGCCTTGAGAATTATTCTGATTGCCTCCAAAGGAGAAGGATGAAGATGAAATATTTTGAGCAAAATTGGCAGTGGAATTTGATTAGCTCAACCATTGTTGAAGCATTCAAATTTTCGAGTCTCATTTCATGTGTTTGTAACATGTACTAAACCTCCTGATGTGATACCCCAAATTTTCAAGAGGGTAAATAAATAATTTTTTTAAATAAAGGCTATATTGGTAATTCATTATGGAAACCCCAAGTATAAATAGAAAGCAAAATAATAAAAAAAAAAATTGTTATTCATTGATTCATTCGTTTCTCTCCATGTAGCCTCTCCTAAGCATAACAATTCAAGAACTAAGAAAGTTTTCAAAGTGAGATTTTTCATAGATTTCATTCTAGAAAAGGAAAATAATATTGTTAATGGTAATAAGTCTCTTCGTTCTTTTCTATATAGTCCTCTTTTTCGAAAAAGATTCCGGAAAGATTTAGGACGTATCTAGGCTGCTATTAACTCGAACGTAGCATCTTCATTATTTATTTTCTGCATTTCCTCGCAGATATATTTCACTCTCTAAGTTATCAACTAAAATAGATTATTACCTTTAAAAATAACACAAAGATTAGCTGGATGATGTCGTATTAAATTGTTTTGAGAATGAGAATGAAAAAAAATGAAGAAATAAAGGTGATAGTGGATCAGCATATGCTTTGAATTTGTGAAAAAAAAAAAGTAGTAGGGGACCACGGCACTATGGAAGTATAGAAAAAATAAAAGAAGAAAAAAAAAATACAATAAATAAAGAAATATAGTAGGAAACCTCATACTTTGAGATTGTAAATCAATACAAGAAAAAAAAAAAGAATTGTAAGGATGAACCGTTTGGTATATGACAAGTAAGTCGAAAAGTGAGAACCTTATCATAATTTTTGGTTGGTGTAATTTAAAAGAAAATGGAGATGAAAAGACCAAAATAAACATATTGTTATATAATATCATTTAATATTGGTAGAATTATTGTTCAAAAGTTTTCTTAAAATAGGCCTATAAAACTTAAAGTTTAGGTAATGATTAATACAAAAAAAAATTTTCAGATATTCAATACGAAAAAACAAAGAGGTAAAGATTTGATGATAATTTCTAGAGAATAATAATAAACAAATATTATAAGTTTGGAAGCCAGTTTTATAAATATATGCATTTGGATAAGCAATCGAGATATATTTTTAGCAAGCAGATTATGATCCGAGAATTTATTTAGATAATATTATGATTAAGATAAATATTAAGGATAATATGATATAAAATATACTCATAATTATTATTTTTAGTAGAGTAGGTAAATTGATTAAGAATATCAACAAATAAATATGATTAGGAAGGACTTCGACTTTTATAAAAGTTTTGAACTCGTTAATTAAATTATTAATATTTAGAATGTTTAAAATATTATTATGATTAATAATATTGTCATTATGATATTATTAAAATTCTCAAACTTATAAATTTTAGGAGAATAATTAATGATGATAGTTCCTCTTTATTTTGCTAGGGGTGAAATACCATTCGAGATTCTTTGATTAGCTTCTTTTAAGATTTCAGTACTGTTTACAGAAGTTATATTAATATGTTTTCAGAAAAGAAAATATTTTATATGTTTTTGCCTAAAGATTATCTATATAGTTTTTTTCGAAAAATATATTTATTTGCCTTTTATGTAATTTGAATGAGAAAAAGTTTGATTTGTTTTATTTCATTGATTGTCCATGGATCAAATAGATTTTTGTATATATTTTTTAAGATTTGTTTTGTTTATAAAAGAAATGTGGAGATATGATGTTTGTAATTTGGAATTTTGGAATGAAATATTTGACTATAGTTAGTTCGGCTATATATCAATGGAATACAATTGACACAATTCAAATTTCGTCACTTAATAATAGTTGACCTTACATTCCTCGGGTGGTAAATGTAATTGATTTTAACCTCTAGTCTCTAAGGGTTTCAGAGGTTATTAGTACTAGTAGTGTTTGGTTTCATCCACCTTATAAGGAAAATTTGCGCTAACCACCAATTTGAAAGTTCTCTACATTATCGGGGCATCATTTCCGACATTGATGACCAGAGAAAATATATTTGAAAATGTATTTGATTTTGGACTTTGATATGAAAGTGTTTGAATCAAAATTCTGATATGAAATTGTTTGGATCACATCCGACATGCAAACCGATTTGAGAATGTTTGAAAGAAAAATTTTGAATGTTCCGTACTCTTATTTTTGAATCAAAAATTTTGGATGAAAAATATCCTATTTCATATAAGCGATCAAACCTTTATCGGGCGAAACTATACAAGATTTCTTATCAGCTTTTAAGCTCACTTTCATCTGCTCACACATTTAGGTACATTTAATTCGACAAAAAGAGATTGGTTAGGATGATAATCATATTATTATTATGAATCTATTATGGACATTATTTAGTTGATGAGTCTATATTCATTTGGATTATTTGTTCTTAGATTTGGTTAAAAAGATATGAATATTTGTCTTGCATCATTTATGTTAATTCATACATAAATGTCGAGAGTTAGAGAATTTTTGTTATTATGAAATTTTGGATATGAGAATTGATGATGTAGAAAATTGTTCATTACTCTTGAACTAATTAGACTCAATCTAGTTATAAGAAAAGGAAGGTTCGTGTTATTTGCCACTTCATGCCTTTGGGCTTGAAGTGTGAAATGACAGTCATGCCTTTGGATCGGGTTTCAGGCGTGACACTTGAAGTGTTACATAATTGCATGAGGTTAAGTTTACAATCATGGCTTCATACTCAGGTCCAAGACATCCAAGAACATACAAAATCAATTCATCATCTGAAATTTGTTGGCCAACAGCCATTAAAGAGTTTGCCAACGCTTTCATTTTCAAAATATAATCTTCAACTGTACCTCCACCTTTCTTTGTGGTTGGCAGTGCCAAACGAAGTTGTAGCGCTCGTGCTTTTGATTTTGTTGAGAATAATCTCTCAAGAACAGTCCATACCTCTACTGAAGACTGGCAATGGACTACGTGCCCAAGCATCTGCTCTGAGATTGAAGACAACAGCCAGCGCCTGGCGACAAATTGATAAGTCTCATCCAGGCAGTATAATCTGACGGATAAGAGAGATCGTTGGATTGACAGAATCAGTAATTACTATATTTATTCATGTTTCTAGCAGTGGAATGACAGATTTGTGAATATATAATTGGATCGATCCAGCTTGATATGAATAGGAATCAAAGTAGAAGGAATAATCATTGGCAAGGTTGAGTGGAATGAAGAAGAAATAGCACCGAAAGGAGATGAAGGAGACGACGCCATGGATGCGTCAATATGGCTCTGATACCATACTGATTTTCAGAAATCAGCCTCCCCAGCTACTAATTTTCAGGAACCAACTTCTGCCTCCCTATCTTTAACCATTCCTCATTGGAAGAAAGCTATGGAAGCTGAATATCCAGTTTTGGTACACAATCTGTAAGATTTTTCATTAAGTGGGCTTCATTAATTGAAATTAACTGGATTAAGTTTGGTCTAATTAAGTGAGATTATACAGTTTCTTAATAAAACTTATGGGGCTGGCAAGTGTGTGGGCTGAGTATGGCCCTACTGCACGAGAGGGCCCGTGGTCGAACCCATAAATAAAAAGCCGTTCCTCCTAAACCCTAGCGATACGTATACCTCAAGCGCTTCGAGAAAATATTTTTCCTGAGATCGCGAGAGGCATTTCCTATTCAACAAGGTCACCAAAGGCCTGTCAAGAAGATCTTGAGGTCTTTCTTGCGGTGCCTTCATCAATTCCGCATCACATTCATGATTCCAAATTAGTGACAGAATTTTGCGCTTTTTCTCCATTAAAATTATGCTTTGTGTTTTAACATGGTGATCTGTGTTGTTTAAATCGTGATCCAACAGCTTGGTATCGTGAGCCAACCATGGATTAGAATTCAAAGCATATGAATCGGAGAAATTTTTTTTGGGTTTTATGAAAAATCGGGCATTCTGTCCAATTTCGGAATTTTTCTATACATCCAAAATTAAAAATTTTTGCATATTTGGAATCTACACGACGAGACTATCGATCGTGTGCCTCGTCGCCGAGGTCGGATCTAACCCTCACGCTGCGCCGGGCCACGCGCCACCACGCGGGCTGGAAGACGACGCTGCGGCAAAGACACGCCCGTGATCCGATCCAACTATCACGACGCCGCGATGACGCCGAAGATGACCCGCCACATCATCTTGGCCAAACCGATCTACCCGACACGCTTTTAACCGTTCAAGAAGGGATGCCAATGCGGATATCGACGCAGTACGCCGACGTGGACGCCGACGCTACGGCGACATCATGATGCCATCTCATAACCCATTAAGACCGACCGGCCAATCCGCCAACGACCGACCGGCCAACGGTCAAGACCTCGACCGGCCAACGGTCAAAGCCCGACCGCCAACACCGACTACGAATCTGAGGTCGGCAGGCTGAATGACGCGCGCTACGCACACGCCGCTGAGCTCTTCCTCGTGGCGCTAGTGAGGGCGTGGTGATGGTATTTTCGAGATTCGGTATCGCACTGTGATTGAAATTCCCTACAATGTGGTATATTCACTTTGGTATGTTTGAAGCTTTTACGTATATGAAAATGCTATAGAACCCTATTTACACTTAGGAATTAGGTATTAGACGTATTGTGATTTCTCTATGGTTTAGAAATACATATGGTAGCTAACATGCATATAACAGATAAGGGCCGTGGTAGAGTCTATATTCAAGGACTATTAATGAATGATTGAACAAGATAATTGGCATAACATATATATATCAATGTGATGCACAAAGTTTGTATCCTGGTATGAGAGATTTTCATGATTCAATCAGTCGCGACCGCCAAAGTGGCACACTTGACTGGCTCAAGAAATATCGCCTCATATTGTGGTGGACGTCGCTCTATTACGTGATCATACTCCCAAAGGAGGTGGTCCTGTTAGTTCATGAAGGGATATGTATGGCATGTTTCAGAAATGACCGATCTAGTGGTTCATACACCCAAAGCGCGGTGATTTCAATGCAAGTGATTGTAATTATGCTCATGGCCGCCATGTGGAGAGTGTACAACCGCATGTCATATTTTCACAAAGGACATACGACGTATGCAATTTCAGATGAAGTATTCACGATGCCGATCAGACGTTTTGTTTGGTTTTCGCCACTTTTCTAGAACTGAATTCCATTTCAACAGGTCCTTGCTGCGATTTAATTTCGCTGTCGGCGAGCACTTTCGGCTTCTGGAATGAACGCGTGATGTTCACATGGCGCTTTGCAATGGATGTTTCAGATATCGCCAAACTCTAGTAATCGGCCGAGAAAAAGCGACTATGCTACCGGGGAGAGTGGTTAAATAGATTTGCTTATTGACAATGAAGAAATCCACAAGAACACTGAAAGTGGCTTTACCAATAGACTCGCACCGCTAAGGAAATGATGTATGCTCATAGAGGCTAGAAATCGAAGCCTCATCCAATGCTGAGGCTGGAACACTCTTCAAAAGCTCAACATGAAGATGGATTATGATGGGGCCAGTGGCGGGGAGACATGGCCCTAAGGATGGTAGACCTAAAGACGAAGCTCCAAGCTCTCAATGTTACCATTCCAGATGCTTGCATTGTGCATCAAGCCCTGAACACCCTTCCACCTGACTTTGGGATTATAAAGACAAACTACAATTCCCAAGACGAGACTTGGTCAGTTAATGACTTAATAGCAAGGGTGGTGGCAGAAGAAGAGAAACCGGAAGAAGAGAAAGAGCATAGGCCTTATATGCCGCTAGTCCCCATAAAAGGAAAACAGTCTAAAAGTCGAATCTCATAAAGGTGCTCAAGAAACTACCGGCCGACCTCGACAATATGGGTCCAAAGAAGACATTCTTGAAAAGGATGGTGATCGCCGCTCTTTCAGAAGAAGAAAGGTCACATGAAGAAGGACTGCGTGCACCTCTAAAGCTCGATGTGTCCAAACGTAATATTGTGTAATGATTCTTGAATTTGCTCAGGAATCCAACCTATCCAAGCACCATCCGCTTCGGTGGCTCGATAGTGGAGCAACTAATCATGTTGCATTTACCACAGGATTCATAAACCTGAGGAAGCCAAACAAGGATGATTCAAAGCTCACCGTGGAAACAAATGATATGGCTTCAAGTCATGTTCGTGGGAGATGTAATCTTAGTTTTAGATTCGGTTTTAAATTGATGTTGAAAGACACATTTTATGTGTACCTTCCTTTAAAGGAATTTAGTTTCCAGCCTCATGTTTGGATTCATATGATTACTCTTGAAATTAAGTATACATTATTTCATTATTTCTAATTCAAATAAGTATTGGTACTGGTCATATGTCCAACTGATTATACGTATTAAGTTTTTGACCCGATGATATACGTAGATTATACTACCAAAGGTTGTTTTGCAGACCACTACCTAAGGAAGAGTCTTATGCATTATGGCATAAACGACTTGGCCATATCTCTAAGGATAGAGTAGAAAGGCTAATAAAGACTAATATCCTGCCTGCTCTTAAAAATGATTTAGAGATATGTATAGACTGTTGTAGAGGTAAAATGACCAAGATAAGAAAGAAAACTGCAGTCTGTAGTTCTGACTTGTTGGAAGTCATTCACACCGATATAAGTGGACCTTATGTGGCAACCTTGTGTAGAAATTTTTATTTCATCACATTTATCAGATGACTATTCTCGATATGGTTATTTGTACTTGATTAAAGAAAAGTCTCGAGTCTCTTGACAATGTCTAAGATTTTTCTGATCAAGTCGAAACAATTGGGAAAAGTCATAAAGGTTGTTATAGATCCGACCGAGGTGGAGAGTATTATGTGCATTTTATGATGCCGATTGCCTTGCGCTCATTCGCAAATACTTAGAGGACTCTGGGATAGTGGCATAGTTTACTATGCCTGGGAGTCCAGTAAAATGGTACAGCCGGAAGCGCTTTCAATCGTACTTCCATGGAAATGGTAAGGAGTATGATAAGTAGGACAAATTTCATCTTGCTTTCTATGGGGCAGTTTGAAAACAGCTTTGCACATTTTGGAATCGTGGTACTCACGTAAAGTCAGTTCCATTGACTCCTTTTGAGTTATGGATCGCTAAAGCTCAGCTAAATCCATCTTAAGGTTTGGGATGTCCCTGTATAGTTATATAATCCAACATTAAGTAATGGACTCAGAACCACTAGGTGCTATTTTGTATCTTAATTCCTAACATTCGAAGGTGATATTTCCGCTCTATAATCCCAATGGAGGCAACAAGAATTCAGAATCACGCATGCCTAAGTTTTTGGAGTTTGATGTGGCCGAAGAGAAAGTAGTCGTCACGCACTATTGAGGATATATACTGAGTAATGTGGCATCTCGTATCTCCTTCCATACAGATAATTGTGGAAACTCCTACACACCATATCAACTGTTTGTATCTAGGGATCCCGTTGTCGGTGATGCCTCCTAATGAAGTTCATCAAGGCTCTCAAAGTGCATCGTGGCTATTACTACCCAGTATGATCCACTTTAGGGGAGAGATCATCGCCATACCAATCGGACTATTTAGTCTATAGAGAGCAAGACTAATATGAGCCTGCCTGATCGATCCAATAACTTATGAGGAAGTCAAGTTGGTCTCTCAAACTTAATCGTGGTTGGATGTGAATGAGAGATGAAATTCAATCTATGAGGCATAATCTATGAGTTTGGGAACTTGGTCAGAATTACCCGGATGGTCATAGACCCATTGGTCAATGGGTGTATAAGACTAAAAGGACTCTGAAGGAAAGGTTGAAAGTTTAAGTCGACTGGTAGCCAAATGTTTACACTCGAGAGCATGGAGTAGATCATGAATAACTTTTTTCCAAGCCTTCTAAAGATTCTTTCAGAGTGATCATGGCATTAGTTGCCTATTTTGATATGGAGTTACACCGCATGGATGTTAAACCGCTTTCAATGGAGACCTAATGAAGAAGTTCATATGCCGCAACCCGAAGGTTTTGTGGCAAATGATCAGGTAAATCCTGTATGTAGACTTAAAAAGTCTATTTATGTCTCACAAGTCAGATAATGGTAATTTAAAGTTTCATACGTTGTTGTTAAGCTTCATATGGTTTTGTCGAGAACAAAGTAGATCAATGTATATACCGTGCAAGGTCATAAGGGAAATTCATTTTCCTAATGACTTTATGTGGATGATATCCTGCCATAGTTGACCTTGGTCTACTCGCACGAGACAAAGCTGATGTTGTCAAACAACTTTATTATGAAGGACCCGTGAGGCGTCTATTCCCAGTAACAGATTCATTAACTGTTTCATCATGGTTTATCTCGTGAGGGGCATGTTGATCGAATTTGTGAAAGATCCAATATGTGACAATGTAAGCCAGAATTCACCCCTGTCAGAAGGTGATGTTGAGTTCATCACAATGTCCTCATTCGTATATAGAGAAAGCCCAAATGAAGAATGTACCTTATGCTAGCACTGGGAGTATTATATGCCCAAGTATGCACTAGGCCCGATATCGCTTAATAGACTTCAGGCGTATATCGGGCCAAACCCGTGACATGATCATCAAGGCGCTAAGAAGGTTATGAGGTACTTAAAGAGTAATAAAAGACTATGTATGTTGATTTACAAACATGTTCAAGACTACAAATTAGTCGGGTATTCGGGATTCGTACTTTGGTCGGGTCAGTCGATGAAAAGAAGTCAACAACTGTTATATCTGCTAGCGTGAGGTGCAAGTATTGTCATGGAAAAGGAGAAATGTAAATCAATTGCATCCTCTACCATGCAGCGGAGTTTCAGAGCATGCTTTTCAAAGAACTACTCAATTTGTTCTAAACCTCATTAAGGAGTTAACCGTGTTTGATTTTAGATAGGCCCACTACAATTGTATTAGACAATAACTCAAGTAGTGTTGTTTATTAACAACAACAGTCTCAAGGGGGGTTCGCCATTACGAGGTCAAATACCCGACCATAAAGAAAAGTTCAAATGTGATTGTTGAAGTGGAGCACATATCAACAGATGATATGATTGCAGATCCGCTAACTAGCACTCGCTCAGCATTTGATCGACATGTCAACACGCTAGAGGTCATGATAATCGTGGAATTAGTGGGAGCTATTGGTTTATATAAATGCTTTGGGCCAAGATTAATCCAATTCTATTACATTGTAATATTTAATTTGTATCAACTCTTTACATTTAATGGTGTATTGAATGCAGGCTTATCGAGCTGAGTACATAATTGTTGAAAACTCAAGGCATCAGGTAAAACCTTGAATACAAAAATGGCATTCTTCTTGGTGAATGGGCCTTAACAAAGATGCTTGCTTACATGATAGCAAAGGGCCCCATCAGGTAATGATATATACTGTGTTCTTGAACCATGATGAGCTATTATCCGTGACACACTAGGTTTTGTGACACTCTAAGGAGAGAGAATTTGGATCAACAAATGGGATAACACATGAAGTATCACTCATTATGAGGTATTGTCCATTTAAACACACTACCATATATTGAATCCATATCGCAGTTGAAAGCACCTGACCATGGAAGGGCTTACGTGAGTACATGCACACGCCATGATCCGTTGTTCGAGACTTTATGGATCGGATTGACTATTACGACAATCTCTGCACCAATATAAAGGTGCGCACACGCTTTTGTTTCACCTAATATCACCAAGTGGGAGAATGCAAGATTTTCATTATGGGATTCATTAATTGAAATTAACCTGATTAAGTTTGGTCTAATTATGAGATATACGTTTAATAAAAACTTATAATGTATGTGTGGTCGAGTATGGCCCTACCCGTAATGAGGGCCTGTGGTCGAACTCTTATAATGTGCTCAAGTCCCTCCCAAACCCTAAGATATGTACAATTCTCACATACGCTTCGAGAAAATATTTTTCCCCGAGATCGTTGAGAGGCATTCTCATTCAAGCCGTTGTCACCAAAGGGTCATTCGAGAAGATCTTGAGGTCGCTTTCTGCGTGCCCTTCATCAATTCCGCATCAAGAAGACATTCATGGATTCCAATCGTATATTTCATGTTTTCTCCATTAAAATTATGCTTTGTGTTTTAACATGGTGATCTAGGTTGTTTAAATCATATCCATCACAATCATCCAAGGGACTTGGTTCCAAATTCAGATGGTTTACGTGTGATTCAGTGCAAATGGGTGTTTTGAACTAAACTTAAAGACGATGACTTTAGATATATAGCTAGTTGTTACAAACAATTAACAAACTCCAGGGGTGGATTTTTTATAAACCTTTAGTCCTGTGATCAAGGCTTCTACCATAAGAATTGTTTACCTTGGTAGTGTCAAGGGATGGGATATCCAACAAATTGATATCAACAATGTTTTTATTAATGGAGATCTTTAAGAAGAGGCCTTTATGACTCAACCAAAGGGTTTTGTTAATCCTAATAAACCACATTATCGATCTATGCAAGTTGCGCAAAGCTTTATATGGACTGAAGCAAGCCCTTAGAGCTTGGTTTGAAAAATTGAAAGGTGCTCTTCTTGTCGGGGTTTTGCAAACTCACTCTAATGACATCTTTATTCTATTCTCATAACAAGGACAAATGTTGTTGCTTCTGTTTATGTTGATGATATACAATTACAAGAGAAAATCAAGAAGATGTACAACAAATTTCATCAAAGATCTCCATCAATGCTTTACTTTAAAAACTCAAGGGTCGCCAACTACTTTCTCGGGCTTCAGGTAAATCGCTCTTCTTAGAGCATTTCCAACAAGGCCCAATATAAATTTACTCAAAATATATTAAAATATTGTATTATCTCTCGTTTTAACTAAATCCACTCCCAAAGTCACTCCAACAATGCTAATTATTTTAGCTAATTCATTCTCAACCAACTTTAACTAACTCTTCACACAAAAACTAAAATACTATATATGGTCATGCCGCCACTATATTGATGATGACTACATGTTGATGTGTTAATACGCCATCAAAATTTTAATTTTTTTTATTTTTTTAATAACCCATCTTATTTACACCATCACTTAAATAAAAAAAAATTTAAAATTCGAATTTTTCAACAAGAATACGCAACGATTATATTTACAATCTGGCCATATTTTAGAATTACTTCTATATTTTGAGAACTCGCCATATTTGTAACGGTTATATTTTACAACGATCATATTATGGGCATTCAGATATTACATAACATGATTGTCGAGGATGAGCGGAACGCTAATGAGTTGGACTTTACTTATGATACAAATTCCGATGAGTAGTCCCATCATTATACTATACCCGAACTAGCCGTAACTACTTCACTTTGTCATCAACATTGCATAGACAAAGAAATTCACGTTTGTACCCATCCATTTGCTTCCTCTTTGTGGCACAAGAATTGGTTGATCTCATCATATGAAAAATAAAACGTTTCTTGTGATTAATTATATTTTCTACGCATTGTTCAACAATTTTTAATAACCTTAGTCTAAACCCAAAATCCTACCTTCTCCCATATCCATTTACCCCATTTTAAACCATGCATAAACCCTATTTCCACTTCCATCTAAATAAACCCGCAAGAACAATATGCTCTGCCAACACTGCTCTGTATTAAACAACCATTTCCAAACATCAACATCCAAATGATATCAAAGGAAGAAATTCCAGGAAAAAAATATAAAAATGAACTGATTCAACCGTGTCGAACACCGTGGACCGAACCCCTTTTCTCCAAATAAAGAGCACAGTGTGAGACCACTGCATTCTCCCGCCTCGATAATAGCGACAAGGGATCGCTTGACAACAGAGCTAAGAATACATCCATATTGGTTGAATGATTTCTTGAGAACCGACCTCCGAAGCGTCGCATTCTGATGGCTTTCTAGGCTTTCTGATGGGTTTTGACCTGTCGCTTTTCTGGGATTGGGTTTCGATTTGGAGCCTGAAACTAGGGTTAGAGTCAGGGTTTTGGGGAGTGCAGTGAAGAAGGAGGCCATGGCTTGTAATTTGAACCAACAGCATCAAGAGAGAAGGAAAGATCAGAGAGGGAGGAGGCTGTGGCGAGGGAGATGGCTCGTTAGATATGGTGAGGGAAATGAAGGATAGAGAAATTAGATAGCAAAATAGCTAGACTGTTGGAGTTAATTTGAAAGGAGAAGCTATCTAAAATAGCTAAAGGGAAAGATTTATTAAGCCTTTTGAAGATGCTCTTATGGAATACATCTAAGCCAATCAAAGCATGCAAAGGACTTGCTTGAAAAGACAAATATGACTGGAGCTAAACTTAGCCCCACGCCTATGTGTTTGAGCAATGAATTGTCTCTCTCGGATAGTGAACCTTTTGCTCATCCATCTCTTTATAGAAGTACAATTGGTCAGACCTGGCTTTTTCTGTAAACAAGTTAAGCCAGTTTCTGCAGCCACCCACTATAGCACATTGGAATGCCTGTAAACGCATTCTCAGATATATTAAAGGCACTTTATCCTATAGCTTGACATTTAAGCCTTCTCAACTTCTACATCTTGAAGGTTATTGTGATGTCGATTGGGCAAGCAATTTGGATGATAGAAAATCTGTAAATGGGATTTGTATTTTTCTAGGAGGAAATCTTATCACATGGGGTTCACAAAAACAGAAGGTGGTGGCAAGATCAAGTACTGAAGCTGAATATAAAGCTCTAGACAGTGCAGCTGTAGGCTTAGTGTGGATTCAGAATCTGCTAGCTGAAATTGGTGTTCATGCTTCTTCTCAAACGCCTGTCCTTTGGAGTGACAACATGGGAGCTCAAGCTTTAGCTTGCAACCCAGTTTTTCATGCTAGGACAAAGCACATTGAATTTATTCGCAATTTGATCTTAGATCATAAACTGGAAGTGAGACATGTCCCAACGGAGTTGCAACTTGCAGACTTACTTACTAATGCCTTGCCTCAAGGCGGGAGATTGAAAGACCCAAAGTCTAGAGAGATTGAACTGTTTATCTAAGCGAAGGTTCACCTTCAAGGTGGGAGATTGAAAGACCCAAAGTCTAGAGAGATTTGGGTAATCCGGTTATTACTGTTTTTTAAAACTGTTTATATTCTAAAAAGTAAGATAATAAGGAAAACTCTCTTCCCAGTTTTTTATATTTTAATAAACACGAAAAAATATAAAAAAAAAATACAAAATTCAGATAAGAAAAATGAATTTTCAGAAAACATCGAATAACGTTGTTTGTATTTTTAAAAACTTTTCTTAAAAATAATTTTAAAAAACATAAACTAAATAATTTCTCTTGTGAGGACTTTAATCTAACTTACGGCGATGTTCTTTCCCTTATAGTGGTCTTGCTATGCAACGTGTCTTCCCTTGATTGATGTGCCAGACGTTATCATGAATGTCACCTCAAAGAGTTGGGCGGTTTTTAATAAAAGCATCTCTAACCATGATTCTCTATTTTCAATTCTTTATTAGCATATTATCCATATTTAGAAAATGATGAAACTCATATTTTAAAATTTAACTTTAACAAATAATTTCTATTTTTAATTTCAAATCATTATTTATTTTTCAAACATTCATTTTTTAAAATATGATATATAAAATATTTTTATTTTTGATTTACATACATATAAAATTATATTAAATAAATAAAAATAGGTTAAAACATAAAAATGCTTTTTAAATGAAAAATTATATTATAAAACATAATATTACATTAGAAAATAAAACAACATTAAAAAAGTTACATAATGATATTACATTAAAATTATAACCAAATGATAAAAATAAAATTACAAAAACTAATTCGGTTGTGAATCACCTCTATAATTTTCATCACAGGAGTCATTGTACTGTTGTCAAATAACCAAAGACATATTGGGAGAAACAAGCGCTTCATGATATTATGTTACATAATAATGCATAATATGATTATGGAAGATAAATTTGACGCTCATGGGAGCATTGTTCATTTAAATGTGATGTTTGTTCCGAAAGTTAATATGATAGTTGATGATGCCTTTTTCAACCTAACTCCATTGAGCGCAGGGGGTCGCCTTCAGGGCCTGACTGATTAATGCGGATCGGGTCGCAGGTCGGATCGTCTGCGCCTGAATATGAGATCACCACGCTAGTCTCCATGTGCTTTCAAGGCAAGACTCTCTCGCAAAAACAGTTGCAGTGGTCGGGCGAGGGTTTCGCCCCTCAGGCCGCCCGATGCCCAAGCCGCTTCCTTCTGAGAGAAAAGATAGTTTGCTTAGAGGGCGGATGTGTTGCGTATGTTTGTGTATGAATATGTGACGCATCGCGCATAACTGATGGGGTGGCTTTGTATTTATAGTAGATGTTCAAATGTGTCGATGGTGACTAAGATTCGCTCCCATTGATGGATATTTTTTGTTATTATCTGTGATTCGGATTTGCAAAGGATATAGAAAGAGCGCTTTATTTGGGATACCTTTCTTTTTCTTATTTGGGATCTCGACGGATGATGATCTATTATTGTCTTCCTTTCCTTATTGGTGAGGTTGCATGATTTATGGAATAATATATTATTGTGATTATTCTATTTTCTGCACTCATGACTTCCATAATCTGTCTTTGGGCCAAGCGGGTTGGACCCTTATTCTAGGCTGGCACCAAAAGGCTTGAATGTCACGTAAAAGGCCTGAGTAAGCCCATGGCATGCCTCTCCTTTTGTGGGTTTGAATAGCAATTGAGCCAAGTCATTGGCCTGTCCTTGCCCGACAAGTGGGTCAGGAGCTCATTTTCAACTTATCATGCTCCCTCAAATTCTGTGTACGGCGACATGGGCAAGGGTCAGAATCGTGTCTCGCTTCTGTGCAATTTCCACGTGACCGATCGCCAGATTAGTTAGCCTGGTCGCCGTTTATTTGTTCATGATAACATGACTCTTCTGGTTTTACGCCATTTCTCCTAATTCCTCTCAGCCTTTGTTTTCAGACATTCTCTCTGCCTTGTGTGCCTCATTCGGACCTTTCTTTCGCTTTTAGCGAAAGGCGACATCCTTCTCTTAGTCTTCCTGTCTGAGCCCTTTTGTGCAGTCTTCTCAGTGTCTTTCTGGGATAGTTTCTTCGCTGTAGTTTTGTCCACTGGTGGTCTTTGTCTTCGGTCTCTTTCAGAGATAATGACGTGAGCTTTCTAGGGTCAGGTCAGTTTCGAATTTTGTTTCATTATTTATTTTCATCACGGGTCCCGGGGTTGTTCTTTCTTCTCCTGTATCGATGGTGACTCTCGCTATTGCCGGTTCTCGAGAACTGTGAGAAATTTCACCACCAACAAACATCCAATAATTGATCGAGGTGCTCATCTTCCCGACAAGGGTATGGAGCATGGAACTGATTTAAATGACTGGGGAAGCCAAATGATCAGATCCAGTTGCTCAGCATGCTTTAACCTGGAATCAAAGAAGGTCGGGCTTCATATGGGGCCACCTTTGCCGCACATTTATCACCTCCTTCCATACCGGGTGTGGTCCTCTCGACGCTGGCCCCCATGTGGTCTCGTGCCTAAGACGGCGCTTCTTCTCGGGCTACTGATAACGGTTTTCGCCTTCCTCAGATCCCTTCCAGGGCTTCGCAGACTTCAATGTCCTGTTCTTCTCAACTCGCGCCCAATGGTCAGTATCTGTTTGGCTTTGTTTGGTTCTTTAGGACAGGCTCCTGGTCCCCAAAGATAGCCTTGCTCCTTACCTTTTAGGCCCGAAGGAGACATCCGAGGGGCCTTCTTTATTTTTCAGCGCCTGCTCCCTCTCGTGATTTCAGATCTTCCTCCTCCCAGTTGCCAAGGGACGCCATTCTTCAGGCCGCCGTAATCGGGAGTGATGACTCCTCTCGATAAGGATCGACACTCATGCCTATACTGACCACCCCAAGAATCTTCTGTGGAGTGTTCTGCTCGCTGGGTTATAACTTCAGCGTGGGTCACTGGTATCTCCGATCATGTACTCGTCTACATGCTTCTCAGTGCTCGGATTGACCAAATAAGCCGAAGACACGCCATAGCCTTGGCGTTATCGAAAGTGTCCTTCTCGTCCCATGGAGCCGATCAAGCCTGATGTTCCCGGTCCTTCGAGTTCGAGGTTTACTATCACGCTTCCGAGGCCTTCACCTCCTTCCACTATGAGTTCCTCCCGTTGGACCTCCGCTGCCAAACCCAATTAGAATCATAGCTCAAATGAGATGGTGGTCTCTGGTCTGACGGAAACGAAAACCCTGACCAAGTAGAAAGATCACTGTTTAAGCTTCCAAAGTCTGTCAGGGTACTCCTTCATCTTCCCGCCTACTAATGTCCATAAACCGGAACTGCAGCTCCTATAGTTTTTGATTACTCATCCCATTCTCGGGTCCGTCATGGAGGCAGGCGGGTCCTCTGGGGTGGGGCCGTTTGAGCAGCTGCTGGCGGTCACACGATTACCAGCTCGGGAACCCGCCACCAAGAGGGCGGGCTCACCTTCAGGCCAAGAGGCGAGGAGGAAAGATCCGAATCCAAAATTGGCGAGATGGGGATTCTCTTACTACAATGCCGAACCTCAGCACAGAGTGTACCTCGTCGGTCTCTGGCGATTCTGATCTCAAGAGGTCGGTTAAGGGGCCGCCTCGCTGGAGCAGAGGCTTTCGCCCTATCTTCCAGGTGGGGTCGCCCGCAGTTCCCCTGTGACTTACGCATTTGATTCCATTTTGTTGAGTTTTCGAACTTGCATTAGATGTTGATTCGCACAGCGGTGTGGTGTGGCTACTATTTAAAGGCTGGTTTGGGCCGTAAAGGCCAAACTAAACGAAGGCCATGCCAAAAGCGTACGGTTTATGGGCGCGAGTCCTCAACATCCAGCGGCCGAGTCATGGCGGTCAGGCAACACATGGCTGAGAATAGCTCAAAAATGATTTGAAGCACTTACCACGCCGGCCCGCTCGCTTTCAGGGCAGGGAAGCAGGCCCCAACATCCTTGAGGGCGGTCGGCAGCTTCGTGAGTGCTCCATTACTTGAGGGCTACGCGTAATCCACTTGATGGAGGTTAGGACGGGCCGCAGATGCCCAAGATGAACTTTATGGTTGTGGGATTTGTGCTTCTCACATCCCGCAGCTTCGGGAGTTAAGGAAGAACTGCGGTGCGCATCAAAGACGACTGGCGTGATAAGACGACGCCAGAGAACAAGGCTCTCACACAGGTTAACGAGGCGCGCCGCCGGTGGAACGCCCGACCGAGAGTGTCGTGGGCCGCTGGGATTCTATCAAGAAATAACTTCGTGGTCAATGACGGTTATTAGAAGACCAGGTCAGGTTTATTCACAATGGGGTTTCAGGCTTGCCTTTCAGAAGAAGGCTGTCAATGCCTATTCCGGCCTGGATTTCAACTTTGACCTTCCCAGCGACGAGGAGGATGAAGGGTCCTTCTCTGCTGATTATCCTGGAGAACCGGGCACCCCCGCTGAGGCCCACTCTCCTTCTTCACCGTCTGCTTCTCCCTTTTTCATGTCGATTCCAGTACCGCCACGCCTCGACACGCATACTTTTCTTCTTTTTTTTATATTGGCCCGAGACCAAGACATATGTAGCTTCGCCTGATGAATACCATTTTGTACCTCACTCTTCTTTCGCTCTTTACTGCTTCGCATGTTCAGATGAACCAGGCTTGAATCAACGTCCAGGCCGAAAGTACTGAGCTCTTCAACCGAGCCGAGGCCCGCGGCCGAACGCCCGAAATGGCCGATTCGGGAGGGTCAGCGCTGCCTAAGTCGAAAGAAGCCGGCCTCTTCGCACGAGTCTGGGCCTGCGGCCACGTCGATCAAAGTAGTCGAGCCCTTCGCACTGGCCGCTGGGCTCGTGGGTCGTATGCTCGAAGCCGAAGCGAAGTCGAGCCCTTTAGACTGGCCGCCGCTCAGGTCAGATATTCGCGCAGCGCAGCTCACGCGTACTGGCCGGGCCCGCCGGGCCGACGGTTTGCCGATCCGACTTCAGAAGCGTGGACTGCGCGGCAGCGAGACGATCGCCAGCGAGCTGGCGGCCCGGCGCTGCGGGTCGAAGTCATGATATACCGAATGACCGACTCCTCGTAGCGTGACTCGCAAGAGCAGACCGAACCGGCCAGCGAGCCACGGCCTCGGCGTCGGCTGAGACGGCGAGAGTTTCAGCCGATGTTCACTCGTGAAGCGTGACTCCGCAAGGCAGTAGACGAATCCGCCAAAGCCGGAAGCATCGGGTTTCGGGCGTCGCGGCCGAGCGGCGATATACTTCAGCCAGACCACCTCGTGTAGCCGTGGACTGCAGTAAACGAACTCACAAGGAGCCATTGGCTCCTCGGCGCCAGGGGCCGAGGGCGAGATAGCCCAGCCGATCCGACTCGTAGCGTGACTCAGGCGTGCAGACGAACTCAAAGTGAGCCGCAGCTCCGGCGCCAAGGCTGAGGCGCGAGAGTACCGAGCCACCACTGTAGCGATTCTGCGAGTAGGGACAACTCACTAAAGTGAGCCGCGGGCCTTGCAATGTGGCCGAAAGTGGCGATATAGCTCGAGTCGCCACCCGACCTCGTGCAATGTGACCTGTGCATGCAGTAGACGAACTCGTTAAAGTGAGTCGCGGCTCCGGCGCCGTGGTCGCAGATATAGCTCGAGCTGATCTCGACCGCAATGGGCAAGTGATTCAGACAGCAGACGCCAACCGCCGCGCGTGTCGTTGGGCTCCGGCGCCGCGGGCCTAGTGGCGAGAGCCCGAAATGATCCGACTCAAGTAAAGGTGACCGTGCGCAGTAAACGAACCGCCAAAGTGAGCCTGGCCCGAGCACCAGGGCCGGCGGGCTACAGCCCGGAAATGATCCACTGCAGCGTGACCTCGCGCGCAGTAGACGAACTTGTCAAAGTGAGTCGGCCGCCCAGCAATGTGGCCGAAAGCGGCGATATACCAGCCGACCGACTCCTCGTGTAGCGTGACCGCGCAGTAGACAAACTCGCCAAAGTGAGTCGCCGAGCCTGTGCAATGTGGGCCGAAAGGGCGATATAGCCCGAGCTGATCCACTCGTGTAGCGTGACCTCGTACGCAGTAGACGAACTTCGCAAAGCGAGCCGCTGGCTCCGCGCCGTGGCCGAGCGGTGATATACCGAGCCGACCGACTCCTCGTAGCGTGACTCAGACAGAGTAGACGGACCAAAGTAGCCGCTGGCTCGGCGCTGTGGGGCCTAGTGGCGAGCAAACAGCCGATTCGACTCTCGTGTAGCCTGCGGATTCAGGTGTATAGCATTTAACTCACAAAGTGAGCCATTGGCCCGGCACTGTGGCCGAGTGGCGATATAGCCCGAGCCGATCCGACCGTAGCGTGATCTGCGGCGCAGTAGACGAATCGCCAAAGCGAGCCGCCGCCCGGCGCCGGCCAAGGGCGAGAGCAAATTGCCGACCGACCTCGTAGCGCGACTGCGGCAGAGTAGACGAACTCGCCAAAGTGAGCTCGGGCCCGGGCCGTCGCGGCGATATAGCCTGAGTCACCGACTTCGTAGCGTGACTGTAGAGTAGACGGAACTCGCCAAAGTGAGTCAATTGGCCGGCCGACTTGCCGAGCGTTGGAACCGATTTCTAGGCCGCATGGCCTGTGGTAGGAATGGTTGAGCCCATCAATGTGAGCCGTAGTCTTGGCTACCGATCCGCTTGAGCCGAATCCGATTTCAGCTGCATGGCCTCGTGTGGGAATGGCTGAGCTCACAATGAGCCGTAGGGCTCCGTCTGGGCCGGATCCGCTTTGAGCCGATCCGACTCCTCGTGGGGGCCGCGGACATGTGCCAGCAGACGAACCCCCGCTAAAGCGGAGTCACGCGGTGGGCACACCCCACTTCTGATTTTCTTGGAAAGGTGAGCATCTTAATGCCGATTTATGAGTAATTTGGGAACGCTTATGCCACTTTTTATTGTTGCCTTCTTATATATGGCGCTTCATCAAGTATGAGCCATACTTTGAACACTTTACTTCTCCTGCACGAACCCAAATATGCAGATGCAGCTCGCCTGTCTGGCCGTCTTCGTCGGGACTGGCCCAAGATCGTTCATCATGGACTTCGCTGTGGAGTCAGAGCTTCCAGTCTCCCTTTATGGGAGTCACATATCTCAAATAGTTATAAGATCGTCCTGAGAGGCTAATGCATTTCCTTAAAAGTTGCCTTCTCCATTTTCTCTGCTCTTCTTCCTTTTTCTTCTCCCTTCTCCTCTTCCTTTTTTCATCTTTTCCATGATCCATTCTCCCTTTTTGGTTTTTCCTTCCACATCCGTTTCTCCTCTTCCGCAAACCCTTCCATCCCTTTTTTTTCTTCTCCTCTTTCCTCTTTTCTTCCGAAGTTTTTTTTTTTTTTTTTTCGAGGGACCGCTTGTACCGAGTGTTTCCAAGACAAACCAGATGACACCACCGATCGAATCGAATGTAACTGCTGGAATAGTGAGATTCTTTCCTTTATGTCTATGAGCTTTCATTCTATCGCATGTAATTTTCCGTTATCATATATCTTAGTCAAGCGCAGACGCCTTAACAAAATAACCGAATGGCCTAATTGTTAACCTAAAATTGATAAATCGTATTCTATATTTACAAACTGTGGCCCATCGATAAAAACGTTTAAGATGTTCTGCAGATTCCGCATACGCGAAAATCTCCCTCCTCCTCCGCTGGCGCCTGGCACTGCCCGGTCCGACGGCCGAGATATGATGTAGGACCTTCCCGGCGTTGGGGCCCACTTCCCATGTGCCGGATTCTTCCTGTCGTGAGGTTTTTAAGACCAAATCACCCTAGCATGTAGCCCCGGTTTGACTTTTGGTCAGAGTACTCGCCTTCCTTTGGTAGTCTTTGTACTTTTAGAACCCGCTGTCGTCATCTAAGAGATCTAAATTTAGACGAAGAGCCTCGTCATTGTGCTCTACTGCCGCTAACTCGATGTCAGGATTTTAACCGACCTCGAATGTGGCCATCGTCGCATCGAAGGTCATACCAATGGGTTTCTGCCGAGCCGTGTTGTCTCGTGTTTGGCACCTCTGGAGGTATTCACCCACTTTCAAGATCTTCCAACGGTCTGGCGCGCTTTAAGTGGCTCGATGGTGACTTCGCCTCAACCGCTTAGACTACCTGATGTGCCGGGAGACGAGCAGTAATTCTTACCCGAGCTCCAAGACAAATCTCCGACCGCGCTGTCAAATTGTTTTCCGTTGTCCGATATCAGGGCTCTTGGGATGCCAACCTGCCATGATGGCTCGCCACACAAATTGCGTGATCTTCTCGCTCAGGATTGTAGCGTTGTCGCCAAATTATTTGGTGAAGCACTCATCGCTACGATGATGAACTTACATCGCCCTTCCCCTGTATGTGCAGGTCCTAAAGATGTCCAAACCCTATTATTGGAAGGGCCAGGGGCTTGTGATTGATGTCAAGGGCTCACGAGGCGAGATCTCGGCGTGTCTTCCCGGCATTCAGATTTCTTGACTAGGCTCTGGTCGTGATTCGAAAGCATTGTAAAGCCGCAAAGATCCTTGTCTCAAGACCTTTCCTGCCAATGCTCGAGCTCCGATATGATTCCCGCATATACCCTCGTGTACTTCTCTTAGCACGTATTCAATATTTTTTCCCGCGATGCACTTGAGGATTGGTGTGAAGAAACCTCACTTGTATAGTCTTCCCTTATGATTAGTGAACCCGCGCATTCGCCCCTTATTTTAGCCGCCGTCAGCCAGTGTATCGGTTTACAGTATAATCTCAAATGGGGTCCATCCAATCCTCGAATTTCTGACTCACTCGGCAATCCCACGTCGGCAGAGATCGACAGAGTGGCTCGCCAGTATCTACCGTGTCGACCGAGGTTCTCCAAGGTCGTTGCTAACTCGCTAAGGCGCCACGGAGTCTCTCCGGCTCCTGGGACATGTCCGACCGAACTAGCACGAATTTTTTAACAAATCTTTGTATACCTTTGAGATATAGATCATCCTTCCACTTTTTAGCTCAGAGGTGTCTTCTATTTATCTTATTACCACCGGGAACTGATGCGCACCCAACCGTCAACTTCCGTTGAACGGGCAAGGTCGAGGTCATGGCGACGGCCTCATATTCGGCCCTCGTTTGTCGAGGCTTAACCGAACTGAAAAGGCATCACGTCTATTCCTTTCCGAGAGGTCAAGATTTAATCGCTCCATTCCTGTACTCGAGGCTCCATCTACGTAGAGTTTCCGCATCGGGAGGTCATTCATCAAGCCAGCTGCTTCCGGAAAGGTGTTCCGCCGAGGTGAATTCCATGACGAAGTCGGCTAAGATTTTCCCTTTTATTGCATTTTTCGGCTTGTATCTGATGTCGAACTCGCTCAGCTCTATAGCCCACTTCATCAGCCTTCCGGAGACTTCTGGTTTATGTAACACTTGCTTCATCTGCATTCATTGAACTTCTACTGTGTGAGCCTCGAAGGGAGGGCGAGCTTCAGCCGCTGTTACTAAGGCTAAAATTAGCTCTCCATCCTTGGGTACCTCTCCTCCGCTCCTCTCAAAGCTCGCCATTAGTAAATCGGATGCCCGTACTGCTCTTTGTCTCGACGAGGACGACACCGGTCGAGAAGTCCGGGCACTGTGCATAGGTGAGGAGCTCCTCTCAGCCAGACTTTACTAGAATGGAAGGGGAGCTCAAATATGTTTTCAATGCTGAAAATGCTTCCTCGCACTTCGTATCCCATTGAAAGGCTTTCTTCAGGACTTGGAAGAAAGGCTGGCATTTATCACTTGCCCTGGATACAAACAGCTTAAAAGAATCCTTCCCCGCCAGCGCCAACTTCTTTATACCGATGGCGTAAGGCATGTCGAAAGCACAACCTTTATCTTGTCTCGATTTGTTTACCTCGGTGGTTGACTATGAAACCCAGAATTTCCGTTGATAATTCAAGGCACACTCGGGCCGATTCGCCATGTCAGAAGCCAAGATCCGAACGCCCTGAGCACAGCGGAGTCGAACCAGATTTTACAAGATGTCATCCGGTATACTTCTAGTCAGGCCTATCTCGTCAACATCGATTCACCACCGATACTTAGCCTCGCGTTTCGAGCGCCCGAATCCGCATTACACGATAAATGAGGCCCCCGCCGTGACGGCAACGAGGTTTTTCGGGTCGCCCTGTCCATACTGACCGTCATACGAGAAGGCATCCATAAAACTGAGGAGTTCGTGGCCCGCAGTGGCATCTAATGGCGAGGTCGATCTTGCGGTAGAGGGAAATCGTCTTCGCACGCTTGTCGATGTCGTTGAAGCCGATTTAGAGCCGCCATTTTCCATTTTGCTTTTCAAGAAAGACACATAGCCATTCAGGTATTCTACCTCGACGCTCCCGCTCGTAGTATTTGCTGACTTCTTCTGATGGCTTTTTGTCTGCCCTACGGTAGCTCCTCCTTTGTTTGATTACCTTGTTGACGGGTCGGTCGCTCAACCTATGAGGACATCGAGGATCAATTCCTCCCATGTCCACCTGCTTCCATGCGAAGACGTCTTTGTTCTGTGTTAAAAAATGGATAAGGAGGTTTTTGAGGTCTTCCGCTAGCTTGGAGCCGAGAGAAGCGATGTTCAGTGGTCGCCAGCCCAACACACGGCTCTAGTTCTTCGAGGGCTCGTGTCGGTGCCGAGCACCTTCGTCACTCATGTCGAGCTCATCCGTATACGTTGTCGACGCTTTTCGCTTCACGGATGCCGAAGAGCATTCACACCATGATCTCCTTCGAACCATTCTACCCCGCTACTTTAGGGAATTTGATTATCAGGCGTGATACGCTTAAGGGATGGCTTATTGCATTGAGAGAAGGTCCGCCCCAAAGAACATGTTATGCGCATTCGGGCATCTACGATTTATGAATCTTCACGTAGAGTCGTCGTCCGCGTCGTGGATCTCCACGATTACCACCGTATTATTTAAAGGTAATACCTCTTTTCCCCAGAGAACCCTATACGAGTGACGGTCGGAAGCCCCTTCCGCCCATTTATCGAAGGTCACGCAAAGATGATATCACCGAACTTGTCATCAGACCCGATGAACTGTTTTAGGCCAACTGCGCTAATCACCAAAGGTTGTCATGAGGATGTTGGAACCCCTCCGCATCTTGAGTCGAGAATGATGGATGGGTTGAGCTGGCGAGTTTAGACATCGCTGTGATTTCCCGCGATTCCTTCGCCGACCCGATGCCGTTGCATGGGCCTTCCGAAGCTGAGCCGATTCCCCACCTCCCAGGAATCCTCCTTCGAGACACCTGATTTCACCCAGCCGTTGCGCCGAGTCCTCGTCCGGGCCGAGGTAGGCTGCCGAGGCGGGCCCGGGTTCGAGCTTGATTTTGAGCCCGATTGGGATTATGAAGCGCCTGAGGTCCTAAGGCCGTATTAAGTACTCTATTTCTGAGCTGCATGCACGCCCCTCCGTAATCTTCATGGAACTCGCAGCACTGGAGTTGTCTCTTGTCATGGTCCGACTTCATTTGAGTTGGCCACCTCGTGGAACTCCGCCGCCGACGCAGACCTCGCGGATACCGGCCGTTGGCGGGTAAACGCCAGGTGAATAGAAGCGCCGTCAGTTTTTCGATTGCGACCGAGACGATCTCCGAGGTTCTCACGCCTGTGGGATCGCTCTCCATTTTTCTGAGACCTTCCTAATCGCTTTTGTCTTTCGGGGGCTTCGCCCTCGTCAAGCCACCGCCCCGCTTTTCTTATGATGAAGAGCTTCTTCTTGAGATGAGGGCTTTTTCACCATTAATATATTTCTCTCGCTTTTGCAGCACCTCAAATGAAAAGTTTGTTTGGGGATTTTTGAGATGGAAAACATCAAGTCTTAATCAATTCTGCCGCAATGAACGCAAGGATCGCGAATTTCACGTATATCTACCTTTAGAGACTCGCATTGAATCTATTGGACATAAGATCTCGTGCTTTCACAGCCCCCGCTTGATGGGTCAAGAACATAACTTCGCTTAAATGCCCGCCCATGGAAGTGAGACGAATGCAATGGATACTGGTCATGAGATCGACGACGCTGCCTATCGAACTACGCTGCCAAAGCCTTTGTGGTGATGAGCAAAGCTCCAGATCGCACCGGATCTTGATACCCATGCGCCCATTTGGTTTTTGTGCGCGAGATGATCACGATCTCTGCAAGCCAGCCGAATGCTTCCACCCGCGGGTGATTCAACTCACTAAGTGGGGAAGTGGAGTACCTCGTCCGTGTAGGGTGACTCAGTTTGTTGTACCAAGGTATCCATAGTGTCAGGAGCGCGTCCTCTCACTACCTCCCTCACACGGCTGAGCTCTGCCGCGCCTAAACCGTCTACACGCTCTCCCCGCTCCCGGCCGGCGCGGCGCACCTCCGTCCCAGCTTTCCAAGGCTGCTGCTGCCGGACGATGTGGTCCGTGCCCCTGCTCGACCGATTCTCGTCGCTGCCACTTCGGAGTGCCGATATTAGTCGCCCTTCATGAGGTGGAACGCCATGGCCTTCCTTCTGAACCGCGCCCCGTCGTCAGACCGTCTATGAGTTGTTCTCACTTCCCATATTAGACGCGATCGGTGAGTATGAGTGCCTCCACCGTCCGTGTTAGCCTCAAGATTGTTTCTAACGCCGAAGTCGGCCATTCGCGTTGCCTCGGTTGGTCCCCATCCGAGGATCGTGTTGCTCCCCGCTTGTGTTCCGAGTCGATACCATCAAGAATCGAGAAATCAAGAGAGTTTGTAAAGCGAACTGTCGTTCTACGATGGCGCCAACCGACATGATGCTCTTTTTCAACCTAACCGGGTCAGAGCGCATGGGGCCGCTGGGCCTGCACTTGGATTTACTGTGGATTGTACAGAGGGTCATTGACGTCAGGGCTGAAATAGATCACTTCAATGTCAGTCTCATGTGCTTCAAGGTGGCACTTCCGCAAAACAAGAGTTAAAGTGGGGTCGCGAGGGCTTCGCCTATGGCAGCCTCCGATGCCTGCCGCTTCCTACGAGAAAAGATAGCCATTAGAAAGAGGCTACAGATGTTTGTGTATGAATATGCGTATCGAGATCGCGCATATCTTCACCTGAATGCCAAACACTTCAGATGATAAGATGTTCAACCGCCGATGGTGACTAAGATTCGCTCCTATCGGACGTGATATTTTCGTTATTATCTAGACGGACGGAGAGTGATACAGAAAGCAGCAGCTTATTTTAGATAATCTTCCTTCTTATCGGGGGACTGGACGGATACGATCTGCCAACACTTCCTTTTCTTATCACGAGGCTTGCTGACTATGAATAAGATTATTAGGATTGTTCTATTTTCCACCAAGAGATCTACGAACGCCTTTAAATGTTTTGTCAGATCCCTTCATTTCAGGTCGCACCGTGCGTTTGAATTCGCCGCCAAAGCGCCTCCATGCTCATTTCACTTTTTCCTTCTGCATGAATTAACTACCTGTTGTTTGATCGCCTTTCGTGGCCTCGACGCTGGCCTATGAGTCTTTTATTTTTCAACCCATCAATAGTGTATAAAAACAAAAACAATTTCAATTGCCTTTCACATAAATAGTAAATTTAAGATAAAGAAACTCATTGTACCATTCAAAATGCATTAATTGAGCATTTATGATAAATGTATAAAAACATTGTTCCTTATAGTTAATGTTTTAATTTAAGTAAATGATGTATAAAACTGATGTTAATTTATCTATTCTTTTTTCAATTTGAAGTTTTATTTTTATTTCTATGACATTATTGCGTTAATTAATTAAAATCTTAATGTTTTATTATATAAAACCAACCAATAATCTTCATTTTCAATATAAATGAAAATAATAAAAATATATTATATCATTGATAAAAATATTTTTAATAAAAAATTATTTTATTTTAAGAAAAATTGTAAATTATTAAAAATAAATTAATATTATAAATGAATATATTAAAATCATTTTACTTATATATAAAAATAATTCAAAATTAATAAAATAATAAATAATAAAAATAAATATATCTTGAAAAATGAAATGTGTTATAAAAATATCATTGAAATAATTATTTTATTTTTATAATAATAAAATAATGAAAGGATAAAGTATAATAATAAAATAATAAAGGAATATTGTAAACTAAAATATGGATCTTATTATTCGTATATTCATTAAAGATGAAAATAAAGTACTGAAGTATATTTTTATCGCAAAACCCTTTATATATATATATATATATATATATATATATATATATATATATATATATATATAAATAAAGATAAAGTAAAAATAGAGGTGGTCTTAGCGATGATTAAATATAGGAGTGAGATGGTGACTTCTTGTCAGACTGAGTGGCTTGTTTCAATTCCAGGATTATGTCGGATTGTCTTCTTGTTTGGAAGGCTGGCAATGCTATGGCTGGCTCCTAATTCTCGTCATGATTGAAGGGCTAGTAAAAAGGGCTCAATTATTTGAGGCTTCAAGACTCGCTGCGATTTAAAAATATCCGATATATCCGGAGCATTCATGACGCTCGAGCATGATGAGGTCGACGATCGAGAGGATTGTCATATACTCTATTGAACCACATATCAAAATATCGTTTCACACACTGCTAATTTTTTTTTAATTTTTCTAAGAAAACATCTAAATATATCGTGATATATCTATATATCACATATATTCTGAGATATATTTTTAAACTGGGCTTCGGATGAATCTCGGATTTCATCCAACGACATGACACTATAATACTTAATTCGACATATCACATTCATATAAAATATCCAATTCAGAAAATTCTATATATCCACTGATATTTCATCCTTAGTCCTGACCCGCTGACCCGCTGACCCGCGAAGGAGATGAACCCAGCTTAGCTGATGTCGTTTCCCAAGAACTTTTAATCAACACCAGTAAACGGTAAATGCCTACTTTGTAAGGGCAATCTTGATCACCGCGACAGAGAAACGAAAGGCGCCTACAGGAAAACCACCTCACAACAGTTCAGCCAAGGAGGCACTGATATGACCTCCTGTCAAGCCACCTGAGTGGGGAGTGCCTGATGTGCGCTGCCTAATCACCCTACAAGCGTGGGACCTAGTGAACCCGCTTGTTAGAATGAGAATGATGAATAAAAAACTAGCTGTCGAATCACATAACAACACGAATCACACAAAAAACTACTTCTAATTAGAAGGGAGAGAGAAAAATGAATTAAAAAAAGAACTAAGGTCCAGCACCCCGGCACCCTTAAGAAAGGAGCACGATAGGGTTTGGATTTTCATTTGAAGTCGTTTGTGGGAACGTCACAAAAGTCTCGTTCCCGTCAAGAAGAAATGTGTTATTGGCTATTACGGATCTTATGGCTGTGTTAAGATTCAACTACATATCGAGAGAAAAATATTGTGAAAGGTGAGACAATTCCCATAAATAAGAAATACGCCCAATCATGAAGCTTTTCACTGATTCGAGTTAGTCATGAGGAGAATGCATTGAGTGACGCAGTAGAGGAGTCGCGACGGTGATAGACGCAGTAGAGACAATTCCCATAAAGTCTCGTTCCGGGGGTCCGTTGACTACCCATTAACTGCTAGAAACACTCGCGATCACCGGTGACCCGACATTCTCACGAAAAATTCCAAGAAGTCTCCTTTGTACGGAGTTCACCAATACAAACCCGCATATACTCATCCCTAAACAATTTAATATATCCAATATATCCAATATATCCAATCACATGAGTAATATCGACCACTTGGGCCTACAAACGTATACCTCATAATACATACTCAACTATTTAATCCAACTTACATGGATTCTCAACATATGAGTTACAATATTTTCAATTTATACAATACATATATTAAAATTAGACATTTCCAATACATGTATATCATCAACCAAAGTTTCACAACCCCGCTTTCTTCACAACCTCCGCCCTAGGACGAGTCGTCCCTCCTCACACTCCCCGCACCTGAAAATATCCTGACAGTACAGCTAACGCCGCAGGCTTAATCGCCCTGCTGCCACTTCCACCTGTCAGCCAAGAACGTCTAAATAAACATACATTCAAGCAAACGACGATCCTACTAATTGTCTAACACTCAACCCGCATCCCGAAGCTCACCGACTCCATCACACTCGCCAAGCCTCGATGAAAATATTATTTTGTTTCGTTTCAGGGACAACCTCCGACGTGTATATATCAATTGGGTCGCTCCGACGATTGATATTTTTAATTTGGACTAACTTCCGATAATTAATATTTTTAGACAACCCTTCGAACCGTTTTCTAACCCATTCATGCACTCACCCCATAGGTCCTATATGTTCCAGTTGCATATGGAATGCATGTATGCCAATTCCAATACAACTCTCTAATTCATGTAAATATATAAACATGCATATATTTACAAACAATCAATTCACACAATCATGTCATGTACCTCATTCTACATCAAAATTACTGTACTTGAAAGTTAATGATCAAACACGAGCAATTTAATTCTGGTGAATCACTGATCAAACACATTTTCACAAAAATATATTTTGAGAATACCTGCTGGGAATAAGAAACCTCGCTACTATTCCTAAAAATCACAAATCATTGGTTCACTTAGTGAACTCAATTCACGCCATTCCCGCCTCATCCAAACCAATACACTGACACACAAAATTTCACAATTTCATAACCCCATCAGCTTGTAATGCTCAATGCGTCATCCGCAATGGGTGTTCAAAATTTATATCAATCTCGGTCCTGCTGCCTGGGATCGATCGACTACTTCCTCACGGCCTCACTCGACTCAAACATTCGGAAAGTACTTAAAGAAGGAATAAAACCCAAGTAAGGAGAAACCCCTACCTCACGGAGTTTGAGGAAACACCCTAAATCCGGCACTCCACGCCGAAGCCCCCTCTCTCGCGCAGAAGTAGCCTTCTTCGGCTCCGGCAAACTACTGATTGGGTTTCTGATTTGTTTGGAAATTTAGAGAGAAGTCTTCTCTGAAAAACAAGACCAAAGACAACCACCCATTTTCTTCCTTTCTGCTGTTCTTCTTAATATTGGGAGACGATAATCAGCAATTTTTGTCACGCAAGGACTTAAATCAATTCCTTAATGCCACCTGTCTCTACCCAAGACATTCGGCACTATCTCGTCACTGATTATCGCTTTCACTCAGCTACCTCACTTCCGCACATGAGCACGTATTATATGTGACTTTCGTCAGATCGTAGTAAATCGCTATCAAGACCAAACGCCGATGCCTCAAACGGTAAATTCACTCCGCCTCTCACTTACAGCAATTTACGCATAGTTGATTTCGCGAGATGATTCCAACACTGCTTCACGACGCCTAAAACCCGGGGTCCGTTTGATCGCCCGTCAACTCCGTGGAATACAAGGCAGCCTGGGTTACCCGATGCCACTTCAGAAAATCGGGCAGAGTCTCCTTTATACGGGGAGCTCTACCCAAACACAGTACCTGCATAAACCTGTCCCAAACAGTCCAATATAATCCCAAGGATAACAACATGGATAAAAACGGCCTCTTGGGCCCATACAACAATATCCATAACATATCACCACAACCCCACATTTCTAAGAGTTAGTAAATGACTTTATACAACACATATATTAAATTTTAAAAATTTAACACATATGAAGAAACCATCAAAGCCACACTCTAGCTTCAAAATCCCACCAGACACGCCCTTGCTTCCTCGCACCAGAAATAAAGGGGGATCCCACGACGGCGAGCTAAAGCTCGCAGGAGAATCGCCCTAAATGGGCTACTCACCACCTAAGTGCAGCAATGTTCCACTTAACACACATTCAAGCAACGAGATGATCCACTAATGCCTACATTACCAACTCGTATCCCGAGCCCCATCGACTTCTCACACCTCGCCTAAGCTCTCAGGAGGAGAATTATTATTTTATTAGGCTGACAATCTCCATGTATGAGACACCAGCCATCCACGATTGATATATAAGTTGTCGTGGACTACCCTCCATGAATATCAATTCGTCACTCACGATTGATATTTTTGGTTTGGACTAATTGTTACTTCAACATTTTTAGACTACCCTCCGAACCATCTTCTTCTAGACTTATACCATGCACTAACTCCTATACCCTGTGACGTTAATAAGATATGGGAATGCACGATGCTACTCCAATACGCTTTAAAACCACATGCAAATATATATACATGAATATATTTACATAAAACTTTAAATCACACAACATGTTGCATTTACTCAGTCCAAGATCAAAATTAGCTCACTGGAGCTAACATATACAAATACAAAGCAATCAGATTCGACCATTTAATCATACATATTTTCCCAAAATACATTTTCAGTCAATTATTCCTAGGGGAATAGTGAAACCCTAGGTTTTACGGGCCAAACACTTATTCATTCATCTACCACTTAGAACTCCGCATTTCACAGCCCTTCCCGGCCCATCGTTTCAATCAACACATGATTAACACCAAGAACACAATAGTCTATTACCCACATCTGCCGTGGAGCAACACAGCGCCCATTTGGGCTCAACTTTATATTAATTCGATCCCAATGCTTGCAGACTGATCAGAACAGCCCCAATTGCCCATCAATTCCTAAACATTTGAAAATTAAAATGGGAATAAAAACCCAAGAGTGAGAATCCACTCAGAAGTTTGTCAAACTCGCAAACCGGTGGTCCACACGTAGCCTCTGTCTGCTGCAGAATCGTTCTTTCGTCCAAGCGAAACCTACTCATCCGATTTCCCTAGATCTTAGAGAGAAGCATTCCTCTCTAAAAACTCTCAAACCAACTATCATCTCCCAAAATCCTCTCACGTTTTCTATTTTGCTAAACTGGTAAGATGAGTACTATTAGCTATTTCACATTTAAATACTTAAAATCAATTTCTATAACGCCATTATTATTCCTTACTGGGATTTGAGTGTTCGTGATTACCTCGTCATCCATCCATTTTCATTATTTCTACTCATACCACTTATGGTACATGAAGACATGTTATCTCGCGCCTTCGTCGATCGGAAAATTTGCTACTGAGACCGAACAAATACGTCGAAAAACGCAATAGACCGAATTGTTTTCATGGAAAATTAAGAGAAATTTACGTGCTAACTATTTCACGACGATTCCAACGGTATGATCCGTTTCGCCATCCAAGATCTAGAGAATGAATTACGGATTTTTAACCGAAATTACTATTTCACAGAACAGTACTTACTTTATTTGCCATTTTTCCGTAAATTGAAATTTGGTTCACATTCTCCCTTTTCCTAAAAGAATTTTGCCCCAAATTCAAGACAATTATAAACACCAGATATAGTGCAATGGTAATCGCATCATATATGTAAATCCAGTTATTTAATTGCACACCAACCACGACCTTCATCCCTAAACAAAGGAGCAGTACCAGATTTAAGGTTCTCTATACTGCATCCCACGCCGAACCCTTCACCCATAATGTTCCATAGTACTCACTAAGTCTCGCTTAGTCTTGCGTCGCAAGACCCCGATCACGCTATCAACACGCGCGCGATTTGTCCTCCTCGGGTCCCATCTGTGTCAACCTTCAACTGGCCCTAATCCAATTTAATAGAGTTGGATCCCGGTATGATTCGAGCATGGAGACGTGAAACACCTCGTGACACCGAGACAGCGCCGGGTGGTAACGCCTAGCCAGACGTGACCGTGCCTACCTTCTCGAGAGCCTAAAGGTCCGATGAACCGCTAAGGATAAATTTTTCTCGCCAGCGCCGCCGAACCTCGACCACTCCCTCTGGTGCATAACCAGTTAGACATGATCCCCTGAACCTCGAACCCAGACGACGTTGAGCGATTCAAAGAGATAGCTCTTCAGTTTCGGCGAGCCGTGAGAGAAGACGCTCAGTTGCATCAAGCCACTCTTCTCAGGTGTCTTAATCAAATCAAGACTGATGGGAGTTTCTCCCACTCTCGTCCAACATAACTGATCTACGTGCCTCCCATATAAGGCCCCATACGGCAAGTTTGATTCCAGATGCTTGCTCGGTAACCGTTGTTGTAAAGATGTAATTCCACTAAGGCACTGCCTCCCAAATACCCTTATGATCCAGACGCATGCTCGTAGCATGTCCTCTAACACCCGTGATAGCTCCTCCCCGACTCACCACCGCCCGAAAGAAACCACTGGCACTTGATGGTCCCGGTAGCTCCATACCTCCTTTGGAAACTCTTCAAAGCGCGCCGTAAACCTTCGGAGTCCCTTTATCCGACACCAATATGAGACTCAGAGATCTACAGAATGACCATCTCTCGAATGTATAACCTGATAGTAATCTCTCCAAGGCGAAGGTCATCCAAGAGGCTAGAAAATGTGCCGACTTCGCAGGAGCCGTCCACTATCACCCATACCGCTTCATGCTTCGCGGCGCCGCGCGGGCGTCGGGGTCAAGAAACGGTCGTGGACGCGGTTCTGAGCTTCCACCTCTGGCCACCTCCAATGGTCGGTACTCGCCGCTTCTCGTGCTCAAATTTAACCCGCCGACATATGAGACATCGCCGAACAGTCTCCTACGCACTTCTTCATCCCACTCCAATAAGATCGCGACGAAGATCCGTACATTCGCGCTACACCGGTGCACAAAGAAATCGAGAGCAAGGAAACTCTCCGAGAATCTCCTCTCAAATCGCCAATCGGGGAACTACCATTCGTCCTTAGATTTAATGACTAATGATCTCCATGCAAGTGGATTGCCCACTCGTCTCCTATACCCGATCGCACTCGTCCCCTCGATAGACACTATCTCCTCGCCTTAGTTACTGAACTCAATCACTCAGCTTCACCGCAGATTTTAGCCACTAAATGCCTAAGGTATCAGGGGAATCGCCGTTAGATCAGAGCTCAAACTGTCTCCACAGTCTTTGAAAGATCCTGGCCACTCCCTGAGATTAAGTATATTTCAGCTGAACGCTCCGACTTCCGACCGAGTGCATCATGATCTACATTTGCCTTAACATGTGATGGTAATGCAAACAGTCACAACTTTCAGAACTCCATCCATTTGCGCTGTCTTCATGTTGAGGTCCCTGCGTGAAAACATACTTCGACTTTACGGTCCGAGCATACCACTTAACTTCCGCCATAGGAGTAAGTGGCGCCCAAATCTTCAAGGCGAAGACTTAGGCGCCAACTCCATCGTGGATAATTCCTCGCCATGATTCTTCAACCGACGAGAACCATAAGCTACTACCCTCCCTCGACTCCGCATCAAAACACATCCTAATCCGCCCTCGAGGCAGCTCAATACACCGTGCACTCCCCGTCCCCCGTCGAACTATCAGATGGAGCTGGGTGCAAGTCTCCCTCTTCAACTCCTCGGAATGCCTCCTTGCATCTGGCTATCCAATCAAACTCACTCTCCTTCCGGGGTCAACTTAGTCATAGTAAGTCATCCCCGAGAAATCCTCAACAATCTCCGTAACATCAACCAATCCCAATAAATCCACGCATTCGAAGACCGATCGCCTCTCCCAATCATCACCGCCGACCTTCCGGGTCGACCGACACTCCCGGCGCCGACACCACGGTCCCAAAATCTTCACCTCAAGAAGCCGAATCCCGCACTTACCGAACTCAAGTGCATACCGATGGTCTCTCAACAACTATAAAACGATCCTCAAGTGATACTCATGCTCCCACTGAATCGGGAGTGGGATAAGATGTCATCCACGCAAGACTACGACAACCGATCAAATAGGGGTCGAATATCCTATGGCGAGATCCATGAATGTCACATGATTCACAATCCAGCAACACCGTGAACTCAAAGTGCCTATGAACGCCGCCCAAACGCCAGAGCAATATCTCAAGATCCCTAACCCTCACCGATGGTAACCTGCGATACCCGGTTCCCTGAGACTTTAGCCCTCTCTCAATCAACATCAAATAAATCGTCAACTCGTGAATGGTACTCATTTTGATCAGAACCCTCGTTCAACTATCTCGTAGCTTCACGTACGCCGAAGGGTCTTTGTCCTTCTTTCTGCAACGTAACCGAGCGCCTATAGTGAAGCGCGCGTTTCGCCCACGAACCCCTGTCTGAGGGCTCTTGCACCGGACTCGAAGTTCCCGTGAATCAACTCGGGGTGCTATCCCCATGCGGGTCATAGAGATGGTGAAGTACCAGTTGTAACTCGATGCCAAGTCTACTACCCTCTCAGGAGGCAATCTGTGTAGCTTCATTCGTGAAAAACATCCAAGGTACTCGCACACTGAGCCTTCGAGGTAGATCCAAGTCTCGGCCCTCCGTCCTCTGTGTAAGGCTTGCTAGCCACCCCGCCAACTCTGCCCTCGACACCCTAGGACTCGTGGGAGAGGTCTGCCTCCGGTGCAAACATCATGTTTGTCCCCCGAAATACCACATTGAGGTCAACCGCATGCAGGCTAGAACCTCCTACGCCTTCATACAATTGATAACGACCACGTCACCAATCCATCCCCTGGGATGACATCGAACTCCTCATATGACAGTCCATGATCCTCAGTCCATCGTGAGCAGAGTCCCCTAGATCTCAACTCGCAACCTCGACATATCATCCCTAATTTCACCCTAATCCTAGGGAGAACTCATATAATCTAGCTTCCTAAGGTCTCGAATTTAAGCCCAACTCAATCACTATTGATGCAGCAATGAATGAATGCAATGCCCTAGAATCAAACAACACTCTAGCCCATAAAGTAGATAGCAAAACGCACTGTATAATCAAGTTGATTCACACTGGGGTCATGTGTGATTCGCAGACACCCTCCGATCCTCGACGCCGCCTCGTGGGCCTCGCCCTCGCTCTACCACCATACCGCCTCCCTGCCACTTGTAAACGTGCCCGTAGCACTTCTCGAACCAGATCGGCCTCAGGGCCTGCATCAAAGGCCGTGAGGAATGTAATCGTATCCTTCCTCTGTCTCGCCACTGATCGGGACCGTGATGTCCCAAACCCCGGGATCCCCGTCTCCGGGGCGCCACGTCTCATGTCCAGCCGCGCCAGCAACAGGCACAATCCGTCCCGCCTGACCAGCAATCTCTCATCCGTCCCGGGCCCACCAAAGAACTCATCCGTCCCGCCCCGACCGGCAACTCATTCGTCCCTCGGTCTGATAGCCGGACTCAGATCTCGCGAACTAGAGGCTCTCTGCCTCTTCCCCGAACTGGAGGAAGACTGACTGTCCTTCCTCTTGCCAATACATTTCCGCATCCTGAAACGCATCCTCTATCTCTCTCTCTATGGTCGTATCGTCCAACCACAGAACTGAGATCCCGAGGCTAAGTCCACAACCGCCCGACAGACTCTCACCCATTCTCGACCTCCCTCACTCGCCGACGGCAATACGTAATCATCATCAATGAAGTAATCGCTAACTCGTGAATCAGCCACATAGTCCACTGCGCCACGCCCTCGCTTCGCCTAGAACCCCGAGCCTTCGCATGCCCGCAGCCTCCCAAAATACCGCCTACAGAAATTCCTCCCAACTTCCACTACGTCATAACCTCTAAGTCTCTAGAAGTCCAACCCATTCTGTAACACTTGATTACTCAAGCCGCTTTCCAGCTGAATGCAATGATCCCGATCTGTCTGATTCTGAGGTGATCTCCAGAAGCCTCCAAGACATTTCGACCCGCATAAACCAATGGTCTCGCCACCATCGGTCTCCTCCCCCGTGAATGCCTGAGGTGGTGCCTATAAATCTCCGGATAGCAGCCAGACTCCTCCTCGACATTCGCCACCAGCCCGTGCCATAGCAGCCGCAACACCCAGTAGCCTCTTTGGCTGAAAAGGGCTTTTCCTAATCATACTCCAACCGGTCAAATGCTCCAGCTCGACTAGCCCCATGGACGCCCTACGCCTCGCCCTCTACTAGCCATCTACACACTAACATGGTGCTTAAATCTCAATACACACATCTCTAAGGGCATAACACAGCCCCGAGACACTAATCATAATGCCAGAATCAAGTATGACATTACTGTCCTTGCATTTTCAGCAGTAATGGCAAGGCAAATTAATTTATTTAAAATATTGTTTTCAATTAAAATTTATTTTCGAAAATTTTCATTTGGAAAATTATTATATTTTTTAAAATTTTGTCTAATGTCTCCTAGACATAAACACAAACTCGAGGTACTTATTCACAATAATCGATTTTTTTTTCGACTCTTACGCTATCGCATTTATAGTAATTGCAATATGAATTATCTCATATATTAAATCACCTATGAAAATGCCTTTTTAAAAATTTTGTACTCTTTTTTTTTTTTCTATCCCTATGAACAAAGGTCCATGAACAAGGTCCATGAACAAGATCCAAATGCACTCTTAAACAAAGGTATCACCAAATCGACCGGTTGGGTGCACAAGGCGCACAACAGATCCAATGTCAAGAGCAGATCGCGCACAGCGCCCAGTCGTGGCGCCGTCGCACAACGCCCATGTCGTATGCATGTCGCACAAGACAAACACAAATGAGCCACCGTCGCGGCGCAGGTCAAGGCGGTAGCACCCGTGTCGTGGCGATGTCGCGACCTCCCCGCTGGTTCAGCGCCAACCGCCCATGTTGCGACGTCACTTCGATGTCGCGACATCAAGGCACTCTGCAATCATGTCACATCATACGCCTGGGAAGTCATGTATTATCCGCCTCCCGCCCAAATTTCGCCGTCGCCATTCTGGCGGTCGCCGAGATTAATTTATGTCGCCACTCGATGACCAACCTATGTCGCGACATCGCCTTCGGCGTCGCGACCTCCCAAATCGATCCATAAATGCGACGCCAGTCCATGTCGCACATCGTGCCCCGCAACGCCAACACCGCCGCCCATGTCACATCAGCTCCCGCCGCTGACACCGCTACGCCACGCCACGCCATGTCGCGACGCTCCACCGATGTCACGCATCAGCCCGTGATAGCTCTCATTACGGTTGGCGACGCCATGTCGCTACCTCCTCACACGCCACCCATGTCGCGACCTCACTTTGATGTCGCCACATCCGCTTCTTCAGTCCAGTCGCGACACCAATCGACGCTCGCACCGGCCAGCTCGCCCAGTCGCTGCCCATGTCGGGCGCCACGCCAGCGTCTCCGCCGCGCATACGCCGCCCACGCATCGCCTCCCGTCAACACTTTTAAACCAAAGTCATGCACCAAAGGGCTGAATTAAAAGAGGCTATCTGAAGCCGGTTTGCATTTTTTTTTTTTCTTAAACTCCTCCAAAGAAATTTTCCTCGCTACTTCCTAAAGATGCAAGAGCTTATACACATTTTCATCCACTTCAAATTTCTAGAATTTTGTATGTTTACAATTCTTTCCTTGTGCAAAACTGAATAATTTTCAATTCACAAAAACCCAATCTGTTCATGTTTAAAAACTAGAGCACTGTCCAGATTTTTTTTTTTTCATTCAATTTTATTCAGCATATCAAAACTAGAAAATCATTTTCTTCACTCTAACCCAACAAATTTATTAGCTCTATTTTGCAGTTTTCTTTCCACTTGTACACTGTACAACTCCAAAATATTTCCACTAAAGTATTTTCTAACACATCCATGATGCGATTCACCAAGCACACATACAGCCATGAAACATGTCATGCACACCAAACACATAAATAATTCACTTCACCACACAAACACTTCAACACACGTGCACGTAGTGTCCTAGTTGTCCTCGCGATTTTCCCAGGTAATCCGACATACCTAAACTCAACATCGAACCACACCTAGTGGTGATGCTCTTCCTCAACCATGGCTTCAAGCCCCAAATCCTCAATCTAGGTTTCCATACTCATATCTACATTAAAACCACCTAGTGGTGATGGATACCCCAACTCAGCTCCTAGGTACCGTATACCGCAAGCTCCTGCACTGCCGTGACGCCCAAAACCGAGGGTCCGTGACCGCCTCGTCAACCCGTGGAATACAAAGGTGCTCTGTTACCCATGCCACTGTAAATCGGCGTAGCCCCTTATACGGAGCTCTACCAAACATACATTCGTGACAACCTGTTCCAAACACCCAATATAACCCCAAGGATACAATGAGGTGGGATAAAACGTGGCCTTCAGCCCATACAACAATATCCATTAACATATCAACTATGTCCCATAGTTCTAAGATAGTAAATGCCCTATACAACACATATATTAAATTTAAAATTTAATACATATGAAGAAACCATCAAAGCCTTCACACACTCGGGGCTTTTTCAAAACTCAGTTTCTAGGACGCAGCCGTCCTCAAGATGTTTTCAGACCGTAAAATAAAGGATCCTGACTTAATTTTGCATAAAGCTCAAGAGAGAATCACCCTAAACGGCTACTCACCACCTAAGGTACAGACACCATTTGAACACACATTCAAAGAATTATTTGCATCCCACTAATTGTTTCATGATGATCAACTCGCATCCCGAGTCCTCACCAATTTCTCACACTTCGCCAAGCCTTGTATGAGAATTATTGTTTTATTAGTGGACAACCCTTCGATGTATATGGTTATTAATCAAGCCGTCCACATTGATATATAAGTTGTCTGTGGGACTACCTCCGACAGAATATCAATTGGGCCGCCCGAACATTGATATTTTTAGTATTTGGGACTACCTCCGATACTTAACATTTTTAGACTACCCTCCGAACCATCTTCTAGACTTATACCATGCACTAACTCCTATAGTCCTAGATGTTATAAAGGTGATAATGCATGTATGCCAGCACCTAATATAGTTAAACCACATGCAAATATATATAAGAATATATTTACATAAAACTTTAAATCACACAACATGTTATGGCCTACCCATTCAAAGATCAAAATTAGCTCACTGGGCTAATATATTAAACACACAAAGCAAATTTGTTCGACTACTTAATCAAGACATATTTTCCCAAAATATACTGGTCATTATTCAGAACAAGAAAACCCTATAGGGTTTTACAGCTCAAACACTTATTCATTCATCTGTCATTTGTAAAACCCATATTTCACGGCCCTTCCCGGCCCAATTTCAATCACCACATGATTAACACCAAGAACACACAAACACATACCCAATATCTCATTTTGAGTACCTACGGTCGCCCATTTAAATAACCTTTTATGGCACCCTGATCCTAAATGTTTAGGACCGATCAAATGTACTCTAATGGCTCTCCATCAACTCAAACATTCCAGTACTAAAATGGAATAAAACCTGTGTAGGGAGAAAATCCCCACTTTCTAGAAAGTTTGTCAAAACTCAAGAATCCGAGGTCCACACGAAATTTCGCTCCGCGTAACGTTCCTCTCGTCCGTCGAAACCAACGGTCCGGCTTCCCAGATCTTAGAGAGAGAAGCACCCTCTCCTTAAAACCTCTCAAAACCAACCCACGTATCTCCCAAAATCCCCTCTCACGTTTTCTATTTTTGCTAAATGGAGCAAAGATGGAAAGACTATTGTTATTCTTGTTTATTTAGTCACTTAAAACTAAATTTCATAACCCACATGTCCCTCTTTTACCGTGATTTGATGTTCGTGCACTACCCCTGGCCATCCATTTCCTCACAGCCTTCTCTACTCATGTCCACTTACAAAAACAAATGATACAGACGCCATCTGCTGCTCCTCTTATTTACCCAGAATCGGTTTACAGACCTAACAACATGCCTCGAAACGCGGTCGACTCGATCGCTTCTGGAAAATTAGAAATTTATGTGCCAACTAGATTTCCTCACATAGATCGATTCCAACTGCAGATGATCCGTTTCGCCTATCCAAGATCTAGAGAATTAACACGATTTTTAAACTTAAATTACCATTTTGTAATCGAAATTACGATTTTGCCATTTTTGAAATTGAAATTTCTGGGTCTTACTGCGGTCATCGAGATCTAAGAATAAATTCCCCAGTTTTTAACGAGAATTACAATTTAAGTAGCAAAATCACAGTGCCATTTCGAAGTGGAATTTCTGGTACGTTCTCACTCCTTAAAGGAAATTTCATCCGAAATTAGACGTGCAATCACTCAAATGCACTATCACAACGTGCACTCTACCATACTGTAAGTCATTTAAATCTTAAGCGATTAAACCCGTACCTTCATCCCTATGAAGGAATCAGTGGCGCATCGTGTCCTGTGACTCATGTTGACTCCTCCATCTGCCAGGTACCTCCATAATACCCTCAACCCAGCCTCCACGGTCTTGCGCCCCACCAAAGGCTGATCCGCGGCTGTCAACGTGCACACTGGTCCCTCCTCGAAGGTCCCATCAGTGTCGACCTCGTCATCCTAATCCACCGCATGGCTTTGGATTACGGGCTATATTTGGGCTTGGACGTGGCAATACCGTGATTTTGGCGTGTGGCGTGCATCGCGTGCCGGGGTGCCGCCTCTGAGTATACGGTCAATGAACCTGGCATTCGCTTCCCCGCGGCTTGCCGGAACGACCTCCTCTTGGGCATCACCTTGAGAAGGCGTGATCCCCAACCTCGAACTCTAAGGGTCGACCGTCATACATCCCGATGTGGCTCCGCCTGCCAGGCTGGCGTGAGAAAGCAACTGTAAATGTCAGCTCACCTTCTCGGAGGTGTCTAAATCAGATCGCGGGACCCGTTGATGAGTTCTCTCCCTTTCGGTCCAACATATGATGACTACATGGCCACCCATCTGATATCATCACGGTCTTGTCATTATCTTTCGCGATACTTTGTTGTTCAGTGGCGATTCCACTAAGAGGCAAATGCTCCTCTCATTTTGCCCTTATGATCTAGGAGCCTTATACTCGTAGCATGTCTCTAATACTGTATAGTTCCTCTCGGGTGACCATGCATGCGAGGGTGGAGTATTTATTACTCATCGTTAGTAGGTGTGCCCATGTAACACTGAAACTCTTCCAAAAGTATGCGTAAACCTCGGGTCCCTATCCGACATATGAATCACGGTACTCCATGTAACCCACGGACTATCTCTCGAATGTATAGATAAAATCTCTCCCTAGAGTGAAATTAAATCCGCATGGCTAAGAAAATGTGCATGACCGTGGCCAGGTCCACTCACCCATCTTAGTGTCGTAGCCTGGCTGCGTCGTGGCAAGTGGGTCACCGTCCATCGTGACATGCTCCACTTCCCACTCCCACCCACCTCGATGGCTGAAGTAGCCTGCGTATCTTACGGTGCTCGTAATAACCTGACATGTGAGACGTAAGTCGACGAGTCCACTATGTATCTCTTCATCCCTCAGTAAATGCAGCGGCGAAGATCACAGTACATCTTCGTGCCACTGGATGCATGGTAAATCGAAGCGGTGAAGAGCTCCTGCGAGAATCTCCTCTCTCGGAAATGGTCGATTGGGGAACCCTTTACCGTCCCACATATCGAAGACTACCATCTATGTGAGCAGTCCGACCCTGGAATGCGATGCTGGTATGCTCGGTCACAGTGGACACTATCTCTACGTCATGCCCTTTGGAATCAATCACTCTGCCGCTCAAGCGAGCGGTGTAGCCTAAACTCCCAGGTGCCTACCGGAGTACGCTTCCGTTGTCTTGTAGCCCGAAATGTCCACATGATCTCGAGCATCCGCCACTCGAGAAGCTATACTAGCCGCGCTCCTCGTGACTTAGGCCCGGTGCATCAGCCTCCACATTTGCCTTACAGGGATGGTAATGCAAAGTGAAGTCATAATCCTCTAGGAACTCCATCCATCTGCGTTGCCTCATATTGAGGTCCCGCTGCGTGAAAATATACTTCAGACTTTTATGGTCTGAGTACACCTCGAACTCCTCGTCGTATAAGTAGTGGCGCCAAATCTTCAAGGCGAAGACCTCATTTGCCAGCTCCATGTAAAATTGTGGGGTAGTGCATTGATTCTTCAGCGGCGGGAACCATAAACTACTACCCTCCCGGACTACATCAAAATGGGAACTATCAAGATGGGAGCTAAAGTAAGTCTCCTCTTCAACTCCTGGAATGCCTCCTTGCATGGTCGTCGATCAAACTTGACCTGCCACAGGGTGCGGCCTAGTCATAGGTGCTATCACGGAGAAATCCTCAATGAATCTCACATAATACCAGGCCAATCGAAACTACGTATCTCGGCGACTTGAGCTCTCGACTCATCACGCCTCGACCTTCTGCAGGACGGCGGCCTCGATGCCGGCACTTCGTGTCTGAGAAATCTCACCTCAGTGCTTGGAGCACCGCCTTGCGGAGCTTGGCGTACGGTTGATGGTCTGTAAACCAACTATGAATGATCTCAGTGGTACTCAGCGCCCTGCGGCGGGGTAAATCAAGATGTCATCCCACGAAGGCTGACAAAACGATCTAAATAGGGTTGGAATATCCTAAGCATGAGATCATGAATCTTCTTTGGCGCATTCGTCGATCCTAAGAGACATCCTGCAGTAAACTCAAAGTTCCCATATGCGTCTATTATTTGTCCTGGGGATATCTGTCTCCTAACGCCCCTCAATCGTGGTAACCAGTGAAGATCATCTTGGAGTAATTTCGCGCTCTCTGGCTATTGAACAAGTCATCAATCTGAAGCTTGATGGGTATGATTCTTGATTGTAACCACATTCAAGCATGCGTAGTCAATGCACGATCGAAGGGTCTAGTCCTTCTTCTTCGCCAAATGGGAACCCCGGAGCGCCCCATGGTGAAGTGCTTTCGGTCTAAGCGGGCCTTATCCGGTAACTCACGTAGGCTGGACTGCGAGTTCTATGACTGTTTGGTACCGTCATGCGGAGTCATAGAGATGGGCGAAGTGCAGTGTAGTCGATCACGAAGTCTCGACCCTCTATGGGGCAATCTGGTAGCTCGTCCGGAAGCATCCACATACTCGCAACTACTGCGTGGTAGATCTAAGTGCAGTCTCGCCTCGTCCTCCCAGGAGTAGGCTGGCCTAGCCAACAGCTAAGCGCTCACGACTCTTGGACTCGTATCTTTATGCAGAGCGAAATGTCATACTTGTCCCCCTTGAAATACCATCGGTACCATCCTGCGTGTAGGCGATAACCCTCATTTGTCGATAATGATCACATGGTATCGGCTAATCCATCCTGGATGACGTGAACTTTGAAATGTCCATGATCCTCAGGTCCACTGTAAGTAGAGTCCCCGAGATCTCTAACTCTCAACCTCGACATATCATCCTTATTCTCGCCCTAATCCATAGGGGAGAACTCACATACAAAGGCTCCTCCAAGGTCTCAAGAGGTCCTTGCCCATTTCCACCCGACTTGGGCCTCACTCTCTAAGTAGGAACCTGACTAGTCTAATCTGGTAATTAATCGGAGGTAATCTCGTAACCTCTAACACCTTCGATGTATGAACCAGTAGTGCACATACCATCGGACCTCCTCCTCTGTGAATGTCGGATATTAGTCGCCTAAACCTGCAGGAGGTTACTAAAGACCTCACGACTACTGCTATACCGGCTGTCTTTATATTTTGCCCGCGTAATACCTATAGCCTCTGAGCCTGTTGATCAAATACTAGTGGGTGGTCGAATCACCGTGGTGCGACCCGATACCCGTGGACGTTATCTACATCCTGGAATCTCTACTAGTCATCACATAATTACTTGTGACGGTTAAATCTCAATACAGTATCTCTAAGGCATAAACACGACCAGAGACACTAATCATACATAAATCGATTGTATACACATTGTCCTTGCATTTGGGTAGTGCCGAGACAATCAAAATATTTTTTCATTTAAAATATTGTTTTTCAACAAAAATTTATTTTCGAAAATTTCATTTTTGAAAATTTTATTTCGAAAATTTTGTCTAATTTTATTTGATTTTATTTTATTTGGTAAAATGTTTAAAAAAATTCGTTTTTTTTCAATTATTTCCGGCTATTGAAACACCGCAAAAAACATATCCATGTTTGTTTTTTTTTTTTTTTTTTTTTCGGCTAGCTGGAAACGCAACATATCCATGTTTTTTTTCATTAATCTTAATACACATCCGATAAACTTAGTAAAAAAGTTTATTTATTTGATTATTTTTCATTCTCAGTATACCCCGAAATAAACTTATAAAAAATTTATTTTCTTCACTTTTTCTTCGATTTACTGCTGCAAAATATTTGAAAACCATTTTTCTTCACTTTTTCATTTCTTCCGACTCTTTGGAAGATACACAAAAAATATATACCTATATTTTTTCATTTTTAGTCTCAAATAAATTTTTTTAAATTTTATTTTAATCAATTTTCTTCGATTTACACCTTTGTAAAACCTTAGAAAAATATTTTCTTCATTTTTTTTTTTCTTTAACTTTGGACATTTTGTCTGCAAAATCTCTAAACCTCTTGATCAACACTAAACCTAGTATTCAGCACTTAAAATTTTATTAAAATCTCATTTATCCTACAAACCAAAATAAATTAGACATAATTTATTTTGTTGGATTTCATTTTCAGTTTACTCATTTGTGAAACCCAACATTTTCCAACATACTAAGTCTTTAATCACCTAAGCACCCAAACATCATAACATATTACAAACCATGTTATAAGAAGCATCATTCACATAACATATAACTCATGTTATACAGCGATCACACATGTGAACACCATGCATGCATTGTTCTATTCCGTGATTTCCTAGGTAATCTCATGCCTAGCCAGAACATCAAACCACCCAGTGGTGATGGCTACCAAACCGAGCTCCTAGGTGATGACATACCTAAGCTCGATGCCAGGCGTGGCGTCCCAAACCAGAAGTCCGTTGACTACCATCGACCATGGAAACACTCGTGAATGTGGGTGACCCGACATTTCTCACGAAAATCGGCGAGAGTCTCCTTTATGCAGGGGAGCTCTGCGAATACAAAACCTGCATATACACGTGTCCCAAACAATGCAATATATCAATATATCGATATATCCAATCACATGATGTCGACCACTTGGGCACAAGCGATAACTCGCAATACATACTAACTATGAATCAACTATATACCAAATAGTTATAAGAGTTACAATATTTTCACTCCTTATACAATACATATATTAAAATTAGGCATTTCAATACCATGTATATATATCATCAACCAAAGCCACAACCGGCTTTCTTCACAACCTGATCTCTATAGGCAGTCGTCCCTACGCACACTCCTGTGCACGAAAAATAATATCCCACCGATAAGGTGACTAATGATAGTGGAGATAAGCCCTAAGTGGGCTACTCTACCTAAGTGTTTTGTGTTCCAAATAAACATACATTCAAGCAAATGCAATTCTACTTAAGATGTCTGCATGTTGCTACGGATCCAGGAGTCCTCCATGAGCTCCAGTCACACTGCTAAGCCTGCATTATGAAAATTATTATTTTGTTTGTTTGTGAATGACCCTCGTGTGTATATCAGATTGGGCCGCTCCGGCCAGTTGATATTTTAATTTTAGTCTACCCTCCATTATTGTATTTTTAGACAGCCCTCGACCAGTTTCTCTAAACTCATCCTCATGCGCTCACTCTATAGTCTGGGGTGTTCCGATTGCATATGGAATGCATGTATGCGATTCCAATACGATGCAATTCACATGTAAATATATAAAACATGCATATATTTACAAAACAATCAATTCACACAATCATGTATGTAAATTCTCATTTTCATACATCAGGTAGCTCACTTGGGATATGTGATCAAACCTGAGCAATTTAATTTAAATCACTCAATTAAAGAGAAACATATTTTCACGAAATATATTTGAGAACCTTTGTTTAGAATAGTGAAACCTCGATTGTTTCTGAAAAATCACAAATCATCGATTCATGAAGTGAACCATGAATTCACGGCCATTCTCGGCCCCTCATCAAGCCAAATACATGATTTATCACAAGAATTTCATAATTTCTACAACAACTTCATCAGTAGTGGCAGTCACGGTTTGCTCCAATGGAGTGTTCAAAAATTTATATCAATTAGGTCCCCAAGGTTTGAGACGAGATCGAACGACCTCACGGCCTCACTCGACTCAGCATTGGAAAGTACTTGAAGGAATAAAACCAAGTAGGGAGAAACCCACACCTCACGGAGTTGAGGAAACTCCCACTAAATCAGGTACCGCATTGAAGCCCTCTCCGTGGCGGCTTTTACCCTTCTTGTCGATTCTAGGCGATTTGATTGTCGAATTTAGAAGTTCTCTCTCTCTCTAAAAAAAACGCACTAGCACAGCCACTGCCAGATTTTCTTTTCCCTTTCCCGTTTTTGGTTCTCTTAACATTGGGAGAGACAACCTTTGTAACAATTTTGTCATTTATTATTGATCAATTCTATAATACCAATTTGTCTCTCTTTGCAATTTTGACATTCGGCTTTCTCTCGGCCGTTCATTTCCTCGTTTCTCTCGTACCGCCCATTTTATGATCACGATGTTATATGTGACTTTCATTTAAAGTAAAAATTGTTTCACGGCTGGCGTGCAGTGCGCAAAACGTCGTAATTCAAGTGTTTTGGAATTCTGTTGAAATTTTCGTACTAGCTAGATTTGAGCAGTTCCAGCGGTGAAATCATTGCATCATCCGAGATCTAGAATGAATTTGGATTTTAGCAGAAATTACAATTTCGTAACCAAAATTACTATTTGCCCTTTTTAAATTAGATTTCTGGGTCTTACTGCGAGCCTTATCTTTCAACCATCGGTTGCCCGACCCTTGTGTCACGGTAATACATGAGCAAGTTTGTAATATTTCACTCATCGAGTGCAGATTTCGTATGCTCGGGTACAGGTCAGGATTGGAAGGCTTAGTAGCCATCATATGTCTTGTGATAATGATGACTCTTAGGTTTTAACTCATTTCTCCCTTTCCTTTTAGTTTCCTTCAAGCTTTCGCGCACATCCCCGTCTCAGGTGCCCTTGATCCGAAACCTTTCGTTTCATGAGTCTCTGACCTCCCTCTCCCTTACCTTCCGTCTCGAACCTTTGCGCAGAGTCTTTTCTCGGCGTCTTCGATAGATTTTCATATCGTATTCCCCGGGACCCCCGCTATTTTTTATCTCTCGTCTCTTTTCGAGCGATACACGAGGCGCTAGGTTAGGTCACAAGTTTTGTTTTCATTATTTGCTTATCATGGGTCCTGGTCGCTCTTCTTCTCTGCTGCGCATTGAGGTGACTCTTCGCCCGCCGCCTGGCTCTGGGCTGACTTTGAGGTATGCCTCCGCCGACCGCTCGACCGGTTGAACTTCGAGATGCCCCAGGCGCCCTTCCCTCGACGCTGTGCAAGGGGAAAGCAGACCCGACAACATCCCGAGGGCCTAATACCTAAAATCCGCCGCTCACATGTTTAACCGTGGGACTCCAGCAAGGCCTGCTCTGATGGGCCACTGCTAGGACGTTACCGACCTCCTTGATGCCCAGCTTGGTCCTCGATCTTTGACCTACTATGTGGTTTCCGATCTAAGATGGTATGCTTCAAGTGGGCCTCGATAATGGTCTTCGCTTCCTCCCGCATCCCTTCATAAAAGGGGTTTCAGAAGATTTCAACGCCCCGTCTCAACTCGCCCCAATGGTCAGGTATTTTGGTTATCTGGGTGTTCTTAAGGACGTAGGGCTAGGTATCTCAAGATAGCTTGTTTCATTTATCTTTTTAGCGCGAAGGAAACCGCAGAGGGCTTCCTCTATTTTTCTAGGCATTCTTGCGATCCTCTAGTGATTTCTGATATTCCCTCTTCCCACAGGCTTTGGAAGGGACGTTACTTCTTTGTTAGTGGCCGCAATTGGGAATATAACCCTCTTGACAAGGATGACACCCTAGGCGTTCCAAGCAGCTGACCACACCCCCTCGAGAATCTACGTAAGTGTTCACTTTGTTTTTGGTATAACCAGATGAGGTCATCGATACTTTCTAATTTTGCACTCCGTCTGCTGCCTCTCGTGCGCCGACCGATCTCATCGCCGAAGATAACGTCATAATGGCCAAGGCTGTCGAGTGTCCCCGCCCCCCATGCTGAGCCGATCAAGCCTGACCTTCCCCGGCCCTTCGAGCCAGGTCACCCGCCCGCCGCTTTGAGGACTTCGCCTTCTTCCATGGTCTTCCCGCCCTCGCCGCCAAACCCACCAAAGGAGAGCTTTAGCTCATTGACGCTGTCTTAAGCCCCGCAGCGTGAAGCGAAAAACCGACCACAGAAGACCGACCTGGCCGGCCAAGGTTCCGAATCGGGGCTCCTCTCCATCTACCCATGTCCGAAACCGTACGTTGTTGCCTCCTACTCGAGGCTCCTAAAGTCTTGAGTTCACGTACTGCTCCTGGGCCGTCATACGCGTGTCCCTGTGTCACGAGCGCTGTTGCTACTATGCCTATCACTCCGTCTGAACTACCGCAAAGAGTGTTAGTCGCCATCTCCGAGGGAAGCAGAATCTGAGAAAGAGGATTCAAATCGGCGAAGATGGCGACTTTCGCTTCAATGCGCCGACCTTCATACCGGGCGGCTCGTCTATTTCTATGATTCGACCAAGAGGTCGAAGGCCGCCGGCTGATGAGGTTGCTTTATCCTTCGGGGGTCATTTTAGTAAGCTCCCTATCTCGGCTGCAGGCGATTTCATTCTGATAAGTGTTGACCCGGTGTTGATACCGATTTTACGCCGACGGAAGGTGGCTACTGATTTCAAGAGTTCGCTAAAAAGGCCAACTGCATCGAAGGCCATGCTAAAGTCGCCCGCTTATATAAGGCGAGGTGGCTTCCTCATCTCGAGCGACTGAAGTCAGCGGACGGTGCAGCCAGATGATCGAGGAGGTGAAACTAAATTCAATTTAAAGCATACCACGCCCAAGATGTGCCTCTGGCCCGTAGAGAAGATGATGCCTAAACAATTGAGAAATGCGCCGAAGGCGAGAAGCTTCGGGAGGTTCTGATGAGCCACGGATCAATACAAAACGACTTGCTAGAGGCTGTGGACTCGGGCCGCACCGCCCAAGATATGAGCTTCCAGATGGTTAGGACGAGCTTCTTTCGTCCTGCATGAAGCCACGTATCAAAGATGAACCGCGCGATAAGACTCCGCTTTATCGACTCGGGCCCGTCAGGTTTCCGAGGTCAAATTCGGCGAACGGTCGACCGAGGAGTGCCGTGGCCGCGTGGGGACCTCCATCAACAAGTAACCCCTCTGCTTCGAGACTCGAGTTATAGGAAGATCGAGAGACTAGACCTGCACTCAATGGGCTTCATGGTCACTTCGTAAGAAAGCCGCACGTTTCATCCCGTCTGACTCCAACTTCGATCATCCCTGACGAGGAGGCTGAGGAACTCTCTCGCTGGGACTATTCGAGAACCCACACCCTCACGAAATCCACTCTTCTTCACCTTCGCCTTCCTACAAGACATCGTCACTCAGATATCGACGCCGATTCGTTTTTATTTTATTTTTGCCAGCCCGTAATCAGACATATGTAGCCTTTTCCTTAATAAATGTTCTTACCACTTTTGTTCTACTACATTTCTCACAATAAGCTCGCATGAACCTAATTAATTTCTACATCGCCTCGAGTCGGGATCAGTCCGAGCCGAGCAACCCGGGCCGTAGTTGCGCCGAGCCCTCAAAATCGAGTCATTGAGTCGCAATCGAGGCCTTACGGGCCGACACTGAGCTGATCCGACTCTTAGCCGCATGGCCCAGGCAGAGTAGCCCAGCCTCGTCATACCGAACCAGTTCGGCCGCGGCCGCTACGGCCGAAGCCCGAGTCGAACCGACTCTGGGGCCGCATTTACCCGTAAGAGTAAATGAACTCGCAAACCGAGCTTATCGGCTCTGTGCGCCGAGGCCGCTAGGTCGAAAAGCCCAAGCTGAACCGACCCCCAGTCGACGTCTGCGCGTAGCTGAACCGCCAACCAGCCACCGGCCCGGCGCCGAGGCCGCCATGGGCCGAAAGCTTCGAGTCAACGAACCCAGCCGCATTGGTTCGCGGCGCAGCAGTCGAACTCACAACCGGTGCCATCGGGCTCGGCGCCGAGAGGCCGTTATGGCCGAAAAGCCCGAAGCAACCGAATTTCAGTCGACGGGCCCGCGCGTATAAATAACCTGCCAAACCGAGCCATCGGGCTCCGGTTAATCGAGGCCGTTATCGGGCCGAAAAGCTCGAGCCGAACCGACTTCTTAGGTCAGCATGGCCTGTGCAGGAAGAACTCAAACTAAGCTATTGGCCCGCGCTGAGGCCGCTGGTGGGTCAAAGCCCGAGTCGAATCGACTTTAAGCCCATGGCCTCGCGGGCAGAGTAGTCGAACCGCCAAACCGAAGCACGGGCCGCGCCGAGGCTCGCCATGTCAAAAGCCCGAAATGAACCGACTCTAGCCGCATAGCCCGTGCGCAGAACAACTCGCCAAACCGAGCCATCGGGCCCGGCCGCCAGGCCGCTAGGGTCAAAGCCCGAGTCGAACTTCATTTCAGTCAGCATGGCTCGCACGTAGCAATAACTCGCAACCGGAAGCATCACCCGGCGCCGAGGCCGTTATGGCCGTGCTCGGTTAACCGACTTAGGCCGCATGGCCCGCGGCGTAGCAATGAACCGCCAAAACCGCTTACCGAGCCCGAGCCGAGGCCGCTGCGGGCCGAAAAGCCCGGGCCGAACCGACCCCAGCCGCATGGCCCGTGCGTAGTCGTAATCTCGCCAACCGGTGCCACCGCCCGCCTCGCCGCCGTCGCTTCGCTTTTTTTCTTTTTATGCAGGTCGGTGAGCCTTTTCGATACGAGGGCTTCGCCATCGATGTACTTCTTAGCCTAGCGAGCACCTCAGCCATGCTCGCTTGAGGATTTTTTGAGATGGAAAACATCAAATCTTTCGATTGCACCCCCTAACCCAAAGAATGAACGCAGCTGGATCGGGCGATTTTCATCATATGTCTACCTTCGCAGACTCTACACAACCTCTGCGAAGATGTAGACCTCAAGCTTTCCCCGCGAGCTCGGGCTGACTGGGCCAATAGATGGTAACTCTCGACTTTCATAATGCCTGCCCGATGAAGGAGACGAACGCAATGGACAAATTTCCTCTCAATGAGGAGATCGGATGAAGGCTAAGCCCGTTGAACCGTGCCATATCGGCGCTTTGCAGCGAAGCTCAGATCTAACAGTGGTCCCGATACCCATGCGCCCATTTGGCTTAGCGCCGAGGTGGTCGCACGAACTCACACCATCAACGCTCCACTCAGGGTATTCTGGAATTTTTCCGAAAAGGAAGGAGCAACTTACTGCGGAATCCTATGATTCGCCTCGCTGCACTAAGGTGTCCATGGTGTCAGGCACGTCCTTCTTACTACTTCCTTCACACGGCCAGAGCTCTACTGTGGGCTCAACCTCGTCCCATGATCGCCTCCTGGCCCCTTGCCGAGGTGGCATAGTTCCTCTCAGAAGACCCGAGAAATTCCAATTTATGGAAAGGGAAAATCAGAATTTCGACATAAAATTGTTATTTTCAAGTTAAAACTGCATTTATTCTGGGATTCGATGATGAAACGGATTGCACCGTTGGAATCGTCTCGAAATTCAGCTAGCACATAAAATTCTCACGACTCTCGGGAGACACGGAGCCCAAGACGCTTTTCGAGGCATCGCGGTTCGGGTGCTGTAAAACAATTTTCGATTCGACGAAAGTCACATATAACACGTACTCATGTTCCATAAGTGGTATGAGTAGATAAATGATGAAAATGGACGACCGAGATAGAGCCGAATGTCAAAACTGGGAAATGAAGGGACGTAATGGTCATTACGGGATTTCGACGGCTCAAGAAGACAAAATAATAAATAGTTCTTGTCTTCTCCAATTAAAGGAAGAGAAAAACGTGAATGGAAAAGAAAAGAGGTCCAGTAGCTTCAATGGTGTTTTTTATGTGAGAGAGAGTCTTCCTTCTCTCTAAAAATAGCCTACATCCGACCGTCTACGCCTTCGGACAAGAAGGGAGAACTCCACGCGAGAGGGCTTCGTGGTATCGGATTTAGGAGTTTCAAACTCGAGAGGCAGGGGTTTCCTACGGCGTTTTATTCGCTGCAAGACTTTACAAACGCTTGAGTCGAATGAGGCCGTTAAGTCGTTGACGTCCCAAACTTGGGACCGAATTGATATGAATTTTTGAAACCAAAATGTTGAGCCCATAACCGTGAGGGCTGTTTGGGTGTTTCATTTCACCAAATTTGTAATAAATCATGTATTGATTGGAATGAGGCCGGAAATGGTGGGGAAATGCAGGTTCACAAGGTGAACCGATGATTTGTGAATTTTCGGGAATAGTAATCGAGGGTTTCACTATTCCCGAAATAGTGTTCTACAAATATATTTTTGTGTGAAAATGCGTATGGTCGAGTGATTCGAGTCGAATTGCTCGTGTTTGATCATTAGCCCAAGTGAGCTAATTTTGATGTTTGAAATGATAATTACATGACATAATCAGGTGATCGATGCAGGATATGTGCATGTTTACATATTTGCATGTGATTAAACTGAGACGGGAATTGGCATACATGCACATTCCATATGCACTGAACATCCTAGGACTATAGCAATAGTGCATGAGACGGTCTAGAGAAAATGGTTAGAGGGTTGTCTAAAACTAGAAATGATCTGAGGGTAGTCCATACTTAAAATATCAATCGCCTGAGACTACCAATTGATATACACGAAGGGTAGTCCACTAAATATAACACGGAGATGGTCCACAATTTAAAACATCGGAGGGTAGTCCTCACCAATAAAACATAATATTTCATACGAGGCTTAGTAGTGAGGAGCTCAAGTGAGGACTCTGATCCGAGTTGGTCATGTAGACATTCAAGTAGATCATGCATTTGCTTCGAATGCGCGTTTAATTCAGAACATCAGACCGCACTTAGGTGGTGAGTAGCCCATCAGGGCGATTCCACTAATGGAAGATACCACCCCGTCGAGGATATTTACGTGCAATGTGAGCGTGCGTAGGGGACGACTCATTCAGAGACCGAGGGATTAGGATGAAAGACGAGCTGTGGCTTCTGCTCCGATTTACACATGTATTAGAACTCTATAAGCTCATATATGTCAGATAAGAAGAAACATATTAACTCTCAGAACTATCGCATATGCTTGATTCATAGTTGGTATGTATATCAGTATTTTTTGCGGCCCAAGGTCAGATATCATGTATCGATATATTGGATTATATTGCAGTAATCGTTGGGACAGATATGCAGATTGTATCTGCAGAGCTCCCGCACAAAGGAGACTCTACCCACTGCGGAAAATGCCCGGTCACCCGACATTCACGAGTGTTTCCCAAGAGTCGACCGGTAGTCAACTGACCCCGGATCTGGGTATCACAAATGCATCGTGAGCTTAGGTATACGAATACCTGTGGAGCTCTAAGCTCGGGTATCCATCACCACTGGTGGTCTGATGTGTAGTATGTGCATATGGAAACCTGTAGATCGTGATCTGGGCTTGCCATACGGTATTAACATCACCACTGTGTGTGATCTCGATGTCGAAGTTTAGGTATGAGATTACCTGCAAATCATAGACAAAAATATGACACTCGCATGCATGCGCTGCGTGTTTTGTGTGATCGATTTTATGAAGTGTGCTTGCGATGTTTGCTGTGCATAACATGAATTGTTAGGTGTTATGTGATTGAAATTATATGATTCATATGCTTGGTTGATAGCATAGGATGAAGTGTGGAAAATTATGGAGTTTACAGTGTGTAAACTGGAACAAAGAAAATAACAGAAATAAGTTTTTCAAAATTTATTTGGTTTAAGGACAATGAAATAAAATTTTAAAGTGAACTCATAAAATTATCGAGTAGGGAATCATGTTCAAGCCATCAGATGTGCTTATAGCAAGAGCTACCGGAAATGAGAAATATATATATATATATATATATATATATATATATATATATATATATATATATATATATATATATATATATATATATATATATATATATATAAAGTGGAGAAAATTTTTACAGTGTAAAACTGGAAAAAGAAAGTAAAGAAAATAAATTTTATAAATTTATTTGGTTATGAGGTGAAGAAAATGATTTTCTAAGGTTTTACAAGTTGTAAAATTAAAGAAAATGGAGTAAAATAAATTTTTATAAATTTATTTGAGTATTCTGGAAAATGAAAAAAATATATATATAGGTATATATATATATATATATATATGTATCTTCCAATAGCGGGAAGAAATGAAAAAAAAAAATTGAAGAAAATAAATTTTTATAAGTTTATTTTGGTGTATCGAAAAATCAAATAAATAAACTTTACTAAGTTTATTTGATGTATTGGAGAATAATGAAATATATATATATATATATATATATATATATATATATATATATATATATATATATATATATATATATATATATATATATATATATATATATATATATATTTTATATATATTTTAAGTAAATTTCAGCCTAATAAATATAAAGGTGAAAAAACATGGATATTTTGGGTGTTTCCAATAGCCGAAATAATCAAAAATGAAAAAAATTTAAATCTTTAATTAAATAAAATCAAATCAAATAAAATTAGACAAATTTTCGAAAATAAAATTTCAAAATGAAATTTTGTTGGATAAAAATGTTTCAAATATATTTGATCAGTTCTCAGACAATTAAATGCAAGACAATGTATAACACGATTTATGTGTATGGTTAGTGCCCTGGCCGTGTTTATGCCTGTAGATACTTCAGACAGTATTTAACTACCATTCAAAGCTGTGATCGCACTATTGTTGGCGTAGAAACCATATGCGCATGGCAATGTGTATAGAAAAATGGTGAATGGTGTTAGTAACTATGACCTTAGGGATTGATAATGAAATGAACAGAGTTTCGAGAAATTTATCAAATAAAATAAATTGAGTGGTTGGAATTTAGCACCACTTAGAAATGAACTAGTCAACATGGTTGTCAAGTCTATTAGTAATTGGCATGCATCGCTGGGCTAGACTGAAATGAAAATGAATTATTCTCACACACGTAGGAAATACGTAGATGGTACTCGGTGATTCCAGGACGTAGAGGGCGTCCATAGGTTACCGGTCGACACCACCGCAAGATTTGATAAGCGTGCCTGCGAGCCGTAGGTGATTTCTTCGCGGCTGGCCGCATCGCACGTGCTAGCATAGCAGTAGTTGTGGAGGTCCTAGTAACCTCCGTGAGGTTTAGTGGCGCATCATCCTCCCATTATCTGGCTGTGGGGAGGAGATCCGACGGTGGCGCATCATTGGTTCATATAGACGAGAAGGTGTTGGGGAGACTATGGAGATTACCTCGATTAATTCACTAAGATTAGACTAGTCACACCCAAATAGAGAATGAGGCCCACTTGTGGAAATGGGCAAGGACCCTTGAGACCTATATAGAGGAGCCTTTAGAGCAGGAGTTCTCCCCAGTGGATTGGGGTGGCGAGAACAATAAAGGATGATATGTTTCCAGGTTGCGAAATGGAGAGATCTCTGGACCTACCACGCACCTCGAGGATCATGGACATGTCGAGTTCATGTCATCCTAGTGGGATGGATTGACTGACAAATTTCACAAGGTTGTTATCGACAGAGCGTAGAGGGTTACCGCCTCACACTAGAGTACGCACTCGTGGTGGTATTTCCAGTGGGGACAAGATGATATTTCGCTTCCCCGCACAAAGATAATGAAACCAGTGTCGTGATTGCCAGCGTAGTTGGCCAGGAGAGCCTACTCCTGTAAGACGAGGAGAGACTAATTAGATCACCTCGAAAGAAGTTTCAGTATGTGGACGTTTTTCCGTATTTAGCCACCCGGACTACCTCCATGCAGGGTGGCACTTCGCATCGAAGCCACACCCCCTCGGTACTTCACTCCATCTCTATGACTCGCATAGATGGCACCAGCTTGAGTTGCAGAACTCGAGTCCAAGCATATGAGCTATTGGATAAGGGGGTCTACAGTCGAGCACCTCACCACGGGCGCTCCTGGCCCTATTTCCATGAAGAAGAAGGACAAGACTCTTCGACTGTGCATTGACTACAGGCAGTTGAACAAGGTTATGATTAAGAATCGGTACCCATTACCGAGGATTGATGATTTATTTGATTAGTTGAGAGGAGCATGAGTCTACTCCAAGATAGACCTTCGCACTGGCTAAGACAGCATTTAGGACGCGTTATGGGTACTTTGAGTTATTGGTGATGCCCATTGGATTGACGAATGTGCCAACAACATTCATAGATCTCATGCATAGGGTGTTCCAACCCTATTTAGACTGCTTTGTCGAGTCTTCGTGGATTCGATCTACCTCGCCGTGAGTAGAGCATGAGTATCACTTCGAGGATCATTTATAGTTGTTAAGAGACCATCGCTGTAATGCCAAGTTCGTGAAGTGCGAAGTTCAAGCCATCGAGGTGAGATTTTCGGGACACGTGGTGTCAAGATCGAGTGTCACGACCCAGAAGGTCGAGGCGTTGATGAGTTTGGCAGGCCGGGTCAGCTCTTCGAGATACGTAGTTTCTCGATCACCGGGTATTAATGAGATCTCATCGGCGATTTCTCCGTGGATAGCAAAGACTTATGACTAGTTAATTCGAAGGAGGTCAAGTTTGAGAGGATGACAGATGCGTAAGAGGTACTCAGAGTCAAGAGGAGACTTACTTCAGCCCCATCTCGATAGGTCCCGGACAGTGGCGGGGCACAAAGGTATCAGGATGCCTCGAGGGCCTGACCGGGATGTGTTTTGATGCAGCCCCGGAGGGTAGTAGCCATGGTTCTCGGTCAAATAAGAATCATGAGCACTACCCCACACACGACATGGAGTCAAGGCCGTAGTCTTCGCCTCAGTTCGCGCCACTACTATACGGCGAGGAGTTCGAGGGTACCTAAACCATAAAAGTTTGGTGATATTTTCACGCAAATGACTCCTCAATGCAACGCGGATGGATGGAGTTCCTGTAGGATTATGACTTCACTTGCATTACCATCCCTGAGAAGGCAAATGGTACGATGCACCTCAATCTAAGTCACTGCGAGGAGCGTTGGCTAGTATAGTTTCGAGTGGCTGGGATGCCGAGACCGTGGACACAAGGCGCACAAATGAGCGCACTGTGGTACCTGGGGGAGCCCATCACACCGTCTCTCGTTGAGCGTAGAGTGATCGGGTCCCAGTATGTGTCACAGAGATGGGCGGTCCATCGTGGACCGAGTACTGGGCCAGTAACGTGACGAGGGTCGGACCGCTCACGGCATGGCAGTCTTCGACATGTGGGACTCGCATGGTTCCCAATAATCGATTTGAGAGGAGATTCAGGAGTTTCAACGCTTCGATTTCAGCATCCGTGTGGCAATTCTAAGATGTACCGTGATCTTCGTCACGCGACTATTGTGAGTGGGATGAAGAGACACGTAGGGGACTTTGCTCGACGATGTCTCATGTCAAGAAAGCTATGTGCTGAGCACCGTATTAAGGTGGCTACTTCCAACCATCGAGGTGGCCGAAAGTGGAAGTGGAGCACGCCACGAAGCGGACTTTGTGACCTACTTGCCACGACGCAGCTAGGCATGACGCGGTACGTAATAGCGGACCTGGGCCACGGTCGCCATTTTCTGTAAATTGCAAGGGATGGACCTTCGTCTTTGAGAGATTTTCATTACTATATATTCGAGAGATACCGCTACATGGATTACCAAGATCCCGTCTGATAGGACCCGAGGTTTACCGCACACTGGGAAGAGTTTCCAAAAGCTATGGGCACACCTACGCACTATGAGTACAACAGCCCAATCTCTACGTATGGTCGGGCCCGAGAGGACTATACAGTAAAGGAGGACATGCCGCGAGCATGCGTCCGGATCATAAGGGTAGCCGGAAGAGCACTGCTCCTTAGTAGAATTCGCCTACAACGCTTTATCGTGCCAGCATACGTATGGCACCATATGAGGCATCAGATTCGGGAGGCCATGCTGTCACCACATGTTTAATCGGCGCGAGCCCATCACCTGGCCCCGACTGACAGAGACACTCGGTATGGTGAGCTTCGACACGACAACGCTCTTCTCACTCCGCTCAAAGCCTACAAAGAGTTATGATGTGCGACGCCGACCCTTAGAGTTCGAGGCGGATCGCGTTCAAGGTGATGCCTAAGCAGGAGTTTGGCCAGTTCTAAGCCGTAGCTATCGCCGAGATTTATCGGGCCTTCGAGATACTCGAGAGGATAGGCGCTGCTGCGCACTAGCGTTATCGCCCAAAGATGATAGGGGTGTCCACGAGGTATTGCCACGCCTCCATGCTTCCGGAAATATACTCCAGATCCAAATTTCATGCGGGTGGATCGGGGACAGACGGGAGGTCGACACGCATGAGACCTTCTCGAGGAGGACCAATGTGCATTGTCGATACCGCGGATCGTGTTTTGCGACGCAAGACCGCGAGGCTGGGCGAGGTGCTATGGCGCATCTATGGAGTGGGAGGAGTCAACGTGGGAGCGTGAGGACACGATGCGCTTCCTATCCCTCTGTCAGTGGATAAAGGTACGTGGGTTTGGGGTCGCATTTAATGATCGCTACATGCATATAGAGTGCACGTCAGATATGCATGGTAGTGATCGCACGCCCGAATTTTGGGACGAAATTCCTTTAAGGAGGGAGAATAAGACCCGAGAAATTCCACCTCTCGAAAAAGGCAAAACCGTATCATCACAAAATTGTTATTTCCGGTTAAAAACTGCAATTTATTCTCAGATTCTGATGATGAAACCGATTGCACCGTTGAATCTTCTCGCGAAATCTGGGGCCTAGCCACGTAAAATTCATCGACTCGGCATGTCAGAGTCGCAAGAGACGCTTCGAGACATCGAGGTTCTGCGTCAGAAATGATTTTGATTCTAACAAAGTCAAGATATAACGCGCACCATGTGCCATAAGTGAATGAGTAGATAAACATGAAAATGGACGTCGAGATAGAGCCGAATGTCAAACTGAAACGGGCGGACGTAATGGTCATTATGGGATTCGATTAAGTCACAAGAAGACAAAATAATAAATAGTTCTTGTCTTCCACTAAAGAAGAGAAAACGTGAATGGAAAAGAAAAGAGGTCCAGTAGCTTCAATGGCGTTTATGCGAGAGAGAGTCTTCACCTCTCTAAAATACGGCGATCCGACCGTAGACTCCGGCCTTCTGGGACAAGAAGGAGAACTCAAGCCTACGCGAGAGGGCTTCGTGGATACCTTGGACAGGAGTTTCCTCAACTCCGAGAGGTGTGGGTTTCACTTATGCTTTATTCCCGCTTTAAGCACATTACAAATGTTTGAGCGAACGAGGCCATATAGGTCGTTTGATTAGTCCCAAACCTCAAATCGACCGATATGAATTTTTGAAACCAAATGTCGAGCCCAGAACCGTGAGGGTCGGTTGGGTGTTTCATTTCACCAAATTCTCAAATAAATCATGTATATATCGAATGAGGCCTGAATGGCCTGGAAATGCGTTCACAAGGCGAACCGACGATTCGCGACTTTAATAAGAATCCGGTTTCACTATTCCCGAAATAAGCCTACAAATATATTTTCTGTGAAAATGCTCATGGTCGAGTGATTAGAGCGACCGTCGTTGCTTGATCATTAACCAAAGTGAGCTAATTCTGATGTTTGAAATGATAATTACATGACATAATTTGGTGATCGATATTATGATATGTGCATGTTTACATATTCGCATGTGATTGACCCAGATTGAATTTGACATACATGCATTCCATATGTAATCGGAACATCCTAGACTATAGCAAAGCAAGGCATGAGACTCCAGCCCAGAGAAATGGTTCTGAGGGTTGTCTAAAACTAGAAATGACGGAGGGTAGTCCATACTTAAAATATCAATCAGTTTGAGACTACCAATCGATATACACTCCAGGTACCACATAACAATATCAATCGCCTGAGACTCCACCCAATTGATATACACTGAGGGCAGTCCACTAAACATAACATCTGAGACGGTCCATAATTTAAAACACTCCGAGGGTAGTCCACCAATAAACATAATATTCTCATACGAGGTTTAGGCGAAAGTGTGAGGGAGCCTGGAGACTCCTGGATCCGAGTCGGGTCATGCATTATCCGCGTAATCATGCATTCGTCAATATGCTTAATTTGAACATCAGACCGCACTAGTGGTGAGTATTCAATTTAGGGCGTATTCCATCATCGAAGACAATTTCACCCTCGCCGGCGATATTATTTACGTTACGCGAGCGGCGAGGGGATCTACCGTCCTAGAGACTGGAGGTGATTGTGAAGAAAGCCGAAGTCAGGCTTGGTTCCCCGACATATACGTAGATAGGAATCCCCTCTATAAGTTTCGATATATAGTTGTGAGGTAAGAGTAAAAACATATTAACTCTTGTAACTATCTGGTATATAGTTGATTCATAGTCGTATGTATATTGAGTATTGTTTATGGCCCAAGTATCGTATTACCTATGTGATCGATATATCGATTATACAGACCGCTTCGGACAGATATGCAGGAGCAGATTCAGTAGAGCTCCTTTACAAAGGAGACTCTACCCAATTCTTCAAAATGTCTGTCACCGACATTCAAGAGTGTTTCGCGGTTGGATTCGGCAGTCAATCTGACCCCCGGATCTGGTGTCACATCTTCGTTTCGACATGTCCCCCTGGGTGTCAGCTGTCGCCTCCTTTCGTGAGGCTAGATGTGGTACGCGGCCCCCGTGCCCTACCGACCCTCGGCTCTCGTTTCTACCCTGGGAGTGCCGAGATCAGGTTGTCCTTCGCGAGGGGGAAACGTTATGGCCTTCGGTCCGGCCACGCTCCCGCGGGTCGCTGCATCCGCCCCTCGCAGCCGTTCTAAACTTTTCTATCGTGACGTTGATCGTGAGGCGAGTGCCTCCACCTCATCCGTGTCAAGCCAGACGCTTCCTAACGCCGTCAGAGGCCTAGCCGTTTGTATCGCTCTACAGTCCCTCCATCGCGATGGACGGCATCGCCCCCGCCAGGAAACCCAAGCTGATACCACTCCAGAACCCAGTGATCGCTCTTATTTGTAAAGGAACCGTCGTTCTACAGACGATGCCAACTCCGATGATGCCTTTTTCAACTGGACGGCCGAGCCATCAGCCCGCTGGGCTTCAGATGTGGTCGCCGGGCCGGCCCCGCAGCTCCGGTGTGGTATCACCAGCCCGCACCGGGAATGCGGCACTCCACCGCAGCACAAGAGAATAAGAAAGACTGGCGTGGCTTCGTCAGAATTCGCTCCCGACGCTCTAAGCCGCTTTCTCGAGAGAAAAAGATGGATTGCTTGGGAGGGCGAATGTCAAGGTGACTCTTCACCGACGGGGTGACTCGATATTTATAGTCGTAATTTCCCTGAACGGATGAATAGGATTCTTTCCCATCGATTCGTCACTCTTTATCTGTGACGATTCTAGTGACATGAAAGAGCAGCTTATTTGGAATACTATTCCTTCCCTTATCGGGGATCCGGGCTGATTCGGCGGATGAGCTTATTATAGACTGAATTACCTCACTTTTCATTTGGCTACATTTTTACTGATTCAATGATAAGATGTTATCGGGATTATTCTCAAGTTTCCATTGAAAGGATTTAGTTTGGGTCGTGGGCTTTCCCACTACCCTCGTTATCATCCTTGCATGTTTCGACTGGGCTCTCGTTGATTACGCCGTGACTCGGGTGTTTCGTCATCGCCTCTTCCCTGGCCTCAAGGCAGTGGGCCGCGAGCCTTATTTTTCAAATTCTATATATATATATATATATATATATATAGTATATATATATATATATATATATATATATATATATATATATATAATTTTAATCTATTTTATATCATTAAAGATGAAAATATTTTAAGAATACGAAAAATCATTAAAGATAAATATATATTAAGAATACAAAAATCAATAAGGATAAGTTGATTTTATGGATGTGATAATGCAATTAAGGTAAGTCTAAAAATAATAAATTAATTTTATCCTAATTTATCTCATTGATTTTCATTTATAAATATTAAATAATTATAAGATTTATAATTTGCCTAACTTTGATAAGGCAAGTATTAACAAATTATTTTTCATGCCTTCTATGTTTTCTTTGTTGGATTCCTAATCAAGCAATCCAATCAGATTATGTGCGGAAGCAAAATGTCAGAATAGACATACCTCCAGCCATTGTAAGAAACATAGAAACTGAAACATTGGAAAACTGGAAACCAAACTGTTGAAACTAAGAAACCAAAAATTGATTTAGTTTTTGGTTTTTCTAAAACCTTTCTCAAAACAAACTTGATGGTGAATTGTTCTCGTATTCTTCTCGAGTAGGCCTTCTCAGACCCAAAAAATTGGGTAAAGGCTCTTATATGCAGACCATACCATCACAGGCCCGTAAGAGTCATAAGGTCGGTGAAAGGTGTTATGGGAGATTCAATTTGAATTTAAAATTAAATTCGATACTAATTATTCTAACATTCTCCCACTTGGTCCATATAGTACAACACCTATCATAAGAGAAAACTAAATATATAAATCACGGCGATAGTCCTCCTATAGTGAGTATTATCTTCCATGTATTACAATATATCAAGTTCCTCAACACAAAACCCTTAAACTTAATGAATAAACCATATGTTTATTCAAGGTCCAAACTTAATGACATTTCTCAAAATAATAATAATAATCTGAAATGTACAAAACCATATAAGAAATATCAAACTGAATAAGAGTTTTATTTAAAATAATAAATGTACGTACAATTAAATTACATCGTGAAACCAAGTCTCATTTGTACTACATGATCCTTAAAATACTTAGGTGGCATGCCTTTAGTTAAAGGATCGACAATCATCAACTCAGTGCTAATGTGTTCAATGACCACTTTCATTTCTTTAACACGTTCTCTTATGGCTAAGTACTTAATGTCGATATTAATAATTCGCTCTCTTATTCGTTCTTAGCCATAAATACTAAGTAGCTCGAGTTATCACAAAGATAACTTCAATGGCCTAGATATTGAATCCACAATTCTAAGCCCAAATATGAAACTCTTTAACCATACACCATGCAAACTAGCCTCAAAACAAGATATGAACTAGGCTTCCATAGTGGAAGTGGTGGTTAAGGTCTGCTTCGCACTTCTCCAAGATACAGCTCCATCAGCTAGCTTGAAAATATAACCAGACGTTGATTTTCGAGAATCAACACAAATGGAAGAAGTCCACACGGAGTAGCCAATCACCCCAAACTATATGTTCATCTACAAAAGCATGTAATCCTCGTTCGAAGGTATCTCATCACCTTCTTTGCGTACTCTCTCCGCTAATAATAATTGATTACTCTTATATCTTCCTAATACTCCAACATCAAATGCAATGTCAAATCTGGTACAGACCTGAGCATACATTAGACTTCCAACAGCTGAAGCATATGGAATGTTCTTCATGTGTTCCCGTTCGAAATCATTTTTAGGACAGTGATTCAAATCGACTCTATCACCCTTCAAAATGGGTGCTACACTAAAGGAACAATTTTTCATGTTAAATCTCTAAAACTTTATTGATGTAGTCTCTCGAGACAAACCCAGCTCGGAGATCTTTCCCCTATGGAACTTAATGCCAATGACATAAGATGCCTCACCCATATTCTTCATATCAAAGTTCTGGGGAGAAATGAGCCACCTCATATAACAAACCTCTTATCATTGGCTGCAAGCGTAATATCATCCACATATAACACGTAGAAAACAAATCTTACTGCCACGCCTTCGTATATACATTGATCCATGATATTTTCTTTTCAAAACCGAATGAAGTAATGACTTCATGAATTTCAAATACCATTGGCGGACGCTGCTTAATCCATATATGGATTTATTGCTTGCAAACTAAATGCTCACCTTCACTAGAGGAGAATCCTTCAGTCGTTTTCATGTAAACTTCCTCTGTATTACCATTAATAACACCGTTTTCACATCCATTCGATGTGAAATCAAAGTCAAACGGCAACTAATGCCATGATTATTCGAAGAGAATTCTTCTGTGATACAGAGAAAAGGTCTCCGTGCACTCCATTCCTTCCGTTCAGTGAATCCTTTGGCAACGGAAGCCCGCCTTATGTCTCTCAATGTTGCCCAGTGAGTCCTTTTTTGTTTTAAAGACCCATTTACATCCAACGACTTTTACACCATCAGGCAACTCAATGAGATCCCAAACTCGGTTAGATGCCATAGAATTCATTTCTTCTTTCATGGCACTGTACCATGAGTTAGATTCCCAGAACTCATGGCTTGTGAAACGTTGATCATTCTAGCCTAATGTTATAGTCCAATTCTTTGTAAATACACTATATAATCATTAGAATTGTCGATTTCCTAACTCGTAGATCTCTCTTAATGTTGCTTCATCATTCTCGAGGAATTTGATGATCAACCTCGCTGCCAATCAAGTCGCTCAACAATTTATGGAATTTCTTCATCGGGCAACTTGATCTACAAGTGGATCAATATCAAGAATATGTGGAACTGTGAATGGTTGTCTCACACTCAGTTGTACTTGAAGGGTGTGAATGACAATCAATCTATCACTTGAACCAGAGGGTTGACCTTTATAATGATCCTTCTTAGAAACAATGTCCTGAAATTGATCACGCCCACTAATTAAGTCATTCTCAAGAAATTTCGCATTTCTTGATTCCACAATCCTAGTGTTGTGAGATGGACATTAAAATCTATACCTTGACCAAAGATATCCAATGAAATACCCACTACTCATCCTTGGTCCGACTTCTTCTTATTGCTGCTATAAATTCTCACTTCAGATGTACATCCCAACCAGATATGTCTCAAACTCCTGCTTTCCAACCTCGAATGACTCAAAAGGGGCGTCTTAGAGACAACCTTGGTTGGAACTCGACTTAATATATACACACTATCTTTGGGAGTTTCCTTGGCCCACAAGTATCGAGTAGTTTTCAGATACTCCTCATACCCTTCTTACCATGTCCATTGTGCTCGCTTTCTTTACACACCATTCTCGATCCGTAGAACCGTGCATAGTGTACTGGCAACAATCCCATTTTCAAGAAACTTCGCAAATGCACCAGAGCTTCGTCCATTCTCTTTGTGATTTACTATAAGATTTCTCCACTTAGACCGATCTCACAATATTAATATGTTTTCCGCATTGATTCTCTACTTCAACCTTAAAAACTTTAAAGGCGTCTAAAGCTTCATCCTTTGAACGAAGTAAGTAGAGATACATATATCGTGAATAATCAACTATGAAGGTGATAGTTATTTCTGACTATTTCCGCATCCATGTCGTGACAAATAAACGTCAAGATATATAATCTCTAATAGGTTTGTGCTCCTTCTTGCACTTTAGACTGGCTGGGTTTGCTTCGCTCTAATGCAATTCACACAAGTCTCAAAATCAGTAAAATCCAAAGTACTAAGTACCCCATCATTAACTAATTTCTTTATTCTTTCAATGAAGATGTGTCCCAATCTCCGATGCCATAACATAGAGGATTCCTCATGCATAACACATCTTTTTAATCTAAAGAAGAACATGCATAGAATTTGGCACATCATTTTGTAATCGAATATGGAAAGACCATTGCACAATGTACCATAACCAATAACTTTGATTTATTGGATAAACTCGAAACTGCACTTCCAAGATAAAGGAGACCCTAAAGGTGGCCAAAAAAGTCTTGAAATTGAAATTAAATTCTTAGAGAAACTTGGAACATAAAATGTCTTTTTCCAATTCAAAATGAAACCGCTTATCACAAGGTCGCAAGTGCCAATAGCTTCCACACATGAACCTCATCTTGTCGCTGAATAGATGCACTGCTCACTTCCCACTCGGCTTCCTTAGGTTTTCTACAGATACTCTCGTAAGGTATTTGAAAACATGATTGTAGAACCAAAAATCAATCCACCATGTGTTATGATTAAGCATTAACCATATTAGATTCATAACATACAAAAGAAAAAATCAGCACCTTTCTTATCAAGCCGTATCTTAAATTTCGAAAGCAAGCTTCTTCTTCATGTGTCCCTTCTTTTACGTAAAACACTTTTAATTCTTCTTATGCCTAATCGAATAGGAATCTTTCCTTTCTTTTAAATTTTTGATCATTTATTTTCTTTCCAAAGGTGGTCAAGTTAACCTGTTCACCCTCTTCCATCATTAACCTTCCCTCCTCTTGCACACACATGGTCAACAATTCAATAATTGACCATTTATCCTTATGTGTGTTGTAAGAGATTTTGAAGGACTCAGATATTGGGTAGAGTATTCAATATATAATGAACAAGGAAAGGTCTCGACATGGTAACTTCTAATGTCCGGTCAGTCGCTATATCCCCTACGCGCATATAAGCATGATCACGCACTCCTCTCGGGTCTTAAGAGCTTGGTGGATTAAAATTGCATAATTAAGGTACTAGCAAGAGCTTTGTTAGAAGTTTCCAAACGAAGCCATATCGATGGCTTCGTATGGCTCGACTTTATTAATTTGCTCGACCAACCACGAATACGGGGCCGATATCTTCGTCTTTATGAACATCATGGAGAGGCGATCGATCTCCCACTTATCATAAAGACAGATAGCTTCAAGTGAAGGTCGGTTTCGAAATGGGATCGGTTCCACTTTCCTTATAGCGTAGAGTCAATATCCATCCATCCCAAATGCGTATCAATTCTTCCTTCCATACCTTATAACATCAAATTTAATTCGAATATCACACTTAAATCGTAAATATTCGTTGTGTCGAATAATTGCAAATGTTAAGTATACATGCTTAGTAATAAAAAATTGAGGCAAAGATACAATGATATGTTTTACCAATGTAAATCATGCTTTTAAATCATAAACCTAGTGACATAAAATTTTCCTATGGGCTAAAGTCTCATTCAATTAGATTTAAATAATATTATGATAAGACTATCAAATAATGTTCCTTTTCCTAATCCCTGTGGGTAAATTAGAAAATATGATTTGATATCTCATCCTAATTAATCATACAAAATATAATAAAAATTCCTTTTCGGGATGAGATTTATCACATTCATATGAATTCACCATGCATAATGTTATCAAATGATCTTAAAACTTAATATATAATTTTAACCATCTGTAAGATACAGAGTTATTCCTAGTTAATTAAAATTATATAGATCACTTAACATAAGAAATCAGAACAATTTTAAAGAACAATATTGAAGCATGTAAAAAATTATATCTAAGTAATCATAATAAATTTAATCAATGTATTGCTATATAAAATAGGTTGTAGTTTAAATTAAAACATCAACCTAGCATGTAGCCTGATGGTGGAGTGTGTCCCTTGAATTCAAAAGCAAGGGTTCAACTCCAATAGACATCACACTGTCATAAATTTGTTAATAGGTAACTTTAATCCTTTTAAAGCTGTATAAATGAAACCAGTGTAAGAATAATGCCATTTGGTTACCTAGCCGAATGGTAGAGCACTCTTTGAAGCCTACATGGTCCTAGGATCAAATCTTTTCGGCAACAACAACCCCTTTTAACAATTTTTTTTTTTTTTTTAATCCAATGGGCTGCAGCATATGATCCAAACAGGCCTAAGGTCTTTAATTTAACTTGTCCAGGCGCCTTAACAACTTATCCAGCGCCCACTAACTAAATTAAGAGCAATTAATCCACCTGCCAAAGATATGATCCAAACAGGCCTAAGGGCCTTTAGCTAACTTGTCCAGTGGGCCTTTAGCCAACTTATCTAGTGGCCCACTAACTAAATTAAGAAGACCTTATCAAAATTGGCCCATCATAGGCTCAAAATGAGCCATAACGTGAAGCCATATAAAAAATAAAAAAAAGGTCATCTTTTTCAACCTTCAACCAGGTCAGTCCAACTTGACTGATAGAAAATGGTTCCCTTAGTTTTTTTTTTTTTTTTTTACTTGTTAAATAAACACTAAAAAGATTTCATTTTGTGGGCATCACAGAGAGCAAGAGCAAGGAGAATCCTTCCGCATTCCCGCATCTCATGCAGACCTTTTTTTCTTTTTAAATATTATTAAATGGTCGCCTTCTTCGTTGGTTCCTCTGTGAGGGACCTCCATTGCGCAACCACAAGTGAACCAAAAACATAATTATTTATGCAGTTTGATGTCATATGAAATCACAAAATACATTAAATCATATATAAAGGAGATTTAACGCTTTATAACAATGGAAAAACTTAAACAAAAAGATCCAGAATTATGGAAAAAATCTACTAAAAAAAAAAAAAAAAAACTTGTACGAAACACTGGCACACAAAAATCAAGGCAGAGGTTCTTATATGCTTTGATACCAAATGTTGGATTCCTAATCAAGCAATTCAATCGACATGTGCTAAGCAAATATCGTAATACACATACCTCCAAACAGTCAGAAGAAATCGTTAAATCAAACACCTGAAACTAAAAACCAAACTGCTGAAAAACTAATGTGACCAAAATCGATTAGTTTTTGGTTCTTTCTAAACCCTTTCAAAACAAACTCGATTAATCGTTTCGTATTTTGAGCAGCTAGTACCCAAATAAATTGCGTATTCTTTCTTATATATGGAGCACTGTGCCATCACAGGTTTTCTCAAGAAATTGCAAGGGGTCGGGTGAAAGGTGTTAGGAGATTCAATTTCACTTGAAATTCAAATTGATATGGACCATTCTAACATTCTTATGTATAAAAAATAAAAAATTTATGTTTTCCTATGTATAAAAATGAAAAAAAAATATATCGTTTGAGAATGTTATTAAAATATTATTAAAGATAAAGAGAGAAGTAATTTTCTTAATTTTATCAAATATAATACTAGCAGCATATAAAAGGACGAAAATTGTAGGTTACCTCCCATGATTTTTGCTGGTGATTTTTATCTTTTATAATAATAATAATAAACTAGAAAATACATTCCTTGACCCATTTATTGCCTACATGCAGATAATTTTAAGTTTATTTCTCTGTGAGGATGACATTGAAATGTCGTCTCATAAAGTTCTCCATTACCTCCAAAACAAGTTTGCTAAAGCAGTAAAGAAGTCACAAGCCTAAAAACATGTCTGTTGAGATAACAAGTTGCGAAGGTCAAATACCTAAGTAAAGAGGTCATAGGCCTAAAAACAACTCTGCTAAAACAACAAGTCTCGAAAGTCAAGTTCCTAAGCGAAGAGGTCACGAGCCTAAAAACAAGTCTACCAAGGCAGCAAGCCACAAATGCCAAATACATAAGAAAAGAGGTCACATGCCTAAAACAATTGGCTTAGTAAAAGAAGTTGTGAAGGCTGGGCACTAGTTATGTTATGCCACGCACCTAAACTAGACTACCAAGATATCATGTTGCGAGGGTAGCGAAGAGGTCACAAACCTAAACAAAACTGTTAAGGTAGCACACCGTGAGGGTCAAGTACCTTAACGAAGAGGTCACGAACCTAAACCAGACTGCCAAGGCAGCACCTCGCGAGGGTTAAGTGATGAGAACAAGGCTAACCCAGTCTTTAAAGGAGAGCCCAAGTCAAATCAAGCCTTTGAAGAAACTGGAGCCAACAAGAAAGTTTAAAAGTCCATAAATGTTATCATGGCTATTGATGGAAATAATCCACATGATTTTGGAAATTAAAAGGAGAGAAAATCAGGAAATTGTGTCTATATTGTTCTATAGTTCATGCACAATCAAAGACCTGTTGAGAGTTTCAAAGATTGCAAGTTGTATGATCAAATCCTGTTAATTCTTTGCAGGCAAGTCATTAGTCATTCAATTAGCTTCCATGCACAAATATCAAGGTTAGGTGTCCAATAAGGAAAATAATAAATTATCTTCATATTGCTATTTATTTTAAAAAAATTTCTTTATTTAAATTAGAAAGTCTTATTTTCCAAGTCAAAGTAGAAGTGTCTTTATTTGATTTAGAAAGTATATATGTGACCTATATATACCCCATATTGTAGTCTTTGGAAAGACATTGATGAATAACAATTCTTTTGCGAGGTTTTCTCCACTTTATGGTTCTTGTGAGAACTTTCGAGCTTATCTAAGTTAATTCCTTATAGTGTTCAAACTTACGGCTCTTGGTTCTTTTATAATCAAGAGGACGGGGTTACTTTCTTTTGTTTTTACGGCTTTTGGTTCCATATAACCAAGGGGAAGGAGACGTAACAACTTTCCTTACAACCCTTGATACAATATAGTCAGGGGGATGGGGCCACTGTTCTAGATCGTGTTTGAAGATGTGGCGCCCCTTACTAGACTCGACCTGTTTGGGCGGATCCGAACTGAGTCCGGGATGCCATTAAAATCACTCAAAATCATATCTTTGCGGAAGCGATTTCAAAATTTGGGTAAGCCCATAAACATTTATATTTCACAAAATACATTTACAATGAAGGTATTCAAGCCTTTTCAAAAATGATTTACAAAAAATAGATGTCTCGTAGTTCAAATTGTTTTACATAATATCAATATCAAAAAACATGAAATGAATGCACATGTCGCAAAGATACCCGAATCTCTCCTTCTTTATGACTCGACGCTCCGATCCGGGGTCCGCTTCATCACCATTCTCCATCACTCTGCACCGCGCATTGGTAAACACGCTAAGCATTTTCATGCTTAGTGGTTCATACAAATCCATTCTCGGTCACTTAAATCAATTCATGCAATTTAATAATTCGTAACTTCACCTTGATGATCAATATAAATACAATACATATACTTTGTTATATATATACAATAAATTATAGTTCATCGATCATCCCATAAATACGTTCATAATCAATATTTCGCAATCTCAAATCAATTCACTATGCTCACAAATTCGCCCGCCCTCGCAAATCAATCCGCTTTTGAAATTCAATTCGCCAGCATCAATCCGCTTATGCGAATCAATTCAGCTTATTCAAATCAATTCGCTATGCCAATCAATTCGCTTATGCCAATCAATTCGCTTATGCCCTTAACGATTTAACTCTATGTCTTCGGAGTATACGTGATATCGAGTCATCGGCACGGCCCCGCTGGCCGCAGCCTGGCATCACATGGGTTTTATAACACGCACGGCCCGCCGGGCTACCGATCAAGTTATAAACAATCAAATATGAACACTCATCGCATACCTGGCCCCGCCGTCAGCTGACGGAGCGACACATCAATAGTTCGGGCAGCATCGCTATTCAATCTATTAGCATACCAATTCCAATCTCACGCGGTAAATAAACTTAACATTCTATTATACGTTTCAAATCCTTTTATAGCAAAAATATAGTACAATATGTACGTTGTATAAACAGTTTATTTTCAATAATCATGCAATTTTATATGCAAATTATTTTACAATCACTTTTCTCAAATCAATCAAATCAATTCAATACTTGTAATCAAAACACACGCAAAAAACTTCAACGAGTATCAGAGCTTCAGAGAACAAACCCCAAAAATTTTTGCACTTTGATTCCAACTTGGAATCTCAATTTCGCTATTTTTCCTCTCACAATTTCCTATTCCAAACCATTAAAGAACAATATTATTCATGAGTACTAGTAGTTTGGTTAGATTGATTTTTGGAGTTTAATATGAGTTCCAATCAATAGTTATATATAAATGGGATTCTTGACTCAATGGGCCTATAGAGTCCAAGAACACCCGAAATCTGGTTCAGACGAAGGAAGCGTGACCTTCCTCAAGTCGGGAGGTCACACGCCAAATCTCGAACTAACGAGTCGAATTCGACCCGGACGAGCCCGACATCACCCTGGCCAAACATCTTCTATCCTCCTCGTGAATATGAATGTATTCTTGACTCAATGGCTTTCCATAGCTTCAGCACACCCGAATCGGAGTTCTGGACAAAGGAGATATGGACCTTCCAAAGTCGAGGTCATAGTCAACCCACGAAATGACCGACCAGACGAGCCTGATACAACACCCTGGGCCTGACATCTAATATACCCTCAGAATATGAATGTTCTGACTCAATGGGCTCTTCCATAGAGTCCAAGAACACCCAAATCGGAGTTCAACGAAGGGAGATATGACCAAAGTCGAGGTCGCGCGCAGTCACTAAGAGTCGACTGACCGACGAAGCCGCATCAAGTGACGAGCTCAATCTAACACCTTGGTCTGACATCTAATATCTTACACAGGCATATGGATGGGATTCTTGACTAATGGGGCTTTCCATAGAGTCCAAGAACACTCGAATCGAGCTTCATACGGTTAGTTACGACCTTCCGGGGCCGTGGAGGTCACGCACAATCTCACGAGTCGATTCAATCGACGAGCCGCATCAAGTGACGAGCTCAGTCTAACACCTCGGGTCTGACATTCAATATCTCTCATGCATATGGATGGATTCTTGACTCAATGGGCTTTCCATGAGCCCAACACTCGAATCGAAGTTTAGACGAAGAAGCATGACCTTCGCTCGAGGTCGCGCAGCCGCCCGACGAGCCGACCTCCGACCGACGAGTCAAGACCGGCGACGAGCCATTTCCACAGACGAGCTGAGTTTCGTGACGAGCTAAGCTCTACGACGCAGCTGGAGTTTCGCGATGACGAGTTGAGCTCGCATGATGAAGCTGAGTTTCGTGACGAGGTCCGCCGACCCCATTTGACGACCTCTATAATCACCCTTCACCCATTTGATTATTCGTGAGTAAAAAGACCATAACTGTCTACAGGAGTCCGAATTCGAGAAATTCAAAAAGCTCTCAACATCAAGCCCCACTGACGTGGCTACACTTTCCCAGAAGGACTTATCAAATTCCCTTTATTTTTACTCAAAACCCGTTCTAAGGTCCGGCTAGTTGACCCGAATTGGCAGAATCGACTCAACAGATTGAATGCGCCGACCTCATTAAGCGACTATAACTAAATGGCAGAGGCCCAATTGGTAGATTCAAAGCCCAACATCAAGTTAATTGGATGTGTTACAACTTCTACCGTAGGGACTCACTACCCGATTCTCTTTATTTCTACCCAAATTCAGCCTAAGGTCCCGCTTAATGCGCACTCATCACAATGTGGCGCCTGTGGTAGAAAATGACCAAAGTAGGGAAGACCTACCTTGAGTCATCGAAACCTCCGATTCCAACGCCATTTGTACTTCTCACTTGAAGGATCTTTCCATCTTGCTTCACCTGAGACCTTATGGTCCGATCGTCGAAAAATCTAGAGAGAAGGTAGAGCCTCTCTCTCTAACTCTCCCTTTCTTTCTCTTTTCCTTTCTTATGGATCACTCCTAATCGTACTTTAAACAGAGGGCTTTCCTCCTCTTTCCTACATGCCATGTCATTTCGATTTTTTCTTTCTTCTTTTTCTTTATTTTATTTTATTTTATTTTTTTATATTTAGGTCCCTCCATTTCTCTATTATTCTTCATTTAAGTCTCCTATTTTCGCTTAGACATATAAACTTATTTACAATTGACCCTTAGGTCCCTCCCATTTTACAATTTCCATATTTTCTTTTTCACTGGGTTTATTTCCGAACTCACCAATCATTTAATCAATATTCATCTAAAAAATTTTAAAATACCCAAGTTGGCTCACCATATCTCTAATATATAATAATTTTTATTATAAAAATTCTAGGGTATTTTTGGGGCGTTACAGAAGATATTTGGAGTAATCCAGAACAATTGGTGGATCTCGAAGCAACAAGCAGCAGGTTCGCGCAATTTTGGTATTAGAGCCATGTTTTTCAAATATCAATATGGTATCTATCTTAATTCTTGTTGTTTGAAATTTCATTGAGAGAAAAAAAAAAAAAAGAAGAAAAAACATAAATAAAGGAAATAAAAAAAAAGAATCATAAAAAAAAAATGAACAAGATAGTGTATTCTTCCTTTTCGGTTTTTTGTTTCCTTTGTAATATTTTGATCTAGGTTTGTTAGTTCAAATAAGAACCAAAAGAAAAAAAAAAGTGAGGTTGAAGCGTGGAAAAAAAGCAAGAGTGATTTTCATTATAAAAAAAGCTAAATATTGAGTGAAAAAAAAAAAAAAGAGTATGAGTGAAATATGTGAGAGAGCCAGAAGGTTTCTTTTGTAATTTTTCCTTTAATTTGATTTTCATGTCTTCTGGCACAATCTTCAAAATGTGGAGGTTGGGCAAGACCAATCCTTCACACAGCTATGCAACAATACTTTGCAAGATCGAGGTTCGAGAATGATATGCGTAGATCATATCGAAAGTAAAAATGATGAGGTGCTGAGACGAGTACTTACTCAAACTCAAAGACAAGAGAGGCGTGTTCTGGTAGCCTTGAATCATGAAGAGCTTGAAGACGAACTTGGAGATGAAGAAGAAGATCCAGTTGAGGAAGTGGGCAGATTTGCACCACAAAGGAGAAGGCAAGGTTAAGGAATACAACAGGATCCAATAAGGCACGAAGAGGTTGATCGACATTTTGGAAACATCAAGATGAAGATTCCATCTTTCTAAAGGAGGAATGATTTAGAGGCTTATTTGGAATGGGAAAAGAATGTAAAGATGGTGCTTGCTTGTCACCATTATTTCGAAAAAAAGAAAGTCAAACTAGCAGCGGTTGAGTTAACTGATTATGCCATTATATGGTGAGACCAGCTTGTGACGATTCGAAGGCGAAACCAAGAACACCCAATCATGACATGGAATGAAATGAAGGTTGTGATGAGGAAAAGATTTATCCATAATCATTATTATTTTGATTTGCATAATAAATTACAGGGTCTCATTCAAGGATCAAAGAGAGTAGATGAATACTACAAGGAGATGGAGATTGCAATGATTCGAGCGAATGTTGAGGAGGATTGTGAAGCCACCATGGCAAGATTTTTGAATGGCTTAAATCATGACATCGCCAACATTGTAGAGTTGCATCATTATGTGGAGACGGAAGACTTGTTACACATGGTGATCAAGGTGGAGTTTCCATTGTGAAGGAAGGGTAGCCGATCAAATACTAACTTTGGGTTGAGTTCATCTTCATGGAAGTCAAATTGGAGAAAAGATTTTGTGAGCACTTCCGAACCCAAGGTTGAAGCAATAAAAAATAAAGAGGACACTGCTGTAGTTAACAACCCAAGACCCAAAATCGTAATCGAGATATTAAATGTTTTTGTGGGACCCCTTTCCCGGCCCAACCCGTTTTGGCGGATCCGAACCGAGTCCGGGATGCCACTAAAATCACTCAATCACTCAAAATCATATTCATGAAGCTTATTACAAAATTGGGCAAGCCCATAAACATTTAACAAAAATACATTTAACTTAACAAAATACATTTACTACAATGAAGGCATTCAAGCCTTTTCAAAATGATTTACAAAAATAGATGTCCGTAATCCAAATTGGTTTTACAAAAATACTAATATCCAAAAGAAAACATGGAATGAATGCGGCCACGTCTGAAAGATACTCCGAAATTTCCTTCTTTATGACTCGACGCTCCTCAATCTTGGGTCCGCTTTTGATCATTATCTATCACTCGGTACTTGCGCATTGGTAAAATAATACGCTAAGCATTTTCAAGCTTAGTGGTTCTATACAAATCTATTCCGCCTTCGCTTTAAACTAATCATGCACTTAACAATTCAAAACTTTCAAATCTTTATGGATGATCAATACAAATACAATACATATACTTTGTTATATATATACAATCAGTTATAGTTTATTGATCATCCCAAAAATACACCTTCATATTCAATATTTCGCAATCTCAAATCACCTAATATGCTCAAATTCGGGCCACTTTGCACCAATTCAGCTCGAATCAATTCAGCGGAAGCACCAATTCGCTATGCCCTTAACGAATTTAACCGTGTCTTCGATATACGTGATATCGTGAGTTACCAGACGGGTTCCGCCGGGTTGCAAAGCGTTATCAAATGGTTTTATAATACGCATCGGCCCCGCCGGGCCGCCGGATCGTTATAAACAATCAGTCAGTGAACACTAATGATACGGCCCGTTGGCCTGACGAGGACACATCAAAACAATAGTTCGCAGTACTGCTATTTGACCATATTGGTATACTCAATCTATCCTTAATACTAACTAAACTAACATTCTATTAAGGGCGCTCAAATCTCATAGAAAAATATAGCACAATGCACATTTGCATAAATACCACTTTCAATAGTCATGTAGTTTTCCTATGCAAACATTTTACAATCAATTCCTTCAAATCATTTAAAACAATTCAATATGCTTTTCTTATGCATTTAGAGCAAGCATTTCAAATATTGAAACGAGAATAGGAAATATAATCATGCAATTTTATATGCAAATGATTTACACCACTTTTCAAATCAATAAATCAATCTGGCATGCTTTAGAACAAATTACGCAAAACTTGGAAACGAGGAATAGGAGTTGGTAGAACAAACCCAAAAATCTTTGCACTTTGATTCCAATCCTTGGAATCTCAATCTCAGTTTGGCTTTTCCTCCTCGTCAGCCTCTATTCCAAAACCATTAAAGAACAATATTATTCGTGCGTACTAGTAGTTTTGGTTAGGATTGATTTTTGGAGTTTAATATGAGTTCCAATTTCAATAGGGCTATATATAAAATGGATTCTGACTCAATGGTTTCCATGTAATTCAAGAACAATTCGAAACGGAGTTCTGACGAAGGAGCATGACCTTCAAAAGTTGGAGGTCATAATTTTAGTCACACCCAAATGAAATGGGACCGACTGATTTTGACAAAAAAGCGCAGCGCAAGCGACTCGGTAAACTCAGTATGACACTTCGGTCTGACATATTCTATCCTTCAGGCATATGAATGTATTCTGACTCACGGGTTTTCCATAGAGTCCAAGAACACCAATCGGAGTTCGACGGCGAGTTATGACTTCCGGTCGGGAGTCATACATAGTCACACCCAGCCAAGCTGACTGACTGAATGGACTCGACCTCGGTAAAGGGTCTGACACCTTGTCTGACATATTCGATCCTCCTCAGGCATATGGATGAATTCCCACCAATGAGTTTCCACATAGAGTCCAAGAACACCCAAATCTGAAGTTCTGGACGTAAGGAGTTACGACCTCCAAGCTGTAGTCATAATGTAGTCACACCTAGCCGAGCTTAATCGACCGGAGCTGACCTGACCTCGGTAAACTCAGTTTGACACCTCAGTCTGACACCCAATATCCTCCTCAGGTATATGAATGTATTCTTGACTCAATGGGTTTTCCATAGAGTCCAAGAACACCTGAAACTGAGCTTCCGACGGCTACGACCTTCCAAAGTCGAGTCATACATACCAAATCCCCGACGGCCGACTAACCGACGACGAGTTTCACAGATCGAGGTCCGCCGACTCGCCGCATGAGGTCCGTTGACCTTCACGACCTCGTCGTACGGCGCCCTCGTCGACCGTCGACACCCCACGCCGACCTCTCGCCCATTCGACCATTCAGCAGCCACCATAACTCGTCTACAAAACCGAATCAGTAAATTCAAAACCCCAACATCAAGTCCATTGATGTGGCTACACTTACCAGAAGGACTATCGCCAAATTTTCTTTATTTCACCCAAAACTCGTTCTAAGGTCCAGCCTAGTTGACCCGAATCGACAAATCGACCGACCGTGATCTAGCTTGCCGACCTCTGCAGAAAGGACCATAACTCGTCTACGTAGGTCCAAATCGAAATTCAAAAGCCTAACATCAATTTCATTGATGTGGGCTACACCCACCAGAAGGACTTACTGCCAAATTCCTCTTTATTTTTGATCCAAACTCCGTTCTAAGATCCAAGAAGTTGACCCGAATCGACGAACCGACCCGACTGCATCTTACTCGAAATGACCTCGGTAAAGGACCATAACTTGGCCTGGCAGAGGTCCAAATCGAGAAATTCAAGTTCTTAACATCAAGCTCAGATGGATACAATTTACCGTATGACCACTCGCCAAATTCTCTTTATTTACGACCTAAAACCCATTCTAAGATCCGCTGCTGACCCGAACCTGACGAACCGACCGACTCCTCGTATCTAGCCGAAGCTGACCTCGGTAAAAGGACCATAACTTGGTCTACAGTGGTCCAAATCGAGAACTTCAAAAGCCTAACATCAAGTTCATTGATGTGGCTACAATTTACCAGAAGGACTTACTACCAAATTCTCTTTATTTCTGACCCAAAAACCAGTTCTAAGATCCGGCTAGTTGACTCGAACTGGACGAACTGACCCGACCAGATCTAAATTGAGTCACTGGTAAAAGCGACCATAACTCGTCTACGTATGTCCAAATCGAGAATTCAAAATCCTAACATCAACTCATCACGTGGCTGCACTGATTAGAAGGGCTCACTACCAAATTCTCTTCACTTCGCACTAAAATCAACAGCTCTAAGGTCCAATTAGCGCACTACCAATAATGCTAAGCAGCCTTTCACTGGCTTAAAATACAACCAAACATTCCCAAAATAAGCAGCATAACCACCACACAACCCAGTATAGGAATAACCAGCAGGAGAAGACCTACCTCCTAGATGTCAAAACTCCCGATTCCCAGCTCTACCAGAAGTCTCGTCACGGCGTAAGGATTTTCCTTTGTCACGGCACTCCACAACCGATCGTTGGGAATCTGTGAGAAGTGAGAGCTTCTCACCCCAAAATACTCCCTCTTTTTCTCGTTTTCCTTTTACGATCACCCTTAATCGTATTCTTAAAAAAGTTTATGAACTTCCTCCTCTTTCCTACAGCGCACATGCCCATTCCTCGATTTTTTTTTCTTTATTTATTTATTTATTTTATTTCTTTTTATATTTAGGTCCCTCCATTTCTCTATTATTCTTCATTTAAGTCTCCTATTATTTTCCCATTTCTCATTTATTTCTCCTAATTTCACTTAGACATATAAACTTATTTTTACACTCGAATTCTTATATCCCCATTTTACAATTTCTATATTTTCTTATCACTTGGGTTTATTTCTGATTCAATAATCATTTAATCAATATTCATCTAAATTTAAAATACCTGTCGCTCCTAATTATACCCTGAATATATAATAATTTTTATTATAAAAATTCTGTATATTTTTGGCCAAGCAGTTTTAAATGTCATGGCATAGGTCATATTTCTACCCACTACCCAAACAAGGGAACCATGGAGATGCGTGGAGGATAAATCATAACTGATAGTGAAGAGGAGAAGGAGCCGATGCCACCACTTGATGATACAAGTGACGTTGATTTGGAGTTTCCGGTGGAAGGAGAGGCGTTGGTGACAAAGGGTGTTTTGAGTGCCCAAGTGAAGGAGGATGACATTGAGCAACAACGTGAAAATATTTTCCATACTTGCTGCCATGTTAATAATAAGGTTTGTAGTTTGATTATTGATGGTGAGAGTTGTACTAATGTTGCTAGTGCTTTGTTAGTTGAGAAGCTACAATTACCAACACTTAAACCCCCTAGACCATATAAGTTGTAGTGGTTGAATGATAGTGGGGAAGCGAAAGTGCAAAAGCAAGTGCTTGTGTCATTTTCAATTGGAAAGTATCATGAAGAGGTTCTTTGTGATGCTGTCCCTATGTATGGGACTTGGCAATTTGATAAGAGAACAAACCATGATGATTTCCCAAGACCGTTTCGCTTACGTACGACAGTTAGTTTTCAGAATCCTTGTTCATCGACACAAAAATAGTGATTTATAAGAATCAAAGACACGATCTACTTCAAATGCCGACATCACTTAATCATAAGAGCAAGGGCCCAAAAATTCCAAGAGGCTTTCAATGGGCTTGTGAAGAAGTTTATTTGGGCCAACTTAGCCTTTAAATGAGAGCCTAAGTCAAATCAAGCATTTGAAGAAACTAGAGCCAATAAGGAAGTTCAAAAGTCTATAAATGTTACCATGACTATTGATAAACAACGCGATGAATTAAAAGGAGAGAAAATCATGTGAAATTGCTCCATATTGTTTCCATAGTTCACAGAGAATCAAAGACCTATTTTCGAGTTTCGAAGATGGGGTTGTACGATCAAACTTGCCACTCTGTGTAAGTCATTATCATTAAATTGGGATTTCATTATAATCAAAATATCAAGGTTAGGTGTCCAATAAGAAAAATACTAAATTATCTTCATCTTGCTATTTCTTTTATAAAGATTTGCTTGGTGAAATGCTTTTACTTAAATTAAAGTTTCGTTGTCCAAAACAAAGAAGCTGTTACTTTATTTGGATGCAAAGATGGCATCTATATATACCCTTTTATTTGGGTAGCTTTGATCTATTATCGATTTAATAACAATTCTTTTACGAAGTTTTCTTTCACTTTATGATTATTAAGTATAACTTTCAGTCTATCAAGGTTAATTTTATAAATTGCCTAAACTTACTCGCTTTTTAGTTATTTTATAATCATGTACATGGTTTTTTGTTTTAGCGATACGTTCCATAAAACCAAAAGGACGGAGCACGTAAATAACTTTGTTATATTTCGATTCAAGATACCAAAGGGTTTATACTATTAGTTCTAGATTGTGTTTAAAGATTCTTGGAATAATATATGACAATTGATGAATCTCGAAACAATAACCAACGTGTTTCACATCATTAAGTACCTAAGAGAAGGAGCCAAGGACGCAAACCAGTTTGCCAAGGCAGCCAATCAGGAGTATTACGTCGGCCGAGTCAAAAAGTAAAGTTTCAAATAAACTGATCCTGACCTCGAAAGCGACTTGTAGACGGCTTCCAAGGTTAAGGGGCAAGTGAAGGGGTCGGCGAAAAGGGCCTAACTATTCTAGGTCCAAGCCCTGGCCCGTGAAGAAGATGAACTTGGTTTAGCCGACGACTACCGTTTCTCAAGAACTTTTAACCAACACCAATGAACGGGAAACGATAAATGCCTACTTCTTAGGGATAATCATGGCTGCTTGATCAACGCGATAGAAAAACAAAAAGGCGCTCAAACCACCTGACAACAGTTTGGCCAAGGAGGCGCTGATATGATCCGCCGCCAAGCTGCCTGACTGGGGAGTGCCTGATGTGCACCGTCTAGCCGCCCGACAGGCGTGGGACCCGATGGGCCCGCCTTTCAGAATGAAAATGATGAACAAAAAGACCCACTGTTGAACCACATAACAATTAACAACACATATCACACAAAAACTCTATAATAAGAAGAAGACTTCAAATTAGAAAGGAAAGAAAAAAAATGAATAAAAAAACGAACTGAGATCCCGCGCCCCGGCGCCCGATAGAATAGAGCCCGGGGGGTTTGGATTTTCAGTGATCTTTAAAGGCCGAGTTCTGTTTTCCGGCCAATCTTTAGAAGATGGAAACTGTATCCAGGTACCGGATGCCGTTTTTGTTTTGTCCGTTTCTGCAAAACAAATAAGGGCGGGATTGGAATCCGTCTTTTAAGGGCGGGATTAAGCCATGAGGAATTCAATAAGTCTTCACTAAAATAAAAGAAAAAAGAACACGCACAATGCCATGCTGTTTTTTTTTTACTATGAATGTCATCACATCACGCCAGAAGATCAAGAAGAGTATTGCGTGCAGATACGCTGGTGGATTGGCAAAAATTATCTGGGTTTGGTATTTCTTGTTTGATTATAACCTGAAAACACAGTGAGTGCATTTTTAACTACAAATGCCGTCACATCAAGCCAGAAGGTCAAGAAGAGTATCACACAAGCAGATTGCCAAAAACATATAACCTTAAAAAATGCTAGTACCGTATTCCATAAAGTTGGATGGGTTGTTTTAAGTATACGAAATGTTCATATAGATCGCTCACTATTTCCAATAGGAAAAGGGTATGGGAATGGACATTTTATTATCTTAAAATTAAAGTGTATTAAAAGAAAAAATATATAAAAATGAAAATTTGACTAGAACCAAAACAAATTACTAAGAAGCAATAATAAGTCAAAGATCATTAAACTTATTTAGTTAAATGATTCAGTCGTAAGTTATAACCTCAGTATGAAAGAAAACCCACATTCTATCTTAAGGATTCAACAACCAGGATCTCACCAGGTACATTCCCTTTGTGAGATGTAGTAAAACTTGAACTCAATGATATTTCTCCAACAAGATAAGTAAAGGTAGTAGCAAATATTCAAGATGATGCTAATTAATATTACTAATCTAAGAGATGTGATGGACAATATTTATTTTTTTGATATTTATTCATTTTACATTACATTATAGTATTCTATTTCTCATTGGACTCGAACTCGATCGCTCTCCTCCTTCTTATCGATTTCACCTTAGGCACATTCCCTTTGTGAGATGTAAAACTTGAACTCAATGATATTTTTCTAACAAGATAAGTAGAGGTAGTAGCAAGTATTCTAGATGATGCTAATTGTTACTAATCTAAAAGATGTGATGGACAACTTTTTTTTTTATATCTATTTATTTTGCATTATATTATAGTATTATGTTTCTCATTGAACTCGAACTTTGGATCTCTCCCTTCTTTATGTCAACATAACCTTTTAACCCCTTGAACTAGAACTTATTGACATTGTTGGACAATTTATTTAAGCAATCTGGATAATAGAAAATTTTAAGCATATACATAAGTAAGATGTGTATAATATGTTTTAAAAATTGGATCAGGCTGGTTAGTTCGACCGATTGGACCATTGATCGGTCATAAAACCAGTTCGATTAAATATAAAAAATCGTTATCCTATCGAACCAAGTGTAAACCGGATGAACCGGTTATTAGATCGACGAACCGACTAGACCGGGTGGTTTCTAGCGAACCGACCGATTCACTCCTCCTCTATCTGGGTATAAAATCTACCCCATTCTTGCCCACGACGCCCTTCATCACTTTCTTCTCGCAGTCATTGCAAGTAGACTTCTCAGTTCCCCCATCACTCTCTCCGTCTCTTTTGTCTTCTTTATTGGCAGTGTGGCTTTTATCTACGTCATTCACCTCTCGCGAACTACAATCAGCTCCTGGCAATCAAATCTCGCATACAAATCATTCATATACGTATGATGTCCATCCTATGCCCCCGTTAGGCAGTGCTAAAATTTTCGCTTTCTCTATTCAAACTTTCGAAAATAAGAAAACTGCTTGGGCCACGGTATTACACGAAACAAATTTCAAAACAAAGAAAATGCATCACTATTTTCAACATTTTATATATAAATCGTAAAACAAGCATACTACGCTTTTCTTGTTTTCGAATTATGTTAATTCAAAAGTGTAGCAAAACCAAATTATAAGTTAAAAAAAGTGTAAAGCAATAGTAAAATCAAGACAAAATCAAATGGCAAAAAAATGAATAGTAACCTCCATTTTAAACACATTTTTATTTGCCATTAACTTCATTTTCAAGAAAATTGCCATAAAATATAGATTAGACTTATTCTTTATTTTCAACCAAATTCAAACATCAAACGTATTTTCCTCGAAAAAAACGAAAACCAAAGACGGAATACATCGAAAATTTTCATATCTCGACTGATAGAAATGAAAATTTTCGTTGAACTAAACTTACTAACTCCATCTCTTTTGAAACCCTTTCATTCCGACTTCCTATCAGATTTCAAATTGACACAACAACAAAATTGGAAAAAATAGCAAACACCTTGAACCCAGAAAACCCATTTCTGAACCCCAAGAAAGAAAAACCAAGGTGGGTTTTGTTTTTTTTGTGTGAAATTCTCCATACCATAATGGTGATAAGACCTTATGGTAATAAATCAATAGTTTTTTTTTGTTTTTAAAGATAAACTAATAATTAATAAACATTCATATGTGGGGTTTAAAAAAGTACAACTCCATGCTTCTGAATAGTCAACATTCTTATGGCAATAAGCATGACAAAAATATCACGACATGGATATGCCGACGAAATATCGTGTGCTAATATAATAACTAGCACCGATTATCTTTTACACGAAAAATCATCAATATATTGATAATATCAACGAAATATTGGAAGAATCTAATTTATCGGTCGATAGTATCGCGTTTGAAACACATGGACCCCCGTTCGAATTATGAAAAGAAGAAATTTTTGCAATTTTTGGTAAAATTTCAAGGAAAGTTATACTGGATGTAACGAAAATGATGATTTTCCATAAAATATCACATAAAAGTCGCCGAAATTGATGGGAATTTTCGAGTAGAAGATTAATGGGAAGAATGGGAAAGAAAAAAAAAAGGGAAAAACCTAGTTGATCAGAAGTGGTGCGATTGTTGGAGGTGCTGACGACGCTATTGGGTTGCCCAGAGGCTCATATGTACTTTAGACAATGAAGAAGGGAATGACAAGAAAGGAAAAAAAAAAAAAAAAAAAAAAGAATAAGGAAAAAAAGGTTGGAAGAAAAGTCTCGAACACGATGAGGCTTAATTCTTGTCATAACTTTTTATAAAATTACTGATGTGCCACCAATCAGCAACCACCACTAAACTTATAAAAATATAACATGGGAAAAAAAAATACTTATATCAAAATTTAATATGGAAAAATCCTTATATAGTTTGTATATTAAATTTTTAAAATCATAAAATATTATATATATATATATATATATATATATATATATATATATATATATATATATATATTTCATAATTTGTTTTATATTATTCAATAAATTAAACTTATTTAAATTTTAGGTATTGAATATATTATTTTTCATTAATCATTTTCTTAAAAAATTACTATCATTTTATTTTATTTTTTCACATTGATATTTTTCACTTAAAATATTGTTATAAATTAAAATTAAATAATTAATCGTTAGAATTAGAATAAAATTAATTTTATAAATAAAGTATATATATAATTTTCAATAGATATTAAAGTATTAATTTCATAAAAAAATTAGAGTTAAAGAATTAACAGAACTTTGTAATATCAATTTTTGGGATAAACTAATATCAAAATAAGTTAATAATATCAAATGTCATTGGAAATTTATAAAACAGAAACAATGTGTTTTTATGAATAATTTTCAAATAGCTGAATTTATATAAATTTATATAATTTTCAAAGTGATTTCATGAATTTTACATAATTTTTGTTTTATATATTTACTGACGATATATATATAATATATCCGATATATCTGTAAAATTCAAGTACCAATATATCCGTCTGAAACTCAATATTTTTATCCTTAGTAATAAGACACATTTCTCACTTAAGAATTTTTTTTTCTACTCTATATTTGCACAAATGGACTAAGGTTCTCAATAATGATTTGATGCTTATAGACATTTTAACTTTATTTATAATAAGATATCTTCCACCTTCAATGAAAAATATGAGCTAAAAAAATAAAATAAAATAAACATTTATAAAAATGTTTTAGTGATTTTTAGGTAAAACCTGCAAAATGTTTAATACTGATAGAAATTATCGTATCTCTGGCAAAGTTATTTATAATTATTTTAAAATTTAATAATATATAAATTATCTATTTATGATATAATCGATTTGATCAATAAGCCATGAATCGATAATTTTTGCAATTGAATGATCCATCCGATTTTTAAAATATTGTGTAAAACCGAGTTCCACTTTATAGATAGAGTTCCAATATGACCTTTCTTTAAAAGACGCAACAATCTCAAAGAATTATATATATATATATATATAATTATCTCCACGTATTGCATTACTGGGATTTGTAGCGAATTAAAAGGGAAGGAAAATTATTATTTTAAAATCACTACGACATATTTTATTTTAAAATATTGTTATTCACGTGGATAAAATCGCCGGAGATATTTTATTTGAAATATATAACTTGAAAGAATAATATTTTAATTTATTTAAAATAAGAAATTTTGGTTATGCTTAGATGGTAAATGCTTTATTTAAAATAAAATAAAAAATTGTTAAAGATCGATATTATTACTTAATTAGTTTTGATATTAGATTTAATTTTTTGTAATACCTGGATTAGACTTGACTAATCTAATATAGTATGCATAAAGAAGTCACTCTTATGAGAAATTTATTATTGTAAATTAACCATGACTTTTACATTTAACCATGAATAAAAAAGGTGTTTAAATATATCATAACTTAAGTAAATTTGTTTTTGGTAACTAACTTTCATAGAATAATATAGCTCTAACATCAAAACAAGTTATTTAATTTTTTATAAAAATATTAAAGCAATGAACCCTTTTAACAATCCCCACAAAGTGTAAGTATGAAGAACAAAATTATGAATGATGGAGCTTATTATGCTTAGCTCAAGTAGTAGAGTGCTCACCATTTCAAACAATCCGTCATACGTTAGGTGGTTAGATTAGGAGGATCGAGGAATTACAAAAATTTATAAACATAAAACCAACTCCGAGTAGCTCGCGGCTACTATAGGTATAGTGGCTCTAGGGTCATCCGTTAGGATGGTTATTTCATTTTCGGACTATTATTAATCTATGCCTAATGCTGAAATTAAGAAAAGATTTTATTTTTATGAATTTTGGAATGTTGAATTTAGTAAAAAATAGATTTTTAGTAATGATAAAAAGAATCTTGGAGTTCTTCTTTGTTAGGGTTTCATTCCTTAGGTAACTTAGGTAAGGTGTGTTGTTTCTTGATCGTCTGCCTGAAAACCAGCCTATAGTTGATCCCCCACACTCAACCTAAGTATTCCCCTATTATATTTAGATGAAGTTTAGGTTCTACGTGTATGGTAGGTCGCTTTAATTACTTAGAGATTGTATTAGGCTTTCACTTAGGTTTTTTAAGATTTCTTGTAGATTAGATAACTGTTCATTGACGACGGGTGAAGGATAATTCTACAACTACTCGACGTACCCAGTTAGATTACCAAATTCTAAGCAACCAAGCAACCTAATTATGAAAAACTATTTTTAGGTTTTGGTTAGAGGGACCTACATACATTAATGGATGCTCTAGGGTTTACCTCAATTGTATTAAACATGACTTAACACAAAAAAAGTAAAGCATGTACCTTTTGTGATTAAGTCTATTGTTACCTTTGTTACCATTGGAGAAGAAACTTAACTTCGCATCACCCTAAGGGAAGGGGTCTACTCTTGCATTCTAAGGCTGGAAACCATCATGGAATGAAGAGAAAACAAAAAAAATACAAAAAGAGAGAGAGAAGAAGAAGAAAATATGAAATCTCTAACTGAAAGCTTGAAAAAAATACAAAAATCCAATCAAGGATCCATAATTCGTTTTGATATCTCCTAAGCTCGATTTATTGGTGAAAAGTACATCTTTGGGGTTTACTTCATGCCTGAGAAGGGTTTCTTTCCTTATATAAATCAATTTCCCGAGCTTGGAACAAAAAGCTTTCTATTTTGAGTTTCCCACAAATTTTGCACTACTATTGGGAGTCAGTGCCAAATTTTGCACTCACTGCAAAGTCAGTGCAAAAGCCACTATTTTTTGGCAACTTTCTATGTTTGGCATGTTTCTAGTTTTAACAGGTTTCCATAGTTGACAGGTTCCATATTTGGTAGGTCTTTGTCAACATGCTTCTTTTGACTTCCCACTTCATCCAATCATGCTTTGAGACCCCCGATTTTCTTGAGTTGATCCCTGTGTCAAAACTGATCAGTGGTCCCAGATAATCTCTAATGTTTCAATCTATTCCAAAGAGTCATAAAACGCTAAAGAGGTCATCATGCATACTTAAAATGACAAAAACAATTAGTATCGAGTTTTGGGCTGAAGAAATCATAATTGTAAATTATAAAGTTTCAACACAAGTATCTATAAAATAAGAAATTAATGCAAAATGCCCTTTTGATCTAAGTATAACAAGGTATGTGGTATAAGGAGAGGGAGTCTCGTAAGGACACCAATACCTTGAAATTATAGAGTAATAAAAAAAAAATGATAATGGAGGAAACTAAAATTCAATGCATAAAAAACAATTCCTATAGTTCTTGAACCAACCTTAGGATAAATAAATATTGAATCACGGTGAATTAAAATTCTATGAACCAGTCAACCAATTAACGTTTCTTAGTGTGACTCAATGAACCTAAATCCACATTAGTTTCTTAACTACATGTTGTAGCTAACGGGTTGACGTTGATGGGCCATGTTCTTGACTTGGATATCCATGAGAGCTCCAAAAAATACACCAAAGTTCTCCTAGAAAGTCGTCTCACCTTTGCTCTCATATAGGTGAATCCATTAAGTGTATTTTGTATCCGAACACACCACCCATAAGCAATATAATATTTATTAAGAATTGATATTCAACCTCAATCAATGTAGAATGTGCTCTACCAACACCATAGGGATAGAGTCTCAATAAATATAATTGATAAAGCAACTTACAATCAACAAATAAATTGTTATTGATGCGTCTATGCTTGGGTGGTTGTTGTACGAATTCCTACGTGTAAGTGCACCTGTCATGAACAAGCAATAAAGTGGTAAATAGAGTGTTGATCCCATAGAGACTATGCCTCTCAATTACTAACCTAATCTAACTCTAACTTTGCTTGGATAATTGAAATTTGATTTGATAATTTTATTATGAAGACTAAGAAATCAAATAAGATAATTCTAACTTATCAAGAATGAATTAAATAATTAAGACTCCAATAAGGCAAATCAAGAATCTAAGTTAAGGAATAAAGAATCTAGCAAGAAAGACCTAGGGTTACGAATTCACCATAATCAAGTATAAACAACGGGATCTATCCTAATCAATTGATATTAATTCCATATGTTTATTAAAGGTTTAACCAATGTATTTGTTGATCTCTCTCAAGCATATAACTATATACCCTAAAAACTAGGTTAAAGACATATGTGCATTAACCCTAGATTAATAAAATTCATTAAGCAATATAAACCCTAAAAATCACATACAATCCCATGAATATTCATTCTAGAGCAACTAATTGGTATGCCTTCCATATCCTCTCAATTATTTAACTTCTAACTCTAAATTGATATGAATGAAAACATGCAAAAGTTGTCACAAACATCCATACATTATGTAGAAGAAAAATACTGACATATACAAACAGGTCATCAAAAGATTACAATAATCATCCAAAGTTTCTTAAACAAGATTAGGCTACATCGTAGCCCTAGGAAAGAAACTTAAAATATCCTAAAACAAAAAACAATCCAAAACAAAATAAAAGACATAAGGGAAGAAGAAGATGTTAGGTGTAGTGGGAGAGTTGTAATGAAACTGATTTTATGTCAAAGGACTATGAGAAATAGATAAAACGAACAAATAAAAACGTTAATGAAAAACTATTGAACTGCCATAAATCGTGAATGATCAAGTCTTCGTTGAAACAATCCCAGATAATGATATCTTGGCAAAGGTGTTGAAGTATTGGTAATTGCCTTCTGATAAATGATCTCCCAACACAAAGAAAGCACTTCTTTTGTTACCGTCGAATCAAATTGTAACTCGCCCCAAAACGAAGATGATATTGAACAGAAGAATGAATGTAAAATGAGTGATAGTGTGGCCTATATATAATTCGCCATGACTCGGCGCCATGAAGCTGGGGATGGGTCGTGTCTTGCTCGTCATCCACCCCAAAACGACAAGATCCACGGTAACCCTACGCCGTCGCAAATGACAAGCCATGACACAAAAAAAAAAAAATGCAGTTTGCCGCTTCAATGGTACCTGCGCTGGCAGCCAGACGGCGACGCCACAAGGCAGCCTGTGAACTAAGTACGAGCTAGGTGCCCCCTCTTCATAAAATCAAAAAGTCTGGGGCCCAAAACCCAACTAAGGTAGTAGGCGATATATACCCTTTAAAAGTCTTGTTCAATCCGATGGGACACAAGCTTTTCACAAGCGAAACCTTTGCATTATTTTTATATGTTTGATGTACTCAATTCATTCTGTTGTTTGATAATCAATAGAGACTACCCCTCACATGGAGAACACATTCCCATGTGGACCCAATTATAAAGAGTTTGTGGGATCACATTTTTAATTTTAGCTCAAAGATAGCTAATTCCTAATGCTTAAACCCATTTTTTCCAGAATAATCTTTCATGAATAGAAATTGACTAAAGTGAAGTGTGCAAATGACGGTCGACACCGTAGAGAGATTTAATTGAAATTTTTCGTATAGAGAAGGTAATAGCCTTAAACCTTCCCTTGTGAAATGCTATCAGGGTTATTGATTGATCAGTGAACATGATGTCTTGAACTATTCAATCATTTGTGTAAACCAAGCTAATAGCATTCACGCAGAATCTTTCTTGACACAGTTGGTTCTCACGATTGTGTTCATTTTGCCCCTAAACAATTCCTGGTTTCATGAGTGCTCCTAGAGAATTTAGCCTTTATCATTCTCATAGAACCAACCCAATTCTCACTCACATAGGTGACTTCTTATGGAAGGTATTCTTCTATATCCCACTCTGTTCCTAATGCATAAGAATCATTAAAGTGGGTTTACCCTATTCAGCAATGTTAGTGCATCACTATTCCTCGATCATAGGAACAAGTAGTAGATTTGTTCTCTGTAGTGATTTTCAATGAGTCACACAAAATTCAGTTGTCCCTTTGAACCTAGATCTTGGGATCTTCAGTCAGCTAGGTTGGGTTGCCATTATGATGACTCTTTAGTGTATAGGCTTTAAACCCATTCCCCTCGATGATTTACTTACTTGTTCTCTAGTCAAACCTTTGGTTAACGGATCCACAATGTTCTCTTTTGACCTTATGTATTCAATGGTCATAATACCATTAGAGAGAAGTTGTCTTATGGTATTATGTCTGATCCACAATACTCTCTTCCATAATTGGCATTTGATTATCAAGACAAGATAACAGTATAGGTTGGGGTCTATACATTGAATATTTAAGAATGACAAAAGCCATTCCTTACTTTCACCAACTTTTATCTAATGCAATAACTCAGATTCCATCATGGATCTAGCAATGCATGTTTGTTAGAAGATCACAAGACACCGCTCTTCCACCACTATGTAAATAGATAGCCAATGCGATTCTCGAGTCTTTGGTGTCGACATATCCACTTCAGACATGATTCTCATGGCACTGCATTGAGATTTTATAGTAATCCATGTTTGGGGTGTATTTCAAACACCTCAAATCCCACTATTGCCTTCCAATGGTCCGACTTGATTACTTGTGTATCTACCAATTTGTCAGACAGTTGTGTTATGTCCTGACAGACAGCTCATGATATACATTAGGTCGCTAATTGCTTGTGCATATTCTTGTTGTGATATGCTTTGCCATTATTTTTGGATGAATGTAGACTTACATCTACAGTGTTCTCGTTGATCGCTATCACTCGAGAATTTTCAATACGTGATCGATAATATTAGTCCATCCGGTTATAGACTTAAACATGATGCACTCCATGTTCGATGTTCTTGACATATATACTTTTGTCACACTCGTTGATTTTGAACCCATCTCGTCATCATTATGACCGTCAAATTTCATGCATCGTTTTGGTGCTTGCTTAATCCATAAAGGATTTTACAAGCCAAAAATCCTTTCGACACTGAACAATAAACCCTTCAGTTATTCCAATGATTTCTTCATCCAAGTCACCATTTAAGCAAGTTTCTTTCCTACATCAATTTGATGTATTACAAAGATTGTAGTGAATACATTAGCTACAACATTCGAATGGATGATATTCTTGTTAATTGTGAATAGGTATCAAATAGTCCAAGCCTTCCTTGTCAGAACCTTGATAAATCCGCATGGCTCATATTTATCAAGATCTGTCCTGCTATTTTTCTTAAATATCCATTTATATCCTAGACGTTGAACTGTGAAGATCCACTAGTTCTCATGCGATCTTACAAGATGGATTTCCACATCTTATAGCTTCTTCCAGAGTCAGTCTACATTGCTTCCCTTAAAGCTCGAGGCTCATCTTCTAACAAATATGTTAGAAAATATGGACAAAAAAGATTTGAACGTTGTGCCTTGCTGCATCAAGTGATCATCTTATTGGCTTACCACGCTTACATGGGATTTATGAGTTCTTTTTTACTCGAGTTCAACTCCTTCAGGATTTGTAAGGAAATACATTTTGTGTGAAGAGTACATTCGATTCGATACATTGGCATGCATATCGATAATTTCGATTTATGATCGTAAATGATATGCAATTACTATTGCATATCCAATGAAAACACAATCAATCATGAATTCTTATTTTTAACCTTTTGTATTGGTACTTCACACTTTAGCCAAACACCCCACACTTTGGTATTGCAAGAGTCTCTAGACATTTCCATAACTCATAGGGGGATTTATTGGTTTTCTTTTGAGGTATTCTGTTGAGAATATAATTTGGTGTGAAGAATCAGTTTCCATTAAATTTTTGCAGGTCCGTAATTTAATAGTATTTATCTAATATTTCTTTTAAAGTTCTAGTCATGTCAATAACCCTGCATTTTGTTGAGGAATAGGTTGCAGTAGTTTGGTGTATTATACCATTTTGTGAACAAAAATCACCAAAAGGTGCTTCATATTCACCACCTCTATTTGTACCCCTTATACTTTTCGCTTGATCTTCTATCAAGTTGGTTCTCCCCCTCATTCTTGAAATGTTGAAACATTTCCAATGCCTCATCTTTACTTCTCAATAAGTAAACATAATAGTATCTTGTGCAATCATCAATTAATGAAAGAAAATATTTCTTACCACCTCTCTTAAATTAAATTTCCAACGCGTACATTCAATGTATTAACTCAGAGGTTCACTACTCTTCAATTGATATAAGAAGTTCTTATAGTTGATTCTAAGTACACCCTCTATTAGATTAGATCTATTTAAATTTGGGCAAACATTCCATATTAATTAGTTCATAATGTGTATCTATAATTAACATGTCCTAGTCTACCATGCCACACATTTGAAGATTCAAGCATACAAGTAAGACGATTCTTATTATTAATATTCTTATGAGGTATAATAGTCATTATATTCATTTTGAAGAGCCTATTGTTTGTAAAATTCCCTTCCCAATACATCCCATTTTTGGTGAGGATGAAGTTGTCTGAGACAAACACTAACTTGAAGCCCTTCTTACTTAACAATGATCCAAACACTAGATTCTTTCTAATTTCTGGCACATGCAATACATCATTGAGAGTAAGTTTCTTACCTGATGTCATCTTCAATACTACCTTCCCTTGGCCTTCAACCTTGGAAGAAGAGGAGTTGCCCATAAAGAGTTGTTCTCCATTATCTATGCTCTGGTATGATGAGAACATCTTCTTGTCTGAGAAAAACATGATGAGTAAAGTCTCAGTCCATCCACCATTCCTTGGTATTACATGGTTCACTTTGACCGCCAACGAGAGGTTCATGTCCACCGAGACATCGTCTACTTCCAATCATCACTGGGAGCTTCTCTTTGGATTCCCTGTCTTCGTGACTATGAGACAAAGCCTTAGCACTCCGCCCCTGCTTGCGTAATTATAGCACTTGCCTTGAACGCTGAGGACCTGCTTGGGACCATACATTGTGCCTCTGCGTTTTATCAGGAAATTCGCCTTGCTCCACAACATTGGCCTTGGATTCCATGATGGCCTTGCCTGCCTTCTTCTCAGATGCACGATTGTCTTCCTCTATTCTCAGCCTCACCATCATGTCTCGTGCCTGCCTTCGCTTTATGCTTTAGGTAATTCTTGAATTCTTTCCATAGGGGTGGCAATTTTTCAATAATTGCAACCGCTTGGAAGGATTCACTAAGAGACATCCCCTCTGCATGTATGTCATGCAAAATTACTTGTAGATCTTGAACTTAGCTGATCACAGTCTTGGAATCAAGCATTTTGTAGTATAGGAATTTTCCCAGTACAAACTTCTTGAGCCCTACATCCTCAGTCTTGTATTTTTTGTCTATGATTCTATAGTTTTCAGAAGATTTAAGGCGCACACACATTATACAAGTTAGGTCAGTCTGCTTATTCAGATAGTTACATATAGAAAATCAACATGCTTCCATGCTTCCAATAATACAAAGTGGCAACCACCTATTTATCGCCATTTTCCCTTCAATGCGATATCCTTCAGCGAAATGGGCCATCTTTGTTGCCACCTTTGAACTCCTCGTCCCATTAAACTTTTTCTAGCTTCTCTCAATGACTCACAATCATTGGTGCCATAATGTGCGCTGAGGAGTACCATAGTAGGGAGGAGAATTAGTAGCCATTCTACCGAACTCGACTCGAGCAATAAAACAAAGATTTAAATCAATACAAGGCAAAGAGAGGTTTTGTAATGAATCAAAACAGAAGCAGAAGGTTTGCACTTATGTTGTAATCATCTGGTCTTCAGAGATCGTAGATGGAAGAACCAGACATAAGACTGAGATAGATATATAAAATAAAAATGTAAAATTATCTACATTGAATAAAGATAAGAGAACAGAGCTGTTGTAGAATGTAGTTAAACTAGAGCTCAGAATATGATGACTATGAGAAACAGATAAAAACGAACAAATAAAACGACGGAAAATATTAACTCTGGTTGTTAAATCGTGAATGATTTGTCCTTTGTAAGACATTGATTTTAGATATTTATTGTTTCTAGCGGTGCTTCGAAGTTATTGGCACTGGCCTCTTGATAAAATGATCTCCCAACACAAAGAAAGCACTTCTTTTTATTGGCTGTCGAACCAAAAATTGTGCAGAACTTGGTCTCTCAAAACGAAGATGATATTGAACAGAAGAATTAATGAATGAATGAATGAATGCAAAATGAGTGATTGTGTGGCTTATATATAGACCTGCTCATGACTATTTGATACAGTCGTGAAGCTTGGGGATGGTCAACTGTTTCGCTTCAGCATGAACACAGGCATGGCACCCAGGAGAAGACGCCTGGGCCCAATTCCAAATGACAAATGTCTCCAATGAGCACCAGTGCATCGCCGCTAAACGACAATGCTGACGCCAAAAGAGCTAAGCCATCCACTAACCCCATTTAGTTTGATTTGTGCGGATCGAGGTGCAACAGCACTGCGTGTGTGTGAACCAAGCAGCCAGTCCTCCCTTCACAAAATCAGCCTCAGCCCAAACCCAACTACAAGGTAGGTGTATATATACCCTTTAAAAGTCTTGTTCTCATCCAATGTGGGACACAAGCTTTTTCGTGTTAAACTTTATACATGCAAGTGGTGATGTTTGGAGGCAATTTCTAATTCACTCCTTAATGGTTTTAAGGGGTCCATTGAGAATTGCTCTCATGGAGGAGAACACATTCCCATATGGACCCACTACAAAGAGTTTGTGGGACTAATTTTAATTTTAGCTCAAAGATAGCTAATTCCTAATGCTCAAACCCATTTTTTCCAATAGAAGAAAAATTGGAGGTTTGGTGAAGAGTCTTCATGTTTTCCTTGGATCTCTCGTTGGAAGCTCTCTCAATTTCGTCTACCAACCTTCAACAACTCTTTAGAACCCTAAGCGCTCTTTTAAATACACAATCACAACCTATTTGGACCCCATTTAGGATAATCAAACCGGAAATGTCAAGTTGACCTCATTTTGGGCGCCTAAGAGTCGATTCTGGCGCAGATGCCCGAAAGTTAATGGGTTCTGTGTCAGTCCGTACCCAGCGCCGTGTCAGCGCTTTAGGTGCCACAATTGTTGGTTTTGGGTGGTCGGTGGCGCCAGGCACCACCCTTTGTCGCTTTCCGCGTTTTTTCATCCTAATTTCGAGGTTGCAACCCTCTGTCCAACTTGAATCGAGCAATTTTGGACTATGGTGTGCCAGAGTTTGTGAATTCAACCACGTCAGACTATAGCCATTGAGTCATCCCAAAGACTTAAAATTTAAAAAGTCATGGTACGTCGTATAGTTGCCTTGAAAAATTCCTCTTTTGTCCCTTTCTCACCAACACTTACCAACATGTCTTCACCTATCAAAAGAAGCATGAAATACAAAGTAGAATACCAAAAAAGTCCTGTAAGAATCTTAGAAATGCTGGAGTTTAAAACATCATAAATTCACGATAAATAAACACCTATTGTCGTGCCAGAAAGAACTGGAGTAGAAAATTGTAAACTCGACACAAATACTTGGGAGTTTGAGCTACTATAAGTATTAGATTATGTGGAGAAACTTTCACAATGGTTACTAGTAAGGTACAAAAGCTTAAACTAATAAATTAGTCCTATCGCGACATATCATTTGCTAAGTGTTGTAAGGGAACTAAGTGACTCTAAAAGGGCAAACTCCTTCTAGGATTGTTCAAGGGATCCTAGTAACCATTATTCATCATGCCATGATTTCAAAGAACCTTTGAACTTATCGGAGTTTTCTATGACGTTCATCTTATCAACTTATCAATCAACCCTTTCCATAAGATTGCATGCCTTCAATATTCTCTCGGAAGTTACTAATTCATACTTAGGCGATTGTGACGTTACGTTATCTCATTAACCTATCAATTCAATCTGGTCGGCAATTGATCGTGATCGCTCACTACCATTTAGCAGACTAGAACAACTAAGAGGGCGATTTAGTCAGTCCGTCCATGACAACCTCACATCATTCAGTGTAAGGGGCCATGCCGACTTTGGTTTTGATATAGGATAATTTGTATCAAAATATAGGAGATTTATGGTTGGGTTGAGAGATATAGATTTTGAGATATTAAATTACTATTTGAGACTTATGTTGACACCAATGACATGAAAAACTCAGTGGTGATTTAGAGAGCTACAACATTGAATACCATTCATTTTGTTAGGTGTGCGCCCAAAGTTTCACATGGGTTAAAAGATAGGAAGGATTATGAATTAATAAGTGTAGACAATATCCAATTGCAGGAGGCTTTTAGGGGAGTCCAAAAAAAATCATGAGAACATCATGCTCCAAAGTAGAGAATATCATACCAATGTGGAGATGGACAGGTCATTAGTTTTCTAACAAATTCATTGGCTCATGTACAAAACTAAGTTGAATGCTATAACTCATTTAACCTCAACAGATTAATGTAACCTTTGTTCCGCTATAACTTTTTGTACAAAAACATAAGGTCACAGCTTATCATGTTGACGATAATTAACCATTTGTTTTGCATTGGGAAAAAACTCAAATACCGCTTATTATGTTAGTTCTAAAAAGAGTTATATATTACATTAATGATAAAACTCCAATACCATTAGTTAATGAAAAATACATGAATAAGATAAAATCGATCTAAATGCGAAAGTTCATAAAGTTTTAGATTTTATTTTTTGATATATAAATAATTTAGTTATAATGTAGTAAATGGTCCCTGATGGGACTTAAACCCAGGACTCCTCCCCCCTTATGTGCTGCTTATTTAAACGCTGAACGTTCTACTGCATGAGCTAGACATGATGGGCTCATGAAGTATTAAGATAAACTATGCCTACATCCATGAATAGAAATGAATTATTTCATTATATTATAAAGAAAATACAATAAAAAAATATAAAATTATTAGATCCTCATACATCCCATATTTCATACTCTTTATATTTGTACCCTAAATTAAATACAAAGATCTTATGTCACCCAGAACTCTTAACTCTTCTTCTCCTTCCTATATATATATATATATATATATATATATATATATATATATATATATATATATATAGGTATTTAGGTATTTAGGTAATGCTTCAATAATTATAGCGGAGTGTATAACTTTCAAATATGGTGTTTTAGTTGCAGAAAACAATGGTTTTTTACACTTAGAGATTGAAGAGGACTCCAAAGTAATTGTGACACCCCAAATTTGAGGGTCCCTGTTGATCGACCAAAACGCATATACAAATTTAGTTGCACAATTACCAAAGGACTATTGTCTAAATCTCTTAACTGAACAGTAAAACTGAGAGACCAAAAATCTCCTCTAGAGTTAATCATTTTCAATTTTGGTTTCGTCTCGATATACCGCAAGTGCAATGTGTCGACAAGTAATAAAAATGGATATAGTCTAGATATCGATCCCACGTAGATCTCAAGAATTTTAAATCAACTACCCCGACTACTCAAGCCCGTACTATTAGGACCATAAAGGACAGTCCAAATTTTTAAGAAGTCAGTTCATACTAGTACGAGTAAATTAAATGAACAATCAAATAAAATGGAACAGTAAGAATAAAGAATAAAGAATAGTTAAGAAACAAATGATAATTTGAAGAATTATCTTTTTAGAACACATTCAAGTAGTTACTGTTATAGTGAAGTACCAATTCCTGAAGGACACGATAAAACTTCAGCTACTCTGTGCTTCAAAATCCGTCCAAGGCGCGAGCGCAGTTCGGATCTCACACTCCACATTCATTATCTAATTTTCTCCCGATTCTTTCAAGACAGAATGAGATAACTACTTTTAAAAGGGATTTCTTAACTGGGTATTTTTCTTTCGCAATACTTCATACCCATTTTATGGATCAAACCTTAGCTCCTGTTATTTCCATTGCCAGTGAATATACAACTTCCAGGTTACTTTCCTCGAATTAGAAGGATTTCACCTCTTGATTAGATTCTGCTTAACACGATTGGCCTCACTATCCGACCAGGGGTGAACTCTTGCTTGTTAATTGATAACCTCGCTCAACCTGCTCTTGATTTCGTGAGAAGAGGACGTATCCAAACTTGCAAGTCACAGCATTAGATCTCATAGCGTGTTAATATACTTCAAAGAAATGTTCATAACTCTCAGAATGTCTTCTCTATGTCACCAGAGGACTCCTTGAAATCGTGAAAGAATGAAATGTAAATTCAAAACGAGTATAAGAAACTCGATATCTCGATCCGTAAAACATTAAAACCCAAAAAACCGTAGCAACCAGTAAACCGAAATTCAAGATGTCGGAAACGACTACAGAAAGATAATTTCACTATAGCATCTATACTTGATGGAAGGTCGGGTTCTGTACCATCAATATACACTACTACTTTCCTTCCGATCATGAGAACGACCGCATTCGGGAAACTCGGAAATTCAATTCCGTAAATTTGTCCGATCTCAAATTATCCGTAGTAATTAATAGAATTGATTATTGCATTCAACTTTAAAGAGAAGATTCACTTTTTAAAAAGAAAAACGAAACTGAGTTCAGAATTCAATCTAATCTCAACTACCACAAACATTAAAGAAAAGAAAAGAAAGAAACTAAAAGGAAAATAAAGAAAATGAGCCTTCAAATGCCCGCACTTCCGCTCATAAGTTTCGCCAAGTCGCTTTTCATCTGTGGTACTTGCTTATTTATAAGGTTTCTCATTCCTAATTCCAATGCGATTTTGTGGATTCCAGTTAGTTGGCCCAGAGTTTGCTCATATGTCGCGACATTGATATCTTGTCGCGATATCATCCAGGCTGCATTAATATCGATCTCACGCCGCGACATCAACTTAACTCTAACAAACAACCGATAAATGCCTTCGACAACGCTGATGATCATCCTTTGTCTTAAGATCACTTATGCCTTTGCAAGTTTCAATTGGTCTCCTGGTCGACATCGATATCTTGCTCCGCGACATCGCCTCAAGTCTTCGCGTACTTTCCAACCGACGCTCATGATGTCGCCACCAATCTTCGCCGCGACATCAGCTTACGTCTTCGATGCTTCACTGGCTGTGCCGCGCCTTAATCTCGCCCCTCCGTCGCGATGCAAGAACAACCTTCGCCAACTCACCATCCTTCCAAACTCCGCCATACTTGCGCGGCGATTCTTCGTCGTTACCTCCATCCCGTCGCGACATCAACCCTTGTCGCGACATCAGGCTGCTGCGCTGACATCATTCCCTCAGCCTTCGCTAATCTCACGTTATCCGGTGAGACTTGCTACGATCGCTGTTATTTCCTTTTACTTATCTCAAGGTCGCACTTTGTTAACTGATCATAAGACCAAAACGATCAATAATCCAATTCATTTGTTTCATTCTGCGCCACTTCTTGTATTTTCTTATTCGTAATTTATTGATGTTTCATCAAGATTTTCTTTTTATACTCCTCTCAGTCAGTTCTAGAGTTTCTTGCCATTTTCGCATCTTAATTATTCCTTTTTACATTAAACAAATAAAATTACTAAAAATATTATTTTTAAGTCACATCAAACTCCCCCAAACTTAAAAATTTTAGTTGTCCTCAAACAAAGAAAAGAAGAATTGGTTTGGCCCTCAAAAACAAAGGTGACATTTTTCTCGTTTCGTTTTGGCAGAGAAGTCAATTTAATTAAATACAAGGATTGTAATGTTCTCGACATCTAGCTTCAAGTCCATTTATATTAGATTTCACTTTGTGTGATATAAACCAACCTGCTAAAATTGTTTTTACAAACAACATAATCATCGATCCCGTTGGAAAAATAAATTGTTTTTTCATTCTTCATACTATTCACTTAACTCTAGGGTCCTTCATGCTGCATCGCATGCCTTCCAAATCTAGCGTTTGCTGTTCATATTGATCTCTACTAAATTGGGGTGACTCCATCCTTCAAGATCAAACAGTTCTTGCTGGTAACAGTTGTGTTTGGGAGTAAAAGAAGGAAAGATTATCCCGAACTTTTTTCTCTTCTCTTTCTCAATACCGCTCTTTTTTCCTTGTAGTTGCTTTAATAAACTCCCCCAACTTATTAAGGTCTCCCTGATTTCTTCATTCAGAACTCGTATGCTCCCATTTCTCATTTGTATTTCAACCTGTGAATTTCTGCTATCACTTCATCTGGGGATAGTAATGTTTACTCTCTTTTAGGCTAACACCTTAGTTAATCCTTTGGGTTAGTAACTCCCACTACCGTATGGTTAATAGGTACTAGGTGTTAAAACACCCCCAAGAACTTAATAGTTCAAGAGAATTAAATGTAAGGTAAACTTATCCTTTGCCTTCTTTTCTTGTATTTGTGTTTTTTAATCTTTTCCTCATTCTCTTCTTCGTTTTTTTCCTGAGTTCTTCAAAACAACCTCCTCAAACTTACTTCTCTTCCCTCTGCCTGGGAATATGTGCTCTTACTGAGGATTGACTTTTCGAAGGTCAGGTTTAATTGGTCATTTTGTAGTGCAGGCTTGATTGGTCTACTGAACTAAGGTATATGCTTTCTAGCAGATAGGATGGCTTGAATGGCTCAAACTTTCCAAGAATGGCTCGATCATTTTGCCGCTAGAATACTTAGATTTCATTTAACTAATAATCTAACAAGTTCTAGAATCAAGAAGCACGTTATCGGGTACCATAATTAGTGCCGGTTTTAGTTCAAAGTTGTTGGCATCGATAGCGTGTCGTCTGATTGCCGAGTATCATCCCGAATGATAGGCTTCCAAAATTCCTCCATGGTATCGTTGATCGGAGGTCTTCGCCGCTATCCCAGGTCCCTGGCCATCCTCGCTTCATCCGCCATGGTGGTGTTTTCGCTTCTTTGTCTTCAAGCCGCAGTGTTTTCTCTAATTCGTAATCAAATTAAATCGACGTTTTCTGCTTCCTATGCATCAAAGTTTTTCCAAAGCAAAACACACCCCATTAATAGATTAAATAAAACAGTAAATATATTCAGAAGAGATCATTGAGAAGTTATAATAAATGAACCATCGCTTGAAAAACTATTTTTGTTCTTTTCTTTAAATGTCCAAATTAGTATTCTCTCTTTCATCCGAATATTGATCTATCAAATTCTTCGATCCCTAAGAACGGCGCCATAAAACTTGTCAATCGACCAAAACGCATATACAAATTTAGCTGCACAATTACCAAAGACTATCAGATAATCCTTGAACCGCACCATAAAACTTGTTTGGTATTAAAATTTAGAGTTAATCATTTTCAATTTTGGTTTGGCTCGATATAACGTAAAGTGCAGCTGTGTCGACAAGTAATAAATGGATATAGTCCGATGATTAACCAGCAGAGATCTGGTATTAATTAACCCACTTTACACGTCTGTGATTATATTTGCAAAGATATTAATACATGCAGAATAGAATATAATAGAGACAGGTATTTTTAAATGAAATAATTAATAGAAACTGAAGTAGGTAAGAATGTGAATAATAGAAAGATAATGATACTCATATTATCTGAGAACAATATCAGAGGCAGGTGAGTCACTGTAGTTACTGATAAACTTCTCAATATTTCAGGTTTTAAATCAAATAGCCCATGCTTAGCGCAAAGTCGATCTCTCCCACACTCCACATTTCATTATCTAATTTTTCCACTCTTTCAAGACAAAGGGAATGAGATAAACTACTTTTTAAAAGGGGATTTAACTGTATTTTTTAATACTATACTCCATTTTATGACTGAAACTTAGTCTGCAAGATTTGGCCACAAGGGGATATATAACTCTGTGTTACTCTTCCTCGAAATTAATAGATCACCCTCTCCTTGATTAGATCTTCGCTAATATCGATTGGCCTCACTATCCTAATTGAGGTGAACTCTTGTTTGTTTAAATTGATAACCCTGCTCGAACCTGTTTTGATCATGAAGAGGATTTTATCCAAGTAAACTTAAGGAAGTTTTAATGTGATCTCTAATAGCGTGTTAATATACCTTCAAAGAAATGTTCATAACTCTCAGAATGTCTTCTCAGGTCACCGAGGACTCCTTAAATCAGAGCAATGAAACAAATCTTAACCCGTATAAGAAATCGATATTCAGATCTGAACATTAAACCCAAAACTGGCAAATTGAGAACTGAATTCACAAGATGCCGAAACGGATTGGCATGTGTGAAAGATAATTTCGACCATAGCATTCACTTGATGTTTGATGTCCTAAATTTCATCAATTATTATTACTTCACAGCTTCTTTCTCTGATCATGAGAACGATCGAATTAAACTGGAAAATTAATTAATTTGTCTGGATCTCAAATGATTCGTGAGTAATTTGAATAGAATTGATTATCAGATTCAACTTCTCGTCGAAAGTATAACATCCAATTCCGTAAAAGAAAACGAAAACTAGAACGAGAATCAGACTAATTTCTAACTACCAACATTAAAGAAAAGAAAGAAAAGAAAAGAAAACTAAAAGGAAAATAAGAAACAGTTTCGGGTTTACCCATCTTCGTCTGCGTCGCCGCCGTCGCTTTTTCATCTAGGTAGTCGCTATTTATAAGGCGGCCAGTCTTGACCTCAATGTGTTTCTCGTGATCCCAAGATGTCTGAGGCAGCTTGATGTTCGAAGCGTTCGCGAGATGATCTCGGAGCGTGATATCATCCATGTCGCGATCGATCTCACGCCGCGACATCAACTTAACCTCAACAAATTCTCTAATCGATACGCCGATGTCGCGACATCGATCCCTCACGCTAATAGTCACGGCGCCTTGCAAGTTTCATGGTCTTTCTCGATGTCGCGACATCGATATCTTGTCGCGACATCGCCAAGTCTTCTCGCAGCCTTCAATCGAGTCGGGGTTTCGCGATGTCGCGAATTTCACCCTCGTCAGCAACATCGCCTTATGTCTGAGGCTTCATCGTCGCAGGTCGCGCGACACCGTTTGCATAAATGTTCTTCGTTAACACCACCATCCTCCAAACCTGCATATTGGTGATACTTTTATTGCGACTTTCATCCGGAAGTCATGGTATCAACCCTTTGCTCAAGATCACGAGCGTCGTCGCTGGATATCATTCCTTTAGCTTCTCGTTAATCCTCACCGCTTATCCGTGATCCTTATTAAGTACCAAGTCATATTTCTACACTTATCCCGCCGATGTCGCGACCTCATAACTGGATCAGGCAAGACCCAAACTCGCATCAACAATCCAATCATTGTTTCCATTCCCGCCGGCTCACTTATTGCATTTTTTTATTTCACCATTTGCCGCATTTTTCCACCGTATCTTCTTTTTTAGTACTCCCGCAAATAACAAATTTGTGAGTTTCTTAATATTTCAGATCTTAATTATTCCTTTTACATTAAAATCAAACAGAATCAAACAGAAATGGACTAAAAATAGATGACTTTTAAGCTCATCGATCCGGGTTAATGACTTGTTAACACTTGAAGTTCTGTGGATTTTGGGTGACGATACCTGCTGTTGTGTCCATTTATGGATTAGTGAGTCTCCTTTGTTTGGGGAGCTCTACCCAACATACAACCTGTATAACAGTATAACCATAATCCATTCAGGGTCTTAATAGAAGTAGTATTGACCACACAGGGTCCATCTATCCATATCCCCAATATACATCCCTTTACCGAGACCCATTCATTCACATTTAATTCTAAAATATGAAAATAAAACACTTAATTACAGTCCATAAGAGTTCGATCATAACCCTCTTACCATAATTACATACCCGACTATTTAGACAATAGTCCCAAATGAATTTAGTTACAATTCTTTTATAAAACATACTTTTTGCAAAGGAAATATCAAGGCCACATTGGCCTCGCCCCATAATCTGGCCTTGTCGGGCCAGCCCGATGCCTTTGTACACCCTTGTACGAGGAGTCTTATGATGGGGTGAGCAATGCCCAGTAGAAAATTCTCCTACAAGGGCTACTCTCCACCTAAAATACACATACAATGGCATACATAAAACATCCAGTCATATTTCATATAAATAATATAATCCTATATGAAATATTGTGTGTCATGCATGAGATGAGACACTTCATGCCCACAACCCGAGTCCCAATTGACTCCCTCACACCTACAACACCAAGTGTGAAACTAGTCATTGGTGTTTCACCGAATGACTTAAACTATTGGACAACACTCTAATATTCACTTGAATTTCCTTTATCAAATCCTATGTGTTTATTTAGGTTACAAATTTCCGGGGCCTCACTGCCGGCATCGCACACCTTCCGACACTTACGCCAACTTTCATCGCTAGATACATATGTCTGACCAAGAATAAAATTTGGGTCTTTCACCCTAGGAAGGTATCTACCCCATCTTGCTTCACCCAAACACACGAAATTTATTATTATTATTGTTTTATATAACCGTGAGTCTTGATTTTAGACGTTGTCCCATTTCCGAGCTTACCACATATTCACCAAGAATGGTGAATAACAATACCATGCACTCATACTCGACTCGACGCGATGTGACCGTGCATATGAAATGCAATCATGCCATTTTATGAAATGTCATGCTACATGCATAATAAGAGCTACATGAAACATTTATAAATTTTGGATAATTATATTTCCTAAATATAATTTCCATTTATCTCAATTTCCATGTTAATACGTCAAACAAGTATATATAAACATGATTTTTATACACAACAACATGTTATTTATTTTTCCAACAATAACACACAAAATGACCAAAATCTTAGACCCACAGAAACAGGGCATTTCTCGATCCCTTCACAGCCATGAACCATTTTTTGGTTCCATTCATCAACAAATTACAGTGATACTGAAAAACTCAACTAAACAAGAAGACATCAGTCCCGGTTAAACCAAGCCTCAGCGGTCGGAATTTACTTTGATCAAAAAAATTTCCAATACTCAGTCCCAAAACCTTGGGACTAAATCACATGGCCTATCATGGCCCCGAAGACAACCTATGTCATTACATGACTTTTAGGCTAAAAATATTCCAAGTAGGAAAATTTCCTACCTCGTGGAGTTTGACGAAACACCAAGATTTTTGTACCCACGCGTAGCGCTCAATGCGTGGACTGACTTTGCCTTTTGCTCCGACGAAAACCTACGGTCCGATTTCCGTAAATCTTGTAAAGAAGATAGAGCTTTGCTCTCTAAAATTCTTTTTCTCCCTGCTCTCATGCACACTGTTCGTCTCCTCCTTTCTTTTCATTTTTTTTAATTTTAATTTAGATCAAGCCATTTTCCGACTTCCGAGATTTTCGTAAAAATCTCATCCTTGGAGTCTCTAATGACTTATCACCCAGAAAATCGTAAAAATATCCCAACTGTCTCAAAATTCGACAAAACTTTTCTAGGTCATTGGATTTTGCGAGACGAATCCAATGGCACAGTCCGTTTCATCATCCGAGATCTAGAGAATTTTCTAAGATTCCTTGAACCATTATGGCAATTTATTATTATTATTATTATCATTTTCCCATTTTTGAAAATTTCTAATTTTCCCGGGTTTTACAGTAATTATATACTACTATAAAAAAAAAAGTAATTTGCCTAATTCAATTATTTTACCATTGAAGGATATTTGGAAACTATTTGAAAATTCAAATATTTACAAATGTAATCATATTTATAAGAAAGGAAATAGAAGACAAATTGTTTAGCTAAGAAAGACATTCGTAAAATTGATTCTAATAAATGGTGGTCAAACTTTTCTAAAGATGTTATAAAATTTGGTTTTGAAGATTATTGTGGTTCATCGTTTAGTAGAATTTGAAGGATTTCTCGTATGTAGTTTTGTTTCATTAAAAAAATAGCACAAGAGATTTCCCATATTGTTGAAGATGCTGATATAGTCCAAACAAACAAGGCTCACTTGTATCAAGAGTCTTCTCCAGTTTCAGTCGATAGATATACAACTAACTCATATGGACTTCATGTATTAGAAGAAACTAATATGTGTAACAAACTTCTTCTAGATTCTTCTATTGTGTGTTTAAATACCGATCCTTTTTCAACAAATCTTTGAGAGTTTCTCCAGAAGTTTTCTCTATCAGGCTATGCGTTCTCGCGAACCTTAACATGGTATCGTATTTCATAGTGACACATCAATGGCATCTTATCCTTCATCCCCTTTTCCTCTTACATCAAGCATTTACCTTTTGCCAACATTACCAATGGTGATTCCCTCCACTTTAGCTCCTATCAATATCAAACTTGATAGATCGAATTATCTGTTATGGAAAACTCAAATTCTTCCTACTACAAGAGTTCATGATCTCGAAGCTTTTCTTCTCAGCATAAAGTCTAAACCAAATGAAGTTATTGCTGATTTTAACAATCCTACTGTTTCTATCAATAATCAAAAATATGTTTTTGGATGAGAATTGATCAATTTGTGATGAGTTGGTTACTTTCCTCTATCTCTGAGAAAATGCTCGGTCATGTGATTCATTGTCAATTTTCAGTAGAAATATGGAATGTTTTGGAATAGATCTTTTCTACCAAGTCCAAAGCAAGAGCGCTTTAGCTGCGTTTATCATTACAGATAACTAAGAAAGGCAGCCGATCTGTAGAAGATTATATATTAAAGATGAAATCTCTTGCCAATTCATTAATGGCTGCTAGTCATAAAATATTAGATGGTGAACTCACTTTGTATATTCTTGGAGGCTTAGGCCTTCAATTTGAAGTTTTGTTGTCCATTTGACCTCACTTGAATCTATCACACTTCAGGAGGTTCAACATGTGTTACAAACACATAAAATGCATCTTGAAAGTTTGAATTCTTCTACTATGATTGAGCTATCTCCCTCTATTGCTAATTTTGCTCAGAAATTTTCTCTCAAACCCTTGTTTCTCGTCGTGGTCAGTTTGCTTCTCAAGGACGATTCAATAGAGGCTTAAAAGTCTGAATTCTCTACTATGATTGAGCTTTCTCCCTCTACTGCTAATTTTGCTCAGAAATTTTCCTCTAAAACCCTTGTTTCTTGTGGTGGTTAGTTTGATTCTCGAGGACGATTCAACAAAGGCTTAAGAGGTCGCTCTCATTATGGTGGAGGTCGTGGTTATAATTCTTACAACAATTTGAGCAAAACATTATGTCAAATCTACAGAAAAATTGGTCATACAACACTCAAATGCTTTTCTCAATATGATCTAAGATATCAAAGTCCGTCTTAACTTTAGAAATCCTCTCCTGAATGGTCTAGTGATGAGCTTATAGCTTCGGTTCATCATTCTCAAGCGTACATAGCTTCACCAACTATATGGTAAATGGTTCAAATTGGTATCTGTATTAGCGGGACACACATCAGCGTGACTCACCAATGTACTCTTAACCAGAACCACATCAACCCCAGCAAGGTGTTTATTGTCAGGATGACTCTCAACTCTCAATATCACACATTGGTGACCTTACTTTTCCTGCTTCAAACTGCTTAAACTTAGGAATATCTTATTAGTTCCTTCTATTACTAAGAATCTCTATAAGATTCTAAATTTACTGACAACCATGTTATAGTGGAGTCTGATTCTGATTGCTGCCTTGTTAAGGATAAACAATCAAAAGTGGTTCTCCTGCAAGGCACACTTAGGGATGGTCTTTATCAGCTTCATTTGCCATCTGCCTATAATGGCTCTTTATCTTTTCCATGTAACATCAATTTGTGTAGCTCAAATCTGCAAATTTCTTCACCAATGAGCCTTGCTTCTTTAGACATGCATATTGTTTGAGAAAATGCCTCTGAAGATGACAATTCCTATATTGTCATTTAAAATCAGCATACTATTCACAAAAATGTCTCTATAGCTGTTGGTAACTCTCATCACATTTGCAGCAATTCTAAGGCCACAACTTTAGTCGTACTTTTCATGAATGTGTGGTACCTGTGAGGCTTGAAGAATTACAAATAAAATGGTTCTTAATAACAAGTTTTATCTCAAATTCATGATCGTTCGTTAACGCAACTCCCGAATTTCATAAGCTTGTCATGGTAAACTCCATCAGAATGTGTTTTCTTCAACTCATTCTCTACATACCACAAGATCCTTTCAAGTGATACACATGGATGTGTAGGGGCCTGTTTCCTATCTCTTTATTGAAGGCTATCGGTTCTATATTTCCTTTGTGGATGATTTTACTAGATATACCTAGATATATCCGCTTCATTTAAAATCAAGGCTACCATATGCTCAGTACTTACAAAATGATTGAGAGGCTAGTTGATACTAAGGTGAAATGCTTTTACTTTAGACACTTGTCCTCATACACACCGGAAGAAATGGTAAAGTTGAAAAGGAAACACCATAGTATTGTAGATTGTAATTTCATTACTTGCTCAAACCTTCATGGACTTGAAATTTTCAAGGGAAGTATTTCCACTCGCAATTTATTTGCTAAATCACCTTCCTTACACCTATTTTAAACATATCTTTGAATCTCTTTATGGTCGTAAACCGATTATGCATTTCAAAAGTTTTTTAAAAAGCTCACCCTTAGCCTTACAATAAATATAAGTTGTCCTTCAAAACCTCAACGTGTTTGCTTGTTGGTTATAACCCTTTTCACAAAGGCTACAAATGTTTGCATCCCTCTGGCCGTGCATATATTGCTAATAGTGATATCAATCTTTATTTGCTACCAGCTCTTCTACTAATGCATCTAAGTTTGCTAAAACTTATAATGCTCCATCTTTTGTTCTACCTCATGTTTCTTCCACTACCGCTTCCTTAGCTTCTTCTAAATCCTGCCCTCCATCTTTAGATTCTAACAAGTCACTTCCCTCTTCTTCTTCCTCTACTTTTGCATATACATATGATGTACCATGCATTCCTGTCCCAATTGGGTCTCCTTTGTCCTTTACTATACCAGTTTGCTCTATCTCCTCTCCTATATCTTCTAATTCTAATTCATCTAACACCAATCATGAAAATCTCGTGACTCGTCTAACCTGCCACCCGTCAGCTCTTCCTTCTCTGAACTCTACTCATCCAATACAGACCAGATCAAATTCTGGCATCTCCAAGCCTAAACTGTTCTCTATTGAATATTTGCAAGAACCTCCAAATGCTTCAATCATTTTACCATTCCTTCATCAGAAGGCCGTGGAAGTCGAGCATAATGTTTAGTAAAACACTGACTGCACAAACAGCCATTCTAATGCTTTATGCATTGTTCGCTAGGCGTGGTTTTCAAAACTATACTGATATTGATGGCTCATTAGAGAAGTATAAAGCAAGGTTGGTTGCAAAGGATTTCAGCAAAAGCCTGGAATAGATTTTATCGAGACTTTTAGTCCAAAGGGTTAAGGCCTCAACACAAGAATTACTTCACTCTACTTATGACAAGGGGATGGGAGATTCAACAAGTTGACATTGATAATGCCATTCTCAATGGAGATCTTCAAGAAGAAGTATTCATGAATCAACCTGAAGGCTTCATTGATCCTACTAAACCTACTTATGTGTGTAAATTACGGAAGCCATTGTATGGTCTTAAACAGACACCTAGAGATTGGTTTGATAAATTGAAAGGAGCACTAGTCAACTGGGGATTTGTAAATTCAGTTTCAGATACCTCTATCTTTTATACTCAAAAAAATGGTAGAATGATACTCCTCTTGGTTTATGTTGATGATATACTCTTAACTGAAGAGAGTCAAGCTGATATACAAGAGGTAATCAAGGATCTTCATACTAAATTTGCCCTTAAAACTCTTGGTTCAGTAAACTTAGGAGCTAAAGCCTTGGCTTGCAATCCAGTTTTTCATGCCAGAACAAAACACATTGAGTTGGATGTGCACTTTGTTCGTAGTTTAGTTGATGATCATAAGCTTGAAGTAAGATATGTCCCAACAAAGTCTTAACCTACGTGATCTACCTCTCACAGTGCCTTACTCTCCGCACGATTTCAAAGATTAGGTAACAAGCTCGCTACGGCCGCTCCCATGTCCAAATTTCAGGCGGCCTATTGAAGATGCCGATATAGTTCAAACAAACAAGATTCACTTGTATCAAGAGTCTTCCGCTTCACCGACAAATATACAACTAACTCATATGGATTCATGCATTAGAAGAACTAACTGTAACAAACTTCTTCTAGATTCTTCTAATGCAGGTTTAAATAATCGATCCTTCTTCAATAAAGCTCAGAGTTTCTCTAAGTTTTCTCCGCTATGCTATGCTCCGCAACCTTAAATACATATAATATGTACCATTAATCAGCAGCTTCCTGCACCATTTTTCTCAAAAGTCAGTTAGTCGATGCCAATTGATTCGCTCGACAATTCATACACCTTGCATTATGACTATTCTAGAAGGCTTGACCAAACAGTCGTCACCCTTTTCACTATTATAGTTTTCATATCTTTAATCATGGTATCAGAGCTAATTCAACTGTAATATTCTCATTATCAGGAGAGAGACTTTAAAACCACCATGCCTAAAACTGATATGAAGCTACGCAAATATTCGTGAGCGAGCATTCTGTATGAGAATCTGGCCCTACCGCATTAGAGCGGGGTGGTGGTTACATGGGTTTTATTAGAGTGGTGCAGTGGTGTATCATACTTATCATATTCACTAGTTGGTTCAGAATTATCTTTAATGTTCACACACGGGCCTGCTAAAGAAGTCTTGATTCAATTACCTGATGAGGAAGTAATTAAGGACTTTTGCAAGATGGTATGAGATAAAAATGGAATTTTGTGGGTGAGTTGGAGTTTGGTTTTGATATGAATTGACGAGTGATGACTATGGAGAGTTGAAAAAAAGCCATTAATCATGGTTGGTCGCTCATACACATCTATTAACTTTACCAACCTTTTCTTCATAATATTAGTTACTTCTCTTGCTGGATATATTGTATATACTTGTCATTTTATATTCAATTATTAGGACATTATTAAATTCATTACTAATATATAGCAAGGAAGAAGAAATCACACATTCATGGGAATGTCAACATATTTATAGAAATATGTAATGATAAAATTTTGAAGTTTGATAATGATAGGGTTTGAAAAATGGGCTCGTAGGCCCACTCACCAAGCCCAAAGGAGAGGCGCGCCCAACACAATGCCCAGCCCCTACTGCCAGCCCAAACGAAGGTCCGAATTCAGTTCGAAGGACTACTGATGAATTAGAAGGTCCTTATATCCTCAGGAATCGATTGTATTTCGCCTGCATCACGTAAAAATGTAATAACCCCTAACAAGATATCATCCCAATCCAACCAAATTTTATCAATAAGGAAAGGAAAATAATAACAGATCATCACCAGTTGGATCTCCTCCCAATAAGGAAGGAAGATTATCCCAAATAAACAGCTCTTTCTAAATCCATTACCAAATCCGATACTGATAAGAAAAACCCATCCAATGGGAGCAAGTCCTAGTTACAGTACAACTGGTTGGACATCTACTATAAATACATGGTCACCCTGTAATGCAGGAAAGGTACGCGCGACTCGAGACGCATACCATACGCAACACATTCGCCCTCTAACCGCCCCTTTTCTTAGGAAAGAAATTGACTTAGGCATCGGAGTGGCCACGCACGCCCCTCGCCGATCCCCTTCCTTGTTTTCACAGAGGAGTATTACGTCCGCAGCCCGTTGTGAACAATCCAGGTAGCCGATCCCACCTCAAACCCAGACGTATCCCGCACGCCCCTCGCATCCCAAATCCCACAAACAACCGGTCCAACCCTAACGACTCCCACACGCCCACCGAGTTCCGGCTGAAAGGCATCATCACGGCTACCATCTGGAACGATGCCTTTATAAATATAACTGATTTCTCGCCATCGATGGTATCACCCCAACATGCAGGAGTAACGCCAATCTGTTAAGGATGCAAGATCCGCCAGAGACACGACAATGTGCCTCCCGGACGCGGCTAATGCAAGCCAATACGAACGTGTTGGAAGACTGGGCCTCGCCAATCAACGCCGATAAGAGTTGGGAATTAAATTTTTACCGCATATGCAACATCCACTGACGCGATGCATCCGTGAAGCGTCATAACATTCCCCCCACGAGCGTTGCTAACACGGTCACGCATTCCTAAACGACGGTAAACAAAAGCAAGAGAGTCCAACCGAAAGCCGTGGGCACATGGACTACAATCAAGCCCTCGCTGCAGGGGAAACAAAGCCGGCGTTCGAGGACATGTCGAGAACGAAGAACCATCACCCCTCAACCAGAGCAGAGAGCAACTGAGCAGAGTTTTAGGAATCTTCAACAAGAGCTCGCCGCGCTGGGCGAGGGAGCAAAGGACGCGCCCGCATACGCGGACACCTCGTACAACAACCGACCACTCCTTCACCGTCGAGGTGCTACGCTGCAATTCTCTTCCAAATAAATTTAATGCCACAAGTAAGCATTCATGGAATCAAAGATCCCGCTGACCACCTCAATACTTACAAAAATCAAATGGAGTTACATGGATATCGTGGACCTCGTGGCGATGCAGGCTTTCGCTAACACACTAAAAGGACCGCCTTTGGCCTGGCATTTAATGTAATTCCACCTTCATCAATATCCTCATTCAGAACTATCCATCAGGTTCGGTTTCCACTTCACTCCAGCTGACGCATTAAAACCGGAAGTTACCATCTATCAATCGGGCCGCAAGGCTCAATGAAAGTCCGAAGTCCTTAATGCGGCAAAGATTCAACGCCGAGTCCTTGGAAAATAGACATACCCGGGCGAGGCCGCGAATCACCGCTTTCATTGTCGGGTTAGGAGTGCACAAGTGGATCCGATGTTTTCCATCTCAGTTAACCCTCGCGCGCGGCCGAGGTGCTCGCAGTGCAGAGAAGTATATAAACGGCGAAGAGGCCCTCATCTCCAAGAGGGAGAGCTCGTCCACCCGTAAAGAGAAGATGGCATTTATAAACGACAAGGACAAAGCCCCAAAAGACAAAGCACTCTGAAACATCCCAGCGTAAAGAAAGCATGAGGAGCGATCCCCAAAAGGCGTGGAACCTCGTGATTTGTCCAACCATCACATCACAGCACACTTGACGTTATGCCCGCTCTCATGTCACCCAATCGCTGATACGGTGTCCTTACATGAAGTACGAAACTAATAGCCTCGAGCGGCTAACCTAAATGGAAATCTGATCCCGCCACGAGGGACAACCCAGTATCATGAGTTCCATGTGACTGCGGACATCGCACCTGACAACCCGTATACATCTAAAGAGAGAAATGAAAGATTTAATACAACGCGATACCTCCAAATGCTTCATATCTCCATAGTGGTCGCCTGTAATCAGCTCGTGAATCAAACCTGCAACTGGTGCTCAACTCAACAACCCTTCCCAGATTTACTCCACTCGCCACTCAGCAACCCTCGAGAATCCATGTGATCTCAAGAGTATTCGCAGGAAGAGGAGAGTCTAGTCTGGGCCGAAGGCCCATTCAAGCAAAGATCGATAACTAAATAGGGAAATACATGTGTCCAACCACCGCGACTCGACACGTCCATCACATCCTCTCATCGGACTGAGGGATGCCAACACCCCCATGACGACTTTGGTAGTTCAAGGTAATCGTGGCCAACAAAACAGCTTCATCTAAGTTCTAATTGACAATCTGGCAGCCTACCGACATCATCTTCTGGCCAGCCTTTGATAAAACGGGCATCGGGAGAGAAAACTGAGCCCAACACACATCCGTGGGGATTTTCCGGGGGGGAAAAGGTGTACCTTTGGGCTCAATCCCACTCCGGTGCTCACCCCGAGAGCCCCCACAGCGACGACAACAGCAAGATTTCTCATTGTAGACGCCCCATCGCCTATAACATGTTGTTAGGAAGACCCTCTCTTAACGCAATAAAAGCCATCCCCTCCGCATACCACATGTTAATCAAATTCCCAACGATACACGGAGTAGGGATGGTCCGAGGAGATCAACTGGTGGCTAGGGAATGCTACATGTACCTCCATGAAGCGTGCAAATGACAACGTGACGTGGACTCGGCTCGACATGCGCGGACGAGGTGCTCACCCGACCCGGAGCCCCTCGTAAGAGCTGGAACCCGATCGCTTAGATGACGACCGAACATCTCGCATAGCACGGCCCAAGCTAGCGAAGACCTCAAAGCCTCCTTACTCGCCGAGACACGTAGATGTATTCGCATGGTGCCAGCAGACATGTGGAGGAATCGACCCTGCCAAGATCACTCATAGGCTGAACACCAGCCCGTCTTTTAAACCGGGACAAGCAAAGCGGCTGAGCTTCGCACGTAGCACAAAAAGCCATCAACGAGAGGTCGGCAAACTCTCCAAGCAGGAGTAATCGTGGAGGTCGAATATCCCGAGGGTCGGGCTAACGCCGTACCTGCCAAAAGCAAAATGGCGCGCGACTTTGTATCGACTTCACGCACATAAATAAAGTGTGCCCAGCTACGCCTTCCCTTGCCAAGGATCGACCATCGTAATTAAGGTCGGGCCATGAACTTCGCCATGAACGCCTCTCCGGGCTACAACCGTGACGGCACGGACCCGTACATCAAGAAAAGACCTCATTCATCATCATAGCACAAGGAACTATTGTTATCGTGTGATGCCATTCAGACTCAAGAATGCAGAGCCACCTATCGAGGTTAAATGGAACTCGAATGTTCCAGAAGCAGATAGGCACAACAATGGAGGTATACATAGACGACATGCTGGTAAAATCCACCACAGCCGACCTTCACATCGCCCATCTCACCGAAGCGTTTCAAATCCTAAGAAGTTACAACATGAAGCTAACCATTGGCAGCTCTTCTACAGGTCGTACCGGAAAACTCCTGGGTTTCATAGTAAACCACCGGGGAATTAAGGCAAACCCAGACAAGATAAAGGTGATGCTCAACATGCCGTCGCCTCCTCTCGGTATAGCGAAGTACAGCTACCGACAGAAGGATTGCGGCTTTGCTTCTGCCTCAGATCCGTGAGCAAGTGAAAGTGCCAAATTTCTTCCTTCAAAGTCCCTCAAGAAGGCCTTCCAATGGGATGCAAAGTGTGAAGAAGCATTCATCATTAAAAAATGATACCCGTAGTTCTCCACCCATTCTAGTAAGTCCCATTGAAGTAAACCTCAATTCTATACTTAGTCAGATCGACTTCTCAACCAAATACAAGACTGGTCAGGGGAGAGACAAAGAACGTACAACACCCGCCTTACTATCAGAATGAGCCCGGTATGGTGCTGCAGCAGTGAGAGGTACCCAAGGATGGAAAAATTAATATCGAAGGCCGGTAACCGTGAGCTCGAAGCTCAGCCCCTATTTCCAAAGCTCATACCATAAGTCCCAAATGTATCCGATTTAAGCAAGTATCAAGCAGAACCGTGGTCTCCTAAGGCTTCATTTGCTGGCTAGAGTCGGAAGGAAGCTGGAGACGATACGTTTAAAACTCGCGATAAAGGATGTGTCCTAGCCGATTTCGTCATGGAATTCACCCCGACAGAACTTGCTCAGACCACTCATAAAAGGGACGACCTCCCAATTTGGAAACTCTCTGTAGATGGAGCCTCAAATGCACAAGGAAGCGGAGCAGGTCTTATCCTAACTTCCCTAGAAGGAATAGACATTGAGTACGCACTCAGATTTGGGTTTCATACTTCCAACAACGAAGCCGAGTATGAGGCCGTCATAGCAGGCCTCAACCTCGCCCATTCATTAGACGTCGACCAAATTAGAGGTTCACAAAGGACTTCGTGCCTAGTAGTCAGACAAATAGAAGATACTTACAAGGCCAAAAGTGAAAGGATGATTTTATACCTCCTAAAGGTTCGTGACATATTAAAAATATTCGTGTTGGTTCGGGTCAAGCATGTCCCCAGAGCAGAGAACTCCCGAGCCGATGCCTTGGCAAAGCTAGCCACAGCCTCACAAGAAGACTCCCGCACACTGTCAATACCCGCAACCCTCAATCGATCTCTACGGCAGTGGTTGCCTGTGCCCGTCCAAACCAACTTGATGGAGCCCATATGGATTATATTATAGACTTTAAGCCTACCGTATCGACCCGAAAGAAGCGGCTAAAATAAGGGCGAGGTCTGCCAGGTTTACCAATCACAAGGGAAGCCTCTACACTATAAGAAAAAAGACCTATCTTAATGGTTACTAACTGTCATCGTATGTGTTATATGTCATCATAACTTCCTAGTCTTATATGTCATCTAATGGGTGTTGTCAAGGTAGGTGTATCGAAGAACCTTGACATATATAAAATGTTAATGAATGTTTTTCTATTAATCAATATAACTTCTTTCTACCACTCATAATATGTCAAGGTTTGTGTTCAAATAAATCATAAGTTTCTTTAAAAATATGTCAAGGTAAGGATCTTCCACCATAGATTATAAATTGGAATTAGAAGCATATTCCACGATAGCCTTTGAAAAATTTAAAATAAGCTTTGGCTGTTGCAAATGAAGAAGTACGATGCAAAATAACTCTGGCTGGGCATATTGAAAATTGTTGCTTAATCTAAACACTTATTACAAATATATACCTTGTTTTCATAACTAAGACTTTATCTTGTTAACCACAATGCACCATATAAATATGCATGTAGCTATTAAAAACACATGTACATATATTGTGTTAATTTGAATTAAGTTGTCCTCCCTTTCAATATACAAACAAAATAATATATTCAAAAGAGAAGCTAAAGCAACTTTACTTAGAATAAAAGATACCAAAAGATAATGTAAATCAAGTTCTATTTATAATACATACATCAAAAATAAAAACTCATAGAACCAATAGATAAATTATACAAACTAAAATATTAATAACCCATGTATGTATATACATCTTTAAATGTCTCTATGCAAACCACCTCGAAGTCTTTCTTTTTTTTTTTTACTCAACCCGACCGTAGCCAAAAAAATAAATAAACAAATGACACTAATTAATTAATTATTAGTTGAAGATGAAATCCATGTAATAAAATCTTGAAGTAACTACACAAACTTTAATCTTACCAAAATACCAATCGTACAACCAAAAATATTAGTAACACATTCGTATATATATCTTGAAATCTCTCAAAAATACCATCTTGAGTCTTTCATTAACTGATACCTATACCAAATAAAATAAGGAAATAAAAAAAAATGATATTAACTAATTATTGGTATATAAGATGAAAAACCTATTTTAATAAGAATGTGTGTTCATTCTTTCTCATTGTTAGTATCAATTAGAAAAGATTGAGTTCTCATACTATTTAGATTAGCGGAGTTTGATATGCTACTCATTTTGGCCGATCGACACATTGCCCCTCTTTTTTTTTTTTTTTTTTGCTTAGGTGTCACTCGACACATAGCGGAAGTTTACACATGCGCGATGTACGCTCATATACCGCACGTCATATCATATACTAGCTTCTTTTATTTCACATTCGTGCATTACATACCATATCATTTGATTTTATTCTGCCATTCTTCCTTCTGCATAAGTATTTTCGTGCATTTACAGCTGTAGTCATTTCATTCATATGTTTTTGAATCTCTTTCGTATTCTCTTTATTGATTGTTATGAATACCAGAGGAAACGAAACAAGGAAACAACCAAAGAAAATCGGCTCGAACAGCAGTTCACACTACCAGTGCGCCAGAACCCCACCCTGTTCTCCATAGAATAAATCTAGATTCTTCGATTTCAACGGGCTTTCCATAGTATTCAAGAACACTAAACGGAGTTCTGACGAAAAGAGAATGCCCGAAGCAGGCATTAAATCGAAAATTTTTTCGTACATGGGTGCGGTACCCCGCACCACCGTTTCACGGGTGCGAATTTTCGCACCACTGTTCATGGGTGCGAAATTTTCGCACCCGTGTGCGAAAATTTTCCAGTTTTGTGCCTCTAACTTCGGACGACCATAACTTCTTCGTCCGAACTCCGTTTGAGGTGTTCTTGGACTCTATGGAAAGCCCATTGAGTCAAGAATCTAGATTTATTCCTGTGGAGGACAAGTGGGGTTTGCAACCTTGCTGAAATTTAAAGTGGTGAACTTGACCGTTTCAAACCTTTATGTTTTTACTCTTGTTTCGAGACCATCTAGTTATTTCATAAATAAATTTCAATAAGAGAATACAAAGAGTCTAGAGCATACCAGCATACATGGATAAGTGATAATGATATGAAATACCCGAAAAATGCTACTAAAGAGTAAGAATGAATGATGTAAATACGTAAATGATATGAATATATGAATACAATTTAATGAATAGATAAAGTATAAGATGAAAGTATATGATATGACAAGATGCACATGAACGTACATGAAAGCATATGTGAAAACTCCACTAATGGTATTCCCGTGTGACACCCCTCGCCGACATCCTATAGAAGCAATGGTATTCAAAGCAAAAGCACAGCCATTGCCACAAGAGAATAGGTAGCATCAAACTCCACTAATTCCTAAATAGTATGAGGAACCTCCAAAACTTGTCTTCACGCTTATGCCTTGAATTTGAGGAGACGAACCCTTGTTCATAATTAGAAAGTTGTTTTTACCAAAATTATAAAAGTTGAAATTGTGTAGTGCCAAAACAGAGCAACACATTTTTCATGTAATGGAATTCAATGGCTCTAAAGAATCTCACATGACAACTCCATTTGAGATCCATTATGAAAACCTAATAACTAATTATTTTAACCATCACACAATTCACACTTTTCCTCAATAAGTCATAAGAAATCCACATGAATCTAATTACTATATCCACATGAATCCCTCTAAAATCTAGATTCAATTATATTCGCTGACAAGACAACATTATCAATAATATAATTACAATGACAAATAAAAAGATGAAATATTACCATTTTTTCGACCTTCAACTTAAAGAGAATATTTTCTTTTATTCAGATTAGACAATTTCAAAGGAAAAAGAAAGATAAAAGAATACCAATTTTAAAATAAAGAACTTAAAACCAGATTCGAGAAAATAAACGTAGTAACAGAAAAGAGATATCATTAAAATTAAAAAGGAAAACAAGAATATTTTGGATTCTATCATTTAAAAATGATAAAAGTCAAAAAGAAAAGCAACAGTAATATACAAATCATGAACAATCGACAATTTTTCTACCTCCTAAATTTAACAAAATCATAAAGTTGAAAAATATTATTCAGTTAACAAACGAAAAATGAAGAAAAAAGCAAAACAAGAAGTGTTGGAATCTAAACTCAAAATTTTCCAAAAGAAGAAAAACCAATCGAAATCGAAACCAAACCAAAATAGGAAACCAAAGCAAAACAGGGCATGTTTATTAACCTCAAAACTAAAAATAAAGAAATCATCGCGTAAGAGTGTGTCGTAAGCATACCGGTCAAAGCCCTTCACATTTAACAACTTTGGAACCGTGGTGAGTGTTGTTTGCTCTTCCTTCTTCTTGCCCCTCCTTTGTCGTCATCATTTTTCTCACCCCTCATTCTTGTTCGCTTCTTCTACAACAAGACTAGGAAGAACCCATTTGATAAACCCAAGGAGCAAGTCATTATGAAAATGTGCATAGGGAAGGAGAAACCATTTTATAAGAAACCCAACAAACAGATCATTATGAAAAATAAGAATGTAAGAACTCAAAAAATCCTAACCTACCCACTCTTATAATATGAAGGAGAAAAATCGTTTTCTTCTCATAGGCTGATTGCTATAGCCTTCCAATTTCGCTTGATTGCTTTCTTCAGCCCATATGTTGTCGAAATGTTAGAGGGCTACATGTGAAGAAATATTAGAATGTTGCCAAGTGGAAGCTAGCTGCTGCATGTCCATGTTGATGTTGAAATGTTGAAGTGGAGTTATTAAACTAGTAGAATGTAATGCTGAAATGGAGTTGTTGGAAGTGCGTTTAATAACATTAATTAAATCATTAAATCGTGTGATGGGTTCAAAGTCCAAATATTTCCCCCAATTAAACTACGGATATCATGGTTCCAACTTCGTCTAGCAATCTCAAGTCTACCAAAGGCTTCATTAGGCCTCTAGAAGTCTCCAACAAGTTAAATGAGTTCAAAGGAATTAAAAGCCTATAGCCCGCAGCGCTTGGCTAGTGGTTTTAAATGGATTTTGCGGTGTGGGATTTTCTAGAGTCATTCTGCAATTTCCAAACACTTCCTAGTACTATGAACCCAGCAACTATAGATCTAGCATTTTCACTTTTAGCAATAATGGCCATTCTAAAATGAAAAGGGTAAACCCCTTTGAACACATGTTCACTGAAGAAAGCCTTCTTGAGCTCAGCCATTCACGATGTTATAACCACATAAGACAATAGAACATGAAACAAAGAAAGAGGAACCAGAGCAGATAACAAAATGTAATAAGATCATGGTACTTCATCTATGGGTTCAAATGGAGAAAGCTACAAAGAGATCTCAAATAAGAATGTGAAACAATCGCCTCTAGATAACCCATAACAAGCATACAAACAAGTTTTAGCAATTTCAAATCAACCTCAAGGAACAATAAAAGACACTCACTACGACATGTATAGGGATGAACCAGGAATATCAAGACAACAAGCATTATATATAACAATATAAAAAAATAAAAAATAAAAATAAAATGATGATACGTATACTTAAAGGATCGACCTCGAAAAATTTTCTATATCTGCTTCTTCTCCCTAAAGTGGCTGCCAAAATCCTCTCTCACCTAATTCTCTAGACCCATCTTTAACTTTTTGTTTTAGTTTTTTTCTTCTTACTCCACCAATAAATCACGTAGCTCCTCCTCCTCAACTCGTTCCCTCCCTCTTTCACACCGTGGGTCTCCCTCTGCTTCCTCTCTCATGCATGGCCTCCAAAATAGCCCCTCCCTTTCTCTTACTTTAATAGGTTTTAAAAAACAATACCCTAAATCCAATGGTCCCAAGAATCCAAGATTTCCACATAGCAAAACGTTAGGTGTATTACATACTCGACTTATTTTATGTCAAGCTAGCATAATATAATAATTTTCACCGTTTCAAATTTACACTTATGTCATGGTTACTTATATATAAATTATGTAAGTCATGGTTCCCTATTAAAACAATATACAATGACATATATTACTTAATGTCAACAAAAAATATGTCAATATAGGTTTTTTTTCTTGTAGTGCTACAAGCGAGGATTCTTCACACCTTTCCTTAAATGCATCGCAGGAGAAGACACCGAGTACGTGCTGAGAGAAGTACACGAGGGCATAGTGAATCATATCTGAGCTCGCATTAGCGTGAAAGCCCGAGGCAGGGCAACACCGCCTACAATACTCAAAGACGCGACCGACCGCACAAGAATGCGTATCCGCGCAGCATAAGATCTCGCAATTCCGCCGTAACCCTTAACGTCGATCACAAGCCCCTTGCCCTTCCAACAGTGGGGTTTGGACATACTGGGACCCCTACCATTGGTAAGGGTCAATGCAAATTCATAATCGTCGCAGTAGATTACTTCACTAAGTGGGCGGAAGCCGAGCCCTTAGCCACAATTATAGAGCAGAAGATACACAATTTTGTGTGGCGAGCCATCATATGCAAGTTTGGTATTCCAAGAGCCCTGGTATCAGACAACGGAAAACATCGACAACGCTCAAATCAGATTTCGTGCCTATTCCTAATAAAAATTATTACTCATCTCCAAGACACCAGATTCAACTGACAAAAGCCGAAGTCACTACGAACCCTTAAAACCGCCTTGAAGACCAAATTGGAAGACCTTAAAGGAAACTGGGTAGAATACCTCCCCGAGGTACTATGGGCTTACAGGACAACACAGAAGTCAACAACCCGGGAAACCCCATTTGCCCTAAATTGCACCGCCAAGAAATTCCCGCGAGGCTCCACAAAGTCTCCTAGAATCGAAGTTAGCACGTGGAACACAATGACGGTGCCCTTCGTCTAAAACTTAGATCTCCTAGGATGAAGCTTGAGCAAAGCCCGGTAGTTTACGTAGGACTATCAAAGGAAGACCAAGTGAGGTACTACAATCAAAAGTCAAACCTAGAAGCTGCCATGCCGGTGATTTAGTCTTAAAGAAACTCGCCAGCAAGGAAGAACCCACAAGATGGAAAATTCTGGAAGTTCTAACTCGGGAAGGTCCTTACATCGTATCTCGAGTCGCCGCCCGCAATTATGAGCTCCGCACAGGAAGGAAATCTATACAAAGATACATGGAACGCACATCTTAAGCGCTTCTACCAAGCAGGTGCATCGGTCAGAGCTATTAAATAAAGCCTTATCGATTCTTATGTGACAAGTTGAGCGTTCATTGATTATTTAGTTGGGATATCTCAAATGTGCTTCGTATATGTAAGATACGTAAAGACATAATGAGAAAGTTCATATAAAGTCACTCTTTATTCCAATCGATACATCTGACATAATCGCTCGATGCCCTCACTCATAATCATTACAAATACTCTAATAAAAAGGAAGGGGGTAAAGGAGAAAGACAGAATGAAAAGAAAAGAGGAGAAGAGGAAAAGGGAGAAAAGAAAAGAGGAGAAGAAGAAAAGATGAAAAAGAAGGAGAAGGAGAAGAGAAAGAGAAGAAAAAGGAAATCGTGAACGAGAGAGAGCAAACAAAGAGTATGCACCGCCTCCGTATGCATTCCTCGATGACGGTTGAATAACATGACTCCCACAAAGGGAGACTAGGAAAACACAACTCCCCACGCGGCAGTGCAGACCGTCAGATCTCCGTAGATCCCTGAAGACCACCAGACTTCGATACTCATCCTCACACGATCTACCACGCACACAAAAGCCAAAGTATTCAAATGTAAACCTTTAGCCAGCGAGGCCACCATTTAAGAAGATCAAAAAAAGCCCTTGAAACCCGCAGACGAACGCCTCCAAATTCTCCATCAATCAAGATTAAAGACGTTTCAGACCTTTCATGAAAATCAAAAGTCGAACGGTCGCTCGCAAGAGTTCTCGCCACCAAGAATTACAATGGACGTAGCTCTACCTAACTCCGACGACCGGGACGAGCTCATCTACTCGCACGTGCCACGCCGCCCCTCGTGGATTTAGACCACCAGCTACATTGCCACACCACTGAACGCCACCCTGGCTTGAACGCCACCATCGGGACGAGCCCATTCATCAGACAGCCACGCGTCAGGACGACTACCAGCTACATTGCCACTCTACTGAACGCCACTCTACCGAACGCCACCATCGGACGAGTCACATCTACTCGCATGTTACTACCGTGGAGTCGACTAGCTCAGCTACATTGCCACTGGTCAACGCCACTTACCGAACGCCACTCTACTGGAACACCACCATTGACGAGCTCATCTACTCGCAGACAGCCACGCCGCTCAGGAGTCGCACTACCAGTTACATCACACTACTGAACGCCACTGACCGAACGCCACCATCGACGAGCTCATCTATTCCCAGATGTGTCACGCCGGCCAGAGTCATCAACAGTTAGCATTGCCACTTGCTTAGAACGCCACTTACCTGAACGCCCACTCTAATAAACGCCACCATCGACTAGCCGCTTCATCTACTGCACAAAGAACGTCGTAAGTCGACCACCAGCCATCACACTTCTACTGAACGCCACTTGATGGAACGCCACTAGATGGAACCCACTCATTGAACGCCACCTCTACTGAACGCCACTCTGGCCATAGGAATCGCCACCATTGACTTGACTCATCTACTCAGACAGCCACATCTCAGAGTCGATCACCAAAGCTACATTGCCACTGTGCTACATTGCCATCATTAGAACGCTCCAGGCCACGCGCCGCCGGGGAGCCCGACAGCTCACTGACGAGCTCATCTACTCGCACAGCCACGAACCGCCCCGTGAGTCGACCACCAGTTACATTGCCACTACCGAACGCCACTCTACTGAACGCCATCATCGACGAGCTCATCTACCCCGCACAGCCACGCCGAGTCACCCACCAGCCGCATTGCCACTCTGGCCAGAACGCCACCAAGGCCACAATGAGCCCGAGACATAGCCTCACCGACGCTTCATTCTACTCGCACATGTCACGCGCCAAGGAGCCATCTCAATTCATACAACTCACCGCAACAGCCCAATATTTCATGGATGAGCTTTCCGCCTACCGAGCCCGCGACCGACGAGCTCCTCTTAGCATTTCACATGGACGTAGCTCGCGAACTGAGCCAGACGACGAGCTCCTCCCAAAGATTTCACATGGACGAGCTCGCCTAATCGGTTTCGCATTGACGAAGCTCTAAAGAATACGACGAAGCTCGCCTAACTGCTCGTACGACGAGCTCCTCCCGGCATTTCACATGGACAAGTTCTGTCCAACTGTTCACATGGACGAGCTCCACCAGCCTACATAGACCAGACAACCTAAAGAAGTCGGCTCAGCTCTGGTAACTTATCCAACAGAGTCCACCAACTCAAATTGATGAGCTCAACTATTCGGCGCTCGTCGCGGCGGCAAGATACGTTCAGCCATGCGAAGTCGGCCGATGGAAGGTGAGCCGCCCAGATGGCGACTCGAAAATAGGTCATCTGACCTAAGAATCGGTCGGCTCGGGGCATGATCCATGAGCCAGCGGCTCAATTTGGCATTTGCCCTACACAAGTCGTCTGACCTAGGAATCGGGCCAGCTCGTACGAATTAACCCATGAAGCCTCAACGACTCAGTTTGACGAGCTCGGTGCTGACTTAGACCCTCCGGTCGGATGAGATAACTCATGAAGAAAAGAGAAAATACTACGGTGAGAACGCAGACAATAAATAATGAATATTTATTAAAAGGGGAGATACATATGTCTCGGGCCCCGAGGCGAAACAAAAACAAGTATACGAAAAATATAAAAGTCGATGCTCGAGGCGGGCGAGAAATGAATACGAGAAACCTAAGCGTCGCGGAGCTGACGACGAAGAGGAGAATGGGCTCGGCGAAGTATCAGGTTCGTGAGAATAGTGCGAGGAAGAAGACTCCTGCGCATCCTCGTCACTTGGGAGATCAGAGTTAAGTCCATCGGGGTAAATGCTGACCTTCATTGGCGAGCACCAGGGCTACATGAGCCTTGGCTTGGTCCCTCGTCACGCTAATAACATCATCCCTACGGCTGACCCGAGGATATTTCGCGTGAATCCAGCGCGATCGCGACACTCTTCATTCGGCCGCTCATGAAATTCGCGGCCGCCGGAAGCCTTGACGGCTGCGTCGCGACGCCACGGCCTCGGAGGCCTTTCACGAGCCACGGCAGTTCTTATTCTTTATCACATAGATCGCCATTGGCCTCCATGACCTCTTGAGACTCCAGTAGCTCTACGGGGATCATGATGGGCACATCATCAATCGTTTGAAGCTCGTGTTGGGAGGCCCTGTTCTCCCGGTCTCGATCCAGATCATTAGTATGACATGGAGCTCACCAGGACATGCGAGCTCACCTTCAATCGCACTTAAGCTACTTGAACTTCATCTCTACTTTCCGCCCGAGCATGAGCCGACGCAGTATGCTTCAAATCAGATTTAAGTCTCTCCACCTCTTCAGTCATACACTGTGCCCGTTCTTGTAGCTCGGTCCGCTCAGAAGAAAGAGAGCCGCCATACTTACTCATCAGGCGATTTTACGCCTTTTCATTTAGTTTGGCACTTATCGGCCCGGACCCTTCAAATGAGTGGCTACCTGCACATCCAAACATGAAGTTAACATCCACTGGGATGTTAACGAGACACTATAAAAAAGCGGGGACTTCTGAAGCGACCCCTGAAGGGATAGGGCGAGCCTCAATAGCGAGGCGGCGCTTCGACTCGAGTCAGGAATCATAGAGACGGGGCGAGATTGCACCGCCGCAAGTTCGGCGTGAGGCAAAGAATCTCGTCTTCGCCAACTTTTGATTCCAGATTTTTCCCCTTCTTTCGTTCGCCTTCGAGAGGTGGCCTGGCGCTCTCGGCCAGTTCGAGGCTTGTTAATGAGCATAACCGCCAATGGTTGCTCGACGGCTCCATCCAAGAGACTCTTTACCTTTACAACAGGCTTAGAAGGGGGCGGAGAGCTCATGATCGTAGGAACCTCGGCCATAGGCGACTGCGCCTGCTCCGGCTTTCGAGCAAGAGAAGTTGGAGACGCCCCTAATTTCTGAACCTTGACCGAAACCGGTCGATCTTCCTCGGTGGAGCCTGATTTATTCCCTTTTGCACTCGAGGGCTTCTGACACAGTCCCCCAAACTGGACCAAAATTTCTCCCCTAGTAGGTGTTTGCGGTAGCCTAATGGGAGGGACTCACGGTGGAAGGAAGCGAAGGCCTCGAGCGGTAGAGCGTCACGGACCTTAATTTCGACCGGGCCGGGAGATGCCCGATTTTATCAGCTCCGCATGGGACGAGCGGGACATTCCATGACGCCCGGGCTTCTGACATTATCTCGACCACTAAGGTCGAAGGCGAGCACACGGGAAGCATGAGAATAGCGGCGGTCGAAATATTCAACAGCCAATACTGAAGTTATACGGCGAGCAAACACTCACGAAAGATTGCTCGGGGTGAATTTAAACCATAGGAACACGAGTGTCGTCCTTGTGAAGGATCATTCCCGATTCACGACCACTAACAAGAAGTAACGTCCCTTCCATGACGATGGAAGAAGGAGTCGGTGATCACGAGAGGAGCTCAGGGCGCACGGAGAAATAAAGCCCTCGGTAGTCTCGCTTTGGGCGAAAGATAGAGGCGAGCCCGCGCGCTAGGAGCGTAGAGCCCCTGATAAAAGGCCAATAGGCCCACCAAAATGCCCTAACCGTTGGGAGCGAGTTGAGAAGGACAAACGTTGAAGTGCTGCAGAACCTCTTTCATAAAGGGATGCAGTGGAAAATGAACCATTCGTCGAAAGCGACCTCGAACATACCATCCAGTACGGAGGCTACATAAAAATTCAGGGCGTCGAGTCCATGCTTTCGGACGCCCGGTGATGCGATAGCGTTTGACAGAGTAACCCGAATACGAAGAATTTGACCTTGCTAGGTTACGGTCATATGTTGAAGCGACGGAATTTAAGGTATCGACCCCGGGATATTTAATTAGGTTCATTTTCCCTTGTATCCTTATCGAGGAAGGGGCGCCCGGAAACATTGCGGGGTTCAACCACGGTCGAGCCGGCCGGGCATCCCTAACGTCTAGAAGCGGCAACTCGCGAAGAGTCATTGCCCCGTCACGTAAGAAGGAAGCGACCCGGACCCATAATAATAAGCGAAATCCAATCAATCTAACCACAGCCTTGTCGTGCCAATCGAAGAAACGAAGAGGTAGAGGCGTTGGTCAGGAATAAGATGGAAGAAGCTACAAAAATGCCAGAAAAATACTCTACATAAAAGGGTCAGACAGAGAACTTTGAGCAAACAAAGTACGAGATCGCGGAAAAGGTTGGAGGACCCCGGAGAGCACGGGACAAGGAGTGCAACGAAGGCGAAGAGCCTTAGAAGGGTGGGGAAACGGCGCGAAAGCCCGAGGGTCATCATTATCCGCAAGATATATGACGACTAAGTAATAACCTTGACACCCAGGCTTGAGACACGTGGAAATTGCATCCGTCTGCGAAGCTTGATACAGCCCTTGCCCACGTACTTGCGTGCGAGAGTGGGGGACAAGCGTAGGGTTTGAAAAATGGGCTCGCAAGCCCGCTCACCAAGCCGAGGAGAGGCGCGTGACACAATGTGAGCCCTCGGCCCCTCGGTGCCGGCCCCAGCTTGAGGCCCGGCCGGCCCAGGCGGAGGGACGGTCTTGGATGAATTGGAAAGTTCATATCTTGTAAATCAGATTGTATTTCGCCATCTGAATAGAATAACCCTAACAGATATCATCACCTTAATCCAACCAAATTTTATCCAGCCAAGGAAAGGAAAATAATAACGAGATCATCGCGATTAGATCTCCTCCCAAAAGGAAGATTATCCCAAATAGTGACTATTTCTAAATCCATTACCATCCGTCTTGATAAGAAAAACCACATCAATGGGAGCAAGTCCTAGGCCCAGTTCTGATGCATTTGGTTGGACATACACTATAAATACATAAGCCACCCGGCGGTGAAGGTACGCGCTCGAGACGCATGCTCATACGCAGCTTACATTCGCCCTCCTGGCGGTCTCTTTTCTCTGAAAGAAATTGGCTTAGGCATCGGGCGACCCGGGCATAGCCCTGTGACCCCCTTCTTTCGCTGTTTTGCGGAGGAGTGTTCGTCCAAAGCACAGATCCAACGGTGGCGATCCTACTTCGACCCGGAGATCGGACGCTTGCATCGGCCCACAAACAATCCGGGTCAAGCGCCGACACGCACGGCTCGGCCAGTTAGTTGAAAAAGGCATCATCAGATAATAATATAATATGGGCTAATAAGAAATATAAACTTTAAAACTATAACGTGGACGTAAAATTTTAATTTCATTGAATTAATTTTAGTGCCTATCTAAACCATTTGTTTCATTCATTATAGAATTGAAGATGAAGGAAGAATACCATCTGGACGTGTACAATATTAATATCAGTTCATCAAAATTTAGATTTTACTAAATCATAAGCCCAAGCTACTCTATCTATAAATTATATTCTAATAGGTTGTATTCGGTTTCCGAAAAGTATTAACCAAATATAGAAAATTGGTGAGAAAAATTATTTTATTATTTTTGGTTGTCTAATGGAAAAACTCTAAGAAAATTAAATATAAATAAGAGTATTTAAAAACTTATATATTTTTTAATTATTTAATCTTTGTATTGGTAAGTTAAAATATATAAAATAAGTTTGAAGTAATAAATAAAAATGGCATGTCATATTCGATAATACCTTTATTTTTATATTCCTTCTACTTTTCTTTTTTATTTCTTTTTCTTTGCATTTTTCCCTCAAATTTTGTGCAACCATACATAACCATAGTGATTCGAGAAAGAATTCCTAAGTGACTTACCATTGCAACCAAACATAGCCATAGTGACTTGAGAAAGATTCCTAAGGACTCTATGCGAGCAAATCTCATAACTTCACGAGAGGAAGTAGAGTGTCTAAGGACTTTATGACTCCTTTGTAACCCAGAAAATACAGGAAAGAAAATAAAGAGGAAAAGTAAAAGAATATAAATTTTGAAAGAAAACAAAAAATAGATTTAAACTTAATAAATTAATTTTATATGTTTATTCAAACCCATTTCATTTGTTTATCTCTATTATATAAAGATTAAGATTTTTAAAAATGTATAAAATTTTGAGGAAATTTGATTATATTTGATTTTTTTTATATATATTTTCCACCATAAAACCAAATATGAGAAAATCAATTTTTATAGTATTTTTTTCCTTTTCAGGTTCCAAACAAAACCTATATGTTGTATCATATACTAAGACTTTATGAGCATGTTTGGTTTTTATTTTTAAAAACTATTTTTTGTTCTCAAAAACAAAGAGAACACATTTGTTTCTCAGTTTTTTTTTCTTGAAAAGCACAAATAATACATAAAACTTTAAATTTATAAAACAAAAACAATTTTCAAAGAATATCAAAATTGTATTCTTTATGTTTTCAAAAATAGTTTTTGAATACAAGAACTAACAATTCCTATATTGCAAATTCTTCCTCTGACTTTTATACGAACCCCTCAGCAAAGACTATGAATTCCACGCCTTGAAAGTGGTGTGTGAAAACTTAAAGAAAAATGGTTGGTTACACCTACTCTCTCTTTTTATATTTAATGGCTGGTTACCCACCTTGAAAGGAAAAAAAATTGATTAATTCAACGAAAGTGAAGTAGGTGTTACTTTGAATTGAATGAACGATATTTTTCACAAGCATGAAATCAAAAGAGATTTTGTATTTCTTAGAGAATCTAATTGCATAGCTGCTCTTGTATGGTAGCTCCATCTATCTTTAAGAAACAGGCTACTGTAGCGTTTTGTTTTTGGCTCTCCGTGGAACTCAGAAAAGTATTAGGGAATGAAAAAAAAAAAAGATATCATGGTAGCGTTTATTTTTTTTTTACCCATAATTTTGAATAGAACTTTTATTCCAATTCTGAATAGTGATTAATAGGATTAAGTACTTAGTTGTTTTTTTTTCTAAAAAAAATCTATAATTTTAATTTTTATTTAAATTTTGAAACAAGGAATTTTTAAATACAAATTTAAAAATATATATATTTTTATTTAATTAGCATGAAAAGAATCATGAGAGTTTCAATTGAATCATGAAGTATATGATTTTCTCATATTTGATTATATAGTTTTTTTTTATAGAAAAAAAAAACATTTAAAAAGCGTTAAGAAAAAGCAAAAAAAAAAAAAAAATCAAATATTTTAATTTTTTCTATTCAGCCAAATTTTTAAAAAATTCATCATTAAGTTATGAAAAAAAATAAAAAAAACAAATAGACTGAATGTTAAAAACAAATTTTCTTTTAGCAAAAAGCCAAAAGACAAACACCACCTAATTCTTATATTTGGTTTTATCATGAAAAATTTAAAACGAGAATCAAATATAATCAAAATTCCTTAAAATTTTACTTATTTTAAAAATTTTTAGTCTTCATATAACAAAGATAAATAAATAAAATGAATTTGAATAAACATATAAAAATAATTTATTAAGTTTTAACATATTTTTTATTTCCAAATTTTCTTTTTTATACTTTTCCTTCCTATTTTCTTTCATTTTGCATATACCTTGATGTGATGGTATTTGTAATAAAAAAAAACTGCTTTGCAGATGTGCATTTTTGTTTTCAGTGAATACTTGTCTAAGCAGTTGGACAATATCCACCCGAGCATGTATCTATATATAAGAGTGGTAACTTGATGGAAGATGTAAGAACTAAGTTTGGCATTTGAAATTAGAAAAATGGGAGACATTAAGGTTGAAGTGATCTCCAGAGATACCATAAAGCCATCTTCTCCGACCCCTACCCATCTTCGCCATCTCCAACTCTCCTTTCTTGATCAAATACTCACACCAACCTTTATTCCCATCATCCTTTTCTATCCAGTGGATGGGGATGCCAAAGCTGATCATGATAAAATTCAAAGATCCATCTGGCTCAAGAAAACCTTATCCGAAACCTTAATCCGATTCTACCCGCTAGCCGGACGAGTGAAGGACAATATTTCCATAGACTGCAGCGACCAGGGTGTTCCCTACTTGGAAGCTCAAGTTGACTGCCAACTCTCGGACTTCACTTGCCACCCGGACTCCATGGAACTAAACAAATTCATTCCTTTTGCAACGGATGATGTTGTTGATATAGTCCTGGCGATTCAAGTCAATACCTTCAAGTGCGGTGGGATAGCTATCGGTGTTTGCATTTCCCACAAGGCGGCGGACGCTTGGTCTATGGTTATGTTCGTTAACGGTTGGGCAGCGGTGGCTCGCCGGGATACTGGTGCAGTCTGTCCACAATTCGGACTAGCCAGCCTCTTCCCTCCCATAAATTTATCCGGGTTCGATCCAAGCACTGGTATTACAAAGGAAAAGATTGTGACAAAAAGATTTATATTTAGTTCCTCTAGTGTAGCTGCACTTAGAGAGAAGTATGCTGATCATAGTACAGCTGAAGATCCCCCAAGGCGTCCTACACGTATCGAGGCCTTATCGGCTTTCATATGGAGCCGCTTTGTGGCGGTCAGTCATGGGATGGCAGACACAGAAAGAGTCTGCACGATGCTACATGCGGTGAACATACGTCTAAGGATGGATCCTCCGTTGCCGGAGAATTACTTCGGGAATATTATCCGGTTCGCGGCAATAACACCAAGCATGGAGGATGTGAAAGAAGGGAAATGCCATGCACTTGCGAAGCAAATGGGAGAAGCAATAGAAAAAATTGATGGAGATTACATAAAGAAACTTCGAGAGGGTATACAGCACTTGAATTTCCTAAAAGAGCGAGCTGAGAAATTCACCAAGGAAGAGATAGACTCATTTCGGTTTACCAGTTTTTGTAGGCTCCCTGTATATGAAGCTGATTTCGGATGGGGGAAGCCTATATGGGTTGGATCAGCTAGCCTACCTTTCAAGAATTTAGTTATTTTCGTGGACAGTGGTGGAAGTAATGATGGTGGAATTGAAGCATGGATCAACTCAGTGGAGGAAGACATGGCAAAATTCCAAGGAGACGACGAGTTCCTCTCGTTTGTTTCTCCAACTTAAATTTTTACAAGGTTTTTCTTTGATCTAACGGTTCAGTCGTTGATGCAAGTGTTGCAGAAGTTCTTCTTGGTCCGCTGAGTATGAAATAAGTGTTGAAGAAGTTGTCTAAGATGCATTATGTATGAAATAAATTGTAACAGTTGCTATTGTACTGATATGCTATATGACTCAAGTGTGGTTTGAAGTGAGTTTTAAATTTCGTTTAGGTGGCGGAATTTCGGTTGGATATCGAAAGCAGATGTCGTGTTTAGTTGTTTCGGTGTATGATTTGGGTGCCACTTAGGATATATATATATATAAATTTTTTAATACAGTATTATATAACATAATTTATCAAGTAAAAATTATTTTTATAATACATTAGTAAAGTAAATTATCAAATAAACATAAATATTTTAATACCTTAACCAATTTTAAAAATCACCAAGTAATATAATGTTTTAAACATGTTAATCTGCATAAATCAATAAACAAGTATAAAATATTTAATACAAGAAAATACAAAATAAACAAATAAATTTTAAAACGAATTTATTCGTCTCCATTCCGCAACTGGTACCTCAGCCTGATTCTCGCACCGCACCGGTCGGAACAAACGGCATATGGCGCGGTAAATTTTTCATGACATGTTCCGTCTGCCGGAACGGATCGACGTCACTCGTCGCTCCGGGGCCGGAACGGAACGGAATTTAAAACCTTGGTTTGGGCTCCAATTTTCTTTTTGTCGAGAAGAATCCTCTTCAAATTTTAGAAAACAACTTCCAATTAACAATTTTGACCTTGCCACAAACTCTTCCTCGTTAATTAATATGTTATTCATAATAAGTAAAGAAGAGAAACGGTAAGAAATGTAACTGTCGAGAAACCATCTAGATCATGGTAATTGGTTGATCAATATAACCGTGACGACCGCTTGGTCGAAATCTTCCAACTTCGCATTTGAATCTCCCCCAAGATAGTTCAAGGATTTATGTTGAGATACTTAATTTTGATCACAAAATTATAAAGTAATAACCCCTAATTGCATTCGAATGTTAACAAATTGTTCCTCGTTAAGGGGTTTGGTGAGAATGTCCGCAAGTTGGTATTCGGTTCTAACAAATCAAGGAAATATCTCTTTGCATGATCTTAAAATGATGTCTATCTCAACATTTAGTCCTAGATGTTAAAATTAAGACTAATGGCACTTGTGTTGTCACATTTTATGAGAATATGGAAGAGAGTACACTAAACATTGAGTTCTGTCACTTCAAAGACTAGTATCCAACTATATCAGAAACCCAGAATAACAGTCTTTTTCTAATACCTTGCCCTAGTCCCATCATATTAACTACAAATTATCACATTTTGACACCAAAGACCAATATCAATAGTGCTTCTGCACATCTAGAATATTACCTTTAATCAAGAAGATCTTATTATGCTGGAAAGAGCACACAAAACACACTAACAAAATTCTCGCCCATGGGTTATGGGCATTTAGAAAATAATTATTAATAGGAAAATAAAGGAAACCATGTATATTAGTGGAAACAAATTAATGAGAAAGAAAAACAGATGAAGAGGAAAGTTTAAGATATATAATTTTTAAGCAACATCTAATATTTCATTTTAATTAATATTCATAAATTGTATGTTTTTTTCAGTTGAAATACTGTCCATATCGCCCGATCCCTCCATATTCACCATTGACCTCAAAAATCTCTATAATTATAACTTACCTTTACCCGATCCTTCATCATATCCAACCACTAACCCTCTTAAAAAAAATTTATACTTAACTTCACCATATATTCACACAGAGCTAAGATAAAACTAATGGAAATTCAAGTCAATACATACCAAATATAAACTGTTTAAAATAAATAAACATATTATTTAATTTCTAAAATTAAATTCTTTTGTTATACACTTGTAATATATTATTTTTTAATGTTATTTAAAATATTTCATTTTTAATAATTATTATTTGTGAATGTACAAAAAATACTTAATCCAAATACATATCTATATCCCAAAACCATTAAAGCTGAAAATCAAAATGTTTGCAAATTATATAGTCTGAATGTAATAAATATTTACCATTATCTATATCTCCAAAACAATATTTTCATCATTACAATTTTTTTTTTTTTGCATAGAATATAAAATCCAATTTTTATAATCTACATAGAAAGTGTTTTCTCTTTTTAAATTTAATAAAAGTCAATAAAATTTAACTAATTAGTTAGTGTATATATATAATATGCATGTATGTATGTGTATATCAAATATTTACAAATCTTCACAATTTTACACATAGTCAAAGTCCAAAACTAGCTAACTTATATCAAAAGTTACTCAAAACCAGCTACTTATAGATTTGGTCACGGTTTTAAATAAAACCATCATCAAAAGTCACTCATTATACAATTGGTCAGTTTTAATAAAACCAATTGAAAACTGACATTTATAGATTTGATCAATGACAAATAAAAACTCGGTGACCAAAACTAGCTACCTTATAGATTTGGTCATGGTTTTAAGTAAAACTGTGACCAAAAGTCACTCATTACAGAGAACATATTTGGTTGCCATGTTTTTTTTTCTTAAAAACATAGAGAATACAGAAAATTGTTTGTAGGAACAATTTTTTGAAAATACACAAAACATCATTTTGGTGTTTTTTGAAAATTATTCTTGTTCTCTGAATTTTGTGTTTTCCTGTTATGTTTTCTTAATAAAATGTACCAGAACCAACCAGTTTTATTTTCTTATGTTCCTTCCATATCTCTTCTTTGTTTTTGTACAAAAAATACTTTAAAAATGTGAACTAAACATGCCCTTAAATTAAGAAAAAGAGTTTAAAAAAGAACTAAATGTTTTTAATTTTGTTGGACTTCTGATACTTTAAGTTATATTTTTTATTTTCTAAAAAAATGGTACTGATATTAATATTTATATAGGCACTTTTCATAGGCATGAAAAAGTTCAAATTTTATATCTTAGAGTTTGAAAAGACAATTTTAGGTTGAGTTACAAAGGTAGAATTGTCAATAAACAAAGAAGATAAGAGTAGAGGAATATAAATGTTATTGATCAATGAAATTTGAAGCAAAGAACATCCCCCTGCATTCCTACCTCTGGCACACCATAGTTGCACTCCACCATGGGGTAAGGATGATGGACATGAAGACTAGAGTGGCTATTTGAAGATGACGTAAAGATCAGCATGGATTATTGGAGAAGATGGTTGTGCAGTATTCTAGAGATCACTTCGACCTTCTTCTCTCCCACATCTAATGAGTATCAAACACCAAAGAGTCTGGAAATACTAATATGATAAAGGCACTATACACCAGGATGAACTAATGCGCAAATGTAGAGATCATAGTAGTATTTGAATTTCATCTTTCTCATTCATAAAAGGGCACTACCAAGGAAGCCAGATCACTATTTGTCTGAGATTCACAGAACAATGAAGGAATTCATGGTTGTATAGTACACAAACTAATTTCTAGTTATTTGATTTTTATTTTAGAAAGATAATTATAATGATTAATTATCTCAGTTGGATTTGAAATTGTTTATATCTTAGTTTCAAGGGTTCTACAAGAAGATAGTACTTTTAGAGTTCGAGGTTGATGAAGATTTGAAGAATTAGAAGTGAAGTCCCTTGTAGGAACAAGAAGTAGCTCGGACAAAGATAACCTTGCACTGTAGGGACATGTCAAATATGGGAAGTCAGGACTAGAAGAGAGCTGATTTACTGAGTCTATAGATTTTAAGACCAAAGAACTGTATATGTAACCTATAGGCCTAAGATCATTTAAGCAAGTAGATAAAGATCATTTAGAAAAGTGGATAATGATCAATTCAAGAAGATTGGATCATCTTAGCTATCAAACTAGAATTGGAATCAAATAAGGATTCCATTCAGGATTCTACAGAAGTTTTTATTTTACCTGGAGAAGTGAAGAAAAGTTCGGGAGTGACTGTAGTTTAGGACTCATATTAGGATAATAATGAAACCAACTAGTCTTCACAAACAATATAAAGACTATATCTGGGACTCGCATGCTCAACAAGGATTCAGGAGCAGAGCTTATAGCGAATAAACAGTTCTGAAGTGCGGAAAAGAGGTGAGAGTGCGTATACTCACCATGCGTATTGCACGCAAAGCCTTTTCACCTTCGTGAAAGTATGATGGTTATGATAACACTATTTTATTTTTGATGTATTATGGGAATGGGCATGGCGCACCGAGAGAGAGCGAGAAGTCCATTCTAAATTCCACTAGAGTATTGAGCGCAAAGTGTCATGGCAGAGGAGTCTCGGCACTACATAAGACTAACTAATTGTAACCTTGAATCAAATTAGCGAAAATCCTATCATCTAGGCACAACCTCGTGGATGTAAGCAATTGACAAACCAAGTAAAAGTTTGTGTGTGCCTTTACTTTATTGTAATTATTTATATATGCTCTGCACACACTAAGTCCCTCAAGGGGAGTTCGAACGCACAGTAGCATAGTTAGAATGAAATCATAATCTGAACATTAAGAACTATGACCTGAACTGCGTTCTTATATCTATCAATTGGTATCAGAGTGGGTCACTCTAAGTTATTGAGTGAGATCCTCGACTACTCTACAAGTTTTGAGATAAAGTTTAGAGGGATCTAATAAAGTATGGAATGACCATTATATGCACTTTGCTTGCTAATGACAACTATGCATATTGGAAGATTCACATGACTACTTATATCAAGTCGTTGGGAATGGATGTATGACAATCCATAGTGACAAGATGGACCAATCCAACCAAAGTTGATAAATGGAAATCATGATCAAGTTTGAACCAGATTGGAATTGGGAAGAAAGAAAAGTAGCTTCCAGAAACTTCACTACTCTTCATGCAATTCATTGCAGTATGGATAACAGGATGTTAAGACTTATTGCCTCTACAAGATCTGCAAAAGAAGCGTGGGATACTCTCCAAGACATATTTGAGAAATCAAGATACGTAGATCTAAAGAATGAAGGGAATAGAGGGTTAAAACAAGATCGAAGTTAGAGCCCAAAAGATAAAGACTAAGGAGATTAAGATAGGATCAACTAGCACAAGGCGTACACCTCTATTGCTACAATAAGAGAAACAATACAACAAAGAATGATGAGAGAAAGAGCCTCAAAGTCAAAAGTCACAAACAAGAAGACTGTTCCAACCAGATTTGCTGATTAAGAAGAGGAATCTATAAGTTTTGGAGCCTTCACATCGACAAGAAACATGAGTGATGATCGAAAATAGGAACTTCTTGACTAACTTGCAATCCTCATGTAAGTACAATGTGATCTTCGGGGACAGCTCCAAAGGAAGAATTATAGGAACATGTACTTTAATCTTTCCTGGCTTGTCCAGATTGAAAGAAGTATTACTTGTTGAAGGGTTGACGGTAAATTTGATCAACATAAGCCAATTGTGTTATGAAAACTTGTTTGTCTGATTTAAAAAAGAAAAGTGCATGGTATTTGACCAAAATCATTACCAAATCATGGAAGGAAGAAGGTCCTCTAAAAGTTGTTATTTACTAACCCGTATCATCGTTCAAACATGGGAAACTTGGCTCTGGCAGTCCAAACAAGCGTTTAACAACATGCAACAAAATATCTCCTCTGGACAACTAACTTAAAAAATAACTCAACTATAACTACTATACTTGAATCTTGTAGGGACCATGGATTTTAGGAATATTGAAAGGAAAAGTGCCAGCCATGCAAAAGCCTTTCGAACAACATGCCTTTACCTAGAATAGTTGTATCTACCTCCTAGAAATCCTCATGTGATTAGAAACAAGAATTCTATCCAATTATGGAATCAAGGAACACCTTACAAAGAAGGAATAGGTAAAAGGAAATGCATGTTTTCCAAAGAAGAAAGAATGCTTCAATGGGAGGACCAAAGAGGTCAAATAAGGAAAGAAATCCTTCCTATCCCAATAGGAGTTTGGACTACCTCAAGAACTAGACATCCAGGCATAAAAGTTTTCTTACATATGGTTGGAAATCAATACTTCATGACTATTGGAAGTTCGAGTGAACATGTGGAAAAATGTGCAAGATACTAAGAAAACCATAGACTGAGTTACTCCCTAGTATTAGAGATAGAGAGGATAATTACAACTAAAGGATACACACATGAAGTGAGCATGAAAAGCATGGCGAAGGATTATATTGTTTCAAAGGAAGTTCTAACTCTAAACAATGAGAACTCGAGAGGAATCAAGGCTTGGAGTCATAAATTGGATGTACTTATGTATGTGTCTCTCAGACCTTCCCTAGGATAACTTATGCAATGAATTTCCTCCTATCCAACCGTTACAACGACTAAGGATTGCAATGAGTCACTACAGCCGAAAAGAAGGCTGAACATCAGGATGTTCTAGGGGAGTCCTAAAGGCCCTATTAAGAAGTGAACCATTAGAGACAAGAAACCCTCAGGTTTCCTAAGAGCCAGTGGGACCTTTATTTAAAGATGAACAACTAAAGACAAAAGCACACTACTCCTCTAAATATTCTCTTAAGAAATCTTCAAAGGTCTAAGCTTTCTATTCTTTCTTCAATTCTCGTTCAATTTCAATGATGGTGATGACATGGTTTGGTGGGTCCGAGAGAAGAAGACTGCTGAAAGGAAGTTCTAGAAACAAAGAAAAGGTTTTTGATCAAGAAGAGTCAGCTATGGACCCCAATGATGTTGAGCCTTTGAACTCAGTGTCGCCAACCTCGCTTATGCCTTATGGGACATTTGAAGATGAAGTTCTGATAGTAGATGGCTTGGCCTAAAAGAAAACTCTTTGATTGAGAGTCAAAACACTACAAATCCAAACCCTAGAGAAAATGTAAACTCTGCCAGAGACACTAGTTCCTGATATGGAAATAGAAGCAGACCTGTATGAAGATTCCTGCATCAAGAAAGATGACTGATAGGGTCCTAACCTAGATTACACCGTTGTTTAAATAACCTCTAAGACAACATCATGTGTAGGAAGAAAAGACCAACGTATACCTCTCCAATGGGTAGGATGATGAGACTCTATAGTTGAGATTCAAAAATCTTAGACCAAACAACACCACCAACTGGTTGATGAAAGTCTAGACTTGGAATAAGACAAATAAGAAAAGAAAGGAACTTCTTTCTCTTCTAAAACTATGTCGAAGCCTCCTCATTTGACAAGGAAGTCTGCATGTCTGTCTGCCCAATCTAAGAAGACATAATTGAAAAGGCAAGAAACAAAGATGCTAAAGGTTCGGACACCTACTAAAGTAAGTGCTTGTCCTCTATATACCAAGGTTTTTTAAGGTTCAGGGATTGAGAAACTGCTTGGGGAGACCAACCTTCTAAGAACTATGTCAAAGTTGCCTTTGTTTGTGTCTCAGATTATGCTTAAATTTTATGTAAACCTGTAAAAGGACATGGGAGACCCATCCAGTCTGAATTTCTAGAAGGCAAATATGCGGGGGTATATGTTTGAGTTCTCTCCCAGCATTATCAATCAATACTAAGAGTGTAAAAATGTTCTGAACTATGAAATAGAGGTACCAAAGACAGACCCAATGGTCTCTGTTATCAATGGAGAAAAGGTTCGAAAATGGCCTCAAAAGTACAACTTTCGGTCCTCTCATCTTACCTCAAGATACTCTATTTTTCATAAGATTGCTATGATCAATTGACTACCGACAACACATTGGACATCAATAACAAAAAACTTCGCAACACTATTATTTCATATAGGTATGAAGAGAAAATTCAATCTAGGAAAATCGGTGTTTGAACATGTTTTGGATTATACCAAGAATTCAACTTACAAAAAAGCACTTGGATACCCCTCACTTATTTTAGGGATTCTCAAAGCCCAAAAACATGATATTGTGAACCCCATCGATATCCTGGGGCCTAAATAGATTGAGATGGCTACCAACCCTAAGTTATACTTAAGGATATCACTCAGATGTCCTTTCCTGAAGAAGAAAGGACAATCGAAAAGAGAAACTTCCAACCCTCTTAGAGTCCTGATGAGCCGCACACGTGAACCAACCTTTCACTCGATGACTACAGTTTTAGACCTTCTGGACAGGATCATCAAGTCCCATGAGAACATGTTTTCTCATCTCTATGAGCAATAAAAACTACTAGAGTTGCAACTCTAAGGAATTCAGAAACAAGGCGAAGAAATCACAACGGTGGTTGAATAACTAAAGAAGTTGATAACCCATACTTCTATCTTCTCATCTTCTGAAGGGAAAAACATTGAGGGGGAGTACATGGATCCTATCCCATCTCCTGATTTGACGCCAAATCCAGACTCTAGACCAGAGTTGACAACTGAAGTTCGGATCTCACCTGCACAGGAGACTAATCTACCGATAAAGACTACAACCCTTGCTTTTGGGGACAAGATTAGCCAGCTAGTGTTCACACCTTTGCCATCACCTCCAATAACTACCACCAGTGATCATCTAGTGTCCAAACACAATAGTGAGAAAAGCGGGGACACTGTGCCTCTGGAATTTCCATCTTCTGGATCACATGACTTCTAGATCTTCATCAAAAAATAGGGAGAAGTATGAAGTATGGAGAGGAAGAATGATAGGAAGAGGGATTATTTTGTACTTTCTAATTCCTTCCTAAAGATAGACGGTTACGTTGTAATCATGGCATTCTGATAATGAAATGGAATTCTTCATCAAGTGTCAAGTGCCTATTGTCTCTCTCTTCGCTGCATATTCTTGTTACATTCTTTGAGGGGTTTTTTTGACTAAGACATAGACTAAGGGGGAGAATGTTGGGTTTGGAATTGTCCATATCTTAGTTCTAAGGGTTTTACAAGAAGATAGCGCCTTCAGAGTTCGAGGTTGATGAAGATTTGAAGAATTAGAGGTGAAGCCCTTGGTAGGAACAAGAAGTAGTTAGGACTAAGGCAACCTTGTGCTGCAGAGACGTGCTACATATGGGAAGTTCAGACTAGAAGCAGAGCAAGCATGGGACACATGAGAGTCTGCTAGCTTAGAGGCCAAAAAACTTGGGGAGCAAGTAACCTATGGGCCTAAGATCATTTAGGCAAGCGAATGAAGATCATTTAAGAAAGTGGATAATGATCAATTCAAGAAGATCATATCATCTAAGTTATCAAACCAGAATTGGAATCAAATAAGGATTTAATTCTAAAAAGGATTCTTGTGCAGCAAGTTTCATATTTTCGCATGGTAGCTTAAAGAAAAGTTTGAATAATTCAAGGTAGGTTTGGAATCATATGAGGATAATGATAAAACCTTATCTAGTCTTCCATAATCGAATATACAATGCTATATATTTTGGACTCTAGAAGATGCTCAACACGGTTTTTAGGAGCAGAGCTTGAGAAAGAACAAGTGAAGTTCGGACATGTTGAAAGAGTGCGGAGTACAAATACTCAATTGAGGTATTGCACATTAAAAGTTTTTCACCTCTAGTGAAAGATGATGGTTATGATATTCTTCATTTTATTTTTGATGTATTATGGGAATGGGTATGCGATACAATTGAGAGGGGAATGGAGGGAGTCCATTCTAAATTCCAATATTAGTGATTAAGTGTCAAGAAGGGTTATGGGTAGAGGAGTCTTATACCACAGAAGACTAATTGTAACCTTGAGTCAGATCAATGGAAATCCTAGCATCTGGCACAGTCTCATGGATGTAGGAAATTGCTGACCCACGTAAAAAATTTTGTGTGCCTTTACTTTATTGTAATTTATTTATATCTACTCTGCACATACTAAGTCCCTAGGAGAGTTCGGACACATTGTAGCATAGTTTGAATGAAATCACAGTCCAAACATTAATTAAGGACTGTGACTTGAACTACACAATTATATATGTCAATCTCTATTTAATTAAGAGATAAATGTTTGTTTAATTATAAAAGATGCTAATTAAATCCTATTCACTTTGTATTAAAAAAAAAAAATCCTTATTCACTCTTTAGAGATGAATTTCTAAATAACAAGTCAGTTAATGGAACATGATAAGAATATGAATCCTTGTGCAATTAGACTAAAATTTCATCCTGTTAAATTGAAACTCACCGCCAAGTACCACGCCACAGTGGTATGAGCAGAAACCATTGCCGTCTCGTCAACCGCAAAAGAGCCCTCACTTATTCAAACTCAATCTCATGGATTGTTTATATTCTTCTAAATCAATGTTTTAAAATCGGTTCGGATCCAACGAAGTTATCTGCTCACGCTCACCGGCTCATCGGTGGCTCTAACCGCTGCTGAACAGGACGTAATAAATATATTATTTATATTTTATTTAAATTTTAAAATATATAATTAATAATATTTAAGATATTATTTATTTATATAAATAAAGTATTTTAAAATTTATTTTAAAAATATGTATAATGTTTAAATATGAAAACATATTAAAAATGGAAGAAACTTATTTATATAAATATATACTTAATTAGTAGTAATATATAATTTTGTTAATATCTAAAATAATTACAATGGCAGCACAGTGGTAGAGTGGTTCATTTGTAACTTCCCTTTCTCATGTTTGAATCCATAAGCCTGCAGTATTTAATTGAAATTTTTTAGTTACAGTTTCTAGTCCCTTACAAGATTTCTCTTACTTTTAGCAAAACGACGAGTTTCGATGTAAAGCATCAAAACGACGCTGCTTTAACTTGAAAAAATTTATGTGAGCGAACCTGCTCGTTCGGCCGAGAACTGCACGCTCATCCGATTCCACGGCTCAACCGCCATCAATTTTATTCGCCTGATCAAAAACGATTTTTCGATTGAACCGACGGGTTTCAGGGTCGGCCAATGGTCTGACTGGCTGATCCGATCCAATCCGGTTTTCAAAACATTGCTCTAAATCATGAAGTTCAAAGTTCTTGAATAGTGCTTTAAAATTACGAAACAATTTGAGTTTATTGTGATGTAATAATTAGCCATTCCACATAACTTAAGCGAAACTCCGTGAGTAATTTATACTCTGTTATCATGCGGAGATAGCTAAGGTATTGAAAGCCTGCGAAGTAGACCTTGATCCAAACTGGGGCCAAAGTATCAATCTAGGCAAAGGTCATATAAAGACTTGGCACTACTTCAAGAAACAACTCGCTACTTAAGAGTTATCTCTTGTTCTCTTATTTATCGCTTGATTCCTGTGCACAAGTTCGAGGCTTCTATCCTCTGCTTGATCCTTGTGAAGTGGCAATATTCACTGAACAACCAATCCCATTCTATCATCTTATCATTCACATTTCCAATACCAAAATTTCAACTTAAACCAAAATCTTTCCAAATTTGGTTCCATACTTTTAAAACCTTCTCAAATACATTATTTCACCTTAGAAACCCTAAATACCAATATCCTTAATCTAGAGAAACCCTAAATTCATGTATATTCATAAAGTATCACAAACCAATACCTTAACTTATCAAAACCCTTAAATCATCCATTACGATATGTCCTTGCATCAGTTTCACCAAGAAAATCATCAACAAGTACAAGAGCATCAAAATAATTTTTTTTGCTTGTAGCATCTATTGGTTAATGGTGAGGATGCCTTTTGAAAGATGAATCAGAATATTATTTTTAATTGATGGTTCAAGAATGAGATGTGTTGGCGTATCATTATTTACATAGTGCTTGAAAAAAATAAAATCATGAAGTGCCTCACCTGTTGACGCAGTGGATGCCACAACAAATTGTCTATCACTTTTTCTCGAGTCATATAAGTCTTCATCGGCGTAACTTATGAAAGGAGGGACTTACCTTTAGCTTAGACATCAATCAAAAGATTGAAATATTCTCTGCCGATCTAGGAGAGTCTTTAAGACTGGCATACTATCTATATATTGATAAGGTTATAAAAGAAGAATTGTGATCTTTCCGAATTATGAAAATATAAGTTATAGAAGATCTTACCTATAGGAGCCTAGTGGGAAAGGAAAAATATTTGTCCCATGTATAAGGAAGGAAATCAACCAGTGAAGGTAAACATATAAAACGACTTTGGAAGTTTATGGATTTGTCCAATATGAAAAGATCCCATATTCGTGCTTAAATGGGAGAAGAAGAGACCTTTGCAAATCATCGACTAAGCACACAAAAAGAAGGTCTTCTGGAGGAGTTGTCTTTCAAGAAAGAACAGCTGAAGGTATTACACGAAACTTTGATGTGAGCAGCACGCTTACTTCACTTGAGATAGAGTGATTAGGCACTAATGAACCCAGATGTGTATGGGAAATAAAGGGAGCTTATTTCAATGTTTCTCTATGGGATCGTTAGGAGAAGACGGGTGAGAGAAAAAGGGAGCCTTGTCTCACTTAAGTCCAACTATAACCTGATTAATAAATAGTGAAACACCTTACATCTGGGCTCAGCCCTGTGAACGTGAGTAAATTGCCGAACCGTACAACTAATCCTTGCCCCTCCGTGTGTGTGCATTATTCATTCAACCTGGCTACCTTATTACTTTGTACACTTATTAAATTCACGACCATCAGCAAAGGGTTAACCGCCAATTTATGATATGTTTGTCAGCTGGATGCAAATATTCTTAGAGCATTGCCATAACAAACAAAGCCACTATGTTTTCTAATTGGTATCGTAGCTGGTCACTCTAAGATCACGGACGCAAAATGTTTCAATCTACACTCCTAGTGCCATATGGATCTCTTGAAAGAAGGCGGATCGATTATTTGTCATCCTCTGTTGGATGGAACCATCTATGGGTACTGTAAAGCTCGCATGGGTGCATTCATCAAGTCCATGGATGAACTCGCCTAGAAAGCAGTCTTAACCGGCTGAACCCCTCCCACCAAGAAAGACGAGTCAAGAAATGAGGTACCTAAAAGTGAACTTGACTGGACAACAAAAGAAAGCAAGCAGTCATCCAACAATTGGAAGGTCCTCAACGCCATCTTTAATGGGGTAAGTCCTATATAATTCAAAAGCATTTCAGCCACTTAGTCAGCTAAAGAAGCTTGGGACATACTGTAAGTCGAGTTTGAAGGAACCACTATTGTGCACAAATCAAGAATAGATTGTTTATCTCTAAATTCAAGAATCTTCGAATGGAGTAGAATGAGACAATTAGACAATATCATACCAGAATAAGCAATATCTCAAACGAGTAATTTATTCTGGGAGAAAAGAACCCAGAAGAAATACTCATACGAAAGGTGCTTAGAATGCTGCCAAAAAGGTTTGCTTATAAGGCGATTGCCATTGGAGAAGCAAAGAACCTTGAAACCATGAAGCTTGGGGAATTGATTGGCTCACTTCATACCTTTGAAATGGAGCTTGGCAAAGATAAGAAACAGAGGAAAAGAATCGTGGCATTTCAGCTTCTTCCATGGCTCTCTTGACAAAGAACTTCAACCAAATAGCCAGAAAAATGAACAAGAGACTAAAAGGTACCTACCAAACCAAAAACACAAATTTTACCTCTAACCCTTTCATAGCTTCCTTGAAGGTAAACAAGTTTTTTGGACTCAACACTAAACTGGCAAACAAGAGTAAAGGGATTCAGTGCAGGGAATGTGAAAGCTATGGTCACATCCAGGCAAAATGTGCCAATACCCGTAAAAAAAACAAGTCCTACACAGTGACCTGGAGTGATGAAGAGTCCGAGGAACAAGAGGAGCCCTTCAAAGAAGTTATGGTTCTAGTTAGCTTATCCATAGCAGAAGACCCTCTTGTAGGTACCGCATCAAATGATGCATCATCCCCTAGGGCAAATATTGAAAGCAGTGATGATGAAGGAAATTTCAAATGAAGAGATGGTTCATTCCTATAGGGTCATGTACAAGTAATTGGTGGGGGATCTTAATGAGAATCAAGATCTACAAAGGAAAGTTTCCCTACTGAGCAACGGGAAAGTAGAACTTATCAAACAAAACAATATGCTTCAGGAGAAGGTATAATGATGGAGGCATGGCTAGGAAATGGAGTGCGGATCCGCTTGAAATCTTACTTGGACCGATGACATGAGCTAAAGCAAAGAGATTCAAAGAAACCCTTAATGTTTTAATTCGAGATGCCCAAGTGGAAGAAGCTAATGTGTTCAACTCCAAAGAAGAAACAAAGCTAGTCCACGTCAAGAAAGTAAATCCGGAATTGGACCAAGAGTTAAGGAGTTTTTGTAACACCCCAAATTATACCCTAACGATTTTATAACATGTTTAGGGTATAATAAAAGTAAAAGTATATTTTTCCGGAATAAAATAAAGATAAAAAGAAAATAAGCAAGAACTTGGAACAATATAAAGTTAAGGTGTCAATAATTACTAGTCTAGACCCATACTGCACTAATAAGTTCATATGCCAAAGTAGATTGATAAATTGAATTGAGAATAAAAATGAAATCGAGGACCAAATAGAAATAAAAAGAGATATTACAAAATCAAATAAGGAAAGAAAAAATTGTGGAAGAGACAAGGCTTGAAGGTGAGGAGGAAGTTTCTCCTTTGACTGATTTGGTCAAGGAGTACTCACAAAAGAGAGAAAAAGTAAATAAAAAGTGGATAAGATCAATATGATAAGACCAAACAAATATTTTATTTCGTCTTCGAGAAAGAGAGAGCAAAAACTAGAGAAGAAGGACAAGAAGAAGAGAAGAAGAAGAGAGAAGTGAAGAAGAAAGAAGGAGACCTACAGGTATGGAATGCTGATTTTGTATAGAAAAGTATGGAACTTGTTAAGTTATGTATGGAAGTCTAGTGTTTTGTATGGATTATAGTATGGAACAAAGATGGTATTTGTCTAGTTTTTAAGATAGAAAGTATGTATACATGGTCAAAACCCTCTATTTTGTGTATGATTTGGGTTTAGAAACTCCCAAAATCATTTGTTGTTAGGGTTGAGTTGAGAAGAGCTCTAAGGCTCCTATATATGTGTTTCGGGAAAGGTCTGGTTGCAATTTGAACCAAGAAAATTTCCCTATTTTGGTCATATGCATTAGTCGACCTAGAATGCTTCTTGGGTAAGAAATAAAGTGGAATTTTAAAATAGTCCTTCTGTACTGTGTACCCACATCAATGAAATTGATGTTAGGATTTTGAATTTCAATCTGACCCCTGTAGACTAAAGTTATGGTCCTTACCGAGGTCAGTCAGCTCGCCAAGTCGTCACTGGCCGGGTTTGACTACATATGTCTCCAACTTCGAAAGGTCATATCCTTCGTCCGAACTCCGTTTCGGTGCGTTCATGACTCCTATGGAAAGAACATTGAGCTTCAAGATTCCCATTCATATGACTTGAGGATAGAGGTGTACCTGAGCCTATCCAGTCAGCCATCTCGCCGCTGTAGGTTAGCTCTACCGGGTGTGACTAATGCAGACCTCCCAACTCTAAGGTCATAACTCCTTCGGGTCCGAATCTTGTTTTGGGTGTTCTAGACCTTCTATGGATTCATTGAGTCAATAACTATTCATATACTTGTGAATGATAGGTGTCACCGAAGCTCGCCGTGTCAAAGTCACGCACAGGTGACTACGTGTGACCTCCAACTTCGGAAGGTCATAACTCCTTCGTCTGAACTCCGTTTCAGGTGTTCTTGGACTCTATGGAAAGCCCATTGAGTCAAGATTCAATTCATATTCTTGTAGAGGACAGTAGGTGTTAGCCAAGTCGTCAGGTCAGGCTGGGGCTAGGCTAAGTCGTGCCACTGCCAGTTTGAGTACGTATGACTCCAACTGAAGGTCATAACTCCTTCGGGTCCGAACTCCGCTTTGGGTGTCTCTGACTTGCGGCGGAAATCTCATTGAGTCAAGAATCTATCCATATATAGCTTGATAAAAATTTGAACTACACGTTCAGAACATGAAAAATAGTAGGCCTCTATAGGTAATATAGTAAGTCTCGAAACATATAATTGTAGGATCGCTTAAGGCCGAGCATTGAATGATGGCACCTTTGTTACGGGTAAGTGCACTATAGTACTGTACTCTCTGATAGTAAGCCAGCACATTTAGTACTTCGGTACTCTCTATCAGTGCAACGTACTTCGCCGCTAAGTTTTCGTACCGCTTTTTGTGCTACGACACCATTATCGCATCATAGTACCTTCTCGGTACCTATCAGGTCGTGTCCTACTCATTTATTATTATCGGGTTTAAGTAGTCGTCAGCTTATATGATAAGTGACTAAGTAAGAATGTACAAACAATGTACATCGTTTGCTCAAAGTACCTACTGCACTCTATATAAGTGTTGAGTTTGAAACTCGCCGCACCCCATCCTCCGTAGTACAAGTATAAGCTCAGTAGAACAAGTATAAGACAGATTGAAGTACAAGTATGTGTATAAGCTCTGTAACTCCTGTAGGAGATCTGAACAAGTATAAGATAGATAGAAGTACAAGTACGTGTATAAGCACCTCTGTATAGGTATAAGCTTTGTAACTCCTGAAGTGGAGATCCGAACAAGGCAAGATGATAGAAGCATAAGTACGTATGCAATTCCTCCCAGATAGGTATAAGCTCAGAATCAGGGAGATCTGAACAAGTATAAGATAGATAGAAGTGCAGTACGTGTATAAATACCAGATAGGTATATAAATCTCCGAATTCCTACTGAGATCCGAAATGCAAGTATAAGATAGATAGAATTACAAGTACGTGTGCAAGTACCGTATAGTATGTTCTCAGAACTCTACTTTAGATCTAACAAGTATGTTTGATATATATAAAGCCAACATGTATATGTCGGTTATATTTGATGATATGTAACAGGTGACAAGTACATGTTGATATGAACAAGAAGAAAAATAAATGACCTTAAATGAACCATGATATGATAAGAAGTATAAGATTATAGTTCAAAATTATATGTAATGGAACATATATAAGCATGGGCGCGACAAGTATAGAATATGACATAAGTAAGGCGATATGTTATAGCGAAGCGTAAATGCGTAAAGTGAGATTTGAGACAGAAAATGCAAAGATAAGAATAAATGATTGTATATCATGCTATGATTACCGAACGACAATAATTATTCCGAATATGAGATATATAATCGAACATAAAATACACATTGATCGCCCGCGAACCCGGTAGAGGGATAGATGGGCATGCATATTAGGAAACAAGTCCAGAGTATCGATCTGGCCTGCTTTTAATACATAAAGGCCTTCTGGTTCTTATAGATGGTCATTGTCTCGTACAATGATAACAACACCTTCAAGCCCTTATAGATGGTCATTGTCTCAAGAATGTAAGGATAATGCCGCTTTCAAGTTCTTATAGACTACTCATTAAGATTGAGTACAGGCCTTTTAGGCCCTTATAGTTTTTATTCGCTTCTAAGGTTGCGCATATGAAACAGTAAAGAAAAATATATATATGCAAATGAAATAAAGAATATATGACATAATATGAGAAGCATAGCATTGCTATGTGATGACAAGTATACAAGTACAAGAAGTAAAGTGTCAATGACATGAAATGTATATGATTGATAAAGTATATGAAAAGCATATGAAAGTACAGTACATGAAAATCATAGGAAAGTATAGTATATGAAAATTACAAGATGAAAATATAGGGAAGTACAAGAATATAGATGAAAGTATATGACAAAATATGCAAGTACATGAAATCACATTGCTACTGAATGACAAATAGGACGAGATTCTCTCTTGAATATGTCGTGAATGTCAATTCTATAGTCAAAGTGAATCATACCATTAAATGTGAAATCCCATTGCTACTAAATGACAGACATGACGAGATTCCCTCTTGAATCTGTCATGAATATTGTCAATTCTATAGTCAAAGTGAACCATACTATTAAATGCGAAATCACATTGCTGGTTTAAATGATAGACGTGATGGGATTCCTCTGACCTATCATGATACAATTTGTTAGTCAAGTGAACCATACTACTAAATGCGAAATCACATTGTTACCAATGACAACAGATAAGGAAAGTCCTCTGACTTGGCTTTCAGAATGCCAATTCTAGTCGTGAGGAAAACACAAATGCAAAGTATATGACAATAGCAAGATTATATAAGAAAGGTGGTGAAAAACTATAGTATATGGAAGCACACAGTATATAAACCCATGGCTTATATGATATGATAGTAAAGTATAAGCTCTACACTCCTAAGGGAGATACAAAAAAAAAAAGGTGTGATAGAAAATTCACATAATCTAAAAAGTAATGAAGATAAGTAAAGAATGGTTATAGAATGAATATGGAATAGTGCAAAGTATATAAATGCAATGGCGTAAAGTATAGATAGAAGATATGCCAAAGACATAGAACATGTAACGAAAAGATTGACATGCAATAGAATGTAAAGATGATAAGTAATAAAATTTATATGAATATGCAAGGTTACATGAAATGCATATGTATAAGCTTGACGGTCATCATTAGTGGTTGTCTATGCTTGAGGTTCCCACTAAGCGTAAAGCTTAGCACGGATGTTCAATCCGTGTAGGTACTAAAGAGGAGGCAAGAGGGACAGATATCTCCCACACAAAGATTTTAGCCATCTTAGAGATAAGCGCCACCAAAGATCGCCTTAAGGACCCTCGATGTTTGGATTAGACATGGCGAAGGCGTTTGTATAAGTAAATGGGACTCAAAGATATGTGCAGGTGATTTGATGTGACAACACTGTGGTAGTTATTTTGTATGTGTAAATGATTTTTGTTATTACATAAATTGTTTATATAGGAATTAGGCCCATAACCCACAGGTACAAGTTCAACTTTGAGAAAGAACATATCAATGAGTCCCAATATATAGTCTCGTACCCCGGACTCAGTTTGGATCTGCCATTCTGGTTGGACCGGGATTCGAGCGTGACAGTTTTTTACTTGGTCCCTAGGTTGATTTGTTGTTGATTTGCTACTGATTTTTTGTTGATTTGCTACTGATATGTTGTTGATTTGTTGTTGATTTGAATACCAAGTCTTATCCTAGATTATCTAGTTTCCTTTCCTTATGGCTGTTTAGGGTGTGCGTAGCTCAGGAAAATAAGTTACCTTCCTTTCTTGTTTTGGCTGAATATTCTTATTTCCTTTATGGCCGAATTTTTAGTATTTTGTTCTTCTTGTTTTTGGCCTATTTATGATCGTGTTATCTTTGATTTCATCATATTACATCATTGATAAAAATTGAGAGTTAAATTTCTCGTTGGTTCTTGAAAGAATTCTTTGAACTTATCAATTATTTTGTGGCGTTCATCAAATACTTATCAATCGGATCCCCATCACTAATTGTAGCGTCTTCTTATACCAAGGTTCTTTCTTCGTTATAAGTGACGGGTCAAGGTCATCCATCCAAGCCGAAACCTAGAGTGGTTCTTCCGAGGTTAATTTGATCGTAGGCCTCATCACAAATTGGAGTGGTTCGTATCATTTGGTATTAGAGCAACATGTTCTATTTTATGGTTTGCCTATCTTTTACTATTTTGTCCTAACTCAACCTAGTCACCATTTTCACCCGTTCAACCTAAATTCCATTCCACCTCTAATTCCATTCACAACCTAATTTCTGCTTCACCCCAAGTTTGATTTCCTCATTCTTGATCTAATATAATTTCTGAATTCCCTTATATTGAACCTTGCATCCTAAGTTACAAATAAAAAAAAAAACGGATAAAGGAAAAAAAAATGGTAAAGGATTCGATAGGCGAAAAAAAAAAGAGTTTGGATTCCGAGTAAAAAAAATTGTTGCCTATAAGTTTATCATCATCCTAGTTGCTGGAAAATCAAGTCACAACCATAGTAAATAAAAAATAAAAAATCGGCAAAAATTGAGAATTTTAGTGACCATTTTGTTAGTGACCCTAACTTTTGTTGCTTTAGCAAGGCTTGATTTTGGTAAAACGCCACCAACCTACCCTTTGATAGGTTTTCGATTGAATTTTGCAGAAAAATAAAATTGATTTGTTTGATAAGTTCCAAAAGAAGCAAAGAGAAATTGTGAGTGGAAAAAGGTAAGAGTGGTAAGGACATTCGAGTGAGTATAAGGCAAATAAATTTTGTATGAAAACACATGTGAACTGAGTGAATCATTCATTCAGTGAAAACATGTTAGGGAGCGATTTGCGAGGTCTTTTTTTTTTTTTTTTTTAACCTCTGTTTTGCAGCAATATGTCAAACAACAGCACATCCGAAGGTGTGACGGGAGGAATTGACACGAAGTTCATTATGGAGGCCTTAACTAACGAAGTAAAGAGAATGTTTAGGGCTGAGTTGGAACAATTCCATGAGATAGTAGAGCAAAGCTTGGAGCAACAATGAAACCCTCCAACAGGATGTAGAAGAGAGAAGCTTCCAAGAAGAGGGGTGCGGTTAGAAGAAAAAGAGTATGAAGGGGGTGGTTTTGAGGATGAGATTGATTGTGATTCAGTTGTTAGTGGTAGAAGGTATGGGGGAAGACTTAGAGAAGCTAGGAATCAAGAAGATAATAATTTAGGTAGCATTAAGATGAAGATTGCATTGTTCCAAGGAAAGAATGACCCCGAGGCATATCTTGAGTGGGAGAAAAATGTGGAGTTGGTTTTCGATTGTTACAATTACTCCGAAAATAAGAAGGTGAAGCTTGGTGCCATAGAATTCTCGAATTATGCCATAGTGTGGTGGGACCAACTAGTGTTGAATAAGAAAATGAATAAGGAACCACTGATGGAGACATGGGAAGAGATGAAAAGAGTGATGTGGAAGCGGTTTGTCCTAACATACTAATAACGGAAGTTATACAACAAGTTGTACAACCCAAGGCAAGGCAACCGTTGTAAAACCCTGGAAAATTCAAATTTTCTGAAAAATGGTAAAATGGTAATTTCGGTCAAAATCCGAAATTTTTCTAGATCTCGGATGATGAAACTGACCGGGAATTGTATCGCCGAATCTAGCTACTCATCGCCGACTTCCATCAAATTCCGAGACAATAAATTAATGCTGAGGCACCGTGTCGGGTGCCATAAACCGGTTCGTAGAGATATGTGATGTGACAAAGTCACCTACTACATGTACTCATGTGACACATGCTGCATGATTAGAAAGAAATGATGAAATTAATGGCTTAGATTGTCATGTGTCGTTCAAGACAAAAATGACAATATGGGAATTATTGAAATGTTAAACAAGATAATATTGTAATATAATAGCTCATTTGGAACACAAAACCCAAGAATGAGGGCTGGTTTCAGAATCTAGAAAGAGAAAGTGTGACTTCTCTCTAGATTTCCCCGCCGTCGACTGGCCGGTTCCGCTTTCGCCAAGAAGTAAAGTTGTTCTGCTACGAGGGCTATGCGTGGACACTCGATTGTAACGTTTCAAAATACTCCTAGAATTTTATAATAATTTTATTATATATTCTAGGTATGAATTGAGCCAAAACTTTAGTTTTTTCCTTGGTAAAATTGATAAATTCACAAATTTGTGAAATGTAAATTTAGTAGAAACCCGAAAATTGTGGCACTAGAACAAGGATATAATTAGAATTGCCATAAGGGATATAAGTAAAAATCATAAAAGGAGTAGAGAGATGGGCCACAATAAATTAACCAAGTTGATTTGCAAAATTAAAAGAGCGAAGGATTTAATTGCACAGGTGAGAAGAATGGACTATGTGCTAGAGAGATAAAACCAAAATTTCATATTTTGGTCTCAAATTGCCCTAGCAAACCGTAGGGAGTAGTTAAACATGAGAGCAGAAAGGTGAGAAGAAAGAGGGAAGAAGAGAAGAGGGAGGCTAAGGCTATCGCACCAGTATGTTTTTAAGGCCTTTGAATCATGGGTATTTGGATTCTTAAAGTTTGGTATGGAGATTAGTTCTTTAGTCTGTTTGTGTGGAAAGGTCAGCATAAACCCTAAATTGTTGAGGTTATGTGGGTAAACCCCAAATGGTAGAAAATAAAACATGGAATCATCAAATTATACATGATGTTTAGAAGAATCGATATCTTGGTGAATTCATAGGATTTTTAACCTAGGGTTTTGTGGTATGAGGTTCCAACCACCACAGCAAGTGTTTGTTGCTTGACAGATTTCCATGATGATTTTTGAGGAATTAAGGTTCGGAAGTTATATAAGGAGAATTGTATCGTGCTGCAAAAGGAAGCAAATCTCGATACTTCGAACATGTACCCCAAGATAGGTATTGCGTACTCGTGAATTTAATTAGAGGCCAACATGTAACAAGATAGTCCAATATGTACCGGGTATATGCCAATGTAATGTTATGTACCTGTGACAGTCCAAGGCGTACTCCGTATACGGAGCCTAAATGCAATGACGTAGTTTTACAAGATTTAAGCCTAAATTCATACACCGTTAGTATAGGAACCCTAAGAAATGAATAATAGGGGTTCGAATAAGAATGAGATTAAGTCAAAAACGTACCGTAAGAGTGAAAAATTTGTATTTGACTAGGTGCGGGTGAAGACGACAACCTGACCTAGGATTGATATCGAAAAGGAAAAAGGAATCGATAATTGGTTTGTTCTATACCCGTTCTTTATTCTTTGTTTGTTCTCTAATTGTTCTTTATTCCAGTTTGTTCTATACCCGTTCTTTATTCTTTGTTTGTTCTCTAATTGTTCTTTCCAATGAAATTATACTTGTTCTTATTCTCATATTATTTCTATTTATAAATATACATATATATCGATTCGAATGGATTAGTATTTGAAGTGTTTACAAATATCTGCATGTACGCTGTATTTGAGCTTACAAGCAAATTTATTGCATAAAAGAAAAATTGATTTGAACGTATTATTGAGCGACCAACATGGATGATTCATCAACTCGAATTTGTCGCGAAGCGTAACCGTATTTGTCTAACGCGAACGCTATTGCTACCGACGATTACGTGACATGATCTGTCAACCGGAATTGGTCGTGAATGCTGACTTCATAGTCATATGTGAGACGGTAATATTGACTTCAAATCACATCAAGCATCGGTCGATGATGATGTGATCCATCAACCTAACTGGCCATGAATGTCGACTCTATAGTCATATGTGAGACGAATATTAATGAAACCACATTGCTACCGCACGACAAATGTGACAGATTCACTAACTGAATTCTGGCTGTGGATGTGTCAATTTATAGCCATATGTGGAATCACAAACCGAAAAATGAAACGATGGTATTGAAAAGTGTATTTGTATAAGTATCTTTACATTACACTGATATTGTATAAAGGCATTATTTTGATAAATGCATGATTTATATGAACGAAAATGGAATACAGAACTGTATAGAACCACTAAGCATGAAAATGCTTAGCATATTGTTTTTATCACGCGCAGTACCGGAAAGTGATGTATATAGACATTGAAGCAAGACCAAGATCGCCAGGAGCTCGTGAGTCATAGAGAAGGAATTGCGAGTATAAGCCAGCTACATGCATTACTCCATTTTCTTTAACATTGACATTTTGTAAAACAGCTTTGAACTCGAATCGCTATTTTGTAAAGACATTTTGTTAAATGTAAATCGTTATGAATCTTGTTAATTGTAAATGTTTATAGGCTTGCCCAAATGAAATGCTTCCGCGAATACAAATCTGAAAATGAATAATACAAGCCAAATGTTTTACTAAGATAATTGAAATTGTCTGAGTAAACCGGGCCCGCTGATTCACCAATCGGTCAAGTCGATTCGTCGCGACATGGAAAACTAAAAACAATAAAACGATAACTAAAGGATTTGATTAATATTCACCGGCGCCCCCGCCGTTCGGATCCGCCAACCGGCCGCCGCCTCAGTTTACACCCATTTTGTGGAGTTCCGACACAACTCCAAGCGGTAGGATCTTTCTCCACTTCGTTTATTCTTGGCTAAGGGCCATTTTATTATGGACGGGAATTGCTTCTAGGCCTGTAAGTAAACGGTTATCGGTCTCAAAAGCTTTGAACCGAGGAGGAAATCTCTAAATTAGGAGTCATGAATGAAGGCACCCGAGGGTTTCACTGTTCACGTGAGATGTTGTGTGATTTTTGTGTTGCTTGAGTGATTCAAAATGAATTGCTTGTATTTTGCTACTCTGATCCATGTGAGCTAATTTTGTGCGTTGATGAATTTAATAACATGAATTGTGTGGAATTACTTATGTTAATATATACATATTTTATATATTAGCATGAGTTTTTGGATTGGTATTAATATATTCCACAGTAATTCGCAGCACCCTAGAATATTAGGAGTGAGTGCATGACATGAAAGAAAATAAAAAGGAAAATTGTTTGTGAAAGCAATTTCGACGAAAGATTTTCCGGAGAATTGTGTTGGGAGATTGTCCAACACCACGCTTGAGGGGCCCATGAATTGCTTCTGAAGGTTATCCAGCAGATTCAAGTTTTAGGGTGGAAACAATATGTTTATCTAATTCGTAGAGTAAGTTTTCAAGAACAAAAATCTTTTGTTTTGAAAACCGTGATTTTACTCGCACGCATGAAGAGAGCCGTTGAGGACTCGAGACATGGGATCGGGTATGTAGACATTCAAGAAGGACTGCGCTTGTTTGAGTGATTGTTTTCCATGGCATAGTACTAGGTGGGAGCAAACTCGCGAGGAACATCACCACGGCATTACTCACCCCGCCGGTGGAGCTATTTCGTACAAAGAGCGATCGGGAAGGCGACACTCATTGTGAGGCCGCTTTGAGAAGAAAAACCGACATGTGGCTTTGATTATTGATTGTGTGAAACATGTATTAAATTTTAATTTTAATATATGTTTAGGTTAAAGAGTGATGTATCAACTCTTGAACTATTGGTATAGTAGTTGATATAAGAATTTTGATGAGTATTAATGTTTCAGCCTATGGTCATTTTACTCATTTTAATTGTATATGGACTCAGCCAGATCGCTTGTTAATTGTCACAGTTTCAGACTCGGGCAGGTTCCCCCGTACAGCGAGACTACCCGGGATGCCAGGAGTGGTGTCGGGTTATCCATCCACGAGTATTCCGGGTTGACAAGTTGTCACGCATCCCCAGTTTTGGGGCTCATTGCTTGGTATCGCAGTTTAGGTAAACGATTACCTAGTGCTCAGTCTGGGGTATCCTGCTAAGTTTATCCCGATACCGCCTTCACAAATTTCATTAGAAGATAGGCATACAACTACCTAGAGTTTCAGGAGTTGCTCAGCCATATCGAAGTTGTAGAGCACCACAACTTGATGTGGCTCGATGATTAGAGTTTAGGTATGTGATTAACTAGGTGGTCACGGGACAGGATTAGAACACTGTATGTATGGTGTTTTATATGTGAATGGTGTGCATAACATGAGTTGTTGTGTATGAATTGTGTGTGGTATGTTGTGTGAACAAAACAGAATAGCACATAGGAAAAAAATATATATGTTTAAATACTAGGTTAGCGTGGAGAAAAGTTATTGAGAAATTTCGACAAAATAAATTAATTAAATGAAAAAATTGTGTATAAGAAATTTTTCCTCGAGGTTTTGATGCTGTATAAACTAGAAAGAAAAATTTTAATGAATTTATTTTGTTCTACTGAAAATGAAAAAATTTATGGTCTTCCCAAAGAAGGAACAAATGAAAAAAAAATGATGGAAAAAACAAATGTTGTAAGCAATAGATCACATCGCCATTTTGAGTCAGAGTGACGATATATATGTTTCCGTATTGTGACACAAAGATAGGCGCGCAGTTAGGCCACGAGACGACCACAAAGACGACTCATCATGGCCAATGACATACCAGAGGCTCGTGGATACCGGGCTCATACAAGAAGGCGAGCAAATACGCCACAAGAAGGGTCCGCCGCCGGTGAGTGTCACAATACAAAATTCGAATCATGGTCGGGCGACCTTTTGGGTTGCGACATATGAGCGGCAAGCAGCCATGATATCGATAGCCGCAGGGCGCCAAGAATATGGAGTGCCGCGACATCGGCACCAGGCGCTGACATGGTGTACGCGCGCGATGGTATGACTTGAGTCGCTGATACAAAAAATTGTATCGGTGGACCGAGGGCGAAGGCGCTGAAAGTCGCTATTAATTCCGCTACCCGTGAAAGCACATGTGCGCGAACAACACGACCACGGCGTCTTACCGGGTGCAAGCCTCGCGACATCGGGCACTTGCTCCACGATGCATCACAGTGCCCGCCACGATACGGTATTAGGGCGCTGCCAGACGCCCGAGGCCACTGACATCGTCTGGCCTCAAATACTTAAGCAGGCGCGCATCCGTGGTCTCACAGGTGTACCCCGTGTACCCAACCCGCTGATCAGACACTATTTTGAGTCACTGTTGGGACACTGTTCATCAGCATTGTTCACGAGGTTTTCACAAAAAAAAAAATAAAATAAAATAAAATAAAATAAATTTTTTTTGTTAAATATGATTTAATATATGAACTTATTGCTTCAGACACTATGAATGCATGGACATAGTGTATAGAAATTCTTCAGATGTGAATAGTGCTCCGAGGTCGGTTTATACCTTAGAGATGCCAGATCGCTTGTGATAGAGTCAGTTTAGAGGTTGAGGTTGTAACGCCCAAAATACCCTATGAATATTTTGATAAAACGGTTATATATTCCTCGGTATAAATGAGTCATCTTCGGGGCATTCTGAATTGTTAAATTAATATTGAATAAATGATTATATGGCTAAAAGTCAAAGGAAAATATTATATGCTAAATGAAAATTGATTGAACCCGGAAATAAACCCAAGTGAAAAAGGGAAAATGTGGAAATTTGTAAAATGAGGACCTAAGGGTCAAATGATATCTTAAACGCTAATGTGAAATAAATGATAAATGATAAGGAAAGTGAAATAAAGAGTTAGAATGTCAAAAATGGAAAATTGGATTTATTGAGTGGCCAAACAAGGCCTTATGAAGATTAGGTGACTTAAGACAAAAATGAAAAAAAATGAGAAATGGGTGTGTAGGCAAACATGGCCTTACACTTGTAAAGGATTTCAAAAGACCAAACTCGGGTCTTAGGTGCTCATTTTGAGCCATCCCGCTTTTTGAGAAGCAAAGAGAGGAAAATGGAGAAGAGCTAGGGTTTGCAAGAGATCAAGTTCTGGTTGGTTTTATTTCAATTCTTGCTCCAGAGATTCAATTAATTCTGGAAGAGGCTATGTAAGAAAATCAAACCCTAATCCCATTCAGATTTTCGATTTGGGGAAAAAGCCCCTATCTAGAGAAAAGGGTTTTCATTGATTCTAAAACCACCTTGAGTTGTTTTGGTGATTCCAGCAGATTTTGATATGGGATGGATTGAGAAGGTTTGTGGAAGAAAATGGAAGAAAATGCAAAATCCAACGCTTTCCGGTGGCCCAGATAGTACCATATCAAAAAAGAAACAAGATCATGGTGTAGGGTATGGAAACTTATTCACTCAAACCGGTACCTGACCATTGAAAATAGAACTGGTAACGTACCAAATAAAAGTGGTACCTGCATCACTACTTCTAGCAACCCTATTTGTGCATATTTTTGCACTGTTAAGTCCCGTATTAGTATACCGATTGTTAGGGACCCTAAGAAATGATTAATGGGGGTTCAAATAAGGATAGAACTAAGTGAAAAACGTACCGTGCCTCGGCGAGTTCGTCTTTGGGTAGACTTAGTGTCTTAACCCAAAACCGCAAACAAAGATAAATTGTCATTCACTAAAAATATGATAATTGTTTATCCACTAAGAGTGGCATGATTGTTATTGACTAGGGACGGGTGATGATCGCCTAACCTAGGATCGAGATCGAAGAGAAGGAAACTAGATCCATAATCCCATTGTTCTTTGACTTGGCTCTGCTTTCAAGTATTTTGTAGTTTACTACAACTATGAAATGAGTACATGAATGAGTATGAAATGAGTACATGAATGAGTATATGAAAATGAGTACGTGAATGAGTATATGTAATAAGTGTAAGATAGATTGAGTGTATTCTTTGAAAAGATGGGCTTAAAGTGGCCAGTGGAATGAAATTTATATTTGAAACCGAAATGAATTAAAATGAGGTATTGAATGAAATCAAGCTCGACGATGCACCAATCTAAGATCCGCTACAAAGGCACTCAAATTATCCAACACGTCCCACTTGGCGGATGCATAAATCGCATCCGCTATGATGGCGCATGGAATTTAAGTGATACCACATGTCGGGTGCACCAACCAGAATCCATCATGATGGGAGACTAAATTAAATGTGTACACATTACCGAATTTAGATAATAAGCATTGATTCATCAAACTGAATTATAAATGAATTGAATAGTCAGCGAAATAACCAACATTGATGAGTGTAAATGGATTTTTATGTATATGCTAAATCTCATAAATCTGAATTTAATGAATTATTGCATTGAAAATGCATGTTATATGATAAATGATTTAAAAATGAAAGCATGCAAAAATGAATAAAGTGATGAGTATATGTTACGATATAATAGGTATGGTTGATGTTAAATGCATAAATAAGTTAAATTGGAATATTGAAATAGAATTAGAGTAGGAACCACTAAGCATGAAAAATGTTTGAAGGAGAAGTTTTATCTATGAGCGTATCGTAGTAGCAAAAAAAGGCAAAGATCAAGAAGCCGTAGTCATAGAAGAGAGTAACGGCGTATAAACAGGCACTGGCCATTTGCATATCATTTCTTTTGAACAAGTGGGTATTTGTAAAATAAAAAGCGGCTAAAACTCCTCGAACCTTGATTTTGTATATCATTCCGGTGCTGCATGAATGCCTTCTTTGTAAATGTATTTTGTTAAATGTTTATGGGCCACTAATTGCATTTGAATTTGTAAATGATTATGGGTCATGCCCTAAACTAAAACCGCCTCGCAACGGTAAATGACATAATAAAATGTTTGATAAGATAAATGAAAACGTAGGAGTAAACCAGCTCGTTCTATCCACACTCGTCTGTGGATCTGTGTCGCGACATTTTTGAAAAAGAAAATTTAATAACACAAAAAATAAAAGAAATAAACCGAGTGTCCCCGGGTTTCGGTTTGGACTCGCCGATCGGGTCGGACTGGGCTTGGGGGTCGCTACACTTTAGTGGTATCAGAGCCTAGGTTTAGGCGTTTCTAGAAAAAAGGGCCCTAAACAATTTAAAAAAAAAAGAATTTTGAAAATGGTATTTGACATACATTGCACGGAAGTATGCTGGATGATATGAATTTAATGTGATCTCGTGGATCTTACAGCATGGATGGTTCAAAAATTCCATGTAATTGGCGTGACTGCGGAAATCGTCTGAATAGTCCTCGTTAGTGGTCGGTGGACAAGCATCTCATGCTCCACCAACGAATGAACCGAAACAAGTGGTAGGAGGTACTATGGGTATCCTCCAACAGTTAGCTCAGGCCTTGCAAAGAGTCGGGCAACTAGCTGCAATTGCTACGTAGCGATCAACCATTGAAAGAATGACAAGGTAATTTAATCGTAGATTTTCCGAAAGTAGAAAGAGGATGAGCCTTCTATGGCAGAAAATTGGCTCGAGAGAACCGAGCGAATGCTTATGCAAATGCATTGCATAACTGAAGAGAAGTTGGAATGTGCGACCTCATTACTATAAGATTAGGCTTACCAGTGGTGGGTTTCCGTGACCAGGACTGCACCACCAGAGAGGGTTTCATGGAGGTTCTTCTTGGACGAGTTCAAGAAGTACGCAAGCCGGTATCTATTTAAAACAATATGCGCGAGACTTTCTATAATGCAAAACAAAGGCAATTAAGTGTAACCGAATATTTGAGAGAATTTATACCTGAGCAAGTAGTTCCCGAGATGCTAGTGAGCCGAAGAAGAGAGAAGTGTCGTAGTTTGAAGATCTGCCTAAGTGACCACATCTGCTCATGTCACAAGATTTTGCCATGATGATTTCCAAAATCACAACATGTGCTCAAATGTGGAATCCAGTAAAGAAAGAGGAAAATGCAGTGAAAAGATAGAAGATAGGAAAGAAAATCCGTTAGGTCAAGCGTCTATCAACAAAGAAAGTGAAGATCTAAGGGACCACAGTGGTCCCGCATGCCATACCGTGCCACCCAGTAGAGATTATTCTGACCGGCGCTGGCTTTACTGCAAGGTAAACAAGGAGGTGCCTCAGATAGCATTTTCTCGTTGTTCCCATTGTGAAGAAAGCATAAGGAGATTGTTGGAGATTGATCGGTGCTTGCTAAGTCGTGGATCCAAGGAGCACAAAATACGAGAGGTATTGACGGCATCGTCTTTTCACAATACCAAACTGTGCAATGTTTCATCACCAGCAAGGCAATAAAAGTATTGCATCACCGAGTGTTCCGAGAAGAATGACATGACTCGGCTAAAGTATGGTCGAGCCCTCTAGAGCATATGCAATGAAAGTATGGAAGATACCCGCTGACCCCGGGATGTGATAGTCGGTAATTTTACTATCTTGATACTATCAGGCATGCATTGAGACCGGTTAAACTCCATTCATATGTGTACGACATACCCAACTTGGGAAATTTATAAGAGGAGTGAAACTGAGTATGACATCTTGCGTGACGAACTCCGTTTCTGACATAGTGTTATTGTGGAATAGCATATAGAGATTGTCCATCGTAATAAAAGAGAATGTGAATTTCGAGACTTGATGTAGTTATCCTTCAGAATTTGATGGATATTGGGATGGATCGCCGTTCCGACACCGAGCGATGAAGGTCGATTATAGAATAAAGAGTTGTTTTAAGGACACCGAATGACAATAAGGTTATTTTCATCTACAGTCAATCACTCTCTAATGTAATATCCGCGAACCGCCGCGAGAAAAAGGCAGAAAGGATGGTTTCCACGGTAGTTTAAGTGTGATTGATATAGTAAAGCGAGGCCCAGTGTATCCAATATCCCTGTCATAGTGACTCCCGCATGTGTTCTAAGAGTTGCCGTGGATTGCCTCCATGTAGAGACTGAGTTTCCATATCGACGCATAGAACGCCCAATTGCAGCTAAAGGAGCTGAAATTGCAATTGCAAAACCTAGAAAAAGTTGGTTTATTTTACCAAGTGTATCACCATGGGGAGCTCCGTGTTTTCGTTTTAAGAAGAAAGATGGTACACTTTACTATGTATTGATTATATAATTGAACAAGTCGAGCGTAAAGAATAAGATCTACCTAGAATTGATGATTTGTTCGACTATCTGAAAGGTGCAAGTATCTTTCGGTGATTGACTTGCGTATCCGGGTATCATCGCTAAAAAATTAAAGATGCCAATGTGCATAAGACTATGTTTAGAACGCCAAGTATGACATTATGAGTTCCCTTGTAAATGTCGCTTGGTTCGATAAATGCAATCGGATTTACATTCATAGACTTAATGAATCGCGGTTTTCCGACCGCACGCGGATCAATTTAATGTGAGTGTTCATACTTGACATTCTTGCGGCATTCAAAAGATCAGAAAATCACGCACACCTTCTGCAGTGTTGTGAGACTTTAAGAAAAGAGAATTTGTGGCGAAACCGAGCAAGTGTGAGTTTTCGTTAGATTTAAGTGTCCTTTCGCACATTAGAGTCAGAAAAGAAGGAACTGAAAGTGGATCCAAAGAAGATAGAAGTGGTTGTCGAATGAAGCCACCAAGAAATGTTACGTATGCGAGTTGCTTCGTGACTAGCTGTGTTACTACAGATTCACATGGTTTTCTATTATCGCAACCCCGACGACAGAGGCATCTTAAAAATGTAAAGTATGAATGAGTGAAAATTGTCAAAGAAGTTTTGAAAAGTTAAAAAAGCACTTAACTGAGGCCTGCTTATTTAGCCAACTCACAGAAAGAATATGTGATCTTTAGTGATGCTTCACTAAATGGATTTGGATGTGTCCTAATGCAAGAGGGTAAAGTGGTAGCCTATGCTTCAAGACAATTGAAGCCACATGAAAAGAACTACCCCACGCATGATTTGGAATTGGCCGCAATTATATTTTGGCGCTGAGGCCTTGGAGACATGGCTTGTATGGAGAAAAGTGCCTATTTACACCGATCATAAGAGCCTAAGTATTTGCCTCAACGAGAGCTTAACTCAGAGACAAACGGAGATATGGATGGAATTGATAAAAGATTATGACTGTGTGACTGATTATCATTCGAAAGGCCAAATGTAGTGGCCGACTTTGAGAAAGCAGACGCACAAACGCTCGAGCTAAGCAAATGCCCATTTGTCGCCATCGTACGATGGCACAAGAGGCGCACTGAGGCTAGACCGAATTTGTTGAATCAAGCGCAGAGCAAAAGAAAGATGAGAAAATTTCGCCATAGTAAAACAGTATTGAGATGGAAGGAAACCGAGTTTGAAGTAAAGGAAGATAGATCCTTGTATTATAAGGACAGGTATGCACCAATGATTGTGAATTAAAGAAAGCCATACTTGATGAGGTACATAATGGATCTTTTGCTATCCATCCAAGTAGCACAAAGATGTATCAAGATTTGAAAATGTCATTTTGGTGGTCCGTAATGAAAAGAGATGTTTCAGAGTTTGTAACCAAGTGTTTAGTGTGTCAAAGAGTAAAAGAAGAGCATCAAGTCTTCTCGATTATTGCAAACCATCGGGAATAACGTGAGTGGAAATGGGACTGAGTCAACTATGGATTTTTGTGGGTCGGGTTACCATTGGCGCGAGAAAGCATGACTCGCTCTGGGTCGAGTGGACCGAGTCACCAAGTCACCACTTCATTAGTGAGAATCTACTATTCGCTGATAAGCCAGCGCAGTTGTACATCAAGGAAATAGTTCAATTGCATGGGATCCTAACATCCATTATTTCGCATCGATCCAGTAGGCTATCAGATTGGGAAAATTTCAAGAGGCCATGGGCACTCGATTGAATTTCAGTACAACGTTCCACCCACAAACGGATGGACAATCAGAGAGAGTGATCCAGATTCTAGAAGATATGTTAAGGAGTTGTGTGATCAACTATGATGGTAGTTGGGATCGACACATTCCTTTAGTTGAATCTCAGGTACAACAAATGGGGCCTAATCAAGTATTGGAATGGCGCCTCATTTATGCTCTATATGGAAGAAAATGTAGAACACCGTTGTGTTTGATGGAATTGAGTGAAAGAAAAGTGATTGGTCCTAATTTGATACAAGAGACCTAAGGCAAAGCAGAAGGACAGAGAATGAGTGGCCATCACGTGTCATAGCGCCACATGAAAGAGAAAAATATTCGATATGAGATCGGTGAAAAGTGTTTTTGAAAGTATCGCCTCTTGGAAGAAATGACAGATTCGAAAAAGGCAAGTTGAGCCCTGATTCATTGGCCCATATGAGATGACAGTGTGGGTCCAGTGTACACCGCTTCGCATCGCTTCTCTCGACTTGGGCAGAAAAGATTCATAATGTTTTCCATGTCTCGATGCTACGGAGGTACCGCTCGTGACCCGTCACATGTAGTCTCTTCAGAGACAATTGAGTTGAAACCGGATTTGACATATGAAGAAGAGCCAGTAGAGATCTTGGTCGAAGTGAGAAAGAATCGCTGAGTCACAGCCACCCCTCCACAGTCGCTGCAAGAAACCAAACCAAGCCCACTGAAAAATATCAGATCAATTTCTGTTTAGAATAAAACTTCTCTGTCAGAACTTTATTACGTGTGTTCAAAGAGTTCATCCCTGCACACCTCTGAGAACATGATAAAAACATTATATTCAAAGAATTATCATCTGGGTTTCAGAACTACAACGAAGATTAACACATTATGTTAAGCCAAATATATTAAACTGATTGAACCAAAGTTGTTTATAAAAGAAAGGGCAACGTGTAAAATCAGAAATATGAACTGATAAATAACGATATCGTACACCAACGAAACAACGATAAAATGAGTATGTTAAGGAAAGTGAAATAAAGAGTTAGAAATGTCAAAATGGAAAATTGATTTATTTATGGCCAAACAAGGCCTTATGAAGATTAAGGACTTAAGACAAAAAATGAAAAATGAGAAATTGGTGTGTAGGCCAAACATGGCCTTACACTTAAAGGATTTAAAAGACCAAACTCGTCTTAGGTGCTCATTTTGAGCCATCCCGCTTTTGGAGAAGAAGAGAGGAGAAAAAGTGGAAGAGCTTAGGCTTTGTAAGATCAAGTTTGCTGGCTTTGTTCCCACTTCTTGCTCCTAAGAGATCTAACAACTTGGAAGAGAAGATTTGAAGAGGCTAAGGTAAGAAAATCAAACTCACCCCACTTTGCGATTATTAAAGTCAATCTAGAGAGGTAGTTTTCTATTGATTCTAAATCATCCACCCTTTGAGTTATGAATCAGGGATTTTTATGGATGGATTGGTAAGGTTTATGATATTGGCTCGCAAACCCTAACGCCATGTAACGTTTCTTAGACCAAAGCAGACACGGTACCTACATATGAGGCAAAGAACACAACAACCCGACCGGACTGATCGCAAACGGTGCGGTACGAACAATTATCTGCACCCTAGCGATATTGCACTGCGAAATTCCACAGACATCATTGTTAGACCTGGTGAATGATTGTTAACAGTTAAGATGAACTAGTAAAACGCACCGCGCCTCGGGGCGAAGTTCATCATCTTGGGTAGATCAGTGTCTTAACCCAAACCAAACAAAGATAAATTGTCATTCACCAAAAATAATATGATAATTGTTTATCCACTAAGAGTGCACATTGTTATCAATTAGACCGGTGACGGATCGCCCTGAACCTTAGGACCGAGATCGCAGTAAGGAAACTAGATCTCGATAACTTCGGGTTTGTTCTTCCGATTTCTATTCTTATTTCAAGTATTTTGGTAGTTTACCAAGTAACTATGAAATGAGTACATGAATGAGTATATGAATGAATACATGAATGGTATATGAAATGAGTACGGAATGAGTATAGAAATAAGTAATATAGATTGAGTATATTTTGAAAAGATAATACTAAAGTGAATATGGAATTGAAATGATATTTGAAAAAGAATGAATTGAATGATATGTTGAATGAATCACCGGCGGGATGCACCAATCGGGCATCCGGCCAGTTTAAGGCACCTAAATTATCCAATGTCCCACTTGGCTGTCGCACTGACCAGTATCCGCGATGGTGTATGGCATTGAAGAATGTCCCACTTGGCGGATGCAATTAATCGACATCCGTCATGATGGCGTATGACATTTAAGAAGTGATACCACATGTCGGGTGCACCAAACGGCATCCGGTCATGATGGGATCAAATTGTTAAAATGTAAAGCACATTACTGAATGATACATAGCGGTGATTCCATCAAATGGAACTGGGCGAAATGTGAATTGAATAGTCAAAGTTTCGAACAACCAACATTGATGAGCGCGTAAATGGGATTTTATGTATATGCTGTCTTCATAAATTGGAATTGTGAATTGAATTATTGTACTGAAAATGCATGTTGTGATATGATAAATGATTTGTAAAATGAAAGCAGTAAATGAATAGTATGAGTATATGTTGATATAATAGGGAATGGTTTGATGTTAAATGCATGTCGTTGTCTGAATATTGAAATAGAATTATAGAACCACTAGCATGAAAACGTTAGCGATAGTTTTATCTATGCGTTAGTATCGCAGTAAGCAAAAGGCAAAAGCAAGACTGGCGGAAGCGCAGTAGTCATAAGAAAGTACAGATAAATATATACCCCCGCCATTCAGATATCATTTCTTTGAATAAGTGGTATTTTGTAAACAAAAAGGGTTAAACTTTTGAACCTTTATTTTTGTATATCACTCAGTGCTGCATGAATGCCTTTTTGTAAATGTATTTCGTTAAATGTTTATGGTTACCTAATTGCACGATTGAATTTGTAAATGATTATGAGCTTACCCAAAATCGAAACCGCTTCGCAACAAATGACATAATAAATAGTTGATAAGATAAATGAAACCTGATAAACCTGCTCCTGGCTCTGACACGATTCAGTTCGCCAGGATTCGGTCGCTAGAGCATTTTTGAAAAAGAAAATTTAATAATACAAAAATAAAAGAAATAACCAGTGCCCCCGGTTTTGGTTCGGGCTCACCGATCGGTCGAATCAAGCTCAAATGCGGTGAGTCTTGGAGGAGCCCTTGTATGTGAGTTCTCCCTTAGGGGTTAGGGCAAGAATATGGATGATATGTCGAGGTTGCGAGTTAAAGATCTTCGAGATTCTACTCACAAGGACTTAGTGGTCATGGACATGTCGTAGTTCGACTGTCCTTGGGATGGATTGGCTGACACCATGTGGCTAACATTGTAAGCGCAGGGTTACCACCCATGACGTAGGACTCGCACTGTGTCAGTGATTTCTGTGGGGACAAGCATGATATTTTTCCACACAAGGTAACAGTCCAGTGTCGTGATGCCAAGGGTGTTGGCTAGCAAGCCCATTCTGTCTGGATCAGGTGGTATAGGAGCCTAGATCTCCCGAGTAGTCCGGCGAGCATGGAGTGGACAGCTTTTTCCTGGCGAGCCACCGGATTACTCACAAGCAGAGGGTTGTAACCGGTATCGAAATACACTGTACTTCGCCCATCTCTATGACTAGCATATGGATGGCACCGCCTGAGTTGCGTGAACTCAGTCCGTTTATATGAGCTACTAGACAAGGGGTTCATTAGACCAAGCACTTCATCATGGGGCGCTCCGGTTTTATTTGTGAAGAAGAAGGACAAGACCCTTCGACCGCATTACACCAGCGTACTGAATAGGGTTATGATCAAGAGAATCGTACCTGTTTGAGGACATGACTTGTTTGGTCAATGAGATGAGCACGAAGTCTACCCAAGATAGACCTTCTTCGCGACCGTGTTACCATCATCACTAGGGTTAGGGAGACAGATATCCTCTAAGACAACGCTCAGACGCGATATGGGCATCTTTCGCCATATGATGCCTTTTGATTGATGCTTAAATGAAGATTCACGTGATTCTGGCGCATAGGGTGTTCCAACCCCATTCAGATCGCTTTTGTCGAGTCTTCGTGGGATAACATTTTGATCTACTCCCGCAATGAGTGGGAGCAGAGAATCGCTCAGATCATTTACGCTTAGCCGATCATCGGCTGTACGTACCAAGTTCGTAGCGCAGTTTTGGCTTATCGAGGTGAGATTTTTAAACACGTGGTGTCAAAGATCGCATGCTTTAGGACCCGTAGAGTTCACAGGCCGTGATGAAGCTGGGAGAGGCCTAAGTCGCCTTCTAGATACGAGTTTCTGGGATTGAATGTACTCAGCAGAGATCACTGAGGATTTCTCCTAATTAGCCGCACCTATGACTAGATTGACCTGTATGAGGTCAAGTTTGATTTGGGATGACCATGGTGAGGCATTCCAAGATTTAGAAGAGAGCTACTTCGCCTCCTATCTTGATAGTCCCTATGTGCATGTGTACACAAAGGTATTGTGATGCCTCAGCCTGGACCGTGATGATTTGATGCGCTGAGGGTAGTAGCTTTGCGGTTCCCGCCGCTTGAAGAATCATGAGCAGAATTACCCCACACATCTTACATGGAGTTACCCGTAGTTCTGCCTTCAAGATTCGGGAGCCACTACTTATATGGGCGAAAGGGCCGAGGTGTACTGCACTACAAAAGTCCGGGCGATATTTTCATACAGCTGACCTCAAATACGAGGCAACGCAAATGGATGGAGTTTCTAGAGGATTATGACTTCACTTTGCATTACCATCATGGTAAGGCAAATATGGTGGCTGATGCACTACCAAGTCACGCGTGAGTACCGCTAGTATAGCTTCCTCGAGTGGCGAACGACGAAGACCGCGGGACAGCTAGCTACAAAGACACAGCGTGCTCGTGGCACGCCGAGTCGAGAAGCACACCATCATGAGCGAGTGATCGAGTCCCAAGGACAGGACGCAGCGTAGTGTCCATCGGCCGACCGTACAATTGTGTACGCGACCAGTACGACCATCCACGCAGATGGTGGGCCTCGGGTGATAGAGGACGGGTAGGTTCCCGCTTAACTCGATAATCAGAGGAGACAACTTTCGTGGGAGTTTCACCGCTTCTTGATTTGCCGTAGACCGTGCGGCACAAGATGCCAGACTTTCGCCGCTACCATCGGAGCGGATGAAGAGACACGCGACTTGCTCGACAATGTCTCACGCCGCCAGCGGTGCTGGGCCGAAAGCATCGGCCGCCAGGCTACTTCAGCCATCGAGGGTGGCCGGCGGGAAGTGAGAGCACGCCACGGCGAATTTGTGACCTACTCTGGGTTACGGACACCGCAGAGACATGATATGTTGTATAGTAATATAGTGGATCTAGCCACGAAGTCGACATTTTCTAGCCGTGCTGAAGGACCTTCACATCGAGAGATTCCATGGGCTGTGGTATCAGAGATAGTTCTACACATGAGTGTCAAAGATCCATAGTGCTCTAATAGAGATCCGAGGTTTACAGCACTTTGGAAGAGTTTCCAAAAGGCTTTGGGCACACGACTGACCATGAGTACAAACTCTTCCACCTACGTACGTACGGTCACTCAGAGACCATACAGGTTAGAGGACATGTCAGAGCATAAGGCCCTAAATCATAAGGGTAGCCGGAAGAGCCTGTCTGATGACCCGCTTACAACAGCTTATCGCGAGTATACGTATGGCACTAAGAGCATGGCGGGAGGCCATGCAGACACTAACAGGTCGGACCAGGCAGGGAGAGAGCCCAATACCGGTCCTCGACCGGCTTAGGAGACACCTAAAAGAATAGCCTGATACACATCTGCCTTCTTACAAACGCTTAGAGCCTAGCAGAAGAGCTGTCGATGTCACGACTTGAGTTCGAAGAAATCACGCCTTCAAGGTGATGCCTGGGCAGGAGAGTGACGCGTTCGCAAGAAGCGCTGCAAGCCATCGCCGAGGTTCATCACCTTCGAGATATTTTGAATGGCAGCAAAGAGCGCATCGATTGGCTTTACCGCCCACCATGCCGGCGTCCATGAGGTACTGGTACCTACGTTCCAGGTACACCCGCATCCTCATGTCAGGGATCGGGGGAGACGGGAGGCTGACACGGACGGGCCCCAAGGAGGATTTAGTGTGCACAGAGGCCGATCAGGTTTTGCGCACGAAGACCGTGAGGTTAGCAGGGTGCTATGGTAACACCGTGGAGGAGGAGTCAACGGGGAGCGAGGACACGATGCTGGGCCGCCACCTGGTCATCTTCTGATTAGGATTGAGGTGGCGGTTTGGCTGCTACTTTAAATGGATCGTTAGTTTGGTATGCATGAGATAGTAATTTATGCATGTGGTTTTTTAGACATTCACTTCTTCGACAAAATTCATTTTTAAGAGGAGAATGCAAACCCCTCTGGAAAATCAACTGGTGTAAAATGGTAATTTCAACAAAACCAAAATTTTTCTAGATCTGACATAAAACGACTTCACCGTGGAATCGCCTCGCAAGTTCGGCCACCACGCCACTTCATCACCCGAGATGGGTCAATTTCACGCTTGAAGATCGGTAAGTTGGTGCCATAAAACGGCTTATGAGAGACATGTGATTTGAAAAAAGTCACCTATTACATGTACTCATGTGACACATGTTGCATGATTAGAGAGATGATGGAAATAAATGGCTTAGATTAAACCATGTGTCAAAAATCAAGACAAAATGACAAGATGAGAATTATTGAAATGTTAAATGAGTATAAGACAAAATAGGAGAAAAGTTTTCTTCTCCATTGGAACACAAAAATTGGCAGTGAGGGTTGGTTTCAGGGTCTTAAAGAGAGTGTGAATTTCTCTCTAGATTTCCCACCGCTCGACCGTCGGTTCGCTTCGCCAAGAAGTGAAGTTGCTTTACGCTACGAGGGCTACTGGCGGACACCGACATTTGAAAGGAGTTCACAACCTCCAAGAGGTAGGATCTTTTCCTAGTTTATTCTCTTGGAATGGCGCCATTTTGGTAGATGGAATTGCAGGCCTAGAAGGTTGTGTTATTGGTCTCAAAAGCTTTGAACCGAGTGAGGAAATCTCTAATTGTAGAGTCGTGAACAAAGGTTAACCAGGGTTCTCAATCACCACAGGATTTTTTGGTGTGATTTTTTTGTGTTGTTGAGTGATTCCAAAAGTCGAATTGCTTCAGATTTTCTAATTAGCCCATGTGAGCTAATTTTGGTATTATTGATGTAAATTTAATAACATGAATTATGTGAATTAATTATGTTATTGTATATGTTTTATATAATAGCATGAGTTGTTGGATTGGCATAATGCACTCCATATGCACCGCACCCTATAATATTAGAGCAGTGTATGATATGAAAGAAAATAAAAGGAAAAATGTTTGTGAAAGGAATTTCTGACTTAAGATTTAAAAACGTTGTAGAGATTGTCCAACACCACGTCGGAGGGGCCCATGAATTGTTTCTCTGAAGGTTATCCAATGATTCGCCTGAGGGTAGTCCAATATGTTTACCGACCCAGAGTGTTTTGAGAACAAAAAGCTTTGTTTTGAAAGTTTGCATTTTAATGGAATGCAATAGGGACATGAGGGAGCTCAAGAGGACTGGACACGGGATCGGGCATGTAGACATTCAAGTAGGATCATGTATTTACTTGGAGGTGATTGTTTGCCATGGCATGTGCACTTAGGCGGAGTAACCCACAGGAAATATCACTACTAGGTATTGCTCACCCTATAGATTACTATTTCCGTGCAATAGAAATGATTCGAAGATACACTATTAGAGTGTCGTTTTTTGAGAAGGAAAGCCTATACTTACTTTGATACAGATTAAGGGAAGGTATATTAAATTCTTAATTTTAATATATGTTTATTAAGAGTGATGTATAAACTCTTGAACTATTGGTATAGTCGATGGTGCACTTTAATAGTATTGATGTTCGGGGCCCATGGCCATTTTTACTCATTTTAATTGTATATGTACCCAAGGTAGTCAAGTTGTTAATTAACAAGAGAGCTCAGTCTTAGGTAGAGCCCTGCACAAAGAGACTCTAATTCCGATTGAGTGGTGTCTAAGTTACCCGACATCCAATGAGTATTCCGCGGCTGATGAATTATCAACAAACCCCGGGCCCAGGGGCGTCAAACCGTAGCTGTGAGGAGTATTATAAGGAGAGAGAGGTTGAAATAATTAGAGTGAATATTGAAGAAACCCAAGAGGCTATAATGGCAAGGTTTCTAGCAGGTTTAAACCAGGAGATTCAAAATGTGGTGGAATTACAAATATGGAGTTGAGACATGTGGTATATGGCTATCAAGCATCGAGGAATCAAGTCAGCAAGACGCAGGAGCATCAACAACATTGTCGCCACCTACCAAGTTCATCCACTTAGAAGTCGAATCAATGGAGGAAAAAAGAAGCAACCCAATGCTAAGCCCAAAACGGAACAAAAACAAGAGGTGATCATCCAGGGAAATGAAGGTAAATTCGATTCTTCCACTACTCAGAATCGTGATATTAAGTGTTTTAAATGCCAAGGCAGGGGTCATATTGCAAGCCAATGCCAGTTATGTTGATGCCTTGCAATGGTAAGATTGAAATGGACAATGAATCGGATTATGATTCTATGCCATCCTTAGAGGATGTCGATGATGAGGAGTACGTTGCCCAAGGAGAATTGTTGGTGATAAGGAGGGCTTTAAGTATGCAAGCTGAGGAAGATGACAAGGTGCAACGGGAGAACATTTTTCACACTAGGTGCCACGTCCAAAACAAGGTATGTAGTGTGATCATTGATGGTGGGAGTTGCACTAATGTTCCTAGCACAACCCTGATAGAGAAACTATGGCTGCTAACAAGTAAGCATCCTCGACCTTATAAATTGTAATGGTTGAATGATAAATGGGAGGTAGGTAATGCAGCACTTTTTCGCATTGAAAAATACGAAGATGAAGTTTTTTTATGTGAGGAAGTCTAATGCAGTTTGACACTTATATAAGAACATGGAATGACAGAAAGTTAAGGACGCTTCACCAATAGTACCATTCGCACACCCAACGGATAATCACTCTTGTTCCTTTGACAACAAGTCAAGTTTATGAAGACGGCGAGGTTGCAAAACAGAGTTGAAAAAACAAAGAAAGGAAAATAAAGACTAAAAGAAAGATAGGAGTGATGTAAATAAAATTCATCATAAATTTAAGTGAAAAATAGAAAGAGACCGAGAAAAATGAGAGAGAGAAAAAGAGGGCATAATTGAATGATGGGAGAAAAATATAGAGAAAAACCAATTTCTATGCAAAGGCAAGTGAGGTTAAGAGAGTATTGTTCATTAAACAGGCATTTATGATTGGCACATACAAAGAGGCACTTTTTGACACAAACAACGACACTTCTTTGCTCAGTTCAAGTGTCTCTCTGCAAAGAATTTGGGGATGTAACCTAAAGAGGAAATCCCAAAGGGATTACACTCCTCACGATGAGATCAACATCAAATTGATTTTGTGCTGGTGCTGATCAGCGACCTCTATATAGGAGTAATCGGAGGGAGACAAAAGAACTCGAAAACAAGTTGGTGATTTATGGAAGTGCGTGAGGAAAGCATGAGTGCATGTACGTTTAGGTGATTTAGGATTTCTAAGGATGGAACAGTGGAGGATGTGTGTTGAGTTGCCAAGCCAGCATGCATACTTGATAGAAATATTGTCAAATTTCCATTCCTTGAGATTTAGATAAATATGTTTGATGAAGGTTATGCAGTTTTCTTGTATCTTTTTAAAAATTGATTTGAAAAGTGGATGTCTATAAATTAAGAATAGAAAGAAGGTGATGAATGGAAGAACTAGTTCAAACAAAATAGTTTATAGGTTGTTGGTCTATGCTTTTGGGTTAACTAATACACTAACCTTTCATAAGAAGTTAATGAACCCGTTTTTGCCTTGCTTTCATTGGAAAATTTGTGGTTGTCTATTTTGATGATATCCTCATTTATAGTAAGAACTTAGATGATCATTTGGTTCATTTAAAATATATTTTGGATGTGCTTCAAAAAGAAAGATTGTTTGCTAACCTTAAGAAGTGCACATTTTGCACCGATAGGCTTATGTTTCTTGGTTTTGTTGTTTGTGCACAAGGAATACAGGTTGATGAAGAGAAGGTTCGTGCGATTCAAGGGCCAAGTCCAACAAGTGTAAGTAAAGTTCGAAGTTTTCATGGACTTGCTAGTTTTTACCGGCGGTTTGTGAAGGACTTTGGCAACATAACCACACTGATAACCGAAGTCATAAAGAAGAATGTTGGGTTTAAGTGGGGAGAAGAGCAAGAAAAACATTCCAATTGATTAAGGAAAAACTAACTCATGCTCCTTTACTTGCTTTACCTAACTCTGCACAAACTTTTGAGGTTGAATGTGATGCTTCAGGTTCAGGTATTGGTGCAGTTTTTATGCAAAAAGAACGACCCATTTCATAATTTAGCGAAAAGCTAAGTGGGGTAGCCCTGAAATACCCTACCTATGACAAAGAGTTTTATGTATTGGTTCGAGCCTTGGAAACTTAGCAACATTATCTTTGGCCTAAGGAATTTGTGATTCACACCGACCACGAGTCGTTGAAGCATTTGAAGGGACACAAGTTGAATAAGAGACATGCATGATGGATGGAGTTTGTAGAAACATTTCCATATGTCATTCGCTACAAACAAGGTAAAGAAAACATCATTGTCGATGCACTTTCATGGAGGCATGTCCTAATCTCTCTTGATGCTAAATTGCTTGGTTTTTAACACATTAGAGAATTGTATCCTTTGGACCAAGATTTTGGTAAAGAATATGCTTATTGTGAAAGGGCATCCCATGATAAGTTCTTTAGACATGATGGACTCTTGTTTCGGGAAAATAAGTTGTGCATCCCTAATTGTTCCATTCGGGATTTGTTAGTGAGGGAATCTCATGGTGGAGGATTGATGGGACATTTTGAGGGTGCTTCTTGAGACTTTAGGGTTTTCTATGCTGCTTTTATTGGCCTCACATGAAGGGATGTTGAGAGGAATTTGTGGGAGGTGTGTCACATGTAGGCAAAGCTAAATCTAGAGTGCAATCTCATGAGCTTGCACTTTCTATTCCTAGTGAACATTGGGTTGATATTTCAATGGACTTTGTTTTAGGTTTGCCTAGGACTAGATGTGGTATGGATTCTATTTTTGTGTTTATGAATAGGTTTTCAAAAATGGCTCATTTTATCCCATGCAACAAAACGGATGATGCTTCTCATGTTGCGGATATGTTATTTGGGGAGGTTGTGAGTTTGCATGGTATGCCTAAGACAATTGTTTCGGATAGAGATGCTAAATTTTTGAGTTACTTTTGGAAGACCTTGTGGTGTAAGTTAGGAAGCAAGCTATTGTTTTCTACTACTTGTCATCCACAAACCGATAGTCAGATCGAGGTAGTGAATAGGACTTTGTCTACTTTGTTGAGAGCTATCATTAAAAATAATATAAAAACATGGGAAGACTGTTTTCCACATGTTGAGTTTGCTTATAATTCTAATATACATTCTGCCACTAAATTTTCGCCTTTTGAGATTGTGTATGGTTTTAATCCATTAAACCCTTTGGATTTATCTCCTTTACCTATGTTTGAGCATGTTAATTTAGATGGAAAAAAGAAAGCCGAATTTGTTAAGCAAATTCATGAGAATAGAACTTTGTCTACTTTGTTGAGAGCTATCATTAAAAATACTATTAAAACATGGGAAACATGCCAACAAAGGACGTCGTCAAGTTGTCTTTGAACTAGGAAATTAGGCTTGAGTGCACATGCGCAAAGAAAGATTTCCCACACAAAGGTGTTCCAAGTTGCATCATAGGGTGATGGTCCTTTTTAAGTCCTTGAGCACATCAATGACGATTACTGACCCGGTTAGATTTGTCAGATGATCAATGTGGTGCTCTTAATGTCAGCGATTTGAGTCCTTTTGATGTAGGTGATGATTTGAGGACAAATCCTTTTCAAGGAGGGAATGATGGAGGCATGGCTACAAGGAAAGGAGTCTGAGATAAAACCCAAATCACTTGGACCCGATGACTGAGTCTAGAGCTAAAGAGATTGAAAAAAGCCTTTGATGTTTTTAAATTCAGAGAGATACTAAGTGGAAGAAGCTCACATGTTCAACTCAAATAAAAACAAAGTTGAGGTCCACATCATCAAAAATGCATCCAGGAATTGGACTAAGAAATTTAGGGTGTTTACTTGGTCACTGGGCTAATTTGCTCTTGATTTGTTACCATTGATTCTTTCTTGATTCCCATTGGTTTATTGTTGTTTGCTTGTTCTGATTCTTTGCTGATTGATTACCAGAGTGCTGTCCTAAAGTCACTCTAGTTTCCTTTCCCTTGTAGTTGTTTAGGGTGTCGTAGTTTAGAGAAAGTAGTTATACCCTTGCTTTGTTTGTTTGCGAATATTCTTCTTTCCTTTATGGCCAAATTTTTAGTATTTTTGTTCTTCTTGTTTTTGGCATTTTTAGGCTTTATCTTTGATTCCATCAGATTACATCATTGATAAAATTGAGAGTTAAATTTCTCTTTGGTTCTTGAAAGAATTCTTTGAACTTATCGATCGAATTCCCATCATCAATTGTGGATACCAAGGTTCTTGCTTCGCTATAAGTAACGAGTCGAGGTCATCCATCCAAGCCGAAGACTAGAGTTGTTCTTTAGAGATTAATTTGATCACGGGTCTCATCACAAGTTATCGTGGTTCATATCAATATGCCAACAAGAAAAATCTGCTATCTAGAGCAGATGAAGAAGTTTGTGCTTATGTTGAATTTAGGCACTACAACCCTGGAGCGGATACTGGAAATGGGAAAAATATCTAAAGACCATGGTGGACTTGAGTTCAAGGTAGAGAACCTGGGAAACGTTCTAACAGAAGAAACTCAAAAGGGTAAAGACTGCCATCCCAAGAGAAAGATATCTTTCCCAACACTCAGGTGCTATTATTGAAGAAAACGGGGACATATTAGGAAGGAGTGCTCTCACTTCTTGATGCATCAAGAGATGACGCAACCGGTGCAACACCTAAAGATAAAGCATGTATGGATAATAAAAAGAAATGGGAGGTGCTTGGTTGTCTGTACCTCTCTAAAGACAAAGGTAGAAAAGAAATGGTATTTCGACAGTGGTAGCTCTAGGCATATGACTAGTAATAGAGAATTTTTTATCAACCTATAACCATGCAGCTTAGAATCAATAGCGTTTGGTGATGGAGGTAAAGTCACGGTTCTTGGAAGTGGCTCTCTAAAAGTCAATTGTATACTGGCCGGAAACTATCCTACTTGTGTGGATGTATTAAAAGGTAAACCTCTGTCGAGTGCCAGTTGTGTGATGACAACTTGTTTGTTTAGTTCACAAAAGAAAGTTGTCTAGTCACTAACAACTCAAACTTATGTGTCTTGAAAGGAAAGAGGTCACCAGACAACTATTACCTACTAACTCTTTTAGGGACTTGTTGCTCTACCCTGATGAATAATTCAGACATTTGGCATCGAAGACTAGGTCACATAAGTCCTAGAAGCCTAAATGAAACTATAGCGCAGATTTTGTTTTGGGAATTCAGAAAATGAAAGCCGACCTTGGAAAAATATGTGGCTCATGTCAATTAGGGAAGCAAGTCTAGATACCCCACAAAGGGACTCAACACATGACAACCACAAGGATCCTTAAACTACATCACATGGACCTCATGGGACCTATGTAGGTTGAAAGTCTTGGGGGAAAAGGTATGTGATGAGAATTTTAAATACTCATTTTATCCCCATGTTTTGCTTAGTTTTTAGTAGTTCTATGATATAAATAAGTGTCCCAATGCTATATTTTCCCAATTTTGTGATTAGGCAAACTGTTGAGAGAAAACGAGCGAAATCGAAGAAAAATCGGCAAAGTCATCATGTAGTTGCAGTAACATGTGATCATTTTGCCTACGTGATGTCCTTATATGGCTCCTTCATTGGCAAGGGCAGATTCTAGACTCCAAGGGCTTTCCGTAGATACCAAGATCGTGTGATTCGAGTTGATAAGAAGTTATGAAAGACAGGATGCAGCGAGAGAGTTTGAAGGCAGACGTGAAACTCACACCCTGTTATGACCCTCACGCTTTCTTGGAAGGTTCTCTTTAGAGTGAGCCCACTCACGCTACGGCATGAGTCCATTCACGTTATAGTGTGAGCCTACTCACGCTACAACATGAGGTGCTCACGCTACAGCGTGAGGTGCTCACATTTCAGCATGGTTTGGCTTCTTCTCCTCCCGATGCTTGAATTTTACATGCATATCGTAGCACCCAAATCCATCATGCTGGTGTGATGCAAGGCCCTGTTTTACAGAGAGAGCCGTCTTGCTGCCTCTGGCTTTGGCCATTAAAAGGGGAAATTAGGGCTTGAAAGAAGGGTTTTTTCATTTTGGAGGATCGAAAATGACAAGATGGAGGCCCTCTCTTGGAGTTCCTCCCTCTTGAAGATTTTTCACCCTCCTCTATGGTTTACTTTCAGTTATTAGGAGAAGAAGGAGACTTGAAAAAGAAGAAGAAGATGGAAGAGAAGAAGGAAGCTCATCCACCATGTTTGTTTTTTTTCTTCCCCTTTCCGTTTTCCCTTCCTTGGATGGTTGTATTTCTTCTCATAATTATGTTTTAGTTATTTTTCTTATGGTTTAGATGTAGCCATGAATATCTTAATTTATATTGATTTATGTTTTATTTCATATTTATGTTGAATATTTCATTTGATCTTAATGCTTGTGATGAAAAAAATTTATTTAATATTTGAACAGATTATGGTTTGATTCAATTCAAGAGGTGAGAGTTAAAAATTAGACCATGGATGATTTGCATCTAATTATCATAGAATGCGATACTAAATAGAGATTAGGTGTGAGTATTGAGGTTTCTTGTGTTTAATGTGCCTTTAATCAGGGACCAGGCAGATCTCAAAATACTGATCCCACAAGGGTAGTGTCTGCGGTGCTTGAGATTTGTATATCCTGATAATTGAAATCGACATCTGCATGATACAATAAACATTAGTTAATTTTGTTATATGAGGTTTGGCATATTTGTTTAGAGTAAATCTAGGCCTTAAAGGCCTTTTAGTCTTAATTGATCCTTCTTACATACTTGAATTAGTGTAATTTAGATCCTTTTACAGATTTCTGACCATCAAAGTGAGTTTAGGCTAGATAGAGTTGGTACTTAGTAACTTGAATTCTAGCAGGACAATACTTTTATTTTCTGTTATTTGAGGAGCAGCGTGAAAGCACACATATATGCATACATTTTGCCTTGCAAATAGGCTAACAAGTTTTTATAGTGATGATTGTTGGAAATTGGGGCTTTTATTAATATTGATTCGAAATAGCTTTCCTCTACTTTGGATATAGTTAGTATTGTTTTATTTTCCTTTTTGTCTATTTTACTTTTGAATTTTATTTTTGTTTTATGGGTGTCAATTACAATGGATCCTTATATGGATTTGACAACTAAGGTGTCCCTTCTTACTCAACAACTAAGAATGAGGCAAATGACCAATGAGCAGCAAAGAATAGTGACAACTGAGTGAAGTGAGTGCTTAGTAACCTTATGCCATCAATGGATTATGTAATGGAGTACCCCGAGCTTGAGCAATCATAGTGGATGGAGCCCACGAAGCACCTCTGTGGAACCTAGGCTACCACTCTTCCAAACTCCATGTCCAAGACTAGGAAGATGCCTTTTAGATGATTTGGATTTGGGTGAGTGAAAAGGAAAATTCTAGGGCTAAAATGGCCTAGGAAAGCCTAGAAGCAACCATGGTTGAACGAAGAAGAGTTTAAGCTGAATCAACAACATCTCTAGCTCAATTCATGGAGAAAGTGCACACACCTTTATAGGAGGAGTCAAAATTTGAAAGTGAAGTGGATGAACTAGCCATCACAATGCTAAATTAGTATTAAATCTGAGTGAGATTACTCAAAGGGAGGAGACAGGACTAATGTTGCCAAATTGTACATACCACTTGAGATCTTGGAAAAGAAATAAACTTCAAGGGTCACTTCTTGTATTCAACATGAAATGGAGATACAACTACCTCCAAATGGAGAAATTAAATACCTTATCTGAGAGCTAATTATTGAAACACGCATGAATGAGAAGGTGTGTCATTTCAAAATGTCCTTTGAAGGACAACATGAGAGCTTGCCATTCATTCTTGAGGTGATTAGAGAAGAAAAAGAAGAAGGCTTCCACTACAAAGAAGATGTCACCTCAAGAAGCAAGGATGAACTTGAGAATATCACAAAAGTGAAGGATGATGCACAAAATTTGAGAATCTTAGTTATGAAGGAAGATGAGCCAACTTCTCCGAAATCATAGGAAAAGACAAAAGATGAAGTTGTAAAGACTATTTCGGAGATGGGTACATGAGGTGAAAAGATTGAAGAGTTACAAATTGAGGAGGTAACCCCCATGTTCAAGATGGAAGAGTGCATTGTTCAGTTGTGTAAGGAAATGGAAGCCACCATTGTGGAAAAAAAATAAAAATAATAATAAAATCGTGGAAGACTATGTGCTTAAGTTGTTGATTGAGCACAACTATCGCCTCTTAGAGAAGGATGGAGGTCGAAATCACCAACCTATCCGTAGTTGGTAGAGTCTAGCTAGACTTGAAAAACATAGCAGCTTCTTGGGAGGCAACCCAAGATTAGTAATGTTTCCTTTTCCCTTTTCTATTTTTTTTTTAGCTACTTTTTCTTATTGGATCTTGTTTTGTTTTTAGTTATTCTTTTCAAGTTTTTGGAAGTCCTAAATTTGGTTCTAAGGCAAGAGACGAGATGATCAATGATCACTTCAAGGGAGTCCTCTCATTCCCTTTTTGTTTTTCATGCTCTATTTCATTGAGGGAATTGTTTTGTTCAAGTTTAGGGGGACAAATTGTGGTAAAATCAACTTTGGATTTCTTTAGTACATTATGTTATACATGTTTGTGTTTGTGTCTTGTGTCTCATATAAGTTCATTTAGTGCTTAACAACTGCTTCGAGAATGCTTTGACATTGTGCTTCAAAAGTTTGTTTATTTGGCCAAAACTTGGGATACCATCACATTTATATGATCTAAGATTGAGAATATCTAGTGGTTGTGGGAGGCTTGGTTGTAGAGCCTTCGTGTTTTTCAAGGAACCACTTCTTAATGGAACTCGAACACACACAATAGATCTCATTTGTACACTGAGGTTTTGGCCTCTTCTTCTCAAACCAAACTTACCTTGAGAGACCTTAACTTCCATAGTGTTGGGACACCTCAATAAAGAGGGTCAATGAACCCCAAATTACCAAAAACAAAAGAAAATGAGAAAAAGAAAGAAAAGGAAATAGAAAAGAAAAAAAAATATGAAAAAGATAAATGACTTGTTCCAATCGGAATCCCGGGTACAATCCGAGGGGCCTTTCAAAGCCTAATACCATAAGTCAATTAGTTGGGAGTCATTGACTTCACTGCCCGTTACATGGGACAAAGGATGGTTCAGTCTCACAAGTAGGTGCTTTAGTTTTCTAGTTGAGTGTTTGGAGTGAAGTTCGAGGGGAACTTAATTTCTGGTGCCCTTAACCAACTGGTGGGGAGTCACTAATGGATCCCAGCTACATGGACACTTTTCTAGAGCTCCTTAGTATTGCATCCTACTTTTTAGTTTTAGTATTGAATAAAAGGTGCGTTCTTAACCTATTTTTGTTAATCTCTTTCAAATGAGTGGGCTTAGTTTGGTTCAAAAGTGTCTAGGAACCTCCGTCTATATTTGAGATCTAGCATATCATTTTCACTAAGTTTCTTTAGGAAGGATTCATTGAGAAATTTGGGGCAAAGCCTGCCTTTATCACCATGGCCCTTGATGTCTTTCCTTTAAAGATTTTAAATGTGTTGGGATCCCATATAGGTTATATTGTTTCCATAGAACTTTGTCATGGTATTCTTCTAACTTGTTGCTAGCACCATTCTCCACTCATATCTGTTTTAATGTACTGTATATATGTGCGTTTTTTTCCTTTGCTTGAGGACAAGCAAAGGTTTAAGTTTGGGGTTGTGATGAGTATTTTAAATACTCATTTTAACCCCATGTTTTTCTTAGGTTTTAGTAGTTCTATGATATAAATAAGTGTTCTAATGCTATATTTTCCCAATTTTGTGATTAGGCCAACTATTGACTGGAAACAAGTGAAATCGACAAAGTCATCATGCAGTAGCGGCAAACATGTGATCATTTTGCCTCTGTGATGTCCTTTATGTCTCCCTTATTGGCATGAGCATATTCTAGACTTCGAGGGCTTTTCGTAGATACCAATATCGCATGATTTGGAGTCCGGATGAAGAAGTTATAAAGGAAGGAGTGAATGATGCCAAAAATAGGGAGTTCTGAACGAAGTGTGAGTAACCCACGCTGAGGCGTGAGAAACTCACGCTTTAGTGTGAGCCCACTCATGCTACGACGTGAGTCCATTCATGCTATAGTGTGAGCCCACTCACGCTACAACGTGAGGTGATCACGTTTCAGTGTGGTTTGGCTTCTTCTCCTCCAGTGGCTTTCTATTTTCGCCACGCCGTAGTGCCAAATCCATCACGCTACAGCGTGATGCCAAGGCCCATGTTTTTTCCGAAGCCCATCTTGTCTGCTCTCTGGCTTTTGGCCATTAAAAGGGGAAATTAGAGCTTGAAACAAGGGTTTTTTCATTTTGGAGGATCAAAAATGACTAGAGGGAGGCCCTTTCTTAGGGTTCCTCCCTCTTGAAGATTTTTCACCTTTCTCTAGGGTTTACTTTCAAGAGGGAGGAACCCTAAGAAAGGGCCTCCCTCTCGTCATTTTTGATCCTCCAAAAGGAAAAAACCCTTGTGGTTTGATTCAAGATCCGAGAGGTGAGAGTTAAAATTAGACCATTGATGATTTACCATCTAATTATCATGAGATAGAGATATAAATGAGATTAGGTGTGGTATTAGGGTTTCTTGTGTTTAATGTGACATTAGAAATATGGGGTTGAGCAAAGATGCAAAATACTTGATCCTAAGGGTAGTGTGCGAAGATGCTTTCGAGATATTTGTAGCATACAATGGTAAATTGCATCTTCATACTGTGATGAAATAAACATTGATTAATCTAGTTAGGAGGTTCATACATAATTGTTTAGGTGAAATCTATGCCCTAAGGCCTTTTAGTCTTAATTGAGTATTCTTGCATGCTTAGTTAGTGTAATTTAGATCCTTTTATAGATTTCCAACCATCCAAATAAAGCCTAGGCTAGATTAGAGTTGATACTTAGTAACCCAATTCCTCGTGGGAAGATACTTTTACTTTCATTATATTACTTGAGGTGACGCGTGCACTTGCACATATAGGCGCACACATTTTACATAGCACAAATCAACCTAACAGTATGCTTTTGTGTGTGTTGACGACTTTTCTAGATATTCATGGATACACTTTCTCAAGGAAAAATCAAACACATTTGATGCATTTAAAGCATTAATTTTAAGACTAATGCTTAAAAAAAATCTCCATCATAGAAAGGTTATCACAATTAGTGATGATCAGGGATGAAGTGAGGAACTCCTTTGATGGCTTCTACAATAAACATGGCATATGGCATGAGTTCTCTGCTCCTAAGACCCCTCAACATAATGGAGTAGTTGAAAGGAAAAACATAACACTATAAGAGATAGCACATGTCACGCTCAAACCAAAAAGGTTCCAATTCAAATTTAGGCTAAAGCACTAAACACAATGTGCTACATTCAAGACCGAGTGAATCTCTTGCTAAGAACCTCCATGACGCCGTATGAAATATGAAGAGGTAAAAAGCCTAACCTAAAGCATTTACATGAGTTTGGAAGCACATGTTTTGTGTTAAATGACAGGGAACACATAAGAAAATTTATTCCAAAGATTGATGAGGGTGTGTTCCTCGAATACTCCGCAAATAGCAGAGCCTATAGGGTGATCAACAAGCGCTCAAAAATAGTTATGGAATCGATAATGTTGTACGTCGATGATCGGGAGGGGCGTATATAGGGACCAGGGTTGATGGAGTGAGATTCGAGAGATACCTTTGCATAGATCCCAAGGGCGAATGCCTCAATAAAATGATCTGCTTGCTAAGGAATAGTTCGACCACGACCGAAGTACCTCTGATTTCTTGAATCACTTTCGACTTAAAGATCCTATAACAAGCTTTGTGGGGTCCAATCGAGAAGCATCCAGACAAGTTCAAAAAGACCACTCCACAACAGACATTATTGGAGATCCAAAGGCAAGAGTTCGAACGAGAGGCAAGCCTAAAGTAAACTACAAGATGATGGATCACTTTGTGGAGCACATGAGCTCTGAATTAGAAATAAGCCTAGTGGGCGAACTGACCTACTTTCTAGGCAAGGTAATGGAACCTTCATTTCACATACCAAATATGCCAAGAACCTGGTCAAGAAGTTTGGCTTAGAATCTACCACTCATCACCACACACATGGCGGGACTCATACAAAAATCTCTTAAGACGAAAGTGACAAGAATGTCAATCAAACACTGTACAAAATCATGATTGGTAGTTTACTTTATCTCACATAAAGAAAACCATATTTATGCTACAATGTTGGAATATGTGCTCACTATTAGGCCTTCCCCAAGGAGAGTCATCTGATTGTCGTAAAGAAAATTACCAAATATGTCAGTGGAACTACTGAATTCGGAATATGGTACTCTCATGACTCCACTACAACCCTAATGGGATACTGTGATGCTGATTGGGTTGGCAACTCCGACGATTGAAAGAGTACCTTGGGCAAGTGTTTTTTCTTGGGAACAACTTGGTTTCATGGTTTAGCAAAAAACATAATAACATATCTTTGTCTACAGTAGAGGCAGAATATATTGCCACCAGCAGTAGTTGTTCGCAACTTATCTGGATAAAAAGCATGTTGTAAGATTATGTGTCACAAAGGATGTTGTAGCATCCAGTATGACATTATATTATGACACAATCTCAGTACCATCAACATCTCTAAGAATCTTCTTCAACACTCATGCGCCAAGCACGTCAACATTCAACATCACTTTATTCGAAGTCTTGTCAAATACAAATTTATTGAGCTTAAGCATGTTCCAACGGGGCACTAACTCGCCGATATCTTCACCAAAGGACTAGATGCTTCATGGTTTGAAACCCTTCACACCTCTCTGGGGTTGTGTATCCATTGACTCCAAAGTGTGTAAAAAAAAAAAAAAACAAAAAATCGATCAATGAAATTGTTCCCCGCCTCTTTGGTGCCTTGTGTCTCTCTCATCATTACAGCCTCAAAGACAGTAGGATATCTCAAAAACAGTGGGGACGGTGGTGCATTATGTCTTCCTTACTTTCTAATGGCAACTGGGATCTACTCATGATTCACTTGCCTTTTGAGTGGAGCAACCTTCCTTGGCTATGTTTGGTTATCTTCATAGCGTGTTTGGCAACCTTCCTTTAGAGTGAAGCTTTCTACCCTTATTATTCTTCACAACCATTCTCGCTCCAACTATGGTGTCCACTCGTTCGGGACGAACAAGGGGTCGAAGGAATACATCTTGACGCCCCTTTGCATCAGCTCAAGGGGACTCCCAAGACAATCTCATTCTTGTTGTACATATAGTTGAAGAGCCACTAATTGTTACCCCCCTCGCCGCCATGTCTCCAACCACTCTGATCTTATTCGACGAATTGGGAGAAATTAGGGCTAGCTATGAGGCCCCTAGTGAGTCGAAAAAAGAGAAAGGGACCACAATCTCCTGTGAGGCTGATCCATCGCCTTCTAGGCCAACTCCACTACTGTCTGGCTCTTCGCGACCTGGTCAAAGCTCCATCGCCTTCTCATGCTACACTAGACTTGTCTTCTCCCCCATCAATGGATAGTAGTCTTACCGCTCATCTGTAAGATGAACTTCGTCTGCTGCAGAACCATGCTTCTTTGCTTGCTTATCTTCTACGCTCAAACCAAGATAGACAGGCTTCTACCACCACTGCCCTTGCCTCACTTGATTATTCTGTCCTTGCTAGGCCTTCCCCTACTCCTTTGGTTACAGGTGACTCTCCTCAACCCGCTAGCAGTGGTGAAATTGAACCCTTACACTTTTTGGATTCTTAGTATTAGCCTTCTCGCCTTTGGCCTTCTTTGGAAAAGGGGGAGATTTTGGTAATTTAGTATGGCATACTCAAAACACACTCTAATTCTCTTTGATATGGTGATATAGTATGTTGATATGGGGATATAGATCTCCTCATAGAATGGTATTTGATGCATTACTTGTGACGCCCCTATCCCGGGGGTCCCGTTGATAACCCGTCAACCTGTGGAAACCTGTGGATATCGGGTTCTCCGATATCACACTCACATGTCTCATATATCGAGACCCATTTATGTATAATTTTATTACAAATAACCAATTTCTTATAATATTCCACAAGAGTTTAATGTACAACTCTTTTACACTTTTACATGCCAAAATATATAAAACTAGATTATTCTAATATATTTTACAAAATGCTCCTCAAGGCCACAACCCGGCCTTCTTAGTACTCACGGCCTCAAAGGAGCGTCGTCGTCTCGTGTACCTGAAAGGGGGATCCCACGACAGGGTGAACAAAGCCCAGTAGTGATAATCTTCTACAAGGGTTACTCCCCACCTAAGTGCTCATGTAGTGATCAAACCAACCCATACATATCCAATTGAAAATGTCTACATGAATGTCGTATGTCATGCATGGAATGTCATCATGTCCATATCCTGAGTCACTCACCGACTCCCTCACACCTGCCCTATGCCAAGTGTGACAACCGTCACTGGTAGTATCAATGACACACATATACCGAGCCCTTACCAACTCACTAGTACCAAATGCAAGTGTCAATGGGCATCTAATTCCGAGTCAATCCCGACTCCTACCACATAACTCTAAGTCTATGTGATAACCATAACCGTGTGTCTTCTTTGGGCAACAAAACTTTTTGACTAACGCCGCGGGTCTCTTACACCCATACATAACTTTTTGGATAATACCGCGGGTCTCTTACACCCATGTTCCATGCTTTTCACCTGAGGGGATTAACGACCCCCTTCTTACTCCGCCTACCACACCTTAATTTTATTATTATTATTATTATTATTCCTTTTATACCACCTTGAGTCTCATTTGGACACTGTCCGTTTGAGCTCACCACTCATCCACCAAGAATGGTGAATTAACCATTTCTATGCACCCACACCCGACTCGACGCGATAATATCGTGCATATGCAATGCTAATATCATTACAATTTCTCATGTTACATGTATGATGCACACTACATGAATCATTCTCATTAGTTATACTGCATGCAAACATATATCACAAGATATCGTATCAAGCATATTAACATCCATCAATCCATGACTAAAAAATTTATGTCATGCAACCTTCTTTAGGCTAAATCATGGCAATTTCTACCCAATACAATAGCTTGCAACATGCGATGCAATGGCATGTCCAAGCCCAACTATTCACATCGAGAAGACCAAGCAACCTGAACACTTAGTGCAAAACATAAATTTCAGAAAAATTATGATCACCCACTGCCCTCCTCAGGTACATGGATGATATCTTGACTCGATGTGCTTTCCATAGAGTCCAAGAACACCCAAAACGGAGTTTGGACGAAGAAGTTATGGTCGTCCAAAGTTGAGGGTCTCACAAGACTAGTCAGACCTAGCCGGACGGACCCAGCCGGACTGACCCAGTTGGACTGACCTAGCCAGACTGACCCAGTCAGACAGACCCAGTCGGAAGAATCCAGCCAGACAGACCCAGCAAGACTGACCCAGCCGGATTTGATCTTCCACTTAGACTATTCTGGGTAAATGGACCATAACTTGGGCTATAGAGGTTCGAATGGAGAAATTCAAAAGCCTAACATTATGTTCACTGATGTGGCTACAATTTACCTGAAGGACTCACTGCTAAATTCCCTTTACTTCCCACCCAAAAACCAGTCCTAAAGTCTGGCTAATGCGTATGATCAAAATAGGGTAATTTCCCTTGGCTCAAATTGCAACCGAACATTCCCCTTGGGGCAAAACACCACCACACAGCCCTTAGGGTAGAAACTAACCAAAGTAGGAGAAGACCTACCTCTTGGAGTTTGTTGAAACTCCCTGTTTCCGGTCTCTGCTGGAAACTCTCTGCGAGGGGAAGCACTTTTCTTCTTGATCCGCGGAGGCACGATCAGATCGTAGAGAAAGCAGAAGGAAAGGTGAACTTCTCGCTAAAAACACTAATTCTCTCCCTTTTCCTTTTCTTTCTCCTTTCTCCCTTCCTCCTACAGATTGTTTGGTCTAAAGTTAAGTTTGGAGAGTACTTTTTCCATGTCAATACCTTTGGCTCCTTGGATTACCATATCACCTTAATATCTGCACTTGGATTTTATAACTGATCGTGTGTTCTTGCATGTCTCTTATAGGTCCCATTTGAGCTCTTTGTTTGACTTAACCTGCACTTGACATGTGGCACAGTGTGAGCCACTCAACATGTACCAAGTGTCCCGTACTACTCTCGATACCTTGAAAAACGTGAAATTCCGACTGTCTCGGAATTCGACGAAATTCGATGTGGTAGTTAGATTTCATGAGACGATTCCAATGGTGAAATCCATTTCACTATCCGAGATCTAGAAAACTTCATATTTTTTTATTGAAATTACCATTTTACCATTTCTTAGAAAATTGAATTTTCTGGGTTTATTCTTCCCCAGCAAAAATTTAAAGTCGAAATTCCACCATGACCACATCAACTCACATGCATATGCAACGTGTACTATGTCATGCGTGCAAACTAGTCATTTAATTACTAAACGACTAAACCACGTACCTTCATCCCTCAACAAGAAGGGATAGGTGGCCTGCATCGTGTCCTCGCGCTCCCACGTTGCCTCCTCCACTCCATGGTGTTGCCACAATACTTTCACTAGCTTCACGATCTTGCGTCGTAAAACCTAATCCCGGCTATCCATAATGCGCACTGGTCCCTCCTTGAAGGTCCCATATGTGTCAACCAAAATCTCTCCCTAATCCACTACATGAGCTGGATCTGGAGTGTACCTCCGAAGCATGGAGACATGAAATACCTTATGGACACCTAATAAGCTAGGCGGTAATGCCAATCGGTAAGATACAGTGCCCACCCTCTCAAGTATCTCGAAGGGCCTGAGGAACCTCGGTGACAGCTTTCCTCGCTTGCCAAACCTGACCACTCCTCTCTTAGGCATCACCTTCAAGAAGACGTGATTAACAACCTCGAACTCCAAGGTTTGACGTCGCTTATCCGCATAGCTCTTCTATCGGCTCTGAGCCGTGAGAAGACGTTGTCATATCAAACTCACCTTTTCAGAGGTGTCTCTAATCAAATCCAGACTAATAATAGAGCTCTCTCCCACCTCGGTCCAGCAAATAGGTGATTGGCATGGCCTCCCATACAACGCCTCATAGGGTGCCATTTGTATACTCGCCTGATAATTGTTGTTGTAGGCAAATTCCACCAAGGGCAAGTGCTCTTTCCAGCTACCCTTATGATCCAGGACGCATGCTCGCAGCATGTCCTCTAAAATCTGTATGGTCCTCTTCGACTGACCATTTGTTTATGGGTGGAAGGCGGTGCTCATCATCAACCGTGTCCCCATAGGCTTTTGGAAGCTCTTTCAAAAGTGCACCATAAACCTCGGGTCTTTATCCAACACTATGGATACTGGCACCTCATGTAGCCGGACGATCTCTCGGATATACAACCGACAAAACTCCTCCAAGGTGAAGGTCATCCGTATGACTAGGAAATGGGCGACCATTGAGCCGGCCCTGCACTATCCAGCGTATCGCATCATGTCTGCCGGCGTCAGTGGCATTGATTCATAAAATCCATCGTGGCGTGCTCCCACTTCCCACTCGGCCACACTCGATATTTGGAGTAGCCTGCTTGTCTTCGTGCTCGGCCTTAACTTGTTGACAAGTGAGACATTGTCGAACAAAGTCCACAACGTGTCTCGCTAATCACTCCAGGTAGTCTTTGGTGGCGAAGATCACGGTACATCTTAGTGCCACTGGATATACGATAGATCGGGAACGATTAGGAACTTCACGGGGATCTCTGCTTCTCAAATCGATCAAGCTGGAGAACCAACTACCCGGAGTCCTACATCACAGGAACTACCATTTGTTGTGTGGATGGTCGGCCCTGCGTCGATCGTGCTTGACGATGCACAGTCCTTGATGGACACTATCTCTGCGTCCTTCCCCTGGGACTTGATCACCTGCTTTCGAAACGGCTTATGCTGGAGCTCCCAGACGTGCCACTGAGCCTACTCGATGTGCGTAGTCTAAGCGCGCTTGATCTCAAGCATCTGCCACTCCCGGGAATCTATACTTGTCGATGCTCCCCGTGACTTCCGACTAAGTGCATCAGCCACCACATTTGCCTTACCAGGATGGTAATGTAAAGTGAAGTCATAATCCTCTAAGAACTCCATACATTTGCGTTGTGTAAAGATAAACTTCAGACTTTTGTGGTCTGAGTACACCTCGAACTACTCACCATATAAGTAGTGGCGCCAAATCTTTATGGCAAAGACTATGGCCGCCAACTCCATATCGTGTGTGGGGTAACTCTGCTCATGATTCTTCAACTGGCAGGAACCATAAGCTACAACCCTCCTGGACTGCATCAAAACACATCCCAATCCGTCTCGCGAGGCATCACAATACACAGTGTACCTCTGTCCCCTTTCCGGGACTATCAAAATAAGAATTGAAATGGCTTCTTCTACTCTTCAACTCCCCAGAATGCCTTCTCACATGGAATCTCATCCCCCTTTCGAACTTGACCTCGGCCAGGTCGGTCTCGTCATAAGTCTTTAGTCGGGAGAATCCTCGATGTCTCTGTGAGTACCTAGCTAATCCTAAGAAACTGCGTATCTCGAAGACTAATTTTGACCTCTCCCAACTCATCACAGCCTCAACCTTCTCGGGGTCACTTGAGCACTCTTGAATCTAACACCACGTGTAAAAATCTCGCCTCGATGGCGAGCTCAAACTACTTTGAACTTGTATGGTAGATGGTCCCTCATTATTTAATGGGAACCACCTAAGTGATCCTCATCATCTCCTCGGACTAGGGTATGTCAGAATGTCATCCCACGAGGGAACCACGACAAACTGATCTAAATAGAGTTGGAATACCCTATACATGAGATCCATGAATGCTGCTGGTGCATTTGTCAATCCGAAGGGCATCACAGTGAACTCAAAGTGCTCATACCGCGTCTTGAACGTTGTATTAGGAATATCTGCCTCCCTAATCCTTAGCTGATGATAACCAGTACGAAGGTCTATCTTGGAGTAGACTCGTGCTCCTCTTAACTGGTCGAACAAGTCATCAATTCTCGACAATGGGTATCAATTCTTGATTATAACCCCGTTCAACTGTCGATAGTCGATGCATAGTCTAAGGGTCTTGTCTTTCTTTTTTGAAAACAAAACCGGAGCGCCCCATGGTGAAGTGCTCGGTCTAAAAAAACCCCTATCCAACAATTCTTGCAGTTGGACCTTGAGTTCCTACAACTCAACTGGTGCCATCCTATGCGGAGTCATAGAGATAGGCGATGTGCCAGGGTGTAACTCAATACAAAAGTACACGTCCCTCTGCGGAGGTAATCCCTGTAGCTCGTCCGGAAAAACATCCTTATACTCGCACACTACCTGAGGCAGATCCAAGTCTGGTCTCACCTCGTCCTCCAGGGTAAGGCTAGCCAGCCAACCCATCAATTGTCCATGATATCTAGACTCGTACATAGCCTAGGGCAAAATGTCGTGCTTGTCCCCCTGAAACGTAACACGAGTACCGTTCTATGTGTAGGCTGTAACTCTCCTACGCTCACAATCAATGACGACTACGTATGTAAGTCAGCTTGGGTCCACATCCCAAGGATGACGTTGAAGACTTTGACATGTCCGTGACCTCGGGCCCATTGTGGCGAATCCGGGAGATCTCGCTAGTAACCTCAGCATATCGGTGCATTACCCACCCTAGTCCCTAGGGAGGGCTCACGCTAAGGGCTCCTCCAAGGTCTCAACCTCCAAGCCCAACTCTATAACAGTTGATGCAATGATGAATGAATGCGATGCACCAGAATCAAATAACACTCTTGCCCATAGGTGAGATAGCAAGAACTTACCCTGTATGACTGGCAGGTCTACTGGCTCAGCCAGTGGTGTGATGGCGTAGACACGCCCCTGAATCCCTGATGCCCTGGTCTATGGACCCTGTCCTCTACCTCGGCCCATACTCTGGCCCCGATGGCCTACCGGTGTCATTAAAGGCGCTTGTGCGGCTTTTGTAAGACTGATCTTAGTTCCTCGGCCGGGTACTAGGGGTGGAGAAATAGCCCATGTGCAACGCTTGTCCCACGTGGCCCCGGGATTTGCGTCCCAAGCTGGAATCCTTGTCTCTGGGGGCAATCTCGCGCCTCACATGTCGGGATGATGTGGAAATAACATATCGTTGCCCCACGACTAAAGCTCGGTCAGGCTTTAGCCTGCGGCCACGGCCTCGTCCTGAGGCAGCTCAGTGTAAGAAGTCTTACGCCTCTTTCTGAACTGAAGAGAATTTGATCCTCCCCTCTTCTCGCCTGGTACCCGCAGCTCGGGATCTCGCGCATCCTTTATCTCTCTCTCGATGGTCAGAGTCGTCTCGACCATGGAGTCCATGTCTTGTAGGCAGAGTCCTATAATCTTGCCCCAAATGGACAACTTCAGTCCATTCTCAAATCTCCTGACCTTGGCCACATCTGTGGCCAAGTAGTCATCAGCAAAACGGGATAACTCAGTAAACTTAGCCACGTACTCCATCATTGTCATCGTCCCTTGCCTCAACTCTAGGAACTCTTGGGCCTTTGCATGTCTAGCAGTGGTTGGAAAGTACTTGCCCATGAATAGCTCATGGAACTTGATTCGTGCCGCAGTAGGTGTGTCGGAATCAACAAAATTTATAAACCTAATTCCTCCTACTACCGTAGCATAGCTACTGCAGTATAGTGGTTCTAGGGTCGAACACAGGGATGGGTTTTCTTCATACAAATGATTTGCAATTAAGTTCAAATTGGTGAATTTGGTTTGGATTTTTGGGTTTGATAAAAACAGTGGTGTATGGTGGTTTATAAATTTGAAAATAAAATGGAAAAATAAGAAAAAGAACTCCTTGAAACATCGAGACTCACTAGGTTGAGATCTAAGGCAAATGAAAGGTTCTCGGGTCCTTTTCCTCGCGTTGGGGAGGATGACCTATAGTCATTTCCCGAACCGGATCTTCATTTGACTATCAAAACTGAACCCTAATAATTTTCCTTTTGAAATATGGCATTTAATGAGCATAAATGCTCCCGGTAAGTAAAAGCATATCCCTGAAATCTACCCTACAGTAACTAATAGAAGGCAACTAACCGGATGTCGGTGGATCTAGCAATAAGCATCCAGAACCCAAAATCTTACTTGAGTACGAGGTTAATCGAGGTATATTTAAGCGGTTTAACCTAGGTAGAGAGATAGAAGCATAAATGAACATAAATGCTAGCATTAAGCGTGAGAGCACGTCGGTTTACCTCAGTTCTAAACTGTAGCCCTCATCTTCTTCAAGGATGGAGGTTTAATAACCATCCCTTGAGTTGTCATCCTCAAGGGGTGTTTGGCAGCCGAGAAAATAAAAGAAAAGCAAAGAAAATGAAGGAAAAAGGAAAGCAGCGGGAAAGCTTACCTAGTGCTCTGTATTTCACCCAGCCAAAATTCGTTTTTCTCTCTCTACAAGGGTTTGAGCTTATAAAGCTCTCATAAGAAAAATACAAAAATACCCTTAATTCACACTTATACACATGAAGGGCAAAAATGGGAAAAAGGGAGTAAAAATGACAAAAAGTCAAAAATGCAAGAGAAAATTTCGCAAAATGGTGCGAAAATTTACGCCTGAAGTCTTGAAATTATACCTTGCCACATAATATACGCTCCTCTTTATCATTTCCTTCGATTTACGTCGAAATCTTTGAAGTTCGACTGAATTCTTCGGTCGCGATAAATTCGACAAATTTGGCATTAATAGCTTGCAAGCAACAAAATTAATACAAAAATCGTCATTAGAATAACCGGGACAGCAATGTGTCGGGTTAATTCGGTTGATTAGTACACAAAAAGCGCTCAAAACCTACAATAAATAGGGCTCAAAAAAGCACTTTTTGGGCACTAATCAGAACTCTATCCAAGTCATTGCCTCTATGTCCCTAGAGGTCTTAACCTAGTCCCACCATATCTGGGACTCACCCTCCAGCTGGAAGGCAACTAGTCTGATCCGGCATCGGAGTATGTCTATGGCCTCCAGCCATCTTCTGATGCTTCAGGAACCCAGTAGTGCCGCCCACGCCATCGGGTCCCCTCACCTATGAGCGTCGGAGGATGATGTGACCTAAATCTCTGGAGGTTACTCTAACCTCCCTGGCTACCAACTGCGAAGGCCTGCTGATCGAAAACAAACGGTGGTCTACTATCGCCCCGAGGACGTCCTCTACGTCCTCGTCCTTGACTAGCCATCTACACATGTCAATGACAACATAAGATCATTAAATTTCTATATCAGTCTAACTAGTAGTGCACACGCCAACTATTAACAGACTCAATCATCATAAACTAACCTGTTCATCATCCTTATCCTTAGTGGTGCAATTTTCCAACCATTACACAATTCTATTCCATTTCTGAATTTCATGCTCAGCTTGTCTTTCCAAACCCCTAAGGTCATGTTCTCAACCCTAGTGTTCCACATGCAACTCACCATGCATAATATTCACACAATTCAATCGCACATCATACATGTTAAGTCATCAAAATGCACCATGAATGCGTGATCTAATCCCGTTTCCCATCGATCCCTAAGCATTCGTATACCTGAAACCTAATACCATGTTGTGGCCTTAGCCACTATCTGAGGTCTGATTAACAACAAAATCAACTGCGGAAACCTATGGATATGTCGGGTTCTCCAGATAACACACTCACATGTCTGCTATATAGGGCTTCATTTCATATCATTTTACAAATAGCAATTTCTTATAATATTCCATAAGAGTTTGATGTACAACTCTTTTACACTTTTACAAGCCAAAATATATTAAAACTAGATTATTCTAATATATTTTAAAAAATGCTCCTCAAGGCCACAACCTGGCCTTCTTCATACTCATGGTCTCGAAGGAGCGCCGTCGTCTCGTGTACCTAAAAAGGGGATCCCACAACAGGGTGAGTAAAGCCCAGTAGTGATAATCTCCTACAAGGGTTACTCTCCACCTAAGTGCTTATGTAGTGATCAAACCAATCCATACACATCCAAGTGAAAATGTCTACATGAATGTCGTATGTCATGCATGGAATGTCATCATGCCCATATCTAGAGTCACTCACCGACTCCCTCGCACCTACCTAGGCCAAGTGTGACAACCGTCACTAGTAGTACCAATGACACATATACCGAGCTCTTACCGACACACCAGTACCCAATGCAAGTGTCAATGGGCAACTAATCCCGAGTCAATCCCGCCTCCTATCACACAACTCTAAGTCTATGTGATAATCATAATCGTGTATCTTCTTTGGGCAACAAAACTTTTTGGCTTACGTTGCGGGTCTCTTACACCCATACAGAACTTTTTGGATAATACCGCGGGTCTCTTACACCCATGTTCCAAGCTTTTCACCTGAGGGGATTAATGGCCCCCTTCTTACTCCGCCCAACACACCTTAATTTTATTTATTATTTTTTTTATTCCTTTTTTACCACCGTGAGTCTCATTTGGACGTTGTCCGTTTGAGCACACCATTCATTCACCAAGAATGGTGAATTAATCATTTCTATGCACCCACACCTGACTCGACGCGATGATACCGTGCATATGCAATGCTAATATCATTTCAATTTCTCATATTACATGTATGATGCAAACTACATGAATCATTCTCATCAGTTATACTTCATGCAAACATATATTACAAGATATCGTATCAAGTATATTAGCATCCATCAATCCATGACTAAACAATTTATGTCATGCAACCTTCCTTAGGCTAACTCATGGCAATTTCTACCAAATACAATAGCCTACAACATGCCATACAATGGCATGTCCAAGCCCGACTATTCACATCGACACAACCAAGAAACCTGTACACTTAGTGCAAAACATAAAGTCAAAAAATTTATGATCGCCCACTTCCCTTCTCGGGTATATGGCTGGAATCTTGACTCAATGGGCTTTCCATAGAGTCCAAGAACAACCAAAACGGAGTTCAGATGAAGAAGTTATGGTCGTCCGAAGTTGAGGGTCTCACAAGACTAGTCAGACCTAACCAAACAGACCTAGCCGGACGGACCCAGCCGAACAGACCTGGCCAGACAAACCCAACCGGATTGACCCAGTCGGATTTGATCTTCCACTTAGACTATTCCGGGTAAATGGACCATAACTTGGGCTATAAAGGTCTGAATGAAGAAATTCAAAAGCCTAACATCATGTTCACTAATGTGGCTACAATTTACCTGAAGGACTCACTACCAAATTCCCTTTAATTCCCACCCAAACCAGTCTGAGTCTGATTAATGCTTGTAGTCAAAATAGGAGTAATTTCCTTAGCTCCAGTACAACTAAAGCATTCCCCTTGAAACACCACCGCCTGACCCTTAGGGTAGAAACTAACCAAAGTAGGAGAAGACTTACCTCTTGAAGTTTGTCGAAACTCCCCGTTTCTGGTCTCTACTAGAAATTCTCTGCGCGGGGAAACACTTTTCTTCTTGATCCGCCGGGAACCGCCGGTCCGATCGTCAGGAAAACTAGAGAGAATGTGGAGCTTCTCTCACTAAGCTTTCTTCTTCTCTCCCTTTTTCCTTTTCTTTCTCCCTTTCTCCCTTCCTTTAGAAATTTTTTGGTCTAAAGTCAAGTTTGGAAAGTACTTTTTGCCACATGTCAATACCCCATTGGCTCCTTGGATTACCCTTATCACCTTATCCATATATCTTGGATTTCTCTCTAATCATGTGTTGCCACATGTCTCTTATAGGTCCCAATTGAGCTCTTTGTTTGACTTAACCTGTACTTGACACATGGCACAGTGTGAGCCACTCAACATGTGCCAAGTGTTCTGTACTATCCTTGATGCCTCGAAAAATGTGAAATTCCGATTGTGTCGGAATTCGACGAAATTTGACGTGGTAGCTAGATTTCATGAGACAATCCCAACGGTGAAATCCGTTTCACCATCTGAGATCTAGAAAATTTTCATATTTTTCCACTGAAATTACCATTTTACCATTTCTTAGAAAATTGAATTTTCTCAGGTTTTACATTACTCTCTGTAGTTCCCTTTGTGTTTTTTATATGATTATTTGCACATGGTTAGCATGTTTTTTCGGCTAGTTACTTGTTGTATGATTATATTCTTGGTTACTAGCTCCATCATCGAATTTTATTTTTCCCAAAGGGGGAGATTGTTGGCATATCATTTATGGCAGAGTGCTTGACAAAAATAAAATCATGAAGTGCCTCACCTGTTGAAGCAGTGGATGCCGCAACGAATTATCTATCACTTTTGTCTAGAGTCGTGTATGTCTTTTGCTGACAGAACATGCACAAGGCAATGTGGACCATACCTTAGCTAGACATCAATTGCATTGGAAAGATTCTTCGTCGAATTAGGCAAGAGATTCAAAAGATCTGGTATTATTCTCTACGTATTGAGGAAGGAAGTATAAAAAGAAGAATTGTGATCTTTCTGGATTATGAAAGATCTCATCTTCATGCTTAAATAGGAGAAAAAGAAACCTTTGTAAACCATCGACTAAGCACACAAAAAAGAGGTCTTCTAGAGGAGTTGTCTTTCTGGAAAGAGTAGCTGCAGGTATTGCACAAAACTTTGATGTGAGCAATACGCTTACTCCACTTAAGATGGAGTGATTGGGCACTAATGAACCCAGATGCTTATAGGAAATAAGGAGAGTTTATTTCAATGTTTCTCTATGAGATAGTTAGGAGAAGACGATTGTGAGAAAGGGGGAGCCTTGTCTCACTTAAGTCCAACTATAACCTGATTGATAAATAGTGAAACACCTTACATTTGGTCTCAGCCCCGCAGACGTAGGAAATTACCGAACCGTGTAATTAATCCTTGTCTCCCTCTGTGTGTGTGTGTGAATAATATTTCATCTAACCCAATTATCGTATTACTTTGTACACTTCTTAAATCTACGCATTGCATATCATAAAAGGGTTAACCGCCTCACTTATGACAAGGCCTTGCCAGTTGATGCAACATCTCTAGGAGCATTGTCATAACAAACAGTCCGTATGTTTTTCAAGATGGTTTGGCATAGGCATTGGCAAATTTCTTCCAAGTTGCTTGGAATGATTTGGAAAATGCAATAAATGATATACATATCTCAAAAAAAAAAATGGAACTTGTATTGAAAGTAATAGGTCGGCATTGAATAAGGTAAGATGAGGAATTTCAATCTTATTCTTGACTATGTTTTTTGATGGACAAGGGATATATTGAGCCATTAGTATACCGGCCCTATGAGATTAGACTAATAAATAATGAATTAGATTAGGCTTTGCAGATGATATAGTAGATGGATGTAAGCTTTAAAGGGGTTTGAGAAGCTACCTCAATGGTGATGACTTGAATATTTTACAAAGATTTTAGTCTATATATAGTAACAAAAATATTGCATAGTGGTTTTCTACTTGTGGATTTTTGGTTGCACAAGATTATTTAAAAATAAATAAATAAATAAACTAGGTAGTAGACAACTATATAATAATGCTTATCAAATTGATCTACCCAAGCTTAAATCTTGTACCATACAAGAGTTCATACTCTACCAAGTACTACCACAGAATAATTCAAATGCTGAACTATGCATGACTTAAATAACTACAAATTCAATAAATGCAAAATGTGTAGCATCCCCCTAGGTTACTTTCAAGGATAATACGGATGGGGATGGTGTGGAAGCTCATCAAGTAGGTAGTTTTCAACAAAGTAACCTACCTTAATTTCAAGGCTCCATATGTCGCATATTGCAAGTAACATAACCTTTTCTAACTAAAGCGGCAGCCGCGGGGATATTGCTTTCCATGGCCTAGAAAGTCATAATGCCTTCATGATACTCTGGCCTGCACTTAATCCATTTAATATTGACCAAGTTAATATCTAATTGGCTCCTTGTGAGACTTGTTTACAATGGTTTCCATGTCCAGAACATCGATAAAAATCGATATAATTAAGGTTGGGATAAATATGTTTGACAAGATTGAATATTTGGTATACCCCATCTAAAAACTATTCATGTTAGCATAACCTAGAGCATCAAACTAACACTTTCATCTCACCTCACATTGTTGGCTTTTTAAAAGAAGTACCATCATTATAAAAAAAAAAAAAAAAAAGAAATTATACATCACTAAAAATAATATCTTAAAAAATATTGTATAAAAAATAATATTTCTAAATTTATAGCACTTAGCTAGTGACACGTGGATGTCATGTCTTTGAGATATGATTTCAATGTAAAATTAAGAAATTGTATCTTTAAGATACTACTTCAACGTAAAATTATGAAGTCGTGTATTTAAAACACGTTTATTATAAAATAATAAAGTCGTGTGTTTTAAATATAATTTTAGTGTAAAATTGTGAAGTTGTATCTTTGAAACATCATTTCAATATAAAATAGTGAAGTCATGCATTAAAGACATGACTTCAGTGTAAAACTTTTTGTTATATCCAAAATCATTGATCGGACCTGTAATGCCCCAAAAATATCCTATAATTTTTATAATAATTTTTATTATATATTCTGGGTATAAATTGAGCCAAACTTGGGTTTTTTCGGGAAAACTGATAAATTGTTAAATTGTGAAAAGTGAAATGAATATGTGAGCATATGATCAAATATTATATGCTAAAATGAGAAATTGATAGAACCCGTAAATAAACCCAAGTGAAAAATGGCAAATTTGGAAATTTGTAAAATGAGAACCTAAGGGTCAAATGATAAGCTTAAGTGCTAATGTGAAATAAATGATAAATGAAAGTGAGATGAAAACTAATAAGTGAGAAAAATGCCAAAAATGAGAAATGAGATTATTGTGTAAAGCAAACAAGGCTTTAAGGGAAAAAGGAGAAAGAAGACCACATTTGGTCTTGGAAGAGCTCATTTGAGCAAAATGTTTTGAGAGAGAGCTTGAGAAGAGAAAAGGGAGAAAATCTAGGGCAAGGTGTTTTCTTCCTATTTATCACTTTTAAATGATCAAGCATCTTGGGTGAAGAAGATTCAAAGGGATCTAAAGGTAAGAACCAAACCCTATATTTCTCTAAATGAAGTTTGGGTTAGAAAAACCCTAATCTATCCATGGGTTTTGCTCATGGTTGGTTTAGGATGGTGTTTGGATGTCTTTGGGAGTGATTCCCATGTTTTGGTTTGAGTTTTTGAGAATTTTGGTGAAAAATCGCAAAAAGGAAAGAACCAGAAAAACTGGGCATCACGGGCCTTCACGCGGCAGAAGGGCACCCACGTCGGCGAAGTCCTTCCTGCATGATGAAGGGTTGCTAGCGCGATGAGGCCGGGGGCCACCTCCCTCGACTACGCTGCAGTGTAGCCCTTCGCCACAGCATAGTAGTGCTACGCCTCGGCGAAGACACTGTTCATCATGATCAAAATTTTGGACTTTGTTTCTGAAAGTCTCGTATTAGTGCACCGATAGTTTAGGGGCCCTAATAAATTATTAATGGGGGTTCAAATAAGGATCAAACTAAATGAAAAACACACCGTACCTCGTCGTCGACACGAAGTGAAGCTTCGCCTCAACGAGTTCGTCTTCGGGTAGACTTAGTGTCTTAACCCAAGACCGTTAACGAAAATTAATCGACATTCAATAAAAATGTATAATAATTGTTTATCCACTAAAAGTGGCATGATTGTTATTGACTAGGGACGGGTGAGGATCACCTAACCTAAGACCGAGATCAAAGGGAAGGAAACTAGAGCCGACAACTTCGGTTTGTTCATTGACTCTATCCTTACTTCAAGTGTTTTGGTAGTATACCAAATAAATCTGAAATGAGTATATCTTTGAAATGATATTACAAAAGTGCATATGGATTTGAAAATGTGATAATTGAAATGACAGACGATTAATTGCATGTGAAAGATTAATCGAATTGTAAACGAATTGGTCACACTACAAGAAAAAGGGTGATTGTTGACATATATTATCTTAACTTACACAAATATATGTCATTATTGTTCATTTAAGTAAACAATCATGACAGATACAACTTGTTCACACCAATAATGACATATATTAAAATTTGATAAATTCTTCTATGACTTATATGATAGAATGTTGACATATAATTTATAAGTCAATGCATAGTCAATATTTGATGTGTCAATCTAATTAAAATAAATGACTAATGGCTATAATTTGTTTGATACGTGTTAATCTAATTACTTACTAATTCTTATAGATTGAAATGACCACTTATTTTAATAAAAGTAATAATTACGTTTATTTATATTTTAATTAAGCCAATTAAACCTCTTTTTAGTGTATAACAATAAAAAAATCATGATAAACTATTTTTTAGTTAACTAATCAATATCAACTAGTAAAAATATTTTATTAGGATTGATTTGTTTTATATCCAATTAATACAAATTACTTAATAGAAAATTTTATAAACTATTTTATATTTTAAAAAATTATTTTATTAATATTAGTGAAAATTAGTTTTTAAATATTTATAAAATATTGAAAAATATAATGAATAAAAAATAGTTTTAAATGTTTATAAAATTTTCTACATTATGTTTTTTATTTAAATAAATATAAATTAAATCAATCCAATTAAATTATGTTTTATTTACTTATATAATAAAATTAATTTTATTTAGCATAGGTCATCTAATGGTACATTAGAATTTCGAGGAAAAAAGACGTTAACCTATTTAGAAAAAAAAAGATTTTAGGCCAAGAGGGAACCCGAGTTGAGAAGAGAAGGGTTTGGCATAAGAGGGAGGTCCGGATAGAAAAAAAAAATGGGTAAGAGGGGGAAGGGTTTTTGGAGTAGGGGCTTTAGAGAGAGAGATCGGGACTTTGGAGCGAGCGGCAATAGAAGTGAGTCTGGCTCCACGCTTTGATTCTTCTCTTGTCCATTCCGGCATTCCCCCTCTGTCTCTGTTCCGGTTGGATCTTGTTCTCCTTCTTTCAAGGTTTTTGGTTGTTGGATTTACAGAAAATGATTTAAAGCGTTGCGGGGTGCGTTTTTTCCAAGATCTTGTGCCATAGAGAGCTGTGATTATGGCTACCGTCATGACAATCAAGGTAATGAGAAGGGAGATTGAGAGGACTGGGTGAATCTTAAAATCTAACCAAAATGGGTTTTTGGTTGTATTATTTTTTATTGTGTATCATGGTGGGAATGTAGGATATGTTGTCCATTCCGGCATTCCCCCTCCGTCTCTATTCCGGTTGGATCTTGTTCTCCTTGTTTCAAGGTTTTTGGTTGTTGGATTTACAGAAAATAATTTAGAGCGTTGTGGGGTGGGTTTTTTCCAAGATCTTGTGCCGTAGAGAGCTGTGATTATGGCTACCGTCATGACAATCGAGGTAATGAGAAGGGAGATTGAGAGGACTGGGTGAATCTTAAAATCTAACCAAAATGGGTTTTTGGTTGTATTATTTTTTATTGTATGTCATGGGTGGGAATGTAGGATTTTGTTGAACACCTGCGACAAGCTGCTTTTAATTTTGCCTGCTAAATGGGGTGGCCTATGTAGAAAGAGTGAGTGATTCAAAGAGGGAGAGATTTGAGAAGTAACATGGTGGATTATAAAGACAATGGGGGAGAGAGGCTTCCTTGATCCGATATAAGTATGCCCCTGTGATATTTTCTCATGAAACAATTAATTCCTACAATATGAAATCAATTGATATGATGTCTGGTGAGGTGAAAACTTTACTTGATTCATTCATTCTCATTATGTGTTGTGTTTATATTCAATTTGTTTGAAATCATGGGTGATAACTGATGTAGGAGGATCGTCAAAAAATTTTGAGGGCTAGAGCTACCAGGTAAGCGGTCTTTACAAGCCCGTCTAGGCTGCTTGGTTCTCATCATCTTAGCTTCATCTTAACAGTTCCTGCTTACAAGTCCTAGCTTCCACCCAACCCAACAATGGAACAACACATTGAAGCAACTGTCGAGTAATTAAGTTCCAATTCTACTGTTATATATCTTACTATGTAAATAATTGTATTAATTTCTATTTGTTTGTCTTTCAAAATCCGTTCTTTTTCTTCTTTTGTTGCTAAGGAAAAGATCTAGGGTAGGAAAGATTTATATATATGCTTTAATTTAGTTCTTTGTACTCAACTTCAATTTTGTGTGTGATTTTTTTTATATGGAAATTTCTGAATGCATTCATGGGTGAAAATGGAAATAAGAAAATTCGATTAAAGCGATAACTTGATGGAACACTTGATGTGGAGTCCTTGATTGGAGAATCTAGTTGCACAACTTGTTGAAATTATAAGTAGAACGAATTTTGAGTGAATGTCTATGTCTATGATGTTACCAACTCTTCTGATCCCATGATAATGTATGAAGAGCCATGGTGACACTGACATGTCCCTTTTGCATGAGAGAAAGTTGGATTTTGGAGATCCATTCACGAAGCACCAAATGATATGTAGGTAAGTCACAAGTGTATTTGGTTGGTGATTGGTGGCTACAGTAATTTCAAGTCAAACAAAAAAATCTTTGAGGTTTTTGTTATATATGGGATATTGGATACTAATTAATTCTTCGATATCGAGTACTCCATGGTCTGTCGATATCATCCATCAGAAGGAACCCACATCATGGATTGGACAAGCCTCACCAATGGTTTGCAATGCTAACTCCATGCCGAGATCAATATCAATATCGTAGCACAGGGGCAGGGTTTTTGGTGGAGCCTGAGCATACCGGTCAAAGAAACCCAGATCTTTACTTGTTTCTTGGACGAATTATTTCATCAACCCAGCAGTTTCTTGGCTAAATGGTAAGAGGATAAGGTTTTTTTCCTTTTTTCTTTTTGTCCTTGATTCTTTCATAGCCAAGCTATTGCTACTTTTCTTTTTATTTTTTATTTTGTTTAAGAGAATCTGAATCAATAAAGTTCCAATTACCTCGACGGCTAATTTTCCATATTTTGGGTCATTTGCCATCAATGATATGGTGAAATAGGTGAATTTCCATTTTCTTAATTTGTTTTTTAATTTTTCAAGAATGTTATGCTCTATTTTCTTGTCCATTAAGTGTGTGGATATAAAATTTTCTAAATAATAGATTTTTCACATTGTCGGGTAATGAGAAAAATAGTTATTTACTATATATTTTGGCTTTGGTTTTCCTTAGGGTTGGTGTACCCAAACCAAGGTCAGGTAAGTCATGAACTTATAATCCATATTGGAATTGGTGACATGGTGGAGTAGATCCTACCATTAAAACTCTTATATTTATAACATGAGAGAGATAGAGAGTTTAAAGAATCCAGACTATGTATTTTTGACAATTCAATGATCCAAACAAAGCTAAAACCACTTGGTTTTGACTATATATTTTGTAGGCTTAGGACTCACTACTGCACGGAGCTATTCATCATTGTAGCGAACTGGCAACTTAATGCTATGCACCCAATCTACAGACTCCTGCATCCTCATTTTAGGTACACAATGGAGTTCAATGCTCTTGCTCAAGAATTGCTTGTTTCCGTTGACGTGTTTTATAAATGATTGAAGGTTTCTTTTTAAATATTGTTTAACATTATCATGGTGATGCCCATACATAAAAGTTCTATCTCACGAGTTTGTTGATTTGTCATTTATTGGGGAGTTTACTTGCACTTAAACTATATGGAAAATATTTTGGCATACTTAAAGGTTAACAAAGGCGTTCTTTTATTTTCTTGCAGCTAATTTACTTAATGAAGCATATTGATGGACCAACCCATGTATTATGATCCCAAAGGGGAACCTTTGTACTTTCGGTTTCTCTTTTGTTCTTGAGGTTGTGATGTCTTTTTATTTTATTTTTTAAGTCTTTAATGGTTTCCATTTTCCTTTTTTTGTGTTCGGAAATGATTTGACTTAGATTTATCCTTACCATGAGACATTTGTGAGATTGTGTTTTCATTTTTTTTTTCTTTTGCTTTGATTTCCATGATGAAATATCATGTATCTAGCTTCAAAGTTAATCTAACTTCAAAGTCATGAGTTTGAATTGTGATTCTAAAAAAATAAATAAATGTAGGATATACATGTAACTTTCATTACCAAAATAAATAGCATGACAATCTATACTATTTGAGAACATTTTTGGACAAATCTAAATCTGGACGAATATGGATGCAGCACAACACATGGAATTTGGAGAGATGGTGTAGGCCAACATGGTATGTGGAATTTTGTGATCTCAAAATTTAACCATCTGCACCATCAAATCTTTTGACACATTTTTCATTATCTATATACCCACCACCGCACTATCACTCTTTTACACTCCTTTCCTCATATTTATCCTACTTTTCTCGTTTATTTTATTGTCTCCACATACTCGCACACATTAATTTACCTATGCACTTCTTTTCTTCACACGTATACTATCAATCATGCATAAAAACTTGAACCATGCTCTATTTCATGTGTTTCTTTTAATAAATTTCAAACTTGTCTATTTAAAATAAAATATATACCCAATTTAACCTTTAGCTTTCCAAAGAGCTATCCTAAATTCACTTTATTCAATTACTTTTTGTGTTTTTCTTACTCTATTTTATTTATTTCATACTTCATGTTTATTGATCTTACTTCATTATTAAAAAGGAATTCTACATTCTTTGCTTTAAATCAAATCTAGTTCTCTAATCCCTTATTATTTCACTTTTCCATCATAATATCGTTTTCTTTTTTGTTTCTTTCATCTTTAGATATCAAGCCATGATTTTTATTATGATGAAAAAAGTAAAAATAAAGATAATACTACAACTTTATCTTCTGTATTTATTGATAACAAACAATTATCATCATGTATATCTATTAGATTTACATTCCTTTTACCAAAAGTGACAAATGATTATATTATGTAAAATTTTATCTTATGTTCGTGAGCATACTTTAAATTAATTTTTGGTGGGTGTTTTTTATTGCTACTATCTAATAATACTGTTTGTTCTATGTATCCAGAAATATATTGAGAAGTATTGAATAAATGATAATGATTGCAAACAAACATCTACCCCTTTTTATGAAGAAATGATGTACTTTTCTATTAAGTTTGTACATTATGGAGTATGAGCTTTTGAAAACCTTTATCAAATTATGCTCTCTAATATTTTAGATGTTTATATTGTAATTTTTCTTAATTTGTTTTGTAACTTATTTACATTGTTCTATGGCTTGATTGCTATTATTGTAATTTAATTTATATATATTTCTTCTATTGTGATAGATAATCATGACATATGTGACCTCTAACCTTAACATTTGATGGAGTAATGATAAAAGAAGATTTAATTAACATTGACATAAAATCAAGTAATCTTATAACCTTGACATAGAATAGATAAAATCTTGACATATATATATATGTCAAACTCATTTGAACCTTGGCATAGAATATAGAAAATCTCAACATATATATATGCCAAGCTAGCTTTAAACTTTTCTTGACACTAGCATAGATAACATATGTACAGGTCCACTCTTGACAAGATATACCATATCTTGACGGTGAAAACTGTCACAGGCTTTTTTCTGTAGTGTCAATTCTTGACATCTTAATGAATCAATATATCGAATGAACAGTTTAAGGGATGCCCACCGTATCCGTCATGAAGGTACTTAAATTGTCCAATGTCTCACTGGGCGGATGCACCCAATCGGCATCCTTCTTGATGGCTTATGACATTAAACACATGTCGAGTACCAACGACATCCTATGATAATGAGATCAAATTGCGGAAATGTAAAGCACATTACCAAATGATAAAAAGGCCTGTGATTCACCGAACGAACCACAAGTGAATGGAATTGCATAGACAAAGTGAAATAAAGAACTTGATGAGTGTAAATGGGATTTTGTAAATCAAACACATCTTTTAAGAGTGCATGCTAAAATCTCGTGGAATTGAATTGTGGTATGATTTGTTGCATGAAAATGCATATTTATATGATCAATTATTTAGAAGTAAAAAGCATAAATGAAGGTTATGAGTATTGTTTGTTATAAAAAGCATGATTTAATGATAAATGCATATCATATTGAATTGAAAATTGGAATATAACTGTATAAAACCACTAAGCATGAAAATGCTTAGCGTATAGTTTTTATTTATGCACAGGTATCGAGTAAGAAAAAAGAGAAGGCCAAGTACAAGAAGTGCAGAGGCATAAAGAAGTGTGGCGTATAAATATATACTCGCTATATATATCATTTCTTTTGAATATACATTCATGAACAAAACATAACTCAATATTGTTTTTTGTGTATCATTTGTAAAGGCAAGATACACCATTTTGTAAACGAATTATATAAGAGTAAATTGTTTATAAATTACTATTTGAAATGCTTCCACAGAATTGGAAATTTTAGAAGGAAATGACATAAATAAATGTTTTGATAAGATAATGAAAATTGTCGAAAGTAACCGGCTCCTGCTCTATCCCGCCATTTGGCCTGGGCCGATGATTCGTAGCTACGATTTTAAAATAAAATTTAATAACACGGTAAATAAAAAGGATTAAACAAGGTCCCTGCTCTCGGTTTCTGCCCTACTATTAATCAAGTCGGACTGGCTCGAGGGTCGCCACAGACCGCCAATAATCATAATAACTGATGACATAATAACAGGAGATTTTATTTTTACTTAAAATGATTAAAATAAAAAAGAGTTATTTATATGTAATTATTTACAAAATTTTAAAAATAAAATATGTAATTTTATAATTAAAAATTACGATATTGAATGAGATTATCGTCACGTGAATAGGCCGCTAAATGACTCCGAAGCAAGAAGGTGAAGGTCGAGCGTGACTTAGCTCAACCACCCCGAAAGCATCAAGGGGTGATAATTTAACGATACACGAGCAACAGACCGCCCGAGCATGAGAGACAAAGAAACGATGCATGCGCGACAATCCACTCCCACGTGACGTTAAGGCAAAAAGCTTAACGATAAATGCTAATATAGAAATTAATAAGTAACATGAGGACGTTGAGGTCACTCATAAATATCCATCTCATAAACGTCCACCATGTAACCTCCCAAGATGGGTATATAATGTATAGGGATGCACCCGGTTGGAGATCAAATGGATATTTTCTAAATAATAAACAAATTCTTTTAGGAAAGACACTAAACCGTTCCAGACATCTAAATATTATTTACTATATTTTATATAATTATGTTAATAATTTTAATTTTTTTGGAGAAAATATGTATAATATTTAAAAATAAAAATATATTAAAATTGAAGAAATGTTGTGCTTATAAATATTTTATTTAATAAAGGAGATATGGCTTTATTAGATGTCTTATTGCAAGTGTACTGCTAGCCTAGTCGAGTGGCGTCTTGAAGGTCATCCCTTGGTACGTAGTTATGCGGTTGGAATGATTTTTGTCCCGTGTTACTAGTCCCACTCCATCGGAACATAGTGGGAAAAAAAAATTGATATTTAAGTCTCCGTTTCGGACTGGCAAAGTACTAAACAAAAATAAAACAAATATAAAGTAAAATGAAAAATATAAAAAAAAAAAGTAAAATATAATCAATATTTCTCAATTTTAGATATTTTTAAATTCTTTAGTCCTTATATAATAAAGAGAAGCAAATAGGATGAGTTTTAATAAACAAATATAATTAATTTATTAAACTTAAAGCTATTTTTTATTTTACTTTAATTTTTTTTTTCTTTCATTTTTCCTTATTATTTTTTCCTCTATTTCCGAAAAGAGCCTAAAGCTTCTGGTTTCACATGACATTATAGCGGGCACATAGTGGGTTGGCAAGGCTGATTATGCAAAACGTTGAAGCTGGTCACTTGTTGAACCGTTCTATTTGATGTGAACTGATTCAGACGGTTTATATTATTAGTTTAAGCGATTTGAGTCAGGTTTGAATGTGAAACGGTTTAAAAGAGTGAATCAAATCGAAAAAGCAATCGATTGGTATGATATGGTAAAAACATTTAGGACTAAAAGTCTAAGCCAACTCTCTATACTCAGCCTTGTCACACTCCACTTTGAACAAATACACCAATCAAGGCCCATCATTGTCCATACTCAGCCCATCATCGTCAAAACCTAAGCCATGTTTTCATTACCAGAATGTTTTTCGTTCTTCCGAAAAAAACTCGTATCATATAAAACTGTACGTAGGCAAAATCTTAATCACATAATCATTTTTGTCATTTTTTTTTTATCCTTAAAAGGTGTGGTGACTAAAATAAGAATTTTTTTTACATTTAGCATCAACAAATGATGAGAAAAATAAAAAAGCATCAAACCATTCAGATTTTTCATTATTTCTTTAAGAAAAAGATGGTGCATGTTGTGATGATGACATGAATTAAAGAAAAATATGAGTGATTAGATAAAAGGGACAGCCATTTGCTATTTATGATGAGATGATTGGTTCAATTTTAGAAATTCACTTCTACAAGGTTATCTGTATTTTTACAAAGAATCAGTGATGCTGCTAATCATTTGTACATGACCTTAGCAAACAGAGTGAACATATGTCCCAAGACATATATTCAATACAAAACACTTTATTGATATGTGGCGGATATATACGTAGATAAAAGAAAGAGCTCATTACAACTTTATATATTTCATAAATTGAAGGGGAAGAAATCATTCTTCTTTAGGCTATGTATGTTTGACTCTTAGAAAATTTGAGCAAAAATGCAAAGAAAAGAAAAAAAAGAGAGAAGGAAATACTAATTATTATTTAATTTAGTACTTCAAACTTATTTTATTTGTTTTAATTCATCGATACAAAGATTAATTAATTTTAAAATATGTAAGTATTTTAGCAATTCTATTTATATTTTTTTACTAATTTTTTTGCTAAGCTTATCTTATGTTATCTTATGTATGGTTTGCAATATTATACACTCAGATGATGAAAAGGATTAATTGATAGAAGAAACTATCTTTGTATATTAACAGTATTTACAACTCCACCTTTATAAAAACCTGAATCATTTACCTTGTGAAGTGTTTGTGTGTCGAATATGTGGACACGCAAACATGCATCGGATATGTGTTCGATACGCCACATGGCATATCGTTGACCAAATAGTAGGTTAAAGGTTTTGGATACGGTTTGGACACGGTTGGACATGAAACTAGACAAACTAACATATTTTTATGGGTTTTTTTCTTCTTGGGAACCCAAAAACTAACTAAACTTTTGCTCTTCTTCCTCAAAGGTAAAAAACATGATTCTTATATTATAAAAACCACACAGAAAATTTGGATTGGCGATTTAGGAATGAGGTGAGTGGTAGCGCAGAGATCAACCTTTGGGGATGATCTGCAGATGACATAGAAAAGATTGGTATGGTTCTTTTCTTTTTAGGCGGATGGTCAGTCTAATGCAAGGGTTTTTTCTTTCCTTGTAGATTACATTTTATCAGCAACACTAAAAAGAGTCTTGTGAACTCATCGGTCATCACCTAAAGGAATCGTAGTCTGTCTCATCACCCCAAAAAAATCGAAAGAATAAAATTCAAATTAGGGCTATCTTTTGTCTAGCTCATCTTACAGAAGAAAAGAAAGGAAGAGAAAGAAAAGAAGAGATGGAAGAGAAGGGAATGAGAGGGAAGGGAGGTTGCATTATGGCCGGGAAGAGGCCGTACTTGCAGTTGTGGGGGTACAATCTTTATTGTTGATGGGTGTTGTAGTTCTCTTCAGCTTCCCTTATATATATAGCTAGGATTCATTACACATACTGCTAGACCCCTGCTAAGTTGGGGCATTTGAGATACTGCTTGCTAGTAACAGAGAGCAACGTTTTTTCTTCCCACATTTCATCTCACGACAATGGACCCATCATGAAACCTTGCTCACTAATAGTAAAATAAATAAGCATATTTCTCCAAGTGATTTAAAAAAATAGATAAAATAGCAAAATTGTTATTGTTTTCAAAATTATTTTTATTGTTTTTATGTTGGGAAAGGTTGGAACTAAATGGAGAAAATGGTGGCCAAGAGTGTATTTCAGTCAAGCAGTGTGTCTATAATGCATTAAGCTCTTTTTTTAATATATATATATATATATATATATATATATATATATATATATATATATATATATATATATATATATATATATCTTTCTATCTCTATAATATTGTTCTAACTTTGAAATTGTTGTGCATGTGTGCCATAATACTTTATTGTAATTTATTTGTGTACATTACATTCCTTCCGACTTTACCTAAGTATGCCTTTATGCTTCTTTGCACATAGTTTATTAAGGAGAATTTGGAAGCTTTTAGATTAGATTGTGTCTTATAATTTATTTTAAACTTTAAAATGGATGCAAACATAAATTTTATAGGAGTCGCCTAATTCAATTAGGGTTTATGGATGGACTAAAAATTAGATTGGTTGGGCTTTGAAATAATTTAGATTAATTTAAATGCATGGTTTTTTTTTTTTTTTTATGATGCAGAATTATACAATGAGTAGTAATTTTGAGCCTTCAAGTGATCAACAAAATAATCAAGATGACAATGCTCTATTATGGAGGTACGTCACGAGAGAAGCAAAATTGAGTAAAGGGGGAGGAAATGTTGCTTTTCAATGCAATTTTTGTAAGAAAATGGTCATATTATAGAGTCAGGGGCTCATCACATTTAGCAGAAAATTAAAGGGTGGGAGTTGCATCTTGTACTAGGTATGATGAAAATTTGGTTGAATTTAAAGGGTGATGGAGGAAGTTGGACAAAGGGTGAAAGCGATCTGTCTTAAGCAAGTTCTTGTACCCACATCGAAGCACTACAACATCTAATTTAAATTCTCCTACTAGTGCTCTTTGTTATTGATCCAAAGGAGAAAGGGGGTCTATTGGATCAATTGAGAAGGCATTGATATGGGTGTAACGTGAAATAGTTGGCGAGTGAGATATTTAGGATGTTTTACACTGGGGGGGTTGTCTTTTCACTTTGATAGAAATCCTTATTATGCTCGCGCCTTTAAAAGTGCAAGTCAACTTCCAGGTTATGTCCCACTAGGCTATAAAACATTAAGAACTACATTATTGTAGAAGGAGAAGAGTAATATTGAGAATCTATTGGAACCAATCAAGAAGACTTGGAATGATAAAGGAGTGAGCATTTGCAGTGATGAATGGTCAGATGCTCAAAAAAGACCACTTATAAACATCATGGCGGTTTCAGAAGGAGGGCCAATTAATGTTTTTTAAAGCAATAAACTTTGAAGGGGAGACTAAGGACAAACACTTTGTAGTTGATTTGTTGATTAACACTAGACAAGAGATTGGTCCTCAAAGTGGTTGATTATAAGCGTGTCTTTTACCCAACACGCGAGCGGCAAGACACATTATGGAAGCCAAGTTTCGGCATATCTTTTGGACCTCGTGTGTAGTTCATACTCTCAATCTTGCTTTGAAGAACATATGTGCACCATCATACTTGAGATATGATGATGTGATGGAGCAAATGTGGTTGGATCTCTCCGGAGTTTTAGAAGTGATGCCTCTTTCGTAAAATTTCATTATGAATCATGCAATGAGATTGTCGATGTTTAATAATCATTGCAAGTTGAAGTTACTTTCAGTGGTCGACACACGTTTTGCTTCAACTATTGTTATGCTTAAACGATTTAAGATAATAAAAAGAGGCTTGGAGCAACTAGTGATAAGTGAAGAATGGCAAATGTATAAAGAAGATGATGTAGTGAAAGCTAAAGAAGTAAAGGATAAAATCCTAAATGAAGACTTTTGGATGGATAATGGATTATATCCTCGGCTTCTAAACTCCCATATATGAGATGCTTCGATTAAGTGGCCACGACAAACCTTGCCTTCACAATATTTATGAGTGGTGGGATTCGATGATTGAAAAAGTAAAGGAAGTCATTTATAAGAAAGAACATAAAAGTTTCATAGAAAATTCAAGGTATAATTAAGATTTATTAGTTAAATATTTGAGTTTTGATTAAAAGTTTTAATTATATTTGAACTTATATGAATCGTTTCATAATTATACTTGTAGGTTTTTTGATATTGTGAATGGAATCTTGGTGGAAAGATGGACTAAAAGCCACACCCTTTTACATTCCTTAGCTCATTCCTTAAATCCAAGGAAATCTTAAGAGTTTAAATTGTAGGCTTTGATTATTTAAATATAAATGATATTCTATGATGTTTAACTTTTTATAAATTATGTCATAACTCAATTGGTAGGTATTATAGTCAACAATGACTTGATGAGTCTCATGATCGTGTTCCACCACATCAAGATATGGAAGTAGTCAGAGAGAAAATTGTTTTGAGAGATATTTTTCAAATGCAATTGATAGGAGGCGAGCAAATGAGAAGTATGCTACTTTTTAGCCGTAGCAGAGAGATTTTCTAGTAATTGATTCCATCAATGATAGGTGAGAGTACGTGAGTCTGATATTAAATGGTGGGTTGTTCATGGAACTTCCGCACCAATGCTTCAATCTATAGCATTGAAATTGTTAGGACAACCTTGTTTATCCGCATGTTGTGAAAGAATTGGAGCACATATAATTTCATTCACTCCATAAAAAGAAACAAGTTGACACCACAAAGAGTAGAGGGCTTGGTTTATGTCCATAACAATCTTCGACTTCTGTCAAGGAGATCTCTAAACTATAATGAAGGCAAATCTAAAATATGGGACATTGGAGTTGATGGTTTTGACTCAATGTATATATAGAATGCTGGAATTCTTGAGATTGCGGATCTTTTTTTTTATGAACCTGAACTGGAAGCCAATTTATTTGATTCAGAAAGAAATGCTAGTCTTTAGTTTTAGTATTACTTATGTTTGTGTTTGAATATTTGTAAAAACAATGTTTGAGCACTTGTTTTTTTATTTATCTAAATTGCTTTTTAAGAGACCAGTATTTATAAGGATAATTATTTTTATTTTATGCTTTATTATGTCGTGTTAACTGCCGTATCAGTATCACCGGTTTTTAAATTTGTATGAATTCCCATCTCTGATTGTCGTATCTCGGGTGGCCGTATCTATGTCCGTGCTTCTTAGACACTTCACATCGTAACACAAACTTTTATTTGCAGTATCCAAACAAAGAAAAAAGATTAAGGAGACAAACTTTTACAAGACGAGGTTTTAAAACTGCAAATTTTCAGCATTAGGGGATGGAGAGACTAGTGAAAGCAACTCTTTGTCTTTTTCAAATTTCGCCATGTCTGCCTCCTTCAAGTTAACCCACGAGATTTCAGTAGGTTCGACGACCTGAACCAATCCATACAGGCTTACCCCATCCAAAATCAGCTTCATATAGAGGAAACCTACACAAACTGGTGAAGCTAAATGGAGCTGCCTCTCCTCTCAAGAATCTTTGGCCAATATCCTCGAGGAAATCCAAGTGCTCCTTGCCCTCCAGGAGCTTGGTAACGTATTCACTGTTAACTTTCTTTATCGCGTCTCTCATGGGGTTCACTACATCGTAACTCTCATTCTCGATGTTTCTAGAAGGTACTGACATCACTATTCGGCTTATATTTCCGAAGAAATGGTCTGGCAGCGGCGGCTCCGCCCTTGGTCGAAGGTTCACATCATGAAGCACTGTGTATATTGAATTAGGGTTTACGTCATCTTTAATGACGGCCATGTATCTAGTCCACAAGAAAGCAGATAAGGCCTCGACCCGAGTCGGGTGGCTTACAGAGTCGGAATATTTGGCTCTAAGAGCTGCTATGGAAGAGTTACTAAACACAAACCTCCTTGTCTCAATGTTCTCCTTCACCATGCCAGTTCTGGTCTTAAATCCGGCCACGTTTATTGGTGGGAAGAGAGCAGCCGAGCCGAACTGTGGGCGGACTATGTCTGCGTCCCCACGGGCGGTGGCCGCCCAACTATTGACGAACTGCAGGTACGAAAAGCCGTCTGCAACCATGTGGGAGATCAACACAGTTACAGCCACTCCTCCACAGTCAAAGAAGTTAACCTGAACTGCTATAATTAAGTCTTTTACATCATCCAGTTGATGTGGATAGAGTTTGTGTATTTCTTTGGGTACTGGATCTCGGATGGTCTCGGAAAGCTGGCCCTTTACTAAGGCTTCAATGTAAGGCACACCCTCATCGTTGCAGTCGATGTAGAACTCGTCCTTAACCCGCCCCGCTAACGGGTAGGACCGGGATAGATTCAGAGACTGCTTAAGCTTGTTTGATATGTAGGTGTGATTGAATCTGCTATCAGGGTTTGGCGGGTAGAAGAAGACCATGGCCATGAAAAAGGGAGGAGATATTTGATCAAGAAAGGATAACTGATATCGACGAAGGTGGTCTGGAGTGGGAGAAGATGGCTTGACGGCCTCCCTGGAAATCACTTCCACTTCCGGCACCATTTTGAATTGAAGGTGATAAGTGTGTATTGCAATAGGATTTATATAATGGTGAAGTTGGAAAAAAGTCTAAGCAATCTCTACCTTTCTTAAGCATGTATTACACGTGGCTTGATGAAAGTATCAGAATATCTTTAAGAGAGTGAGAAATGGCTATACTCTTTTTTTATGTAGAAGATCAGATTTGGGATTGATTTTTCTCCTAGTTTATTGGGACCATATTATTGTAATATCTTTTGTAATTATTTCTTTTTATATCTATTTCATTGATTTGAGCAACAAGTTGTTCAAAAGTCTATAAAAGAATATATATCCAATATATAGAAACATCATGAAAATATTCCGGAAAACCCTTCTTCAACCTTTCTTCATTTTCTTTCTTCCATATTTCTTCATTTTAGACTTGATATTCTTTGGAGAGTGTCCTTTAATGAAGTTTGTATTTATTAATGTAGAGCCCCAGGTTGGGTGAAAGGTAAAAGTCCATATAATAAAAATTTGAACTCAATATTATCGAAATCTTTTTTTAGAGTGTAAACACAACAGATAAACAAAAGACGGATGACTTAGTGGGAAGTCACGAGTGCATTACTACAGTCTTCAACCTAACAAAAAGTTGGGTTTAGGGTTACAGGCAAGATCCTCTTTTAAGTCTTCAACTTAAATGTTGTACCGGTAAATGTCTAAGTTATGGAAGTAAACCGCAAATAAATGCACTCTAATAGTTGTCCAATTTTAGGTTGAGTTATAGAGGTGGAGTCAAGTCAATGATAAAGAAGATAAGAGTAGAAGAATATAATATGATGATCAAAGAATGGATGGTAGGCATAAAGACTAGAGTGGCTATTTGAAGCTAGATGACGAAGATCACTAGGGGTTGGAGAAGATGATTGGGTAGTATCCCTAGAGATCATAACCTTTATCTCCATCTGATTAATAAATATATATATATATATATATATATATATATATATATATATATATATATATATATATATATATATACTAGGAGTTGGAGAAGATGATTGTGTAGTATAAGGATCTCCAAAAAGTCTAGGACTCGAAGCCCGATGGGCTAAAGCCCAGTCCAAGCCTGAGCGGGACAAGCCCGATCCAAGCTTGTTTTAAGAAGTGCAATTCATATGAATTGGCTCAACCCAACTCAACATTTAAATGGGCTTGAGCAATAAAGTTCAATGCTTACAATGAATTTGGATTAAGCTTTTTCAACTTAAATTTAATTTGGATTAAATTGGTTTAAGGTTCCAACAATTCGATTTTAACCTAAACTTAATCTAATAGTTTTTATAAAAATTTATATTATATATTGTCCTATGCAATAACACTTTCTTCTTTTCCATTTTAAAGAGAAAACATAAAAAAAAATGTTGTACATTTTCATATCTTTTAGAAAAATATTGAGGTGTATATGTGTGTTCAAATCTTTTCATTTTTTATCCTCAAACTTTTAATTATATATATATATATATATATATATATATATATATCTTTCTGCTATATATATATATATATATATATATATATATATATATATATAGTCCAAAACAATGGACTTGTCGGACAAGCATTAGCCCCCTCTTCATCATTCTTACTAACTTGTCATGGCAAGCACTTGCTTACCGCGACAAGCGAGCTCTTCCGCTACTGCCCTCTTACTGGCTTGCAGCGACAAACACTTGCATTTAGGCCTTCTCATACCGACTTACGTTTAATGGGTTAGGGTTCTTACACACACACAAACTACTACCCTATTATTGGCTTGTCGCAACAAGCGCTTGCATTTGGGCCTTCTCACGCCGACTTACGTTTAATGGGTTAGGGTTCTTACGCACACACACACACTACTACCCTCTTATTGGCTTGTTGTGACAAGCACATTAAGGCGCTTCTCCATGAGCTTTATGTTTATGGAGTTTAGGGTTTTCACACAACACACACACACATATATATATATATATGTGTGTGTGTGTGTGCTAATATTCTCCCAGCCTATGTGTGTGTATTATTGTGTGTGTTCTCCTTTAATACCATCTTTGATATAGTGGATTTATAGGTCTTTTGCCTTTGGTTTTTTTTTTTTCCTTTTTGGGTTTCCACGTAAATCTTGGTGTTCTATCTCTTTCGTTTTTGTTTGATCCACCATTATTTTTTCTAACAATTTGGTATCAAATCCTTTACATTTGGTTTGCTTTGTTTTGCCCTAATAATCTTGTTTATGAAGTACGATCTTCCGTTGTTGGATCGCAACACCAAGTTTTCTCTATGGCAGGTCAAAATTTGAGCTATTTTATGCATATGGATTTAGAAGACGTTGTTAGGTTCTAACAAAATGTCGGCTTCTTAGACATAAGAAAAGAAAAAGAAGAAGGATAATAAAGCTATGGCTAAGATTCACCTTTATATATCGAATGACATTTTGCAAGATGTCTTGAAGGAGAAAAGCACCACTGCGTTGTTGTTGAAGCTAGAGTAGTTGTGTATGATGAAGAGTTTGCCCAAAAAATTGCATCTCAAACAACATATCTACACTCATCTTTTATCAAAAGGTATATCAATAATTAATCACATTTCTACCTTTAAAAAAATTGTTGCTAATTTGGAGACCACGGAAGTCAAATACAATGAAGCCAATTTAGGGTTGATTTTATTGTGTTTCATTGCCTCCACATGTTGACTTTAAAGATACTATTTTGTATGCAGTGTCACTCACTTTTGGAAGAGGTTTATGAATTTCTGAGTTTGAAAGAAACCATGAAGCAACTTGTTAATGGATCTAAGGCTAAGAAAGTGAGAAGATCTTTGTTGGTAGAAAAGGTTTCGGGAAAAAGGTTCAGGAGTAAGTGACCAAGGCATGTCAGGGTCAAAATTGAAACAGTGTGATATTTGCAGAAAAGACACGTTATTCATGATTGTTATAAAACATATATGAGAATAAAGGCGACTACAAATCCGAAAGAAAACCGATTAACTGGCGTGAAGTCGTATTATAGAAGATGATCATAGTGATGGTGAACTCTTCATTGTTTCTAATGGCGATTCCAACCCTTCTAAGGAATGAGTTCTTGATTTTGGTTGTACGTTTCATATATGTCCCAATTAGGACTGGTCTTTAACATCTGAAACTGTGTCAAAAGGAGCAGTTTTGATGCGTAATGATATCCTACAAGATTGCCGGTGTTAGTACAGTCAGAACCAAGATGTTTGATGGAACTATTTGAATATTAGCATATGTGAAGCACATCCTAGATTTGAAGAGGAATCTCATCTCATTTAGTACTCTTGATTCAAAAGGGTACAAGTACACTGGTGAAAGTGCAGCATTGAAGTTTAGTAAATGTGCTCTTATTATGATGAAATGATAGAAAAGAACTGCAAACGTATATATTTTGCAAGGTACTATAATTACAGGTGATGTTGTCGTTGCATCTAAGTCTATGACATATGGTGATGTTACCAAACTGTGGCATATGCATGCGCCTTCGGCATATGAGTGAAAATGGTATCACTAAATTGAACAGAAGAGGACTTCTTGATGGTTAGAGTACTAACAAATTGAAATTTTGTGAGCATTGTGTATTCAGGAAGAAAAGACAATTCAAGCTCTCTAAAGGTATTCACAACACCAAAGAAACTCTTGACTACTTACACTCTGATCTTTAGGGACCATCTAGAGTGCTCTCTAACGGAGGTACAAATTATATGTTGACTATCATTGATGATTTTTCGAAGAGAGTTTGGTTCTTCTTTTTGAAGCACAAGAGTGATGTTTTTGCAACATATATATATATATATATTGGAAGATTATGATTGAGAATTAGTCAGGGAAGTAGATAAAATGTCTCCGCACTGATAATGGTTTTGAGTTTTGCTCTGAAGAGTTTGATGCCTAATGCAAATAAGAAGGCATTGTTAGACACCACACAATGTTTGGTACTCCACAACAAAATGGAGTTGCAAAGTGGATGAACAAAACTATTATGAAGAAGGTTTGTTGCATGCTTTCTAATGCTAAACTACCAAAGTCATTTTGGGTTGAAGAAGGTGTGATCACTTGTTTTCTCACTGATTGGGCTCCCTCAATTTCTATTGATAAGATGACACCAATTAAGGTATGGTCAGGTACTCCTGGAGTTTACTCTGATTTAAAGATTTTTCGTTGTCCAGTTTATGCTCATGTTGATAATGGAAAACTAGAACCTAGATCTATTAAATGTGTTTTCCTTGGCTATAAGAATGGTGTTAAAGGCCATAAGTTGTGGTGTCTTAGAGACCCATAAGATAATTATTAGGAGAGTTATTTTTTATGAAATTGCTATGTAGTTGAGGATTCTAGTAGGTGGATGATTTCTATGCAGGAAAAGATGGAGTCTCTTCATAAGAATGGTACTTGGGACTTGGTGAAACTTCCCAAGGAGAAGAAAGTAGTTTGTTGCAAATGGGTATTCAAAAAAAGGAAGGTATATCAAGATTTGAAGAAGCTAGATACAAAGCAAGACTAGTTGCCAAGGGTTACAGTCAGATTCCAAGTATTGATTTTGCATATGTGTTCTCTCCAATTGTAAAACATAGTTCTATTCGAACTTTGCTTAATATTATGGTGATGCATGATTTTGAGCTTGAGTAGTTGGATGTGAAAACTGTTTTTTAACATGGAGAGCTTGAGGAGGATATCTACATGCAGAAACTTGAGGGTTTTGTTGTTTCAGGTAAAGGGAACTATCTGTGTTTGTTGAAAAGTCCCTTTATGGCCTAAAACAATCTCCTAGGCAATGGTACTAGAGATTTGACTCATTTATGATTTCTCACAACTTTAATAGATGCACTTGTGATAGTTGTGTCTACTTTAGAAGATGTGATGATGGGTCATTTATATATCTACTCTTGTATGTGGATGACAAATTGATTGCAGCCAAAGATAAAGAAGAGATTCAAAGGGTCATAGACCAACTTAATAGAGAGTTTGAGATGAAAGATTTAGGAGTAGCAAAGAAAATTCTTCAAATGGAAATTCTCAAAATAGACGGGCAAGCAAGTTGTACCTAAGTCAAAAAGGGTGCATTGAGAAAGTTCTTCATAGATTCATCATGGAGAATGCCAAGCTTGTTAGTACATCATTAGCAACTCATTTCAGGCTTTCATCCGCTTTATCCCCATAGTTAGAAAATTATGTTGATTATGTCTAAAGTTCAATTCTCTAGTGCAATGGGATTTCTCATGTATGTTATGATTTGTTCTCTTTCAGATTTATCATATGTTGTTAGTGTTGTTAGCAGGTATATGGAAAACACCGACGGTAGTTCAATGGATATTCAAGTACTTGCATGGTTCTTCTTATGTTTGTTTGCATTTTAGGAGGACGAGATATGGTGTTATCAGGTACGTTGATTCCGATTTTGCAGGAGATCTTGATAAAAGAAGATCTCTTAGTGGGTATGTGTTTAATATTTGAGGTTGTGCTATCAGTTGGAAAGCTACTCTATAGACTACAATTGTGTTGTCGACTACCAAGGCAAAATATATGGTTATTACAAAAGCTTGTAAGGAAGCTATTTGGTTGAGATGCTTGCTTGGTAAATTTGGAAGTGATTTGCAGACCACCATAGTCTTTTGTGATAGTCAAAGTGTCATCTTTCTCACGAAAGATCAGATGTTCCAAGATAGGACAAAGCACATTGATATTCATTACCACTTTGTTCATGAGGTCATTGCTCGTGGTGACATTGTTGTTAGTAAGGTTAGCACTCATGATAATTCAGATGATATGATGACCAAGACACTTCTAGTTACCAAGTTTGAGCATTTCTAGGACTTGGTTGGTGCTCGTTGTTGAGTTTAGCCCATTGGGGCTTTTGGTAGAGGTTGGCTATTTCTTTTTGGAGATTTCTTTTTTGCATTTTAGTTACGTTCATGGAATTCACGTTAAGGTGGATATTGTTAGTGTTGGTGATTCAAATTCTTGAGCTAAAGAGATAAAGTAAGAATGCATTCCAAAACAAGGGACTTGTCGCACACGTTCTGGCTTGCCACAACAAGCAATTAGCCCCCTCTTCATCCTTCTTACTGACTTACCATGGCAAGCACTTGCTTGCCACAACAAGCAAGCTCTTCCACTGCTGGCCTCTTACTATCTTGTCTCAACAAGCACATGCTTGTCGTGACAAGGGCGTGCGTTTAGGCCTTCTCAAGCCGACTTACTCTTAATGGGCTGTGGTTTTTACACATATATATATAAATATGTTATTTTTCAAGGTTTCATAAAGAGTAAGATTTAGAGAGGCTAAGAACATTTTAACTCTCTCTTCTTCTTCTCCTCTTTTCTTCTCCTTGTACCATCTTTGATATAATGGATTTATAACTCCTTTGCCCAGGGTATTTTTCCCGATTATATATATATATATATATATATATATATATATATATATATATATATATATATATATATATATATATATATACTATATATATATATATATATATATATATATCTTTGATTCCACGATGTGATTTATGTTATTTTACCATCTTTTTTTTTTTTTCATCATGAGTCCCTAACATAGGACTCTTTCAAAATCCAACACTTTGCATAAAAGGGGCTACCCCTAGCCCTACACACCATATATATCAACCTGTATTTCCTCAAAACCTGAGTCCAAAACTCCACTTGGAGTAATCGCCTAGAAATGTAATTAAAACTCAACTCCGAGGTCTCGAAAACATATATATACATATCATGCGGGGTAAAGTCCTAATGAACCCAAGACTATTCACTTGCTTGATCAAATAATATTTACAAAATCCCAAAATTTTTCTACAAAGTGTCCCAAACTAATAACCACAAGCCAAATATACAATGACCCATGATCGATATGAAGCTGTCGAAATATACAGTGTGAACCTCCACAACACTAGAATGTTTCTCAAAATGTATGCTTGCGACCACCGGTATGCTAAAGGGTGACGCCTGATTCTGACCTCAAAAACCCTGCCAAGTCAAACTCTCGAGTCATACTTATTTGGTCTCATCACACCATCTAGGTGGAGGGAATAATGGAGTGAGTTCGATAAACTGACTTCGATGGTGAATCCCATAACAAGCCATGCTTATAAAAACATTTCAAAATACAAATAATTCAACGCATCTCAAAACATGAGCATTTTCAATTGTAAGGTTGATGTGAAACAAATGGATGCAGTACTACCGCCATCTCGACCCCTCATCGGTGAGCTCTTTTGGGCTTTCACCCGGGGACTAGCCCGATCATCCCGAACAATGACAAATTGCTGGGATTACTGCAGGGGATATGCCCACATCAGTATAACGCGACAAATTCTTTGGGACTTACCACCCGGGGATATGCCCACATCCGTCACTCTCTGTGACCTTTCTAAGGACTACAACCCGAGGGGACTAGTCATAGTCCACGTGTCCATATCAATCGGGACTCTCACACGAGTCCATACCCATGTCATGCTTTAAAACAATTTCACAAACATTCACCCCACATTGATATTTAAAAACATCTAATACACCGATTAATTCAAAGAATTCCATAGATATAAAAATATACACATTTATATATATCATTATAAAATCACACAGTTCAAGCATGGAATGGTACAGAATTTCGTCAAACCATGGTATAAGCAGGAGAAGGTTACAAGATCCTCTACCTTCCTTGGATTCAAAAATCCACAAATCTCCCAAGGAGTCAATGAGGCTACTCAAAGGATGCAATTAACAAGTCATAAGATTTCTTAGCCTCAAACAATCCGGGTTACATAAAATTACCCAATTGGTTTATTACTACTTCACCACTCGAATCACACATATTCTTATACCTACAAACATAAACCTTGATCCTTCAAGAGCACTCTCTTTTACACTTGCGATATCAACATTTAACACCCCTTATTAGGGTAACCTGGAAGCTCTTACAACACTTGTACCTTGTTTTAAACTATCTCAGACCCCACTTTTCTTTTTCTTAACTACCATTTTGACCAGCCATACATAGATTTTGTTCACTATGGTCAGCTGACCAAGTTCTCCCTATCTCTTAGCTTTCCATACCACTCTTAAATCAGGTCATTCGGACCTCAGAATCAAAAGTTATGGTTTTATGCTCCTGACCTCCCGAGAGACCATTTCTAGGGACAGAATCTGTGTCCTCACTTCACTGCCCTTACTTTAGCGTAATTATGGGAACAAATGAGCCATAATTTTGGCCACACTTTCTTCAAGAGGATTACAGCCCCTATGTGGCTAATTTGAGAGGGATTTTGAATCACTCCATTTGGATCAATATAACTCAACTTATGACTCAAAAACAGGAACTGCTCCAGAACATGGGACAGAATTTGTATCTGACTTTCAACCTCAAATTCAAGGGTCTTATGGTAGGATTTAGTTCTTGGTTACTTCTAGACATTCGAAGGGCTAGGTCTTGGGCTTCTTCTCCAACTGGAATCATCCAGTTCGGAGTTCTTTAGGCCAACTTATGGCCAAAACACTGTCATGGGGTCAAGGGAAAACTGGACGTCCCTTGGACACACACACACACATGCCATCTTCAATGAGTCTTTTACAATTTGGGTTCCACCAAACACACCTTTCATCAAATCTAGGGTTAGGATGTAAATACAGCAAACCCTAGAATATAACCAAAGTCCATAAAAATACAACTAAAGCCTCAAAGATCATGTTTACATACACTTGACTTTCCACCAAAAACCAAGCTTTCCTTCATTTCTCTCTTTACTCTACAGAACTCTCTCACTTTCTAAATTTCCAGAATTTTCCACTTCCCTAGCAAGAAGTGCTGTGGTCCCTAGCATCCAAAACCAAAGAGAATTGGTTTGCTTGGCACATAACAAGCTCTTCTCATGCACTTGCCATGTATGAGATCTCTACCATGCATATATGGTGTCATGCCCTCATGATGCCACATAACACAAAGGATATTACACTTTAGTCCCTCTCCACTAACCAGTTTCAAAGTGGTCCTTCAACACATGTAATTACAAACCCTAACAAAACCACTAAACTTACCTAATTGCATAATTGACCCACATGCCATAAAAATGCAATCTAACATACTTTGCTAATCCTCTAATTAAACCAACCATTAAGATGACTAATCTTAATCACAATTTAAAATATCATAGGGCATAAGTTGAATTTGCTCCCCAAAAATCCTTACCTGAATATAACAAAACATACCACCATGTGTTACAATATATATATATATATATATATATATATATATATATATATATATATATATATATATATATATATATATATGTGTGTGTGTCAATATTATTATTGTGTGTGTGTGTGTGTGTGTGTGTGTGTGAATCTTGAACTATGTAATTCAATCATCTTGAGTTCAATTAGTAAATCTAATTCTAAAGTCATTAACTCAAATTTAACCCGAGTCTAACTTAAACAACTCAAGCTAGCTAGTTTAGTTAGAAAATTGAAGTTAGATTGGACTTGAGCAATATGAATGCCTAATAATTGAAAAACGAAATACATAGATTATTGGATATAACTCTACCATTTGTAAACATAATCATATGATCATATGACCATGACCATGTATATACACAAAGTTTATGGGATTCAAATAATAAAGACAATTCATAAAGCCCATCATATCTTTATATTCCAAAACGAAAATGATGACAGCTACTAATTCATGTTCATCGATATTGTCTTGCCATATGCCCCATATAATCTAGTTATGTAATCATTTTTCAAGCTCTTTCATTATTACACGAATGACACATATTTTAACTAAGACTATTAATAAAGTCTTTTCTCACTAATTTGTAAATCCCTTGTCAATTGGATTCTACTAGAGGCGATGCAGGAGTCGTCATGAGCCATTAATTTGCACACGCTTATTTCCATTGATATTGCTTGTCCATGTGTCTTGACTAGATACACATCACAGTAATGACAATGTTTCTTCAAGATAAATATAAAAATTATATTTGAAGGATAATCACAAAAAAATATTTGTTATTGTTGTGGCTCATATTGAGAGTAAAATGAGGCAAGTGTTGGAGTAGAACGACGGCACTGCTCTTCAAGCATATCCTTTTTGTTGGGGGGGATGAAATAATAAGTTGGGGATTCTCCCCCACGATACAATATGGTTTGTTTAGGGTATAGGGGTATTTTTGTAATTTGATCATATCGAGGGTTATTATAAATACCCTCCTATGTAACCCTATTTCAGTGATAGTAAAATTTTGAGTCATCGTTCTTGTGGATGTAGGCACATTGTCAAACCATGTAAAATATGTGTATTATGTTCTTTTTTTTTTTCTTCTCCGATTCTCATCACCATTGTTGGACAATTCACAATAACTAGTATTAGAGTGTAGGCTACGATGGTCGCGATCTCCCCTACGAACATAGTGAAGTTCGATGGATCCGAGAACTTCGGATTGTGGTAGAGGAGGGTTAAGGATGTGTTGGTGTAGCAGGGTTTGGTGAAGGTGTTGAGTGGAAAACAACCCGAAGGAATGAATGTCACAAATGGGAAGGATTCAGAAACAAGGGCTTCGTTGACTATCAGGATGTGCTTGGCCAATGAGGTGATGTACTATGTCATGGATGAGGAATCTTCGGAACTAATCTAGTTGAAGTTGGAGAGTCGATACATCTCAAAGTCATTGATGAACAAGCTACTTCTTAAGAATAAGTTGTATGGTTCAAAGATGGAAGAGGGGTCTAGATCAACACATTAAATTGTTTAATCAGATCATTAGTGATCTGAATCGAGTTGATGTGAAGTTCAAAGAAGAAGACATGGCATTGATTTTAGTGAATTCTCTACTCGAGTCTTACGATAATTTGGTTACTACTCTAATGTGGGGGAAAGAAACCCTATAATTAGAGGAGATCACAGGTGCCCATTTAGCCTTAAATTAAAGGAAGAAAGCTAGTGATAGGAGTTCATAGGGTGAAGGGCTTGTGGCCAAGGGTAATCAGGAGTGTGGGAGAAACAAGTCCCAGAGTGAGTCGAGTAGAAACAAATCTCAGTACGGGAAAATGGGAAAATGGGTGAAGGATATTTAGTGTTACAAGTACGGGAAAATGGGCACATAAAATGAGAATGTCCAGAATGGAAACAAGGGAACACAAGAAAAAAATTGAGGGTTCATCAAAGTTTGTGAATATAGTAGAAGAAGGAGACTCAGAGAGCAGTAATGGTGATATGTTTTTAGTTCCATCCAGTCGAGATCAACTGACGAATTCTTGGATTATGGATTTAGCATGTTCTTATCTTATGACACCTAATAAAGACTAGTTTGACACTTACAAGTTAGTAAATTCAGGTTATATTCTGATGGGTAATGATGCTTAATGCAAGGTTATTAGAATAGGGAATATCAGAGTTAAGATGTTTGATGGTATCATTAGAACTTTGTGTGATGTTAGACATGTTCCTAACTCGAGGAAGAATCTGATTTCATTGGGGACTCTTGAAGGTAATGGTTTTAATTACAAATTTTCCAATGGAGTAATGAAGGTGATCAAAGGGGACTTGACAATGATGAAGGGGCAAAAGCTAGCAAGGAATATCTATAAACTAATGGGTACCACAATTGTAGGTGGAGTTGCAACCGTAGAACCTAAGTTAGACAATACAGCCTTGTGGCATATGCGATTAGGGCATGTGGGTGAGTGTAGGATGATATAGATTCATAAGAGAAAACTATTTAAGAGTATCAAAACATGCAAGCTTGAGTTATGCAAATATTGTTGTTTTGGGAAACAGAACAAGGTGCAGTTCAAGACAACCACACACAAGACAGAGAGGATTCTTGATTATGTTCACACAGACGTTTGGGGACCAGTACGAACAACATCTTTAAGAGGTAGTGTAAATTTTGTGAGTTTTATTGATGTACTCACCGAAAGTTTAGGTGTACTTCATGCAACATAAGTCAGAAACATTTTCTAAATTAAAGTTGTGGGAAACTGAAGTAGAAAATCAAACAGGGAGGGAGATCAAATGCTTTAGTTCAAATAAGGGTAGAGAGTACACAGACTCAAGATTCACAAAGTTGTGTAAGGAACATAGGATTAAGAGGCACTTCATAGTCCGGAAGACACCACAACAGAATGGTGTGGCAAAGAGGATGGATAGATTTATAGCTGAAAGAGCTCGGTGTATCAGATTGAATGCAAGGCTAGAAAAGAAGTTCTTGGTAGAGGCGGTGAGTATGGCATGCTACTTGATCAATAGGTCACCAAGGGCAACACTAGATGGGAAAGTTGCAGAGTTATGGATAGATAATGAGGTAAACAACTCGAGGTTAAGAGTGTTATGATGTCTAGCCTATGCACACATTGTTGGAGATGAGATCGAAGCGATGCTAGGGAAATGTAGATAGTGTATTTTTAGAGGATATCGAAAGGTAAATGGCTTCAACTTTGTGGGATCAAGCGAAGAGAGGCAAACAAGGTGGTGATCAATAAAGATGTGATTTTATGAGAAAGCCATGTGTAGAATACTCAAAAAGAAGAGAAGCAGGCTCCAGAAAATCATTACAATGATAAGTATGTGGTTGAGGTAGAGCTAGAGACTCGTAATGCAAAGGATGGTACTTAGAATGCAAAGAGAGCTAGTACAAAATATCAATATCCCTATAGTATAGCCACAGGCGGAGACAAGAACACTATCAAGCCGTCTACCATCTATGGTTTTGAGGATTTGGTTTCTTATGCACTAATCACTAGTAGTGAGGATCATACTAACTTTCAGGAGGCAGTACATAGCTAAGAGAAAGGTAACTGGATGGGTGCTATGGAGGAGGAAATGCAATCTCTGCATAAGAACCAATCATGGGAGTTGGTGGAACTTCTTAAAGAGAAGAGGGATATTGGGTGCAAGTGGGTGTACAAGAAGAAAGAAGTGATTTTAGAAAATGAGGGTGAAAATTTCAAGGCTCGCCTAGTAGCAAAGGGTTACTCACATAAGCAAGGGGTTGACTATGATGAGATATTTTCCCCTTTGGTTAGACGTACCTCTAGTAGGACAATGTTGAGTTTAATAGTGCATTTTGATATGGAGTTAGAGCAAATGGATGTAAAGATTGCTTTCCTTCATGGTGAGTTAGAGGAGATTATCTACATGGTACAACCAGAAGGGTTCACTCAACATAGAAAAGAACACTTGGTTTGCAAATTGAAGAGATCACTATATGGGTTGAAGCAGTCCCCAAGGCTATGGTACAAGAGATTCGACTCCTACATGATCTAAATTAGCTATAAAAGATGTGAGTATGATTGTTGTGTTTATGTGAGGAGTCTTGATGATGGCTCATCTATTTTTCTATTGCTTTATGTGGATGATATTCTGATTGTTGCAAAGAGTATGATTAAGGTCAACAAATTGAAGACTTTGTTGAGCAAAGAGTTTGACTTGAAGGATTTGGGTAAGACTAAGAAAATACTTGCGATGGAGATTCGTAGGGAAAAAGCTCTAGAGAGATTATGGTTATCTCAGAGTAGCTATGTTAGGAAGGTGTTAGAAAGGTTCAGTAAGGAGAATGCAAAACCGGTGAGTACACCCTTGGCTAATCATTTCAGATTGTCTACTATTTAGTGCCCAAAGACAGATGATAAAGTGCAAGACATGTCAAAGGTTCCATATGCAAGTGCAGTGAGGAGCTTGATGTATGTGATGATTTATACAAGACCAGACTTAGCACAGGTTGTTAGTGCAATAAGAAAGTTTCTATCTAATCTAGGACGATCGCATTGGAATGCAGTCAAGTAGATCTTTAGATACTTTAGGGGGACTAAAAACTATAGCATCATGTTCAATAGATAACAAAGTGATCTTTCAGTTGTGGGATATGTGGATACAGATTATACAAGGGATTTGGATGATAGGAGGTCTACACAAGTTGCATGTTCACTCTTGGCGGAGGACCTATTTGTTGGAAGTCTATGATATAGTCTCTAGTTGCATTATCTACCACTAAGTTAGAGTATATGGTAGTAGTTGAGGTTGCCAAGAAAGCATTGTGGCTTATAGGATTGATCAAGGATCTAGGTATTCAGCAAGGTGGAGTTTAGTTGCATTATGGCAGTCAAAGTGCCATCTTTTTAGCAAAGAACCAAGTGTATCATGTAAGGATCAAACACATAGATGTGAGAATTCACAAGATCAAGGAGTTGATATCTTTTAGAAAGTTGTTGCTTGAGAAGATTCATACTTCTGATAATGTAGCAAACATGTTGACAAAGCCTATTACCACGGAAAAGTTCAAGCATTGCTTGGACTTGATTAATATCTCTAGATGTTAGATGGGAGATGCCCTAACTTATTGCCCCAGGTAAAGTTTCAAACCATGTTTGGTTTCTTCAAAGAGCTGAATATTTGCCAAGGTGGAGATTGTTATGGCATGTGGCTCATATTGATATTAAAAAGGGGCAAGTGCCTGAATGAAGCAACGACATTGCCCTTTAAGCATATCCTCTTTGTTGGGGGATGAAATAATAAGTTGGGGGTTCGTCCCCGTGGTATGATACGGTATGTTCAAGGTATAGGGGTATTTTTGTAATTTGATCATATTCAGGGTTATTATAAATACCCTCCTATGTAACCCTATTTTAGTGATAATGAAATTTTAAACCGTCCGAACCATATAAAATATGTGTATTGTGTTATTCTTCTTTTTCTTCTTTAATTCTTATCATCACAACAATATCTTACATAGTGATTTAACCTTTATGGATTTTGATTGTAACCGATATTTCCTCTAAGAAGAGAGCATTCTTGCACAAAATGAGGTCATTTGAATATTAAATTGTGGGGCTTGAATTTGCTTACCTCTGTAGGTTTAACCCTATTATGTTTTTATATTTTTAGAAAAGACAATTGTATAATTTAGAAATGTTTTTCGAAAGCTTCATTACTAGGTTCTTTCTCTTTCTTTTAATTATTAGATTTTTGAATATTGATGCACTCCTTAAATATGGAAATCACGTTGACTCTCAAATAACATTAAAAAGATTTGTATTTTTTCTATTTTTTTTTCTTTGAACTCATGTATGTGCATGGTTTAATTGATAGTAAGATATCACCTTTCAAATAACAAAGGAGTTATTTAGCAGCAACCCAGTGATCAATAGTGGGTGATAAATAGTGGAAGATCAATAGTGGGAGGTATCATAATTTAAAAAAGTTTGTTTACTGTAAAAGGAATATTAATTTGGATGAAATAGATATTGTAAGTTGAAATATGACTACATTTGATTGTGTTAGTATGGTGGACACCATATTTAAGTGTTAAAACTGAGTTGATGGAACAAGGAGTTTTTACATTTGTATCATCAAATTAACATCCTAGTACAAGAAAGAACAACTTGAATGTACTTACTCTAAGTGAGAGACATCCATGTGAAGTGTGATGGACTTGCACACCAAAAAAGATATTTGTTGAACAAAATTTGTAATAAAAGATGAAAGATTTATCAATGAAAATAATATCGTCAAAGTAAACAAGTGAATAAAGAATGATTCTGTCATGAGCATATATGTATTAGGCACAAATAAATAAATAAGTAGGTGTTTCATCGGTTACTTATAAAACTAGTACATAAAACCACAGTTTTTATTTCATTATATTGGTTGTTTACAAAATCTATATAAGATTGACATAATTTCCATACATGATTAGGGAAAATATGATATACAAAGTTAGGTAGTTAATCATGTGAACATCCTTTGAAATGTGATCCACAAAATGCATTGTTCACATTAAGCTGGTGGATTGTCCAAATCTATTAGAATTGCAAGAATCCAAATAGTTAAGCCTGGTCTATAGTGAAAGCCACTGGCCACAAGACAAGCCTTATATCGAGAAACTAAGCCATCAAGATTTTTATAAACATGAGACTTGTAAAATAGAGAAGAATATTTTTTATTCATAATAATTTTGTATCTTTACATGTACATATTTATAGAGATAGTAAAGATCCTACAATCAAGCTATTCCTATAATTAAGTTATTTGCCTAACATAGAAATATCTCTAAACTATGAAAGAATATAATAGTTTCCTATAATTAAGTTATTTGCCCTAACGAGGAGAAGAATAGTAATAGGAAGAGTACAATAGAGAGAATCTTTGACTATTAATCCAATATCGCAACCTCCCCTCAAGTTGGTGCATAGATGTCACACATGTGACTTGCCCAGCGCCCAGAGAACACTTGACTTGAAACGACTTTGGTGAGGATATCAGCCCGATTGATCTTAGTTCAGATCTTGAGCAGCTCGACAATTTTACCGTCCCGATTTCTTAACTAATGAAGAATCTGTCTACTACATGCTTTGTACAATCATGTTGAACGGATTATGAGCAATATCACATCTTGCTTTGTGCAGCGATAAAGTCGAATCGATTTGCCCAAGCTGAATAGCCCCAGACTCATCAATAAAAGTCTTAGACACAATGCTTCACATATTCCAAGTGGCATACCCCTAAATTCAGCCTCTGCGCTTGAACGTGCAACAACATTCTGCTTCTTGCTTCTCCATGTAACAAGATTACCACCTACAAAGGTGAAATATCCCGAAGTAGATCATCTGTCATCTATTGCTCCAGCCCAGTCAGCATCATTATATGCATCCACACTTTGACAATCTACATTTTTAGTGAACAAAATGCCCTTTCCAGGAGCGAACTTTAAATACCTTAAAATGCGCATAACTGCATTCATATGTTGTTCTCCAGGATTATGCATAAACTGGCTAACAATACTCAATGCATAGGCAAGATCTGGCCTAGTGTGGGCTAAGTACATCAATCTTCAGTAGGCCTCACGATATCCCTTTATTAACGGCTGATTAGTCTCAACACATAACTGCAATCCTTCTTCTCTTTTGGTGTATCAGGTAGTTGACATCTTGTTATACCGAGTTTCTTACAACAAATCTAAAGCATATTTTCTTTGAAGACAAAGAAAATCCTTTATCAGTCGAGACACTTGATCGAAAATATTTCAAGTGATCGGGTCTTTCATTTGAATTTTCTTGACAAGTAACTTTGTAGAGCCTTCCTTTCATCGGTCATTTCTGTAACCACCATGTCATCAACATACAATAAGAGGCGGTGATCTTACCATGCTGTTTTTCAAGAATAAAGTGTGGTGAATTACTCTAATGGTATGACCTTATGGACTTAAGTGAACCTTCCAAACCATGCTCTCGGAGATTGTTTTAGCCCATACAACGATTTCTTTAATTTGCACACTTTCCGACAATGCACTTCTGGTATCATGCACCCTAGTGGTAAATCCATGTACACTTCTTCGGACAACTAGCATGCAGAAAGGCATTTTTCACATCAAATTGTTGCAATGGCCAATCCAGGTTTGCAGTTAGAGACAATAAGACTCCAACTGTGTTTATTTTAGCTACAGGTGCAAATGTATCTGTATAATCAATTCCATAGGTTTAGGTGTACCCTTTTGCTACCAGTCTCGCTTTAAAACGTTCAATTGTACCATCTGCTTTATGCTTCACAGTATAAACCTGGCATGTGGTTTCTTCCAGAGGACAATCCAGCAAGTTCAGGATTTCATTCTTACACTTAAGGATTTCATCTCCTCATTCATAGCGACTTTCCACCTTGGAATTATTAAGGCTTCTACTACTTTGTTAAGGGTGATCTGATAGATAATTGATTTCGTGACTTATTTGATTCAGGCCAGTGATGGTTAGACACCTGATGACTCATAGGATGTTAACTACTAGAAAGTTCGGGTTCATATGTGGGTTTGGAATACCTCTGGTTTTGACACGGTGGTAGTTGTTTTTCTTGGTGGTTCGGACAACTACGGCGGACCATCCTCGTGACGAGTGGTTTTGGTGTATCAGTTCTTTGTGGTGTGAGAGATTGAATGGAGTTGATCCACGGCCGTTGTCTAGGTCTTCATCACGTTCATCACCCTTGTGGTTCAAATTTATACCCATAAATCAATTCTGACATTCTCATTACACCAGGATTCGGGGGCTTTCCTTTTCATTCCCATTCAGATTGTTGCGGGTTCGGAGGTTCCCATACGTAGAGATTAGAAAATCATAGTGCAGAGCTTAAACTTCTTCCGGTGCTCCTTGAGTTCGGGCTCGGAGGAAAATACATCAAGTCTTCATGAAAAGCGCATCCATTGTAACAAACATTGCAGTTTGCTTGGAGGTGATAGCATCGGTACCACAGCACGATAAACGCATACTACTAAAAAGACATCCTTGATGCTCGAGGTGTCGACTTGTTGCCCCGGCGGCTTATGAAGATGTACAAACGCTACACAACCAAATACATAAGGAGGTAAGTTTGGACCGACTGGAGCAACAATTGCTTCAATGAGAGCCTGGGATGGTGTCCGGAAATCAATAGTGTTGGAAGGTACTCGGTTGATCAAATATGCTGCAGAGGTAAGTGCGTGTCCCCAATAGGATAAAGGCATATGTGCTTCTATCAATGAAGCACGGACAACTTCCAACAAGTGATGATTTTTCTGCTCCACCGCCCCATTCTGTTGGGGTGTATCGGAACAAGTAGTTTGATGAATGGTTCCATGGGCTTCCAAATACCGCTTCAATTGAAACTTCGAATATTCTCCATTGTCAGCATCGAGCACAGACACATGCATTGTCTTATTTCTGAGCCATTTTATGAAATTTTTGAAATTACAAGTTTACTTCACTTTTGGACTCATCAAACATACCCAAGTCATCTGGTACAATCATCGATAAAAGTAACAAACCAACGCGATCCATCGAAGTAGCAAATTTAGATGGGCTGAACATCGAATGTATGATCATAAAAGGAGCTGGACTTTTAGTCACCAAGATTAATGGAAACAAAGCCGCGATGGCTTTTGCAAGTTCCACAAACATCACATTGGAAACTAGAGACATCAAAGTTTGCAAATAAACTAGGAAATAATTTCTTCATGTAACCAAAAGAAGCATGCCCCAGATGTCGATGCCATAACCATATCTCAGATTTCCTTTTTTTTTTTTTTGGAACCCCGATCTTTAAAAACGACCGCAACTCATCTGAACTTTTAGACACCAAGTCCAAGTAATATAGTTTCCCTCGCCCAACACCATAACCAATCGTCTGCCTTGTCCGGATGTCCTTAAATACACAAAATTCAGGCCAAAAAATGACAACACAAAATAGAATGAGTCGTTATTTGAGCCCGACAAAAAGATTATAATTGAAGAGGGGAACAACCAAAACATAATCTAAATTCAAGGTGTTAGTGAGGGACAGGATCCTTCCCCAATAATCGGAATTGAGGTACCATTGCAGTGGAAACAGAATTTTGTGAGGAGATTTAAGAGGTGAAACTTGTCTAGAATCAAATGTCATATGATCAAGTAGCAGGAATCAAACTATCCATGCACCCTCTTAGAAACAAGTGTGGAAATATTTAAAACCTTACCACCATTACACCTTCTGCTGCCAATGCAAAAATTTCACCTCTATCATCCTCTGTCTTTGTTTCAACAATTGCAGCAGTAGAGGCCTTCTTGGAATTCTACTTCCGGGAATCACGGCTATGATCCCACCATTCCGAATATCCCACAAGTTCATAGCATCGACTTTTTGTATGATCAGTTTGATCACAATGAGTGCATTTGTCTGATGATTTGTCGCCACCATTAGCAGTCTTAGGATGGATGGGCCTTTTTTGGTCTTGCTGGTGTTGAGGGGACCAGTTTTGATTAGACCGGTTCCAAGTCACCATGGCTGAAGCTTCAGAATTTTCCAGTTGTCCGTTCATCACCCTGTGTCGAACATCTTCGCGGCGAACTAGGGCATAACACTCTTCTAATTTAACACTCTTCTAATTCAAGGATAGGATCCTTCCTTAAGATTTTGCCACGCACTTGCTCGAAATCACCCTCTAATCCAACGAGAAAGATATGCACCCTTTGTCGCTGAAGCAATTTTTGATAGGATGCAATATCTGTCTCATCCACCATGACCACCTTATCACGATGATCCAACTCACTGAAGATTTTAGTCAGTTCTCCATAATATATACAGAGTGGTCTGCCATTTTGTTTGGCTGAGAAAGCCCTCTGGTTCAAGGTAAAAACCTGTAATTCATCCACTCCATCATAAAAGGCTTTAGACAGAGCTTACTAGTACTTCAAACTAATTTCATCATGATGGTAGTGTTTATTACCCTTTCTCCAACCTTGCATGGGTTAGATTTATAACTTACAATTCTTTCTATTGTAAATGATTCAATTTGATATTCTAGACTATATCAACTAGTGCCTTTTACCCATATTTTCTCATCAGCCAAAGAAAAGCTAATAAAAAAAAAATGAACTTTAGAATTAGTGGCTGAAGCCTTGCATTTTCATTTGATGTCAGTTTCTAAAAACAAACACATTAAAGAAAACATAATAAACCTAGATGTTATGCTTTTTCAAATATATGCTTGTTTTGTAGTATGATTGAAAGCTTCTAATTTCTTTAATAAAGACAATTGTTAACACCATTTTTTAACTAATAAAAAAATAAATAAATAATGCAAAAAGTGAAAACAAAAGCTAAAGAAGACTTCATGTCTATTCACTTCTCTTTTCCACATACTTCGAGAGAACAAATAGAGGCTAATAAAAAGAATCTTCAACCTCAATCATTTCTCTTTACTCAATATCATTTCATTTTTTATACTTTGCTTTCATTACCCTTTTTTTTTTTATGACGAATACAAATCTTTTAGAAAAAATTATTTTTTCTCAAATATTTTTTATACTTTGTTTCCATTTCCTTTTTGCTAACCAAAACAAATATTTTTGAAAAGATACTGAAGTTTTCTTTATTTGGGATGGTAGTAGTGCATCAACCTTGACATCAATCCTTCTTTTCGCACAAAGAGAACCAAAGACTAAGGACGGTTTTTCATTTATTTATTTTTTTAACTTTAAAGAGATTTAACCATTCCTAACATGGAGTTTGGAATAGATCTAAATCATGATCCTAATAGTTTCATCAAAAGCAACAAATTCTTAATAAAGAGAGAGACTGCCGAAATAGTGTCTACTAATCATGGGGATGAATCCAAGTGTTAGAGATTATCCAGAACATTTCAAGGGCATTTGTACACCTATGCAACACAATAGCATAACCTCTGTAACTAACGTTGACTCGGCACTAACCTGAGTCGCATGTTTGGTCCTTTGTCTTCTTCCTTCTGAAATCTTCTACCTTGTGTATATAAGTCTCTGCTTACTTCATTTTTTATGCTCGATACATCAAAATATATGAAAACTCTCTACATTTGATATTCAAATATTCAATCATGGTATCAGAGCATAGAGAGCCTTCAATGGTGTCACTCACCTCGTCTCCTGTTCAACAACAACTATCTTCATCACAAGGTTTACCAATAGTTCTTCTCCCTTCGACAATTGCTTCTTTGAGCATCAAACTAGATCGCTTAAATTACATGCTGTGGAGATCTCAAGTCCTTCCAACAGTGAGAGCATACGACTTAGAAGGATTTCTTCTCGGCGTCAAATCTGCACCTGCAAAACTCTTTGGTGATCAATTTGTTGTAAATCCATAGCATACACAATGGCTTCGGTTAGATCAATTTCTTCTCAGTTGGCTATTGTCTTCTATTTCTAAATCTTTATTAGGTCATATTGTGCATTGTACATCTGCTTCTGAGATCTGGAAAAACTTGGAGCAGTTATTTTCCACTAAGTCCAAGGCTAGGCTTCTACATCTACGTTTTCTCTTGTAGACTACAAAGAAAGGCTCATTATCAATTGAAGATTACATTCTAAAAATGAAAAACTTAGCACACGACTTGTTGCTTGCCGGACAAGCCATACCAGATGATGAATTAGTTCTTTATATCTTGGGAGGTCTTGGATCTGAATATGAATCCGTTGTTGTAAATCTCACATCAAGAGAATATGTTACCCTCACAGAGGCTCAATTTATGCTGAAAACTCATGAGCTTCGTCTTAAAACCTTCAATTCCACGTTATCCACTAATATCTCTCATGCTGAAGCACATTTGACTCACAAAACTAGAAACCTTCACTTGTCCTCTACACAATCTTTCATGCTAAGAGGCTCTTCTTCCCCTGTTTGTGGTCGTGGTGGCAGAGGCAGAGGCAAATTTTTTAATGGTGGTCGTGGCTTCAAAGTGTTGTTTCAAATCTGTGGAAAAGCAGGTCACCCAGCCTTCAAATGTTATCATAGATATGATGTTAGTTTTACTGGAGCAGCTGCTCCTCACACAAGTGGTTTTCACCCTGCCGGATCTTCACGCCCTGGTGGTGGCTTTCCTGTTGCAGGATCTCAATGTATATATATCATTTAATTCTTCTCAGGACCCTCAAGTATCTTTTGCCACTCCTACCACCATTACTGATGAGGCATGGTACTTGGATAACGGTGTCACTCATCATACCAAACCATATCATGTTGTCCTAGATATCAAGACTGTTAGAATTGTCCTACATAAATGCTTGTTGGTAATGGTTCAGCTTTTCCTATCTCTCATATTGGACATTCTTCCTTCTCTACTACTCAACCTCTACTCCTTCGAAATATTCTTCTAGTTCCTGATATCAAGAAAAATCTTATAAGCATTTCTCAATTTACATTACATAATGATGTGATTGTTGAATTTGATGCCTCCTATTGTTATGTAAAGGATAGAAGCACCAAAGCAACACTAGTCCAGGGAAGACTTCATAATGGTCTCTACCAGCTGGAACTACCCTCTGCTGCTCCCAGCTTGCTATCCTCTTAGTTGCACTCTGCTAGACTTGTTGCTTGTCCACCTCACTCTCAGACAAAGCTGCATCTTCTCATACTTACTCCTCCTGCAATAAGCATAGTAGCCTATTGTCTCTATGGAATAAACATCTCGGCCATCCACACAAACATGTGCTGCAGCAAATCTTAAAGAGTTTAAACATCACTACTAGTGTATCTGCTTTACCTTTTTGTACCGCCTATCAACAAGGCAAACTACATCAATTCCATTTTCCTTCTTCTTCACAAAAGACAACTAGCCCATTACAATTAGTGCATTTTAATGTGTGGGGACCTTCCCCTTATCCCTCTCTTGATGGCTATCACTATTATATTTCTTTTTGTAGATGATTTTACAAGGTTTACTTGGATATATCCCATGCATCAGAAGTTTGAAGCTATTAATATTGTCTCTCATTTTATTCGAATGGCAGAGAGAAAACTCTCCACCAAACTTCAATGCCTCCAAACTAATTGGGAGTCTCTTGGGATTGAATTTCGACACCCTTGCCCCTACACTCATCAACAACAAGGGAGAGTTGAACGTAGACATTGTAGTATTGTGAACCTGGGCCTCACCCTCTTAGCTCAAGCCTCTATGCCCCTTCATTACTGGTGGGATGCCTTTGTCTCGGCTACCTACCTTCTTAACAAGCTTCCCACGCCTATTCTTCAACTCAAGTCCCCATATGAGCTTCTTTTTCATCAAATCCCTGACTACACTTTTCTCATAATTTTTTGTTGTGCCTAGTATCCTTTGCTTCGCCCCCACAACAAACACAAGTTCCATTTTCGCACCTCTATGTGTGTGTTTCTTGGCTACAGCCCTTCCCATAAAGGCTATCGTTGCCTCTACTCCTCTGGTCGGATTTATGTTGCAAGGTCTGTTACCTTTGATGAAAATACATTCCCCTACACCCAGTTATTTCCCACTTCCTCCCCTTCTGTCTTTATCTTTCCTTTTCCTTGCTTGCCCTCTCCCTGTCCTTCCTCTTCCTTTTCCTTGCCTAGCAACCTGTCTTCCTCCATCAATCCTCAGGTTGCTACTCCTCCTTCCCTTGTCTCGCCACAACCAGCTCAGTCCCCTTCCCATGATCTCTCTCTGCCTCTCCCTGTACTCCAATGTTCCATCCATCCTATCCAAACCAGATCTAAGTCTGGTATCTTCAAGCCTACAACTCACCTCTGATTCTCTGTGAACATCCTGCCTCCTAACGTTGCTACAGCCTCCCGATCCCAATGAAAGATGGCCATGGACTATGAATATTCTGCTCTGTTGAGGAATAACACCTGGGACCTTGTCCCTCCTCACCCCGATCGCCCTTGTCCAGGTGAATGGATTTAGGAACCAAATTTAAGGCTGATGGGTCCCTTGACAAATACAAAGCTAGACTTGTAGCCAAGGGCTTCCAACAAACACCTAGGGTCGACTACTTTGACACATTCAGCTCAGTCATCAAATTTGCCACTATTCGGATCATTTTCACCTTAGTCGTCACTTATAACTAGGATATCCAACATATCGATATCAACAATGCCTTTTTAAATGGTGATCTCAATTAAACTGTCTACATGAGACTTCATTGATTGCAAATTGATCCCCTCAAGCCTCACTTTGTTTGCAAATTACGCAAGGCGTTATATGGCCTCAAATAGGCTCCCCGAGCCTAGTTTGATCTTTTGAAGGTGGCTCTCTAGCAATGGGGATTTCACAATTCAGTTTCTAATCCTTCCCTCTTTTATGCCTCCAAAAATGGGAATATGATTTCATACTGGTATATGTTGATGACATACTTCTCACTAGTGCCTATTCAGCTGATGTGCAGAAGATTATTCAAGACCTCCATCATGTCTCTACTCTCAAAACTTTTAAGGCCATTAATTATTTTCTATTTTTAGGGTTGTCGGTAACCGGTTATTTTTCCCAAATACAATAAATGTTACTATTCAAATGGAATACTGTGCAAATCGCGAATACAAAATAATGACGCCTAAAATAGTAATAGAAGTTAAAAATAATAACAAATAAGAACACTTAGTATCCCACGAGGTTCTGCGACAGCCACGTCCTTCTGGGCAAAAATGAATGAACAACTCCCACCGATAAAAAGAATTACAAACTTAGCACTCACAAATCAATTTCTTAAGAAATCGAGGGCAAAAGTAACACCCAAACAATCGGGTAATACTACAAATAACCTTAAGTGATGGGAAGAGTGTGTTTTAGAGAAGATGGCGGGGCCTTATATGTAAAAACAAAAGTGAGAAAATCCCACATCAACCGATGGGATTCATATTTGACAAAGCAATGTGCCCTCCCACCAGACAACACATCAGTCCAGTCCAAACTTTAACAAAACTCGCAACGCTCCAAATGCGCCTCAACGACGCAATCAACTTTTGTAATGTTGATCAAGTCTAAACAATGATTGAACTCTGGACGTTAATACCACTCTTAGTCAACATATTCACAGGATTATCATCGCCTTGATCTTCTAACTAAGACTCCACCTTCTTCAATGATTTCCCGCGACAAATGATACTCTCACATCAATATGCTTCGTCCGCATGATAAACTTGGTTCTTCGCTAAATGAATAGCGCTTGCTGTCACAAAACATCAGAATTTGTTTCACCAACACCCAAATCATCAAGCAACCTCAGAGCTGATATTGCCTTAACCGCTTTCTAGCTGGACGCCATATACCGCTCCGTCGCATACAAAGCCATCAAGTGGATCAGAAAGTAGACTTCCAACTAATGGTGCTTTGAAAGAGTAAACACATAACCAAAGAGTCGGGTCTATTGCTTATCAAGATCACTCAAAGATAACTAATCGCAGATCCAACTACACATGTCAATTCAACCATATTAATCTTCAAATATTGGAACCAACATCTAAGGTCAATGCACCTAGAATCCATTTCACCGCTGCCAATGTTCTTTCCAGATTATGCATGTACCGCCACAATCCCAACCGCATGTGAAATGTCGACTCAGACACACCATAAAGATACATCAAACTACTAATCGAAATGCATAAGCCACTCATATCTTCAAACCGAAGGTTTCCTAATCTCTTCTCGCCTTCATGGCAATTGGTAAATCCCGCTTGCCGCCGAGGCCCTTCGCTTGAAACCTCTTCTCTCCAACATCCGCTTCATGATCCGCTCCGCCGGTCTTCAACTAGTTTAACCAAGTCGCCTAAAAATCCCACCTGCTTTCGAAGTACTCCACATACGTAGCCTTCCCTTCGTCGAAAAGTGTTCTTTGACACTTTTCCATCTATTGTTACCTTCTTCAGCATGGCAGATTCATCAAAAGTAACATCCCTGCTAGAAATAATTTTCTTCGAAGATAGACACTGCAGCCTGCATCCCTTGGACACCGAGGGTAACTCCCATAAACAATGCCTTTTTAGCCCTTGGATCCAACTTAGATTCCTTTACATGATAATAAGCAGTGGAACCAAACACATGTAAAGTATCATAATCATTTATATCGCTTCCAAACCATACCTCCAAGTGGTGTTTTCACATTTAAGGCAAATTGGATATAGACGATTAACGAGATGACTCAGATACATAATGTGCTCTCAAATGCAACTGGTTGTCTAAAACCAAAGATTGGACAACATACACCGAACTTTCTCCAACAAGGTTCATCTATGCTCGCCACCATTCGCCAGGCATTCTTAACCGTAGCGTCGAGATATGCCTTCTTCTGGCTGCATCGAAAATTGATCATTTCGATATTCCCCGCATTCATTGTCGATCGTAGCACTTCTAATCTTCCTCCTTCATCGTTCTCCACCATTTTCTTCCATACAAGAAATGTTTCAACACCTCATCTTTTGGATTTCACAGATACACCCAAACTCTTCCTCGAAAAGTCATCAATAAATGTAATAAAGTAATGTTTACCTTCGTGGTCGCCTCGCTGGTCCCCATACGCCCTGCAGGAATATAATCCAATATACCTTCGCATATGGATTGCGTGTCGGACCTCACCATCTGCTTCTGCAATGACATTGCTCGCAAAAATCCAGCTCGCAAGTCTGCGACTTTCAATAATCTCAGATGTACCTAATGTTTCAGAAGATTTCTCTCCTGAAGATGTCCAAGTCTCATATGCCATAACCTCGGACATCTCAAATACTTTGTTCCGCCTCCAATACCGTCATTGCCGTCTGATCACGTACGCTTTGATAAGGTATGTTGTTTCTCCTAATAATCTTTCATCACCAAGTGCTCCCCAAACAACTTTCGTAATCCCATTTTCGCATAACAATGATAAGGAAACCTTTTGACCTGGGTCTCTAAAGAAATGAGATCTTTCAAGTTTCTGAATGTACCGACATCTCATAGCACTGTCGACCCATCATGATTCTTCAAACTAATTGAACCGATCCCATCTATCTCAAGGTCAGAATATTCGCGCATTTAACACCCACCATCAAGTTCTCAGGAAATCAAGAACCACTCCTTTCTCTCGAAACACACATGGAATGAGCAAATAATCACACAACCATTCATCAAGATTTCCAGTCACCGATGACAATACAAGCCGAAAATTCGACTTATCATCTTCACCACACATGCTTCGATACACCCTTTCCTTTCTTTTAAGCAATTTCGGACAGCCTTTCTTCCACGCTCCTTTTCGTGACAAAAGGCACATTCATCTTTTGCAAGTTTGCCTTTGATTGAGATCTTCCTCTTCCCTAGTTTTCTGGCTGATTTCGAATTTAACAAGTGGTTTCACCAACCGAGCCTGCGGTTCTAATTTATCTTTTATGATCTCATTAAATCATACAGTTATGTCACGCCCTCGAATCCCTGGCCCGACCCGATCATGGATCCGAATCCGCTTCCGGACGAGACCATATACTGGGACTCTTTACCTGATTTTATTTATTTATTTTTTTTTTATAAAAGTCGATCCGGGCATCCGTGGATACGTCTACATCTTATAAATGCAATCCAAATATCATATACATATTAAAGAGTTACCACCGGAGTGGTGTCCATCAAAACAGACATTATAATCGAGTCCCATTTACAAATACAAACTATACTTTCACATTCAGAATCAGAAAGACTTTAACCCATACGTAGTAAACCCTCTTACAAGTGTGTCGCCCACAGGCGCGGATGTTTGCTGATGTCTTCGTACCTACACGGATTAAAACCCGTGCTGCTTTACGCCTTAGTGGGAAGTATATTCTTATAACTTATACCGATGCACATGCATTTGACTTACAGACCATGATAAACTTATAATGAAACAGATATCAAAATCATCAAGTGAATTCATATAATCCAATATATAACAGTCGATCATATCTGTGAGCAAACTTAGACATATACAATGGCAAGGCATCCAATTCATCTATTTTACATAAATCATGATTTTCTGGATTTCGTGCCCAAGTTCCTATTCGCCATCAACATAATTCGTCTACTGCACTCGTGACTTTTAACAATGCTTATGTCTCCCATGATCCATATTTATACTTATTCGCATTCCTTATAAATCCAGATCGAACTTACACTTATAACAATTCATACTTACTCAGAATTACACTTATGGCGCATTTATCCTTATTTGGATCTTATTCTTATTCGCATTTCTCGATACCTGCATCGAGTTTATACATGTAAATATACTTATCTCAAGCTTATACTTATTTCGATCTCCCGTAGGAGTTACAGAACCTATGCTTATACAGAGGTACTTAAACACGTATTGATATTTATATCTATCTCCGATCTCCCGTAGGAGTTTACAGAACTTATACTTATCCTACGGAGTTTAAACTTGTTCGGAGGTACCCGTAGGAAATCACAGATTACTGAATGTATACTGTACAAGTGAACTTATTCTTATTCTAGAGTACCCGTAGTACTACTTTTCAAATGCTCCGCCTGATAATTTCAACTTGTGTCGGGTATCATATCCCAACAAGTCCTAGGTTAACGTATACATATACTCATACGGGAGTACCCGTAGGTACTACGGAGTTTATCCTTATCCGGAACTTATACGGAGATACCCGTAGGTACTACAGAAATTAATTAGATACAAGAGTACCCGTAGGTACTTCAGAACTTATATTTATACAAAGATATTTAGACCAGACTTGTACCATGCAGTCTATCCTTGTCTTACTCTGGACTTCTACTTGTACTACGTAGTTTATTCCCTGCATTTCTGATCTTATCCCTGTATTATTTGAGCATATACATGTATTTCGAATTTTATACATGTGGCGTAACTTATACATGTATTTCGCATCTTTATACATGTCTTACAGAGCGTATACTTATCTTACGGATCTTATACTCGGGGGTATTACGTAACTTGCATGTATTTTAGATCTTATACATGTCTTACGTGTACGTATATACTTGTGTCACGACTTATTCTAGTCTTACGTATCTTATACTTGTGTTACTGAGCTTATTCTTATCTTCGATCTTATACTCTGAGCTTATTCTTGTGAGAAGGTGATCGAGGTACGATAAGTCTGAACAGATCAGATCATAGCACATACAAGGCTCCGGGATCGACTTATACAGATATTTACATTAGCCTTCTCGTAGGTGCCGATCACGCATTCATTATACGAAAGCAGACCAGAGGGCACTTTAATCGGTCTTATACTTATTTTATAGAATTTATTTTTATTTTCCGATACAAGAGTACCCGTAGGTACCACCGAAGACCGTATACGTGAGGCCCGGGTACTACAGACGATACAAAGGTACTTCATCTTTACTCTTATTCTTTATTCAAGGTCTTATCATATATCCTGCCCCGAATTAACTAGACCAATCATAAGAAATGAGAGACGCAGACAACAGCACCGGCTGCACGATATTAGCATCAAAATGTGAGTTAACGCACGCTGCAAAAGACGTGCTCCGCTCACGCAACAGGAGTGTCGTAGCACCAGCAGGAGTGCCAAAGCACCGATCAGGAGTGCCGAAGCACCAAAAAGGTGTCCACTCATTCATTTTTCAGTCCTAGGTAGTCATACTGTCATATGTCTTTAAGAACTTATAACCTTTCTTAATCACATTCTGTGATCATGACATATTGTTTTTCATGTTCATGTTCATGTTCATGTTTTATATCGTTTTCAGGTTTCATATCATATCTCGTGTTTCATGCTCATTCTTATGGCATTTATAGATACTTGTACGATATGATGTCTATCAACACATCATTCATATATTCTAGTCCTCTATGAATCTATTTTCTAGGGAACTGAATCAATCCAACTGATCATCCAAACTCAAGTTATAAAGCATTTTCATAGCCAACTAGCCTACACCGATTTTACTGAGGAACAGTGTGAAATAATATTTGGCTTTCCAGTGCCTTGTCTCAATATTTGACACTGGATCTCTTTGTACTCCTTTATAGCTAAGGTGCTAAGGGTTCTATTCCAACTGGAATCACCCAATTCGGAGCACCGGAACTCAAGATACGTCCGAAACAACTCGGACTACTCTATGATTAAAACTGATGCAGGAATTGGCTTGCACATAGCCTCACTTTGAGTGGATTTTTCGACCACTTAGAGTCAGAATATTACGATTCCAATCTCTTTAGGTTTGGTTCTCCTTGAAGTCTATTTTAATTGGCCACTTGAATCACTCAAATCGGATAAGAAATGAGAAAGCAGGCCAAAAATACAAAACTGGTCGTAAATTTGGGAACAAAGATCAGTGTACCTAAGACACCCCCTAAAGCTGCACCGCAGACACTCGATTCCGAAGGCGTACCGGCACACATGACCCAAAATGTCCGTAATGTGTGTTTTCCTTTTCAAGTATTTTGATCCCCAAATCAATTCTACACTTCAAACACACATCAAAACCATTCCAAATTCACCTTGGAATCTCTTTTCCACTCAATTCCTCTTTCCATTACATATTTTTCTTCAAAATTCTTTCATGAATTCCTCCAAAGATCATTCCAACAAGGGTTATGACCCATCCTCAAACCAACCATGATGATTAGTTAGGGTTTATTTTAAACCCTAACTCAATGATTCTCAATTAACCATGAATCCATCCTCAAAGGAAGGATTCCATAACCATCTGCTCCATGGGGTCTACCAACCCTAAATCAAGAAATCCAAGGTTAGAATGAATTCTAACAAAACCCTAGATTTGGAGATAAACTCTTAATCATACAAAGCCTTAAAGTTCCATAGATCCATTCAATTCCATGATCAAGGCTAATTTCCATACAAAATCCAAAGTTCCATACCTTACTCGTTTGATCTCCTCTTCTTCTTCTCTTCCCTCCCCTTCACGTTCTTCTCCTCCCCAAAATGAGACCAATTTTGGTCTTTAAATTCCATCTTTTGCTAAGGCCTTGTTTGGCCATCAAAAACCCATTTTTGGGTTAGCTTTCATTAATTGCTTTTTGGTCCTCCATCCTTCTAGGAATTACACAACAATTTTATTATTTACTTTTCGCCCATAGTCTTTTAAATTATGACTTTTAAGCTCCCTTTTACAAAATGAATATTGTCCTTTAAGTCTTGCAACAAATTCGGTATCTCGTTTTATTTCCGAAAATTCATATTTACCTTATAATATACCCTAAACAAGTCCGAAACCATTGTGGTATATTTTTGGGGTGTTAAGGTTACTTCTTAAATGTTATTGTTTCCTTCCTACCAACATACTAACAATAAGATGTTCATATTCATTAGAAGGGAAGCTAACAATATCAAAGCCTTATCAACATCACTTACTTTCATCTAAATTCAATAAATCAGCTAATAATGAATCAAACCGCGACAGGATCATTCATGGGTACCTGGTTTATACCGAAGCTGCATAACTGCTCGTGATAGAGCTTGTTCTCCGTGCTCTTCTTCATGAACTTGTCTTCCAACTCCTTCCACAACTTGCTTGCAGACGTCTCTCATAAACCGATATTTCAGCTCCTTGAAGAGACACAATCGAATCGTACCACATGCTAAACGATTGATTCTTGTCCAATCTTTCTCATCAACATCTTCCGGTCCCGCTTCTTCTAGTGCAACATCAAGCCCCGTTGGAAAAAGAACATCCCGCACCTCACACCGCCACATGCCAGTTATCGTGCCATCAAATTTCCACATCAAATTTGGTATTAGTCACCATTGATCTTGATGAGAATCCTTTCGGTGTAGAGGTTGATGGTGCACTGGATTCAAAATCTGCCATTTCTATAACAAATAGTTGTCACTGCGGAATGTCAATATCTCAATAGAATCTTTTCTGATGCGGAAGATCAGACAAAGCTGCAACCATGTATATACTTAAACCATAGAAAGCAAAATGCCAAAAGCCCGACAACCTTTTCCCGATGTGGAAGATCGATAACACCGCAACCACAGAGCATACTGCCGAACCTTGCCTGATACCACTGTTGGGAAAATCCGGTTAGTTTTCCTAAATACACAAATGTTACTATTCACGAAATAACAGTAAATCGCTAATACAAAATAATGAAGGCCAGTACCAGTAATAGCAGAAAATAATAACAAATAAGAACACTAGAAAATTTACGAGGTTCGGCAATAGCCTACGTCCTTGGGCGCCAGCGAACAACTCCCATTAATAAAAAGAATTACAAACTTAAGACCACAAATCAATTTCCTAAGAAACTGAGGTAAAAAGTAAATACCCAAAACAATTGGGTAATACTACAAATAACCTTAAGTGATGGGAAGAGGTGTATTTTAGAGAAGAGGAGGGGGAGCCCTTATATAGGAAACAAAAAGGAGGAAAATCCCACATCAAACGGATGTGGGATTCATATTTGACAAAAAGCAACATAGGTCATGAGCACTCCTTTTGCTATTCATCTCCGCCAGTCCAAGTATGCCTCAGATCTTCTTCTTCGTGCGAATATGTCTCAATCAAGCCCAAAGGATTAATTCTATGTGTCTTCTTCCAAGCTCTTCTTTAATGATACAGTCCTCTATTTGATAAACCCTCTCTATCGTAGCATACCTGTGCCCCGTGGTATCACCTTACACACACAAGGCTCGGAGACCGCTAAGGCACAACAAGTTAAGTCGCTTTGTTCAATCTCCCACCATCAGACATTGAAAGCCTCGCGCCCTTCTGGGTGATGTCAGCGGACTATCGATCCCGGCATTCGATGCCACCATGATTAGGAGTCATAAAGTCTGAGAGGATATTTTTGAAAGATGTACAAAAATCTACTTTTTCACTTCCTATTAAGAGAATGAGGTAGAATCAGAAGTTCTTACCAAGAAAATGTCACCTTGAATGATCTTGAAGTCTTCTACAATGACTTACATCGCACATGATTGGCTTTGGCCATGGTGGAGTTCATTTGAAAGTGTTAGGGCTGGCTTCTTGGTGGCAGATTTCTTTGACGGTTAAAGAGATAAGTCACTTCGATGGTGGATTTCACTATGGTGAAAGAGGTAACCGGCACCCTTGGTAGAGTTGTGAGTTTTCTAGTCATGCCCAAAAAATGCAATCATCATAGTTGGTAGAACTGTTCTGAATGTCAATTTTTGTACTAGTGGTTTTAAGGCATTAATTAAGCTTTGACAGACTTTGAGACCTGGATGATAAATAGTTTATCTGCTGCATCACTTTATAGGCTATGAAGCTATTAACTAGATGGAGGCGTGAGGTTTTGGGGTTTGTGGAATAAAAAACTGCAGGGAGAGAAAGTGGCGGATGAAATATGACATAAAGAATGATTGATGAATAAATAAAGAAATATTTGCTCAAATAACCAAATATTTTCTAAAAATAACCCTCTCCTCGTTATTTTTTAAAAAGTAATAATATCTTTTATCATTTTATTTATTTATATGTATTGTTTTTTTAAATAGTTATTTTTAAAAAGGAATAATAAGATATTTTTATCAAAATAATATCAAAGATTTAGTAAGATTTTAATTCTTGATCTTTGCAATATTTTTAATCAAATCACACATACAAAAATATTGTAGGGAACAAAAAGATACAATAGACAATTGCATACGACAAATTGTTATAATGGTGCTGGTTGTTCTTAATTAATCACATTTAAAATGTGCTTATAAGAGATACTATCTGTCCAAAATTAAACTTAAGAGTCGGTAAACAATAATTAATAAGAAAACTAAAAGGACTAATGTTGTGCTTTAATTTTAACAGGGGTTGGGGTTGTGGCAGTGGGACTAGTTGAGGGGACACAAAGATTCAAGTGGGCAAGTCTTTTTTTCGTTTCTTAAACTTTCTCTTATTAAATATTGATATTCTAGGTATTTCCTTTTGCTCCATCTAACTTAAAGCTGACACTATATAATATTCCATAGAAAATGGAATATCCATGAGGAACACCTATTTCTAAGATGAAAATTAATGAATATATATACACATATATATATGTATATATATATATATATATATATATATATATATATATATGAAGGGAGGGACATATTTTAAATTCAAGAAAATAAGTTTTTCCTTTACATATTTTAAATCAATACATAAACATTAGATGAAATGAGATGATATAATTCTTACTTAGACAATATCTTTCAATTTTTATATGCATCTTCTCAAATTAAAATATTTATTGCTATATTCCATTAAGGTTATTGTTGTATGTATTTTTAAATTTCACACGAATATATAAAATACAAGTTTATGGGTATGCTAGAAATTAACGTGTTTCCAAACCGAAATAAATCGTGAAGATCAACCTATAGGGCTCCTCAGTTCCCTATAATCTATGAAACCCCGAGTAAATTTGAAATTTTTTTTCACATGACTAAGAATTAATATGACAAGATGGGTTGTAAAACCCATATTTTTCTAGATTCGATGAAGAAAACAGACTCACCGTTGGATTCGCCTCATGAAATCTAGTTTAACATCGATTTTCATCAATTCGATATTGTTATAATTTCACATATTTCGGGATGAAACATACTTAAGGCAAGTCGATTGATGATATGATAGTATTCATATGCATGTGTCCACATTGCACATGGAAGGAAACAAGTGTCATGATACTTGTCATGAGGAGGAGCAAGTGGGTGACACATGGAAGCCATGTGTCACACCACTAGGACAAACTCAATGGAGGTGGAAGAAAATCAGTTTGGTGGAAGGAAAGAAAAGGAAAGGGAATGAGAGAAAAGAAAAGGGAAGGAAAGGAAAAGAAAAGAAAGAAAAGGAAAATAAAGGAAGGAAATGAAGGAAAGCAGCGAGGTTTTCCTCCGACCTATGGTACTTCGATAGTTAGAATTCATCTAATTTCAAAAGCCAAAGTTTTTGTCAACGCGACTCCAAATCTCAAGGTGGCACTGTAAGGAGGTTTCAAATAAGCTCCAAAGAGGCATGCATCTTCCACTTGGTTTATTTTTCACCCTAAGGGTTGTCTGTCGTGCCTTGCCCTAAGGCTATTTGACCGACTTCTGTAAATATGGAAATGTCGCACATTTTGATCCTACACACTGGCCAGATTTTAGGACTGATTTTTAGGTGGGAACCTTAGGGAATTCAGACTCAGATCCTTCATGTAAATTGTAGCTGCATCAGTGAAATTGATGTAGGCTTTTGAATCACCCAAATCAGACCTATATAGCCCAAGTTATGCTCCATTTCCCAAGACTGCCATAGTTGGACTGTTTATTTGTTGTGTCCGGATTTTTTAACTGATTTCGATACTGATTTTGGGACTTAAATTTGATTCATGTTCGTGACTATCCCGTGGTCGGTAGGTCGGGATGCGGCCCGAGTATGGCATTTGCTTCAGGTGGGCCTGATGGTTGGTATGTGTGGACCGCTTTGTGGGATATCTCTCTTATGCCACAATTGGTCTTGAGAACCAAGTTGTTCGCTGCTTTGATTGACTTACTGTAATAATTTTTATTTATTGAATGTTATTATAAGAGTTCTAATATACGATATTTGATTGAGATGAAATTATAAATTATAAGCCGATATAATTGTCCATGATTTATGATAATTGTCCATAGTGGCATGTATTACATATGTGATGTGGAATTAACATGTAATGGCATAATGCATTGCATATACACTGAGGCATCGCATTCATGGGTGTAAGTGCATGGTGTCATCACACACCATCCTTGGTGGTTGATGAGTGGGCTCGATATGTTGAACGAAGTTCAGTGGAGTTCCATTGTTCACAGAGCATGAAAACTTGTGTCGGGTAGTCACAAGCAGGGATAGATACTCGCAAAGACCCAAGATTTTTTGCCATACATATGTGTCCAATGATCAAGCTCTATAAAAGTTTAGGGAAGGGTACACCGATGAGTATACTTTATACTCATTTTATCCCTATGTTTTACTTATATTTTTAGTATTTTTATTATATTAATAAGATCTAATGCTCTAAATGTTCCTAATTTGTGGATTAGGTCATCCATGAGCCAATATGGAGCAAAACAAAGAGATAAAGCTCCAAAATTAGCAAACAACACACGTTAAAGGTGCCACTGTGTTTTGATGTTTTCAGCTGCACAATGATCCCAATTGCTACAATATTGATATGGATAACAGGAGACTTCAGCTTTCCAAAGATACCTTATTCACTCCATTCCGACTTCAAATGACAAAGTTATAATTTCGTAGTTGAAGGAAAAAGAGAAGAGAGCTCAAAGCACTCAATTGGCATTTTCATTCGCCTTATAATGATTTCCAAAGTGTTTTTTCTGGACATATCTAGATTCTAACGATATCAAGAACACCCAAATCGGAGTTCAGATGACAAAGTTATGACCTTACGAAGTTGGAGCAAAAACAAGGGATCAGCGAACGCCTGATAGCGAGGTCCAACATCGCGACATTGCGTTAAACAGAGCATCCCGACGTCATGTCGCTGGGCCTGGGTGGATTTTTAGCCCATTTTGAGCCCATAATGGAGGGTTTTAACGCTCAAACCCAAGGAATCAAAGAAGAGAATGATTTAGAACGGATTTTTGGGCCTTTTTGAGGGAGAACAAGCTCCCTTTGGGTGGAAACACCCTAGGGCTTATCCTCTGACAAGATTTCTAGGTTCGCTTCGGGAAGAGGAAGAACACTTAAGGAAGAAGAAGATAATGGAGAGAAAGAAGGCATTTGCCACCAATCGTTTCGCTCTTTCCTTTCTAGTTTTCTTTCGGGGTTTAGATGTAGCTAAAGACATGTTTATATGAATCTCTCCTAATTTATATCATTATGTTTTATTTCATATTTATGTTGAGTATTTCATTCTGATCTTAATACAAGGGTATTTGGCCAATATTTCGCATGATTTGTGGTTTGATTCAAAATCTATAAGTGAGAGTTAAAATTAGACTGCATGTGAGATTTACCATCTAATTATCATGAGATAGAGATATAAGTGAGATTAGGTGGTATTAAGATTTATGTGGTTCAATGCATCTCACATGATGGTTTGAGGCAGATGCAAAGATAACATTTTCTAAGGGTAGTGTGCGGATGCTCAAGAGAGATTCGAATATACAATAGTGAAATCACCATCTTCATGATGAAATTGATCATCGATTAATTGGGTTAGGAGGTTCATACATCATTGTTTAGGTGAAATCTATGCCCTAAGGCTTTTTAGTCTTTATATAGTCATTCGCATGCCTAGATTAGTGTCTTGAGTTTTCTATAGATTTTCCAACATCCAAATAAAGCATAGCTGATTTAGTCAATACTTAGTAACCCACTCCTCCATGGGAACGATACTGCCATCATTATATTACTTGAGTAACGCGGTGCACTTGGGCGCACATAAGTTGCATACATTTTACAGCACAACCGCCTATCAAGTTTTCGCGTTGCTCGGGAATTGGTGCTTTTATTAATATTGGATTTAAAATAGCTTTACTTACTTTGGATATAGTTAGTCTGCTTATTTTCCTTTTGTCCATTTTACTTTGGAATTTTATTTTTGTTTTATAGCATTTCAATCACAATGGATCCTATCATCGAGTTGACAAATGCATCGCTCACCTTGAGCAACAACCAAGAATGCGACAATCAAGCCAGAGCATCATAGAAGAGTGACAACTCAAGTGCGGAGTCAAGTGTGGAAACCATATGCATCAATGGATTTTGCTCAATATGGAGGTACCCCATACTTGAGCAATCATAATTTTGGATGGAGCCACCACCCAAACACCTCATGGAATACAAGCTATACCATTCCACACACTCCACAAGTCCAAAGATCAAGCCTAGAAAAAGCCATGGATGAATTAAGAAGAGCCTGTCGAATCTACTATGACACAACCCGTGTTTATGATCAACGGATGAAATGGACCACTATCAAGTTGGGTTGCCTAGGTTTCTTGATCCAAATGAGATACGTCAACCTCCATAGGAGAGAATGACAAAGTTAGAGGCAGCCATGGTTGAATTGAAAAGAGTTCATGTTGAATGCGCAACATCTCAAGCTCAATTCATGGAATTGACAAGGGCTAATGATCAAATTCAGCCTGCACCATTCATGAGCTGGTATGATGGCTCCAAAGTCGCTACTCTATACTCAACTTGGATTCGAGAAAAAACAACCAAAAGAAGAGGAGAGTATGAGTATAGAAGAACTAGAGGAAAAATATATGAAAGAAGAGAATATGGCTACAATGTCCTTTGAAGGACAACATAAGAGTTCGCCATCTACTCTTGGGGTGAATATATAAGAAGAAAACTTCGAGATAATGAAGAAATCCCTCAAGGGGATAATGAAGAACTTGAGAAGTTTCAAACAATAGGAGAATGATGCACAAATTGAAACCTTACGAAGGAAGATGAGCCAACTTCTCCGTGACCAAATGAAAAGCATAAATGATGAAGTTGTGAAGATTGGTCCCAGAGATGACTCTTTGGGTTCCAATGCATGAGGAAGTGAAAAATGAGAATAAAACCCCAACTTCCGAGGTGGATGAGTACATCATTAATCTAAACAACTAATTGAGATATTGTAAAGAAAAAATGAAAAGATAGAAAATATAAAAAAAAAATAATGATCTTGAAGATTATGCCTGCTAAGTTGATTGAGCACAATTATCGCCTTAGGAAGTGCGTGATGGAGGCTGCACTACCAACATATCCATACTGGTGAGTCTAGCTAGACTAAAAATGAAGCAACTTCGGGAGGCAACTCCAAGTCTGAAAAGTTTCATTTTCCCTTTTTTTTTTTTTTTTTTTTAGTTACTTTTGAGTTTGTTTTTGAATAAATTTTCTTGCTTGATCTTGTGTTTCTTAGGGTTGTTTTTCAGGTTTTTGGAGTTCAAAGTTGGCTATGGAGGTAGAGAATCTTGAAAAGTGGAATTTTATAGTATCTTGGAGGTTCAAAGAGCAAAAATTGAACAAGGAAACCAGTTTAGCATCCTCCCTCATTTCATTCCATATATGCTTCCTATTTTCAAGCCTCTTCTCATTTGGAACTAAAGTCTAATCCCTCTTAATATCTCTTTGCCTAAAGCAAGTCATATACCCATTTTGATAAACGCTCCTGAGACTTGATCAACCTCAGGGGAGTACTCATTATCCATTCTTGCTTTTGTTTCACATTGAGGACAATGTTTAATTCAAGTTTAGGGAGGTGAATTCAAATTTTTTTTCAAAAATCCAGCTTTTGTATCTCCTTACATATTTTAGTTATTGCTTTATTTGCTTAGGTTGTTTGCATGAGTTTTTCTTTCTTTCTTTTGTTTGTTTCATGTCTCATATGAGTGAGTTTGATGCCTTGTCAAGGGGCAAGGTCATTTTGAAAACAAACATTTGAAAAAGGGTGTTTAAAGTGGATTGACCTTAGGTTTTTAAATGATCCGAATTGTGTGCTTGTCAGTATGGGTGACTTAGCTTATCACCTCCCTCAGGCTACAAGAAGCTATTTCTCAAGGAATCTATCACACACACACTTGGTCTCCCTTGTATACTGTCCTGGACCCTTGCCTCGAATTCAACTAACCTTGGGATTCTCTAGCCACCTAAGTGATGGACATCTAATCAAAAGATGATTGCCATCGAGCCCCAACTAAAAAGAAAAATACAAAACAAAAGAAAAAGTGAAAAGAAAGATAAAAGCAAAAGAAAAGAACAATGTCAAAAATAAGTATGTGAATAAGAATAAGTGGGATCATCCAATCGAAATCCCGGGCACAATCTAAGGGGTCTTTCAAAGCCTAATGCTCTAAGCCTACTGGTCGGGAGTCATTGGCTTCACTGCCCGCTACATAAGATGGATCCTTCCCACAACTTAAGGCATTTGAGTTTGGTTGAGTGTTCAGGGTGAAGTTTGAAGGGAATTTAATGCATGGTGCCCTTAACCAACTGGTGGGGAGTCATCAATGGATCCCCCAAGTATAGAACAATTCCATCTAAAACTTCGCACCGTTTTCTTTTATTTTTAGGTATTTAGGTAATTTTTAGGTATTTTGGTAAGGAATAAAAAGGGTGTGGTGCGCTCTTATCCTCTTAGTTAGCTTCTTCCAAATAGGTGAGTTGAGCTAAGTTTGGGGTACTAGGACCTAGCTATACATTGAGATCATGTTATCACCTACACTTAGTTTCCTGGGAAAGGTCATTGAGTACTGTGGTTGATTTGCTTTACCACTACGCTGGCTCACATGCTCCTTAGAGTTTTAAAATTGTAAAGATCCTAAACTTGGTTGAAAATGCTAATATTGCTAACTTATGTTCCATAGTGATTCTTCCACTTGGAATCATGATAACACTACCCCTATTGTTTGTTAGTTCAGGTCATTTTCATTTTTTTGTTTTTTTGTTTTGAGTCGCCTATCAAGCTGAGGACAAGCAAGAATTTAAGTTTGGGGGTGTGATGAGTATACTTTATGCTCATTTTATCCCTAGTGTTTTACTTATATTTTTAGTATTTATTATATGAATAAGTGATCTAATGCTCAAAATGTTCAATTTTGTGATTAGGTCATCCATGAGCCAATATGGAGCAAAAACAAAGAGATAAAGCCCAAAAATTAGCAAACAACACATGCAGAAGTAGCTACTGTGTTTTGATGTTTTCAGCTGCACAATGATCCCCAATTGCTACAATATTTATATGGATAAATAGGAGACTTCTCAGGCTTTCCAAAGATACCTTATTCACTCCATGTGGACTTCAAATGACAAAGTTATGACTCTTGGTAGTTGAAGGAAGAAGAGAAGAGAACTCAAAAGTGACCAGTTACAGCATTTTGTACATTCAATATTTATAATGATTTCCAAAGTGTTTTTCCTGGACATATCTAGATTCTACACTTCAAGAGCTTTCCAACGGTACCAAGAACACCCAAATCGGAGTTTGGATGACAAAGTTATGGCCTACAAAGTTTGAGCAAAAACAGGGGACTGTAGCAACGTTGCGACGTTGCAGAAACAGAGCATCCCGAAGTCGATACGTTGCTGCACGACGTCGCGACGTTTGGGGTTGGTTTTGGGTGGATTTTTAGCCCATTTTGAGCCCATAATGGAGGGTTTTAAAGCTCAAACCCGAGGACTCAAAGGAGAGAACGACAGAACGGATTGGTCTTTGAGTATAACAAACTCCTTTGGTGGAAACACCTCTGTGGGCTTGTTCTCGACGTATTTCTGTGTCTGCTCTCAAAGAGGAAGAACACTTGAGGAAGAAGATAATGGAGGAGAAGAAGGGAGCTTCAATGCCAAATTTGTTTTCGCTCTTTCCTTTTCCGATTTTCTTTCTTTTGATGGTTGTATTTACTTTTTCCTTTATGTTTTAGTAGTTTTCTTGGGGTTTAGATGTAGCTAAAGACATGTTTGTATGAATCTTCCTAATTTATATCGAGCTGATGTTTTATTTCATATTTATGCTGAGTATTTCATTCGATCTTAATGCTCAGGGGTATTTGGCCAATATTTGCATGATTTGTGGTTTGATTCAAAATCTGAGAAGTGAGAGTTAAAATTAGACCATAGATGATTTACCATCTAATTATCATGAGATAGAGATATAAGTGAGATTAGGTGTGGTATTAAGATTTATGGGGTTCAATGCATCCTTAGTTATGATGGTTTAAGGCAGAGATGCAGTATAACCTTTTCTAAGGGTAGCGCATGGATGCTCTCGGGAGAAATTTAATATACATTAGTGAAATCACCATCTTCATGATGAAATTGATCATCGATTAATTGGGTTAGGAGGTTCATACATCATTGTTTAGGTGAAATTTATGCCCTAAGGCTTTTTAGTCTTTATATAGTCATTCTTGCATGCCTAGATTAGTGTCTTTGAGTTTTTCTATAGATTTTCCAACATCTAAATAAAGCATAGGCTAGATTAGAGTCGATACTTAGTAACCCAATTCTTCGTGGGAACAATACTCACTTATCATTATATTACTTGAGGCGACGTGTGCACTTGCGCACATAGGCGTACACATTTTACATAGCACAAATCGGCCTATCACATACAAAGCATGCTGAGACTCAGCACCGCTTACCCACAAGTTTTGTTATCAAATTGTCTCTGAGGTGAAACATCCAGTAAGTTTTGATTTCTAAAAACTTGATTTGCTTCAAAGTGAACATCGATGAAATTCATCGAAGATGGATGCTATCACACATCGCTAAGTATCAGGTGATGAGCCCGTGATGACTGGGTTTTTCAAGCATTGGAGGAGTTTCATCTCATTTCATGTCATGGCATGTAGTATTCCATTAGAGTTGCATCATTCTATCGGAATGTTTGGTATATGCGAATGCGCCAAGTGAACATTGCATGTGCATTTAGGGGGTAATAGCCTCTCGTAGAAGTCTCTCTATCAGCGGCTCGTCTTTTATGGGAAAACATTTCGTGCAAGGTATACATCTATGGACTGGGCCTCTTTAGAGCCGCACTGTGAAGAAAGTCGAATTATGGCTTTGTAACATTTTTGTAAAAGTATTGGACAAATAGTTTTTATAATATACTTTCGTATGGGGTTGTAATTAAACTCATAGAAATGTGTTTTGAAAATAACATGAAATGTTTATTGAATGCGAATAAATGGATCCCGGTAAATGGAATTGGACAGTGTGGTATCGAGACACACGATATCCACAAGTAATCCTTACACCAGCTTCACAGCTTGGTGTCAAGGCATAGGTATGTGATTACCTAGACGAGCAAATGTGATCCCACCAATGGGATTGCATGTGCTGTGGGTATCGACATATACGATATCCACAGTATTTCCACGAGTTAATCTGTCAACTTAATTCCTGCATTTTAGTAAGGTCATAGATCGCACGTAGCCTAGGTATATAAACACTAGTGGCTCAAGAGCTCAAGGCATGGGTCTAGATCATCGTATTTATGGTGAATTTCATGTTTTGTGCTAAATATGCTACATGATTGTGTGGTTGATTAGTGCTCAAAAAGTGCTATTTTGAACCCTATTTATTATAGGTTTTGAGTGATTTTTGTGTACTAATCATTCTAATTAACCCGATTTGCACATTAAGGTCCCTGCTATTCTACTGATTGCATTTCAGGGCAATTCTCATAGCCATGAGCTAATTGCCAAAATTGTCGAGGCCGATCCAAACACGAAGAATTCGAAATAAACTCTCAGCATTGCAAATCAAATATCAAGGAAAGAAAAGCAAAATGTGAAGAAAAATAGAGCACTACAGAGTGCTTTGCTGCCACTGTGCATCCCCGCGTTAATCGTCTCCAAAGACTGAACCCCAGATTTTCAGCTCCACCGCCCCACGTTTCCAAAGTGGCCAGTAATGGGCCTGGGGGAGGCTTAGTCTCCCCACCTTTGTTTTCATTTCGGGCTTTATTTTAGTTTATTTTATTTTGATTTCTATTAATTTTTCTTTCTCTTAGATTTTCTAATTTTAGTTAATCTGCTTTTAAATTTTTAATTTTCAAGCTTTCGTATTTTTTCTTAAGAACTTTTTATACGTTTATTTTGCGCTTTGGCCTAAGTTTTGCAAATGTGTGCTCCTCAGAATTCTCGTAACCTGCGACTCATGTGTCAAGGAATTTTCATATATTACACCAGATTTTGCTAAATTTCGTAGAATGCGAATTTTCGCACTGCAATAATGCATGGTCTTCTCCACTATAGCAAAGCTTGTTTTAGTATCATGCACTATTTTGTCTTATATTTTTATATATATATATATATATATATATATATATATATATATATATATATATATATATATATATATATATTAAAAAACTAAAAAAAAAAAAAAAACAAAAATTTGTCTCTCACATATATATAAAAAATTGTTTTTTTTATTTTTCGTAAAAAAAATTTCAATGCGAATTTCGTGTGTCGCGAATTTTCACAACTCGTCTCGTTACCCGATTGCTTCACTCATAATCATCCGAATTCGCTTTTTTAAATGCTTTTGGTACCATTGAAAGCTTAGAGAGCGAGAATCCAAATATAGCCAGAAAGAACACTTTTTGAAATTATTATGAAGGTGTAATTTTCAAAATGTCTAACCGGGTCATTTTTTTCCTCTTTTTCTTTCTCCTAACTTTGCTTATTCGCCCCCAAACGGAGCGAATAAGGTGTCAATGGAAAGCTTATGAAGTCTCCCCGTCCAAAACGAGCACATATCATCAAGGAGGACACTTCCTTTCTAACTTTCCAATCCAAGACCCATCGGCGAACAATGTGACATCTGGTCTGGGGAAGTTAGCGAAGGAAGTGGCATTTATTTTTGTTTTTTATATTGGAGCAAGCCCATTTCAGATGTTCAAAGGGTTTGTCGGGTTGTCCTTTCGTGAAGTCGTTATACTATACAAATTAATTTTTCAAAATCGCACCCACTTTTGTGGTTTTCGCTTAACCCGTGCTTGGAAAATTGAAACTTTGTCTAATCCTATTGATGCTGGGAGCGATGTCATGCCTGGTCGGGAGCGGATGATTAGTTGAATTGCCGATGCACCTTTCTTCCACCTTTAGCTAACTAATACAAGGTACATCAATTTTCAACAATATCGAAACTCGCTACCTCCTAACATTGTAAAACCTACCCTAGTTTCGTTGACCACTCTGTAATAGGTTAAGGACCCCATGATAAGGCCAATGTGTCTTCCAAAAGAAAAGAAAATAAAATGAAAATGAAAAGAAAAAGAAAAAGAAGAAAAATTGCAACGCTTTGCCTTGAAACCCGAGTACGGTCCGAGGGGTAATGGCGAAAGCCTTTAAGGCCCGGTGCCCTAAGCCAATTGGTCAGAGCCAATCACTTAGTGCTCACTATAATGGGTGATAAAGTGGAGTTTGCTAGTTGTAGGTGCTGAGTTTCAAATCATTCGAAGTCCGGTGAAACCCGAAGAGCTAGTGGCCTAAAGATCCTCATGACTTGCGCCCTAAGCCTTAATTGGTCGAGTCACCTGCATCCCTCGCATGGACTTTGGGCGAGGTCGAGTCTCAAGACGCACCCTACACAAAAGAGTTGCGGACTAAGATGTGGGTCCCGATCTATTTTTAGATTGGTTAGCATACTAGTCGCATCAGCAGCTCGGGCTGGGGCGAGAGTGGCCATGTTTTTTATTGCTGAGAGTCGATCAAACAAACACTGGATTTTGGTGAAGTTCCAAGCTGAGTCATCGAGGAAGGGCTCTTCGATACTCCATTTCAGATGGCATTCATTCTCTGGCAGAAGCATAGCTAAGTTTCAGGATTACTGCGTTAAGCCTTACATTTTCACAACCTTTGAACTACCATATTATATTCGCTTGTTCTTCTTCTTACTTTGCTAAGGGACTGGCAACGTGGAGTTTGGGGTGTGATTAAGGCTCAAAAGTGCTATTTTACTTATTTATTATAGGTTTCAAAGTGCTTTTTTGTACTAATCATTTTAATTAACCCGATTTGCACATTAAGGTCCCAACTATTCTACTGATCGCATTTTGTGGCAAATTTTGCAGTTTTTGCAAGCTAATTATGCCAAAATTGTTGAGTCGATCCAAACACGAAAAATTCGAGTCAAACTCAGTATTGCAAATCAAAGATCAGAAGGAAAGAAGAGCAAAATGTGAAGAAAATGGAGCATCAAGTAGAGCAGCTGCGACTCGCCACTCCGTGCATCCGCGAGCACTGCTCCTCCAAAGAAATTGCTCTCCCGTATTTCACGCCTTAGTTTTTTTTTGTTACATTTTTTTGCTCTCGTAATAGCTTTTGTTTTGGTTTTTTAGTAATTTCATATACACTGAAAATTTCTATAGTGCTTCCCGGGTCCGTACAAACTTAAATCAACTTTGATGCTTTGGTAATGTAGAGCCGGAAGTTTCCTCGTAGCTTCCTTCTCCATTTTCATTTTCTTTCCCTTTCTGGCCATTTTCTCAAACACTCCTCCGAGGATGACAAACTGTGAGGATGGTCAAGGCTAGACCTTTCCTCCTTGGAAGAGGAGGGTCACGGCCAGGATTTGAGGTAAACCTGACGGTCCACTGCTTTTTTAACATAGGAGCTTATTTTCATATATGTTCCTATTTCACTCTAGGTTAGAACTCCTTTGAAGGTGTGCCTTCTTTGATCAGTATTTGGCAATTCAGTAGTTTGAAGGATGCTTATCGCTAGATCCACCGAGATTCATTAGTCAGCTTTCTATTTATCACCGTGAGGTAGATCGTGAGGCACGCTTTCACCGTCCGGGAGCATTAATGTTCAATAAATGTTGTTTTCAAAAGGGAAAATCATGTGGTTTAGTTTTAAAGCTAATGAAGATCCTGCTCGAAATGACTATGTCATCCTCCTAATGCGAAGAAAAAGACCCGAGGACATGTCAGTTGCCTTAAACCCTAAACCAAAGGTCCGACACTCAAGAGGTTCTATTTTACATTTTTTATTTTATTTTCACCGCAAACAACCAATTCTCCCCTGCTTTCAAGAACCTTAAAATCCAAATTGAAATTCACCACTAACCCACCGCAAATCATTCAGACAAAGAAAACTCATCCCTGAGTTCGACCCTAGAGCCGCTATACTGCAATAGCTTGACTACGGTAGTAGGAGGAAATTTAGGATATAAATATTGTTGATTCCGGATCACCCTACTGTGGCACGAATCAGTGGTATGTGAATTATATACATGGTAAAATTTATATAGGAAAATATAAACACTAGGGTCAGAAAATATAACCTTAGGTTCCTAAAAATGAATGAATTAATGGGTTCAGATGTGATGTCTACTAAGTGGTCAGTCGATGCACTACTAGTTAGACTAGAAAAGGAGTCTCAATTTTCTATTTTACATGTGTAGATGGCAAGTCGAGAAAGAGGACGTAGAGGCCGTGGACGGGGTGACAACCAACCACCACCAGCCTTTGACCAACAAGCCTTCATAGAGGCTATTGGTGCTACGGACGCATCCATTGCACAAGCTAGTGCAACAGTGAACTAGGGAGGGTCAAGCAACCTACAAAGGTTTAAGGCACATCATCCTCCGACCTTCACGGGATGAGGGGACCCAATGGTAACTGATCATTAGTTTCGACAAGTCAACAAGATCTTGGAGGCTATAGAGATCACCTTCGATGTCACTAGGATAAAGTTAGCTGCATTCCAGCTAGAAGGTGAATCCCAAGTATGGTGGGATCGGGTCAAAGCCTCGAGGGACTTAGAGGCAATGACATGGGAAGAGTTCTGAGAGCTCTTCATGAGTAAGTTTTTCCTAGCATCTGCTCGACATGCAGAAGCTCAGGATTTCCTAGAATTGAAGGAAGGAACGATGATAGTGCTCAAATATGTGGCTAAGTTCACCGAATTAGCACGTTTCGTTGATGATTATGTGGCCATGGACATGGCCAAGGTGAGGAAGTTTGATGATGGACTGAAACTATCCATTCGAGGTAAAATTGTAGAACTTCTCCTGCAAGATATGGACTTGATGGCCAGGACAACTATGGCTATTGAGAGGGAAGTGGACGATGCACGGAACATCCGGGATGCGGGTGTTGTTAAAGATAAGAGGAAGGAGAGTCAACCTTCTTTTTATGGCTCGGGGAAGTAGCAGAAGACTTCTACTCCGCAAGGATTTCAGGGACAAGGTCGCGACTACCAAAGCCAAAGCCAGGGTCGATTATTTCCAGTGGCGATCTTTCTGCTTACAATTTAGCCCTGGCATTTTATTACGTTACCACCGCCATCAGCTCTGACATATGAGATGGGACTCGGGCCGCAGAGGCAAGTATCCCATAGTTATGGACACCCTAAATTTAGCTCACCGGACGCTCAGGATTCGGGGCTTCCTCCTTACCCCACCATGGACCAAGGGAACCAGTATCAGTCCCAGGGTGCTACGCAAGCACCTTCTACTTCGCAGATAAGCTAGATGAGCTGGGGCATGGGTTGAGGACAGGGCTCACAGACCGGGACTTTAGGGACCCAGGGGCGTGTCTATGCCATCACACCACAAACTAAGCTTGCATATCAGTCGATTATTCAGGGTACATTTATGCTCTTTCGCTTATGGGCAAGAGTGTTATTTGATTCTAGTGCATCACATTCTTTTATTGTTGCATCATGTGTGGAAGCTTTAGGCTTGGAGGTTAAAACCTTGGAAAAGTCGTTGTATGTGAATTCTCCCTTATGAACCAAGGTGCGCGGTTGATCGATATGCTCTGGATCAGGAGTTAGAGATCTCAAGGATTCCGCTTCACCGCGGCCTTCTGGTCATGGACATGTCAGGAGTTTGATGTCATCTTTTAGATGACGGTTGGATCAGCACAATCGAGTCGCTATCGACAGATGGTATGAGGGTTACTACCTACACACCGGATGATGTTTGTGTTATGTTTTAGGGGGATAAGCATGATGTTATGCCCCAAACCGTGTACAATTATAGGTGGTACGAGCAGTTGATGGGTTGGCTGGCAAGCCTTACCCTAGAGGACGAGGCGAGACAAGATTTGGGTCTACGTCGAGTGGATTGTGAGTATGAGGACGTTTTTACGAATGAGCTACCGGGATTACCTCCGCATAGGAATGTAGACTTCATTATCAGGTAGATCCTGTTTACCTATTTCTATGACTCCACGTAGAATGGTGCCTGCTGAGTTGTAGAAACTCAAGGTCCAATTACAAGAATTTTTGGACAAGGGTTTTATTAAAACCGAGCATCAATTGGGGCACTCCTAAGATCGTTGCTTAGACGGCTGGACAAGACCCTTCATTATGGTAGACTATCTAGCTTAATGTGTTACTATCAAGAATAGGTACCCTTTGCTGAGGATTGATGATTTATTTGATTAGCTGAGAGGGGCGTTGGTTAACTCCAAGATAGATCTCCTAATCTCGCTATCACCGCTAAGAGTTAGGAGGCGTACATCCCTAAGACGACGCTTAGAATGCTTATACGGTATTTCGAAGTTCACAGTTGATGTTTGGTTCGCCGACGCATCGCTCTAGTTGGCATTCATGGATCTCATGCATAGGGTATTCCAACCCTATTTAGATCAGTTTGTTGTAGTCTTTGTTGATGACATCTTGATCTACTCTAAGTCCGACAAGGAGCATTTGGATCATTTGAGGATTGTTCTCCACGCTTGAGAGACCATCACACAGGATGCCAAATTCAAAGAACGTGAACTCTGGGCTTACTGAGGTGAGATTCTTAGGTCATGTTGTATCGGATTCGGGTGTCTCAATGGACCCGGATAAGGTTGAGGCAATTATGAGTTAGGAGAGACCCAAGTCATTCTTCAAGATATGCAGTTTCTTAGGATTGACAAGGTATTACATAAGGTTCATTAAGGACTTCTCCCAACTAGCTGCGCCTATGACGAAATTGACCCGAAAGGAGGTTAAGTTTGAGTGGAATGACTTATGTGAGAGGGCATTCCAGGAATTGAAAATGAGGCTTCCTTCACCTCCTATCAGGATAGTCCTGGGCAGGGGGACAGAGGTACACCTGTATCAGGATGGCTTAAAAGACGGGACTGATGGTTTTGAAATCTAAAAGCGGGTCAGAGCTCATCGTTCGTAGGCCAAAGAATCACGAGCAGAATTACCCTACGCGTGATATGGAGTTGGCGACCATTGTCTTTGCCTTGAAGATATGGCGCCACTACCTATATGGTGAGCAGTTCAAGGTGTTTTCGGACCACAAAGGTCTAAAATACATCTTTACTTAGCGGGACCTCAATATGAGGCAGCACAGGTGGATGGAGTATTTGGAGGACTATGACGTCACTTTGCATTATCATCCTAGTAAGGCAAATGTGGTGGGTGATGCGTTCAGCCGAAAGTCATAGGGAGTATTGGCTAATATAGTTTCCTAGGAGTGGCAGATGTCATAGTCGCTGACGCACGGACAGACTACAGAGGTCAGACTCAAGGTATTTTAGGGAGTTTGGTGGCTACGCCTTCCCTACTGAGCAGAGTGATTGAGTCCTAGGGACAGAACATAAAGATAGCGTCTATCAAGGACCGGGTACAATCAAGTATTGATGAGAAAGGCTAGGCCATTCACATGGATGGTACTGGGTAGAAAGGTGATCATGGTTCCCTAGTCAAGTGTGATTTAAGAGAAAAGATCCTTAGGGAGTTCCATTGCTCTCGTTTTTCTGTACATCAGGTCGCACAAAGATGTACCATGATCTTCCTTGTCAATATTACTGGAGTAGAATGAAGCAACAAGTTGGGGATTTTGTTCGTTGGTGTCTCACGTGTCGGTTGCAAGCCGAACATCGAGGGCAAGCAGGTTACTCTAGCCACAGAGGTAAAGAGTGAAGTGGGAGCACGCTGCCCATGGATTTTGTGACTCACTCTGCCACTGACATCTAGAGGCGACGTGGGTGTAGTGATTGTCGACCGTACCACGAAGTTGGCACACTTTACCGCACGAACGACCTTCTCTCACTTAAATGGAGTTCTGCTGCATTATACATAATGGAAATTGTTCGGTTAATGATTAGTGCCCAAAAAGTGCTATTTTGAACCCTATTTATTATAGGTTTTGAGCGCTTTTTGTGTACTAATCATGCTAATTAACCCGATTTGCACATTAAGGTCCCTACTATTTTAATGATCGCATTTTGTGGCAAATTTTGCGTGCCATGGAGCTAATTATGCCAAAATTGTTGAGTCGATTGAGTTTATCTCAAGCACTAAGAATTCAAGTCAAAACCACACTTATCAAAGATCAAGGAAAGAAGAGCAAATGTTAAGAAAACACCACTTGTAGAAAGCTTCTCATGAAATCGTTCTCGCCTCCAACACTGCCTCTCCCGCTAATACCTCGCCACGCTACACTCAGTTAGCTTTTGCTTTTGGTTTTTTCCATTTTACCCTCAGACCTTCCGATTTTGGTTTTTGTAACTTCTCTTACACCGAGCATCTATATAAGTCTCAGCTTGTACAAATCAATGTACTTGAATTTTCTAAGACATACGCAGCGGAGGCGCCCTTGCAGCCTTCCTTTCCCCTTTTCTTTCCTTCCATTTTTCTACGCAAAACACTCCGAGGATGACAACCCGGCAGGATGTTCGGCTAGACCCTTCCTCCTTGAAGATGGTACTTTACTGCTATTAGGGTGCGGAGGTAACCTACTGCCCCTGCTTTTCTTTAACGCACGTATTTATGGTTCAGGTTCCCGTCTCACTTAGGTTAAAATCTTTAAGCATGCTCTTTAATGTGTATTTGGCAAGCATTTTGGGTTCATTGGATACTTTCACTAGATCCATTGAGGTTCGCGAATGCCCCGCTAGTTATCGTGAGTAGAAAGGGTTTGTGAGAGATGTGTTTTCACCTGTTAGACATTTATGCCCATTTAAATGCTATGTTTCCAAAAAGGGAAAATCATAGGGTTTAGTTTTCAAAGCTAAATGAAGATCCGGTTCGAAATGATCATTATATGTCATGCTCCCTAACGCGAGGAAAATACCCGGACATGTGGTTACCTCAAGCCTCAAACCAAAGGGCCTAACACTACAAGGGTTCATTTTGCATTTTTTCTTGTTTTAGCTCACTGAACACCCAAAACCCCCCGTTTTACCAAACCTTAAAAATCCAAATTTAATTCACCAATTTTTGCCTTCATCAAGAAGGTCATTTCAGACGAAGAAAACCCATCCTCGTGTTCAATTCGATCTGCTGCATCATAGTGAGCTTGACTACGACAAGAGGGAGGAGTGATGGCGATATAAATTTTGTTGATTCGGATCACCCTACACTGCGGCACGACCGCCATATGGAGTGCCACTTATAGTATCTGACCGGTGATCTGAACATGTGCCACTGGGAGAGCCCAAAGACTATGGGGGACACGCTTAATGATGAGCACCGCTTCATCCCCAGACTGGGACAACAACACCGAGAGGACCATCCAAACGTTAAAGGACATGTTACGAGCATGTGTCCTGGATTTTAAGGGTTGTTAGGAGGAGCATTTACCCTTAGTAGAATTCGCCTACAACAACAATTATCGTGCAACATACGATGGCACTTACGATAAGACTATACGAGCGGCCATGTTGATTTCAACTGCCACAGGGTGGAAAGAAACTCTTCACGGTCCATTGATTTGGTGAAGGACACTCAGGAGAAGCGTGAACTCGACACGGCCGCCCATCACTACCAGAAAGGCATAAAAGAGTTACGCCAATGCATGCTGACGACTTCTAGAGTTTAAGGTAGACCGTCTCTTTGGCCAGAATTCTTAGACAGTGCACGTTCGACAAGGTGGGAGTCGCCGTCGAGGTACATCGGGAATTTCGAGGTACTCGAGAGGGTTGATACAAAGGGGCGGTCGACATGCATATCATCGAGTTTATCGAAAGTGTTCATACGGTTTTCCATGTCTCCATGCTCCAAAGTACACCTGCATCCGGGACTCATGTAGTAGATCAAGCAAGCTTTGTTGTTGATATTGATGGAACCTTCGAGGAGGGACCGGTATGTATCATGGATAGCCGAGATCAGGTTTTGCGACGCAAGACTGTGAGGCTAGTAAAAGTGTTGTGGAAACACCGAGTAGAGGAGGCAACATGGGAACACGAGGATATGATGCGTACCAGTTATCCTTTCTTATTTGAGGACAAAGGTACATTGTTTAGTCATTTGATAATAAAATGAGTGTTTCATATGCATAGAATCGAATGTGTATGTATGTGTGAATTTCAAGGACAAAATTATGTTTAAAGGGGGAAGAATGTTAAAACTCCGATAAATTTAGAATTTTTCTGCAAGACGAGCAATTCTAGATCTCTGATGATGAAACGACCTCATCATATAGATTTGTCTCACGAAATCTAGTTTACTCCATCGACAACACTATGAGATTATTAGAATTTCAATGTATTTCGATATGAAACGGACAAAGGGGCAAGTTGATGCATGGTATGAAGAGCCATGTGCAGATGTCCCATGCTGGCATATGGGGGAAGAAACAAGTGTCGCGACACTTGTCATGAGTGAGGAGCAGCGGGTGACACATGGAAGCCACAGTGTCAAGCACCACTAGGACAAACTCAATGGAGGTGGAAGAAAATCAGTTCGATGGAAGGAAAGGAAAGGAGAGGAAAAGAAAGAAAAGAAAAATAAAGAAAAGAGAGGAAGGAAAGCAGTAGGGTTTTCCTCCGACCTATGGCGCTCCGACGGTCAGAATTTGTTGGACCAAAAGCCAAAGTTTGTCTACGCGACGCAAGCTACGCATGGATACCGGAAGCATGAGGTTTCAACGAAGCTCCAAAAAGGTAGGTATTCTTCCTACTTTGGTTTATTTTCCACCCTAAGGGTTATTTGGTTGTGTCTTTGCCCTAAGGGGCTATTTGGCCGAATTTCAAAATATGGGAATGCTGCCATATTTTGATCATACGCACTGACCGATTTTAGGACTGATTTTCAAGTGGGAAACCGAGGGAATTTGAACTCGAGTCCTCATGTAAATTGTAGCTGCATCAGTGAACTTGATGTAGGCTTTTGAATCACCCAAATCGAACCTCTACAGCCTAAGTTATGGTCCATTTCTCGGGACTGCCAGAGTTGGGTTGTTTACTTGTTGTGTCCAGATTTTTTGACTAATTTCGCAGATCGATTTTGGGACTAAATTCCTTGATCATAGTCTTTGATTGTCCTAGTATCGTGGTGGGGCCGAATAAAATTCGAGCATGGCATGTTTGTGTGGCTTATGATGGTTATATGTGGATCGCTTAGGGCATCTCTATGCCACTTAGTCTGAGAAGAAGCTGTCTTCGCTTGCTTTCATCAATTTACTCGGGTGATAGTTATTTATTAAAATGTTGATATATGAATTTAATATATTGACATTGAGATGAAATGTTGGAAATCATACATATAATCCCATGATCTATGATAAATTGTTCATATGGCATGCAATATATATGTGATAGGAAATTGATATGCAATAAAAAGTTAATGCATTGCATATGCACTTGAGGCATTTATGGGCGAAGGTATGGTGCCACTGCCACACCATCCTCGTAATATGAGTGGTTTTGATACGCTGAAACTGTTCAACGGAGTTCCACTATTTTGCAGAGCATGAAAACTTGTGTCGAGTAGTAGCAAGCAAGGATAGATACCCCCCTCGAGGGAAAGACCTGGTATTTTTGGTTACGCATATGTGTCCAACGATGAAAGCTCGTGAAAGTGTAAGAAGGTGTGCGAAGCATGCGGTGAGACCCCGAAAATTCGCCTATCCACAAAAGACACATGTTTTGTTAATAAAATGATCCTTGGAGGTGAAACATCCAATAAGTTTTGATTTCTAAAAGCATGATTTTGTTTCAAAGCATCATTTGATGAAATTCATCAAGAGTGATGTTATAAGTCACATTGGCCGTGTATCAGGGTGGATCGAGAGTCTCGTAATAACTCGGAAGGTTTTTCATGCATCGAGGTAAGTTTCATCTCATCATGGCATGACATATAATATTCCATTAGGAGTTGCATCATTCTATTAGAATGTTGATATATATGTGAATGTGTCCAAGGAATACTGCATGCATTTGGGGGAGGGTAATAGCCTCGTAGGAGTTTCTACTAGTGTGGCTCACCCTTATGGGAAAAACATTTCAGTAAGGTATACAATCGATGGACTGGTCTCATTAGAGCCGTGAATTGTGAAAAAGTCGAATTGTGGCTTTGTGAAACATTTTTGTAAAAGTATTGGACAAAATAGCTTTTGTAATATACTGTATGAGGTTGTAATAAACTCATAGAAATGTTTTGATAATAACATAAAATGCTTATTGAATGAATAAATGGATCCCAAATGAGACGGATGGTGGTATCGAGACACACGACATCCATAGGGCAATCCCGACACCCAGCCTATAGCTTGGGTGCCTGGGCATAGGTATGTGATTACCTAGACTCGATGAATAGATCTTAAATTACGGGATTAGACAGCAGGGTATCGATATATATATATCCACGTATTTTGCAGTTTGATTGGTCATCAACTAACCCTCTAGATTTTGGGCCACAAGAACCCAAAGTGAAAATGTCATATGAATTGAAATATTACAAGAATTAAATGCTTAAGAAACATGTTAGATTTCCCTATGAATGAATGAAATAACACTTGAGTTGAAAATTGATAGACTTGAATGAAACTTGGAAATAGAATGTTGAAATTGTTGAAGTAAATATTGAATTTCACTATGAAAATAATACTGCGCTGAAAAATTAACATAAACTTGAATAGAACTTGGAAATATAATGTTGAAATTGTTAAAGTAAATATTGGATTTTACCACGGTTAAGAAAATGAAATAACACTGTGTTGGAAAATTGATAGAAAGTTGGCTAAAACTATGAAATAGAATGCTAAAATTGATGAAAGCTGATTGAAAATAAAGAATTTAGTGAAGTGGATATACATTGAGTCGATTGATTTGTTGATTCACATTCATTGGTCCTTTGACGATTGCCTCCGTCGCCATTTTATACGCCGCCTTGACTTGCTGCCCAAGTCTCAATTTTCTCCACTCTCCACTCCCTGAAGATATTGCACATGTCTTCCATTAAGGAAGTTTGTTCGTCAATAATTTATTCATGTATCTGTTAGGAAGGTTTATTCCTCAAGAATTTCATCCACGTCTCCATTAGAGAGTCTTGTTCTTCAAGGAAATTTCACATCTGCAAATAACTGCCCCACCTCTCTACCACTTCTGATAAAGCTTCGTTTGACTTCCAAAAATATAAAAAATTTCATAAATATCCCTGGACTTTTCTATGGGTTTGTTCAAATGGATCGGAGCCCCTTTTATCCACTGACTTTTGATAAGTGGGGTTGACTCTAAGCCTAACTCAATATTGTGTTAAGTCAAATTTAATTTGATGCAATAAAGGTCATCATGCTTCTTCTTCGCGTCACAGATTTCAGAAAAAGAAAGAAGGTATTATAAGAGATGTTGGTAAATTTTAAAACATAATAATTATGTTTTGAGAGATAATTTTAAATAAAATATTAGTATATTAGAAAATGAAATGTTTTAGCTAATAACATAAATTCAAACATTTTGTGAATGTTTAAAAAAACTAATCACTTTAAGTATGCAAAGAATTAATTCTACTTTAAATATTATTTCCATGTCATATTGTTTATATTAATTTCATTGAGATTTAACACCTAAAATAAGAATTAGAAAATACAAAATCTATTATATTTGTTTATATTGTTAAGTTTTGAAAATAATCAAATAAGGATAAAAATTCATCTTCATTGAAAAACTGAATCCCATTCATGTCAATATTTAACTCCTATCTAGACATCTACACAGATAATTTATTCTTATCATTATCTTATTTTTATCTCCAAAGTATAATATAAAGAAAAAGTTGGTTTCTCAAATATTTAACTATATAAAAATACTTTCAACAATAGGATGTAGGGAACATTAAACATATAATTATCATATTAGCACAGATGTATTTTTAAAGCGGTGTGTGTAAACGTTGTGATAAAATAGAAATTTAGATTAAAATTAAAATTTTAAATAATGTTAACTTTACAGAAACTATAATCTATGTTTAAGAAAACTTTTATCATAAAATAAAGTTTGTATTGAACATTATTTTTCCTAATCTCTATACTATATTAAATTCTCAAAGATAAAAGTAGTATCATTTTTATTGAAATATATTGACATGAGGATAGTTCTTTAACAAAATGTATGAACGTTAATATCTTCCATCCTTGAACTATTTACCTATCTTCTTTTATAATCATTATATTTTTATTAGTATTTGATTGTCAGTTTAAAATGTCTATTTTTAACAATATTTTAAAAAGATTAAATGTATATGAAACATGAATATCTAACTTGGATGAATCTAAACAAATTTTTTTTTTTTCTTTTCTTTCTACTTAAAACATATTCCTCAAACAAAGTTATTTTATAATAAATTTCTATATTTATAATATATAAATATTATTAATACAACATTGTCCCAGCAAACAAAGGCCTGAAAGCCCTTAATCTATAGGTGCGAAGGAGCACTTGCATTTAGGTACTCTTATTAATTTTATTGCTTAAGAGTAAACAAATAGTAGGGATTTAAAATGTTCATTATATATATATATATATATATATATATATATATACTTTACTTTAATCAAGTGGCTGATTTTTTCATCTATTATCTATCTTATCTTAAGGTTTTTTATATTTACTTTGTTTAATATTAACTTAAAAATGAAAATTTTACAATAGAGGTATAGTTCAAAAAAGGATATATCTGTCAATTTCCATATAGTGTAAACTAATATTGTAGGCACTTTTAAGTTGCTCCAAAGAGTACTTAAAATTTAATGATCATTAAAATAATTTTAAAGCCCTAATAACATGATATTGAATCACAAAAAGTTATTGTTACTATTATTTGTGGTGACCATGGACTTCGATGTCTTCTAAGTGATATATATATAATACATTTATCTTGTACAGCTTCGTGTATAAGGGTCATAGAGAAAATATAATTGAAAGTGGATAAATTTTTCAAAGAAGTCGTTTAATTTTTGTAAAGTAAAGTATCGATACCTATACGCCGAACAACACGGCCACCTAACCTAATACATTTTTAAGTGAGTTTCGTCAATATAATCGTGTTTGGGTAATATTCGTATTAACCCACCTAACACATTTAATAAATGAGTTATAATCGTGTTGACTTGTCTAACATGAATTTGATTCAAATTGACCCGTTTAATTATTATATTAATTAATTAACCTATTTAATAAGTTATTTGTGTTAAATATAAATTATTAATTATAATTCATATTATTTTAAATAATAAAATTAATAAACATGTTAAATTTAATAAGTTATTTATATTAAAATATGAATGATTAATTATAATTTTTATTATTTTAAATACCAAATTAATATATCATATTCATATTAATGTTCAGTCGAATAATAAATAGAGATTGGAAATTAAATTAATAAATATTGATATATTTATTTTTCATAACAGATTTAGATTAACAAATATTAACGCGATTCGTACACTAATATGAACACCACTAATAGACATGAATTTCCATCCCTAGTAGGAACAATCATGTAGCTATGCACTGCATAAAAGTACATGAGACGTGTCTTTTGGTGTTACTGATATGTGTTTGGACTGTCTGGTTTGATAATATTGGGATCTTTTTATTTTTTTATTTCTTTAATTACTTACATTATGAGTGCAGTAGTCTGTAAGCATGAATAAAATTAAAAATCTAAAATACGGTGTTGTCTTTTCAACTTGTCTTGGATATTGCAAACAATAACCACATGTTCTAGGTTTTTTTTTTTTCTTTGCATATTTTTTTTTAAACTTTTCTTTAACATGTTTATGGTAAAATGATCCCTTTCTTAGAAATAAAAACATTCATTCGTTCCATTTGTTAAGCCAGCATTTAGTTATATGGATGGAAATTTAAGTTTTTTAGTATCACTCTCTTCTATTTTAATTTTCTTTCAAAATTCAAATAATATGTTAATATTATTTTTATTTTCCAAAAAATAAGTCCAAAAGATCCAGAAAAAAATTGGGTTATATTTAATTATAGTAAAAAAGGCCAAAATTTTATTAAGAAGAATGAATTTTATTTGATTCTCCTCTTGCTAAATTTTTAAAGGAATCAAATATAACCATTATTAGTTAGAACTATGTATTTGTAAAATTAATTTATTATTTATCTTTAAAAGTTAAAAGTTAAGATGAATGAAATAAAGTTGAAGTAATACATAAAAATAATTTATTAATTAATTGTATTTTATTTATTTATTTATTTAGCCTCAAATATTTTGGGAACTAAATATAATTTTAATATTTTCAAAAGTCTATGGAGAAGAAGAGAATTTTATTTTCTAAAAAATTAAAATAATGAAAAATAAAATAGAATATCTCATTAAACCCATAATATGAAATCAATTCATAATATGCGAAAGATCACCGGCGAAGCCAGAAAAAAAAGTTGAATGAGCGCAAAAACAATAAGGCTTTATTTGGAACACAAAAAATAATAATAAAAGAAAATAATCATATTTGATTTTACCATGAAAAATAAAAAAAATTAAATATAATTAAAATTCTTCAAAATTTAAGATATTTTGAAGTTTCTTAGTTCTTATATAATATAATAAAAAGAAACAAATGAGTTTAATTAAACATATAAAAATAATTTATTACATTTGAACATATTTTTTTATTTTTCTCTAACTTTCCTTTTTTTCCACTGTTTTTCTTTCTTTAAAACTTTTTGGATTCCAAACGAAGCTAAAGACTTCATCTAGAACCTGAAAGTAGTAGGGAAAAAAATCGAGAAGAAAAATAGAAGGAAATACATTTTGAGGGAAATAAAAATAAATAGGTTTAAACCTAATAATTATTTTTATATGTTTATTTAAACTTATTTTATTTGTTTATGCCTATTACGGTTAAAAGCATAGTATTCATATTAAATACAAATCCTATAAATTTGAGCTGTTAGGAGAGTTGATTATTTAAAATGGTATCGGAACTTGGTGTGACACCACCACTACGCATGTGCACTCTACAATTTATCACCAATTTGTTTTGATAAGTTAATGGAAATGGAAGATTCTGTTTAGTTTGTTTGACTCTCTATATGCACTATGAAGTCTAAGAAAATATGTAAACTTTGAAGAAATTTTTATTATATTTGATTTTCTTTTGAATTTTTCGTACTAAAATAAAACATGAGAAAATCATTTTCCTTTACTTTTTTTCTATTTAATACTTTCTTTTGTATTCCAAATGGAACCTAAGATTGTGCCTTGCCTTACTAAAGTACTCAAGGAAATAAAAAAAAAAGCTAAAAAATTGATTTTCTTATGTTTGGATATCTAATGAATTGTCAATAAAAGAAAATCAAATATACATAAAATTATTTAAAAATTAAGTATATTAAAATTATTTTAATCTTTATAATGACAAATAAAAATAAATAAAATCAGTTTGAAGTATTAAAATAAAAAATAATACATTATTTAATTTAATTTTATTTTTCATTTTTTTTTATTTTCTTATACTTTTCCTCTCTATTTTTTTCCTTTCATTTTCCCTCAATTTTTTTTAAGAACCAAACATAGCCTAAGTTAATATTAGAGGGGCAAAAGTAAAGCATAAATCATATGTTGGGACAATTAATTTTTACTTTGAATTTAAGTAGCTCTCTATCTAATGTTTATGCAAACATTTTGTTCAAAATTTGGAGAGGGAAAAGAATTTGCGAAATTTGAGGAGATGCATTGTCTCCTGTCCCATGTAGATCCACTAGTAAAAGAAATGCTATTAATTGAAAACTACTTAATATATTGGCAGAAAATAATATAAAGAAATAACGAGTAAAATGAAATATAATAAAATAATTTCAGATAAAATAGGTATTACTATATATATATATATATATATATATATATATATATATAGTATATATATATATATATATATATATATATATATAGGCAGGCATATATATATATATATATCTATTCTTTAGTTAATCAAAAATTAAAATTAAACTAGAGTTTATCAATTTAGTTTCTATTTTTTATTTTTTTTTTTTTGTATTAAAAGATGTTTTTTGAAAACGTGAAAACATGGTTTAACAACTAAACCCTTCAAACCATCAATTAAAAAAAATAAAACTTTAATTATTCAACACTTTTTTAATAGGTTTATTTATATTTTAGGAAAATGTTTGAAATGATACATGCCATAAATAACTTGATTTCATGATAATAAACTATGTCTTAAGCTTACACGACACTCTATTACACAAATTATAAAAGATAAAAAAAAATCAAAATCATCATCAAACTAATTATCACTTGTAAGTTTTGGGTCATTTATTGATTTGATGAATAATGGTTACCATCATATCACATGTCCTTTTGCCAAAACTCTCTCAAACATGTTTGCCACCAAAACTCTCTCAAACATGTTTCCATCAAAACGCTTTGATTTCCTTGTTAGTTTTTCCTTATACCTCCAAAACTTAGATTTCCTTGTTAGCTTTTCCTTCTTTTTCTTTTATTTTCCTTCGATTTCTTGGAGCCCATTTGTGATTTGCCTCATTAATCTCTAGGAAACTGTGTACTTCACACGCTTTTGCAAATGGTTCATCCTTAATTCTTTTTTTTTTCTTTCTTTCTTTCTTTTTTGTTTTTATGTTGGGTAAGTTGCATCCGGTGATTTTGCAGAACCTGAAATTGATCTTACTGGTGCCTGTTATGACTGTTATAGAATAAAGTGAAAACTGTTTTCTGAAAAAAAACACATTTCATTCAGTAGTTTTTTCAATTATTTATTTGTTTTTGTGGTTATATGATCCTTAGGACGCCAAGGATGTATTTTTAATTTTTGCAGGCAAAGGGATTGTGATGTTTGCAGTGTACGAAATTATTGGATTTGGAAGAAAATGTCATGAAAAAACTTTGAGCAGAATCAAAGGAAATTGTGCTGAATTTACATGCAGTCACATTTTCTTCTTTTTTTGTGTATTTAGTGTGTAAGAGAGATGAGGAGTGAGATGAAAAATTGAGCAGAAACCCATTTTCTACCAATTAATGTTGAGGATTCATTTGCATCCAGGCCTTTCTTAGATCACTTCCAGGTAGCAGATTGGTGATCCAGACAGCGATTTACTTGCTAAAGGTATGTGGGTATCCATATTTAAGATAATCTGTGATGACCCCAGATTCGGCCACAGAGCCACATTAGATTGTTATGTGTTAAAATAAAATATGCACATGGTTATTTTGAGAAAAACAAGCCATAAGTAAATTATGTTTGATTGATTCAGATCTTATTTTGATGAGCACTATATCCTTATTGCTGGGCTAGAGTTGACATTCGAAAACATCGAGCCAGATATTTTTTTATATTGATTTCAGATTTTGGGCCAATTCACTGCAGGCCAAGAGGTTAAGCCGAAATTTTATAAAATCACAAGTCTAGGAAAAGAAAATATTTTATACTAGATTTAAGCAATATAAATACAAAGCCATAAGAATTTTCTAAATGTTATGAATGGTCGGGATTAATATTTTTACGCACACTCGCTTCGTAGTAGGGGGAGGGGGTGTGACAAGGTTGATGCTCTTCAAACTCCTCGTCTAGTTTTTCTAGTTGCTATACTCCAACCTCGATTTAGCCTCCTTTAATTTCTGGAAAGTTCTTCAATTGTCACCAAATTTCCTTAGTTTAGGAAGTTGTTTGATCCTAGCAAGAATCTGTAAAGGTAGTGATAGCTATTTCTTTTATTAATTTATGCACAATGGTATTTGCTTGTTTGAATTGCATTTCTAGAGCCTTTGACAATGAGTCGTTTGATGTTTTTTTTTTTTTTAATAGCCTGATAATAAATATTGAATTAATATATATACATATTTTGGCATATTTTAGTATTTTTAGGATTTTAGCTCGATTTGGCCTGTAGCCAGTGTAAGGTCGGGTTGGGGTTACTAACAGTTGACCCGAATAGAAATTGGTAGAAATGATCAAGCCCATTTTGGTCGGGCCGGGCCAAAATGTATTGGGCCAGCCTGTTTCCCATGTCTAGATGTTGGTAGATGTTGTGGCACATTGTAATTGCAAGGCCATACAAACTCAATAAGGTTTTTTTTTTCTCACATCCCTCCCTCTCTTTGGCCATCAAATCTTCTTTTCTCATTCTTCTTTTGTTTCCAATAAATCTATTGGATAAAATAATGTTTAGAGTTTTTTAGGATTGAAGGTTCATTTTCCTTTTTGTTGATACATGAACGAAAGAATTTATTTATATATATATATTTTTATTACATTTTCTTTACTTTTTCATTCAATGAATCTATTAGAGTTTGTATTGTGTTTATTTTAATCTATTTTTTTAATCTTTAACTACTTTAGACACGTCCATCAATGGCTCCAAGTGTAAAGGGGAATTTTTTTTATAATTATTTTTCATCATTTTTTACAGATTATTTATTTTTGTTATGTTTTGATGGTGAGAAATTAGACGTAAAGAAATTGAAAGAAAATTTTTTTGGCTAGTATATTTATGGTTAATCTTTTTGCCTATTTGAATTTAAATGATTTGAAATAAAGAAAAAAAATATAATGAATAAAATAGAATTAATCACCTACAAATTGGAGTAGTCGACCAAAAATGAGGGCCGAGTAAGAAGAAGGAAAAAGCAGAGACCAAATTTTGAATAGGCTAAGTTACAAGCAGACCTTTAAATTTTAGATTTTTATTATGATGAGTCCTTATTTTATTGGTTATTTATTATGACTTCAACAACCTAACTATTTCGACATGGTAACTAAACGTCCTTACTTCAAATTTGGTTAGGATTTAAACTATTCCATTAATTGTGTAATTGCTTTTTTATTTTCAAGCTACACTTGTGAAAGAATTGAATTTATTGTAAAAATATGAAAAATAATATATTTGAATATGTAACTAAATAAGAATAATAAATTATCCCTTTTAAAATTTGTAAAGATTTGAAAGAAAATTAAGAATGAATAAAATATAGATTTTAATATTAAATGAAAAGAAATTTTTTGGAATTGATAAAAAATAAGAAGCAATTTTTTTACTAGCCATTATGAAAGCTTTATTTTTGGCCAAATTTTATATTACATAGATTTTCTATAATGAATAGAAAGCATAAAAAAAAAAAATGATATTTTCGCAATTAATATTTCTCATATCCAAAACTATAGGTATTGTTAAGTTCTAATAAATTGCAAAGTAATTACATCCTCCATTAAAACATAAGATAAGAAAAATGTGGAGACCTACTTTTAATATATGCATAGAAAATTAACCATAAGTTTGAATTCTGGGTTTTCAAGTTGATATAATATTTATTTATGTTTATGTTACTGCATATATTCTTATATTATTGGGAACCAATTTCCTAGTAATTTTTCTTCCTTCTTTAGAATAAAATTAATTTTTACTATAAAATATTATCTTCATTTTTCACAACATAGTTTATATGGAAAATGAATTTGGTATGGGAGAGTACAATATGAGAGAATCTTTAACCATTTTCTTCTATTAGAATTGTTTCTAAATATTAGATAAGATTTCTTTGTTGTGATTATTATACAATTTTAAATATCTTTTTATAAATTGTCCTTTTCTGATTCAAAAGCCTTCTTTATCTTTTAACATCAATTTCATATATAAATTGAAATTAATTACTTGATCTTTAAACTCAATGACTCTCCTTGTTAATTGCCAATTTGTTTTTTTCATATTTTTGCTTGAATGTTTGTTAAACAACTTATATTTTTCAATATGAGTTAATAAAAGTTTGAACATTCTTTAGTCATGTACTTTATAATTTGATTCATAAATTACATTTTCATCTTTTGTGTTGTGCATTGAATTAGTTCATTGGCTTCAGTACTAGAGATACATAATTAAACTTCTTAGTATTATTTTAAAAAACAACATGGTGATAGCATGTTGATATTCATGTATGTGGCTTATTCTCATTTACTTGGCCTTATATAGGAAATATTATATCTTATACATTTTACAAATATTAGGGGTTCCATTATAATATATATTTTTATAATTAGAATTAGTGCTATGAACATAAAAACTATGGTGCTTACCATTACAATTCTATTACTAAAGACTTATATGAATTACACATAAATATTCTTCTATTTATTTTGTTTAGTACTAAATTTAGTATATAATATACCATATTCTTATTTAGTTTGTTTAGTACTAAATTTAGCATTTATATATATATATATATATATATATATATATATATATTTTATCCCAACAAATGATTTACTTACAAAGAATTTTTATTAGATATGAATTTTAATCCTCATGGATGCAAATTTATTAAAGATTGCTCATTATTTCTTAACATTTTAGTTGCATTTTTTATTCATGCTATTATTTAGGAGCCATATCGGTATGCCCTTTGACATCAAAACTAATAAATTATGAATTAAATAAAGCTTTGCAGATGGTATATAGTGGATGGATGTAAGCCTTAAAGGGGTTTGAGAAGCAACCTTGAAGTGATGACTTGATTTTTAGAATAGGAGTTAGAAAATTTACCCAATGGTCATTAGTTTGAGTTTTTATAGGGCCATGAGAGGATTTATTCATTCGTTAACTTTAGGACACTATGAGAGTTGAGATGCGGACAAATTGATCTGGACACCTATGGTTATAAAAAAAAAACAAAAAACAAATTGATTTGGCTAAGCTTAAATCTTGTACCATACAAGAGTTAATACTCTACCAAGCACCACAATAGAATAATTTAAGGGCTGAACCTAACTTAAAATTCAGTTAATGCAAATGTCATTACATTTATATCATGTAACGTCCCACTCTGCCTACCTTGGGATATTGCTTTCATGGTCTACAGATCACAATACCTTCATGGATATACCCCGGCTGCACTTAATCCATCTCATAAATAAGATTTTTTTTTACTTTATATGCTAAATACAAATTTTGACTTAATAGTGTTTAATAGGATTAAGTATTTAGTTGTTTGTTTAAAAAAAAAAATCAATTTTTTAATTTTTATCTAAATTTTGAAACACTAAACTTTTTTAAATAAAAATTTAAAAATATATGCTTATGTTTAATTAGTATTTAAAACACATCACGAGAGTTTTTGAATCATAAAGAATATGATTTTTTTATATTATAATATCTAGTTTTTTCTTAATAGAAAAAAACATTAAAAAGGTCAAAATATCAAATATTTTGGCTTTTCTTATTCAACTAAAAATTTTAAAAATTTAATAATAAGTTATGATAAAGTTAAAAAAAAAAAAAGGCCACCTAGATGTCTAATTGGCCCCTTTAAGACTAGTTCAAATGGCTATCATGTAATGTTGAGAACATCTATAAAATTGGTACAAGGTTGGTTCGTGAGTATTTGGTATATCCCATCTCCAAAATATCCATGTTAGCATATAACAAAAGCATCAAACAACACCTTCATCTCACCTTACAACGAATATTGTTCCTAATGAAGCCTGCAAGTGGCATCTATTAGCAGGGTCTTGAGCAGAGCTGCATAGAGAATTAATGTCTACTTCCCGGATTCTTTGTCTTATCTTAAATTTCAAAGATAAGAATGGCTTCACATTGAGAAAATGGTTCTATATTGATTGTCAACCTAAAAAGATAGAAGAAGAAAAAAAGATGTTTTCCTACCACAAGTCAGTAACTATATATCTACTCCTTTGGGGTCCATGCATGTGTCTAGAATCTTGATACTATTCTCCTCTTTGAGGCACTTGAAGGAAGAAAAGTATTTCAAAAAGATGAAACACTTAGAAAGATAAATGTCCAGGCCAACTCTCTATTCTCAGCCTTTTCACACTCTACTTTGAACCAATTACACCAATCAAAAGCCAACTATCATCAAAACCTGAGCCCACAGCAGGTTTTTTTCTTTGACTAAAGAAAATTCGTATCGCACAAAACCGCAGGCAAAATCTTAATCACATATCTGTGGTATAAACAAATGATTCAAGGATACAAACGAAAAAATCAAACTGTTCAGGATTTTCATTATTTCTTGAAGAAAAAGAATATACCCATTGTGATGATGACGTGAATAAAAAGAGAAACAAGTGGCTTTTGATATTCTCTCTCTCTCTCTCTCTCTCTCTCTCTCTCTATATATATATATATATATATATATATTCCTTTGATGAGTAATATATGCACAGAAGAGTCAAAGAGGAAAATTAATGTGTGCTTGGATAAAAGGGATAGCCATGGCTTTGATAAAAGCGATAACCCTTCAATTTTTCAGATCTACTAGCTTATCTGTAATTCTTTAAGAAGAATCAGTGGATCTGCCCAAATTTAGTACATCACACCCTAGAGGAACTATTGACATGTTTGCATGCCCAAGTCCCAAGACACATATTCAACACAACACTTCATTGATGTGTGGATCAAAGAAAGAGCTTATTACATCTATATGTATGTGATAATTGAAAGGCAGAAATCATTCCCTTAAACTGTGTTTGGTTCTCATAAAACTTGAGGGAAAAAAAGTAAAGAGAAAAAGGAGAATAAAAGAAAAATGACTGAAAACATAAGGTTTTAGCAGGGTCTTTAGGAGAGGATTCATACAGGTTTTGGACATCCGAAATTTAAGCATTAGGGATTGGAGACAATAGTGAAAGCAACTCCTTGTCTTTTTCAAATTTCGCCATATCTGCATCCTTTAAGTTAACCCAGGCTTCTATTCCGTCACCTGAGCTAGTGTCAATGAAAACAACGACATTCTTGAAGGTCAGGCTACCTGAACCAACCCATATAGGCTTACCCAATCCAAAATCCGCTTCATATAGAGGGAACCTGCACAAACTGGTGAAGCTAAACGAAACTACCTCTCTTCTGCTGACACCTTCACTACGATCCTTCAGGAAATCCAAGTGTCGGTTCCCTCCTGCAGTTTTGCAGACGTAGTCACCGTTAACTTTCCTGGATTGCGTCTCTCATGGGCTCAGTACATCGTAACTCTCTTCCTGCCATCTCTGCCAAGCACCAAGCATGCTATTCTGCTTATATTCCCGAAAATATAATCCGGCAGTGGCGGATCCACCCTTGGGCGTAGGTTTACTGCGTGAAGCACTGTGTACATAGAATTAGGGTTTACGTCCTCTTTAATGGCAACCATGTATCTAGTCCACAAGAAAGCAGATAAGGCCTCGACTCGAGTCGGGCGTCTCGGGTATTCTTCGGTTATAGAGTCAGAATACTTGGCTCTGAGAGCAGCTACTGCTGAGGCATTGAACACAAGTCTCCTTGTCACAATATTCTCTTTTACTATACCAGTACCGCTTTTGAATCCGGCCATTCTTTTTGGCGGGAAGAGAGCAGCCGAGCCGAACAGGGGGCCAACTATGGATCCGTCCCGGCTGCGGGCGGTGGTCGTGCCCAACTGTTGAGGAAGTGGACGTAGGACAGGGCGTCTGCAACCTTGTGGGAGATCAACACACTGACACCCACTCCTCCACAGTCAAAGAAGTTAACCTGAACCGCTACAGTCAAGTCTTTGACATCATCCAGTTGATATGGATGGAATTTATGCAGTTCTTTGGGTGCTGGATCTCGGATCGTCTCAGAAAGTTGGCCCTTTACTCTGCCTTCAATGTAGGGCACACCCTCATCGTTGCAGTGGACGTAGAAATCGTCCTTAACCCGGCCTGCTAACGGGTAGAACAGGACTAGATTCTCAGAGAGAGATTGCTTAAGCTTGTTTGATATGTCTGTGTGGATGAATCTGCTATCAGGGTCTGGCGGGTAGAAGAAGGTCATGGGCATGAAAACTGGAGGAGATATTTGATCAAGAAAGACAATCATATCGACGGAGGTGGTTCCTATGGTAAGATGGCTTTACGGTCTCCTTGGAGAGCACTTCCACTTCGGGCACCATTTTTTCTCAAGCAGAAGAAGTATATATACACAAGTGGCTCTTTTGAATCGGTGATGATGAGTGTGTATTGCAATGGGGTTTATATAAAGCGGGGAAAAAGTGTAAGCAATCTCTACTCTCATACCCATGTATTCATTGTCTTACCTCCCTAGTTTCATTACCAAGTCGTCCACTTTCCGTTGGTTGTCTCTTTGTCGTTTACTGCCATTTTTATTACTTATGGCTGCATCATACAATCAGAATATAATTAAAAGAGTTAGTAATGCTTATGCTTCTCTAGATTCAAGATGCACTGGAGCATATATATACTTTGATGAAGTTAATACTAATTTTATAATTAACGTAGAGAAGAAATCGTTTGAGAAATCAAGGTTTATGTGAAAAGATCTTCAACTCAATACCTTTGAGGCTTTTTCTTAAGAATGGAGACCTAACAGATAAGCAAAATGGGGATAGGTTAGTGGGAACACTTGTGTGTGCCGCTAAAACCAACAAAAAAGAGTTGAGTTTAGAGTTATTGGCAAAATCCTCTTAAATCATCAATTTTAACTTTTCGGGAGTAAAAAATCAAATAATAAACCAGCCCTTGTCCTTAGGCTTAGGCTTGATTCACGGGATCGTATCTAAATCCTTGTTTCACTTATGATCACATACTATTGTGTTGGTTTCTAGGTCCACATCTAGCTTAATTTCCAAATACGAATGCATGCAGTTACACTCTTGGTCATGTGACCTCTAAAGTTGTGTGAAGCATGAATGATCAATCTGAATAACACAATCCACTCTCATGCAATTCTAACACAATCCACGCGTGAAAAATGATGACTTCAATTTTGAATTGGAATCTGGAATGGATTGCTGCCTATCAAAACCTCCGAAAAATGAGCCGGTATAAAGAAGAGTAGTATCTGCTGTCAAAGGTGATGATATATTAAAGAGTTCATGTAACTAATTGACAAATTCATCTAAGTAATGTATTAAGCAAATTACTTTAGGTACTATCTAAATGAACGTTGTTATCTTATTAAACTTCAGGTACTATTTTAATAAATATTAATTAAGTAATCACTTACTTAAAATTTGGAAACATTTTTTGGATGAGTAGGTATTAAGTTGATCATTTCTTCATTCTTGGATTATAGCTTGTCTTTCCATTATCTACGATGATTACGGAAAAAGAGAAACAGTTTTTCCTACCATGAATATCCATTGACTATTAACTACAACAAAAATTTTGTTTTGCAATGGACAATCTGTTGCAAAACTGTTTGTCCATTGCAAAACTGCAACGGAATGACAATAAAAATGTGATAAGTAAATTGCAACTGAATCATAATTAAATTGCAACGGAAATTTGCAATGAATTCATTTATGTTACAAAACATGGTGGGAAACTTTGGTGCAATCATTGGAAACGGCATTGCAACGGATTTGGCCTTTGCAAAATTGTGCAACGAATAGTTCATGGTAAACTTTAACATTGACAAACAAATTACGCTTGTTGTAATTTTTGCAACAGATTTGCAAATGTGACAGAATAGATTTATACCCCAAGACATTTTATCAAAGATAACTTAAAATTTTATTTATAATTCAAGCAAATTATTAACTATCAACATTTATATAGAGGCATTTAACGCCCTTATTTCCATTGCACCAAGGTAAAATATAGATATAAATATTTAAGGTTCCCTAAAATTCTCTAATTCAAGGTAATATTATTTTTAAAATTTTATAGATTAAGGTTTTCTATTTACTTGAATATAAATAAAATCTTTCTCAAATAAAATATTTACTTAAAATTTATAAATAAAATGCACATTTATTGAATCCATGTGACAAAAGAAAGATCCTTTTTGTCAAAAAAATTAATTGGGCTTACCATATAAATACCTATGGCCCGTATATTAAAAATCCCCTACATAGACATATCAATATTTTTTATTTTTTTTTAAACTATAGACATGTTTAAAAAAAAATGCCCATAGTATACATATCTTTTATTTTGATATCTATAATTTTAATATTCAAAGAAATAATTAGGTGTTGAGTTTTTAGTCAACAACTTAAATATAATTTGTATTCGAATAAACTTAAATTATTAATTAATAAGTATAAAATTTGATTCACACCTCTTGTTACCTAAGATGTTTTATTTCCTACAATCAATCAAAGAATCGATTATAAAGCAAAGTCATTTTTGTGACTAGATGATGGAAGACAACATTGTTTTGATAGGTTGGTGAAGAAAATTGTGAAATGAAGGAAGAGAAGACTATCCTAAGAAAAAGCCAGTGGAGAATCCCATTCATTTATCCGCTTCTTTCTTCAAACCTCAGCTTTTGTTTCCTAGTCGAAAGAACAAGAACTCCGGCCCAAAAACCCCAATAATGCTCACCCTCAATCCTTCCTTTTCCGGCCCTGCTTAGCTCTCGGCATTTTCGATCCGTTAAACCCCGGTGCGGTTACGATCTTACCCTTTTGTAACTAACGCTAAAACCCTAGTTCCTTTTTCGTACTTAACGTTCTTCCTTTGTTATCTTCGTTCATTGTAGAGAACTAGGAAGAACATAAAGATCGATTTTCCGGATCCATCCTAAACCCTAAAACAAAACCCACGAAGGAACACATTCCTCCTCTCCTTTAAAACCCCCCACAAATTTCTTTTTTCCTCGATTTTGGAGACAATTTTCTTTATTGTTTGCTACGGAGTAGAGAGCTGCTAGGGAGGATCTTTGGTGAAGGGAATCATTTTGGACAACAAGGTTACAAAAGAAGAAATCGTTTTGGTCAGGAAAGGGTAGCTTGTTATAATCTCTCAACACTCATCTCTTTTTGCATTTTGTTTGTTGGAATATGAACTGTTGTACAAAAGTATGTTTGAGACCTAAAGGATGTTAAGTAACTTGGTTTTATGCCTTAATTAAGGGTCATTTATTTGCTGGATATTTCTTGGATTAAAGGACTTAAAGTGACTTATTTTGATGCCTAAGATATTGGTTAATAGCTGCTGGAATTTGTTGGATTAATGGCTTAAGTGGTTAATAAATGGAATTAGAGTTTTGGCTTGGATTAAGTTAAGTTTGGGACTGTTTTGGCTAAGTGTGTTTTGACATTTATGAGAATAAATTGTTGGGATGATTAAAGGTTTTGGGAAGGAATCTAAGGTCCTGGAAATATTAACTTTTATGCTGGACAAATTAATTTGGGAATTTATTTGATTTTAGGAGGTGTTTTGTTACAAGCTATCAAAGTGGATAGGTTAGGGTTTTGGGATGTTAAAGTTAAAAACTGTACCTATTGGTTTATAATCTGATTTTGGGTGATTAGTTCAGGTCCTTGGTCTAAACTAATCAAATCAATGTTTGAAGTTAATTTCGGACAACATTAGGATTGGTTTTGGTGACATGTTTTAAAGGTACCATTGTTTGAAAAAAAATAGTACGTTTTGCCCTGTTTTGTGATATGTGGTTGAGGGCCTTAGAGAATGAATTTTAAAGTGAAAATTTTCAGAGATGTCATTGGATATATAAAGGACTAGTGTAACACCTCGAAATATACCCTAGTTTTTTTCAACATGTTTAGGGTATTTGGTAGGCATAAGATGAATTTTTAGTAAATTTAAATGTGAAACATGGAAACTTAGAAACCCGGAAATTGTATAAGATTCAAGGACAAAAGTGTAATTTGTCAAAAAGGGGCATCAAAGACATGAATTAATAAAATTAGAGGCCAAAATAAAATAAATGTATTGAATACAAATGGAAAAAGTTGGAGGACTAAAAAGCAAATAAAGGCAAGTTTAATTATAAATAGAAGAGGGAGACCAAAAATGAGTTATTTTTGGTCTCCAAACAAGGGCTTACGGGAAGGGAGGAGAAGAAGAGGAAGATAGAGAGAGATCAAGCCAAGGTATGGATACATGACTTTTGTATGGATCTTTGGAGTTTGAGTATGGAATTGTATGATTTTGGTATGATTTTTGTACTCCAACTACTTGGGTATGGATTGCTAGGGTTTTTTGAGTATCACCACCCTAGGGTTTTGTTAGGAATACATCCCAACTCTAGATTTTAAGGGAAGCTCTGCTTGAAAATCCCTAGTTGATAATACTCAGATATAACCTTCACACCTGGGTTGTTCGTAAAGTTTAGGGAACTTTGGTATGAATCCTTGGATTCTTTTGGCTAATTAAAATGTTTGTGGAGTTGTTTTGATGGATTATGTTAATTTTTGATGAAGAATGGAACAGAAGAGAAGTATGGAAGGAAAGTGATGAAAAATGGTGACTCTCGCTATTTCGGGCAGATTCAAGAATCTATCGGCACCCTTGAGCAAGACTCTATCACGGGAGTGCAGAGAGAAAACGGTACCGGGTATCGGGCCTCCAAATCGGTACCGGTACCGCCTCCACCGACCGGTACTGGTGGTCGGCTGGTGAGCTAAGATTCAGACTCTGGTTCCTATAGCCCCTGTTTTTGCTAATTTTGCGTATTTAAGCTAAAATTCGATATCGGAAGTATAGAAAATGATGAAATTAGGTGAAAAATGTACCGTACCTCACCCCGCTTAGAGTAGTTTAAATGGGAGCAAAGTTCATGCCCCAAATAATAAGATAGGAAGCTTCAACAGATATAATCAGAGGACTGTTTAAGACTAAAGTCTTAAATGATACTTATTAATTTGCTCTCAAGATTTTTGCAGACTTCGATGAAAAATACGACACTCGTTCGCACTTGGTACTCTGATTAGTGGTAATGACACTGCTCAAGTTGCACTCTTGCTTTGTGTTACGACACTTTAGTACTGTATAGTATCTTCGGATACTTATTATGCTGTGTCTTACTCATTTATTAATACTGGTCTAGGTATTCCCATAGTTAGATGAAAAACAACTCAATGATTTAATAAGAGTAAACAAATGTATCGCTTTGATCCAGAATAATGCAACAGTATTTCAATAAGAATAAGCTCCAGAATCTACCGGAGATCCGAATAAACATAAGTCTGTTATAAGCATAAGTTCTAAATAAGAATAAGCTCTGTAACTCCTACGGGAGATCCGAATAAGCACTACTAAAAATCACCGAATTACCGACCACTTTGCTCAGAACAAGTAATTTTTTGAAACAGTAAACCACCACGACCCGCCATCACCAAATTATTAAATGCGCACTTCCATTTGCAATTATTTCACCAACAAAAATCAAGGTCGGTAAATTACCACCATTTACCGACCATTTACCGACAATACTGACGAAGTCGACCATTTACCGACCGAAGAATTTGGTCGGGGGATATTTGACCATGAGACATTTACCCACCAAATTATTAAAAACTGGTCTGCGAAATGGTCTCTAAATGAGCCTGGTAATTACCAAATTTTTTTTTAATAAATTTGGTCGTAAATGGTCTCCAAATGAAATGGTAATTACCGATCATTTGAAAGAATATCACCCACCAAATTTATTAAAAAAATTTGGTCGGTTTTTGGTCGCAATTTGGTCAGTAAATTAATTTAAAAATTTTTTTTTTTGCCATTTTGAGTTTGATATCTTGCTTTTAAATATATATATATATATATATATTAAGATTACGAAACAAAAGAAAAGTACAATAGTCCATGCATATTATATAAAGAGAGTAAAAAATATTTTAAAACAAGCAAACTAATATATATACTGCATATATATAGTAAATAAGTCAAGAGAAAATAAAAACATGAATTCCCAAATCCAAGTATAAGACATAAAAAAAAAAGTGTGTAATACACTCAATCATCCAACCTAGTGTCATCATCGTGATCGAGATGCATCTCGGTCCGTACAGAGATGCCCGCATCGGGTAGAGCCATCTATTGGCCTAATCCCGATGCTAGCCACGCAGTGTCACAGTGTGTGCCGGAGTAGATGCCGAGCCGAGATTACGCCGAACAATCCGAGGTAGATCATCGTGGTTGAACCGCAACCACCTTCCCGACACTTCTTCTTGTAAGCTACCAAACCGCCAGAGACGCAACTCATCCCTATCACCTCCCATAAATACTCCGCGCTGCCGCAGATCGCCAACCTGACATCAGACGCGATTTCGCATCGCGGCCCTCGAAAGTCCTCCTCCATCACGAACACCAAAATGGTCCTCAAGATGGAGCTTCAACTGCAGACCGCCTATGCGAGCAGAATGATGATGTCGATCAACCGACGCCTATAGACGCATCTTCCTTGCCATCACCACTTCATATAACAATCCGATTCAGATGATCAACCGGTGGAGCCGATGAATGAGAACTACCGTTACACCATCACATGAACTCGAAGTGAAGATCAACATGCTTGAGTCAGCAGCTAGCCTAACATTTCACATATCTCGGCCAATAAACATGTTAAATAAGTATTTTTAATTTATTTATAATAAAGAGAGAAGTATAAACCAAATCTTTTGGATTATATTTTTTACATGTTTCCCTTGGGAACCGCTGACAACCCGGTCAACTCGCCGAATATTCATGGATGTTTGCAACCCAACACCACTTCATTGAGTCCCTTTCTCCAGACTTGGATTTAACGAAAATCTAGCGTAGTCTCCTCATCAGGAGCCCAAAATGTACAACATGTCCCAATAACATACACTGGGTTCCAACATTTCACAACCACCACACCGGTCCATACGGATAAAATGAATAAAAATAAGTATTTTAATTTATCTTCAAAAAAAAAAAGAGAAGTAATTTTATTTTAATGAAACTTACATTTGTCGTGACGAGATCTCATCAACAAAGTCTCGATCATCATGACCCTTCGTGTGCGTGCATTCAATAAGCGAGAGCACCGGGCTTCTACCCTCCTTATGTGTCTTTAATTACAAAACAATACATACGTTAATCCAATTGAAAAAACCCTTCGAGAAATGAAAAATAGGCATAATTGAACACACCACAAAAGTATAGCATAAGAAGTATAAATTAGAAATAACATCACTGCTCGTTCATGTTTCACGCATAGAGCGAGATCCACAAGTGTGTGTAGACATGCCACTACCTCTCTACTGCTTCTCGAAATGCATTTATTGCCATGAGCCATACACCTTCTTTCCTATAATCAGACCCACCTTCTCCGCCACTCCCGGAGTAAACATGACGGGGACACTCAAATCTTGCTCTTCTTCTTCAACCATTTAGCTTTGACCTCGCATAATTGTGGTCTTTATACCGATCAAGAGGTTTGTAGAACACCCTTTTTGACCGCTTCCTGGATCAGTGGTCCACCTATAAATTTTCTCGTAATTATAATTTAAACATATTTCATCGTTGAACAAAAGAATAAATAAAAGATGTAAAAATGTTAAGTAGTAATATATACCAAATTCTTCCAAATCATCAACTGTCTCTATCTCACAATGACTTCCACTATGTCCATGAGGTTTAAAGGACTTCCTCAAAATTGTCCTCGTAACCTCTAGAAATTGAAACCGACTCATTTAACTTCGTCCCAGAACCCAAAATTTCATGGTGCAAGAAATAAATTAAGAAATTGATAAATCATTAGTTGCTTCATATCTACTTGACATCAATTGTCGGATCAAACTGGAGCAATAGGCGTAGTCTGCTCTGTAGGGTGCTCGAGGAAAGACTCTCCAACATCTCCATCCTCTCCCTCCTCTCCTCCCACGCCTCTCGATCATTCATCACACCCGTGACCATGATGTGGATCGGGTCACGATGTCACGCCGCGTACATTCACAACCTCTCCTCGTCTCGGCCGTCTCATCCACCCTGACCTCTACCAGATCGGGCATACCTGGCGCGGCCTTACCGTCACGTAACTCGGTGACGACCGCAACGTGTCGCTTACCGCCCATCGCAAGCATCTCGGCAAAAAATAATAAACAACACATTATTGACAAAAGCATCAAGTAAAAATACATAAGGCAATGAAAAAACATGATTAACGATCAAATAACTAAACTCACTAACTACTCATTCCTATCGAATCATCTAAATCGTTCGCTTTCTTTCAGATGTAGTAACATCATTTTCAAACTCTCTCTTCACTCGCTTCTTCCTCATGATCAATTAAATGTTCATCAACATCTATATCCCCACTTCAGATCCGGACCTCGTAAGATGCACCAAAAGGACGTCTTCGTCCCCACCACAAATTCTTCGATTATAACATCATTGTCATCATTTTGAAATGCCGGTTCTATGACATCGCATTGGTGATGCTGGATGTCACTGAAAGCCCTAGCTTCGATCTTCGCACATACTAACTTTCTAAGACCTGGTCCGACCCTTGATATTCACAATAATAAACTGATAGTTTAAATCAAGCATGACAAAAGGTTCATACTTGTTGAATCTTTTTTTATCAGGCACACGACAAGTTTATACTTCCAGGGATGACAACTATCATATGTAAAATGGCCGAACCATTCCACATTTGAATAACACAAACTCTTTTAACCTGGGAGGCTTCAAATTCTAACTCGATCACTTCGACCAGAGTCCCGTAATAGCCGATTCAGCCATCAGAGAAGGATCCTTTAATGCATACCGTATTGCTCGTCGTCTCTAAGAACTCCCATACGATTCAAATAAGGAATTTAAAACCATTCACACAAGAATCACAGAAGTTCTAACTCTCTTAGGGACCTCGTGCTATAGTTCAAGATAATGATTGGAAATTTTATTTGCACGATTATGAACCCGTAATCGTGAAATCGCGTATTGTTGAGATTACAATTATAAATTTGTAGATCGTAACATTACAATTGTTTTGTGATTTTCATGTTTAGTAAATACAATGATTTTCAAACTACGTACTGAATTCGTCTGTCACTAAGATTGATAAATACATTCAAGTTTGGGAAATCATGATGTTTTTCAGAACGAATACACTAAAATAGAAATGAAATTAGAGAAAATGGATACATTGAGAGAGGAAATAGTAAATTCACATGCTAAATAGATCTCATTTGACTTTTAGTAATCATTTACTCTATGAATGGTCGAACCCTCCTGACAATTCACAGACACATATAGACGAAGCCGCAAGATATTCATTGTCCGTTAGATACCGCTTCCTTCTAAGACCGATCGCTTTGCACCCGGAGGCTTGAAAATTTCAAACATATCATCATCCAATGTCATCAAGATAAACCTCATTCGCTTTTCCATGTGAAGAGTCGACTTCCTTCTTTAAAATAATGATGCGAATTACTGCCTCTTCATCCATATTATAACAATTGATATGTAACCTCTAATTGTTTTATTCATGATTTTATGCTTTATTTTCCTCAAGTATCTACAAGAAGATTATTGAAATATTACAAGCTGTATGTGTATATATATATAGGAAAAGAATTAATAGTGAATTAATATTTTCTTCCTGAGGAGCAACATCCAACTGATAACGGATCGACCAAATAATCCTGGGTCAGAAGCTGGCGTGCAATCGGAAGATGTTCCATCAGTCAAAAAACTTGAGGAAGATTCTTCAGATTTGCATAAGATAACAGAATTTGTTCATCATCCAGATTCTCAACCTCACGTAAGCAAGAAGAAGTCAGTTTGCCAAGCAGAATGAAGAATCTCACTGATCTACTTCCCATATTCTATTCGCAGAATTCCTAAGAGCATGTCTATATAAATAACCTTGCATGAATACATGATTAAATCAAGGACCTTTCATGCCAAACATCTTAAGAGTTTGTTCGCATCCGACACATCTCCCGATTAGAAGCATAACCATCCTGAAATCTCAAGCTTAATCTACTCCAACACATCCCTCTTCCTGTGATTTATTCGTAACAAATGGCACATCGGTATTTATCAGACAAGATTTTAGCAAATCGAGGACTTACGACAATATTTATTCAACTCATCTTCGACTTGTATTGAACCTAGTTTTCTCTCGTAATGTTAAAAACATCATAAGAAAATATTGGCCAAACATATTCTTCTATAGTATGGCAACATCAAGATTGTGCTCGAGCAAGTGTTCACGTTAGGCAACTTAAAAATACTTCTTATTCCACCCATGTCTTAGATAGCCATTCACAACCCAAAGATCAACATCTATCACCTTCCCTCAACCTCATATCCAAACCGCAGACTCATCCCTGCATCTAACCCCAGAATTGTTTATAACCTTTCATTTTAATGAAGTTCGTGTTACTCGATACCAGGATTCAGGTGGCAAACTGAATTGTCGGGGAACCACGACTGCTTTCCGTCGAGACCCACATTAATTTCCAGCTCTTAATTAATCTAAAAGCATCAGTCTTCCATACAATGCGGACATGCTGACATACCGGCGATGCTCCACTGAGACATCCATAGAATCACGACGGAAGTCGTTTATGGTCCATGAAGGCAGGCAGCATCTGAAAATTTCTTGGATTTTGGAAATATCATAGTTGAACCCCGACACCCAGACTTTCAACTCGCTATCAATGGTACGCAAGAAAACATCTATCTTCCCCTTTGGATTAATGAGCCTGACACTAACGCAGTCAAAACATAAATTCCTCCTTCATCGTAAGTGCGGAGAGCGAGTTATCTGGCGTCACCACCACAGGCCACAAAGAATATTGTTGTCGGTCGACGAAGCGGCTGAAAGCCTTCGGCAAATAAGCCCGGCTAACATTTAGAACGGTGAAAAATCGGGGAAACACCCATCAAAATAACTTTCAGGGCATCGAGAAGGTGACACATCTTCTAGATCCTCCATATGTTATACCAAGATACCACCTCTGTTTCATTATTTGGTTGATGCATAAATCCCACCCAACCCTGGTCTTATTGGAAAATAGTGCATCTTCTTCTCTGACACCTTCAACCATTCCACAATCTATTTCCAGACACCTTTTACTTATCTGAGCATGCCATTTTTTACAATTGTTAAGTCTTGTCATCACCCGATTATATCATGCAATTGTTCACCGACAATCGATAACATCTCAAGATGATCGACCCTCAACTAACTTCTTAGTCTTTGTGAAATCAATGGCATGGATTAATATTTATAGCTGATTCTTGTGGGAGTTAATTTTATAATCAAACCGTACTGCGAACACATTCTTTGCTTTATTTCTAACATCCTCACCGACACGATGGATTAGTAACAGCGGGGGTTTCCTCTGAAGTTTTGAAACTATGGCTGAATCATATCGTAGAAATTCGCGCACCGGCATTGGGTTCCCTCATCAGGGTTGAATTCGGGACCGCGGCATCGACCATTCTATGGGATGTAGTGTGATTCATACTTCTCGAGACCATCGATCGGTTTCACTTGCGGCACCGTCTTGAACTTGAAGACACCTCACGGTGGACTTGCTTCTCTGCCAGTATATCCAAACATAGTAATCCAGCTTCTTTGCAAACCATTTCTATACAAATGCCTTCACCGGTCTCAACATTGAAAACTTCTTATTCGAGCATTTAACTAAAGTGCAGGACACCTTATAGGTGTGCCACCATTCACACACTGGGATGTCTAGGAAGCCCGAGCATAACAAATTCATCGACTTTATCCCCATTCATTGCTTGAACATTCCATTCACTATTAGACCCTCGTACATCCATTCACGATGTCTTCCCATAACTATCTACAAAAAATCGTTTAGTAAACAGCGATTGTCCTCAATTATTTTATGTTCATTAACCATTTATTATGTGGATTCCAGATAAAGTTTATTTTCACGCGTGTGATATGCAACCTACTACACATCACCTCACCTCCACCTCCACCGTCAACTGATTCACATTCTCTTGATAGGTTTGGTCCTAATCCATTTACAAAAGTTACGTTAAAAAAGATCCACGATTGCATGTTCGTATGTGCATTTGGCGAATACCTCGGCTGAAGTCTCCCAAGTACACTAAATAAAATAACATATAAATAATAATGCATAATGCAGCGATTTAGCAAATTGCATTACTATTTATATATCCTAATAATGCACCAGAGAGTTCAACGGCGAGAACACTAAAATGACCCCGCAATATATGCGAATTCATTAAATCATGATCATTTAATTAACGTCCTTTCATTATTATCCCTTGGACAATCCGATTATTATTCAAACTTAATTTATGTGCTTCAGGCGGATCATATTCGGCCCCAACTATATGAATCAAAGCGGCGACTGTCGTTCTGATGATGCATTTTCAAATCGTTGCTGAAGAATGCAGCGATTTTGGCCTTCATTATAATTAAAATTTTAGTTTATATATGTTAAGCGATTTCTTCAATTTAATCCTATCACATGTTCTTATATCCACTTCTCCATTCATAAAATTCATATATCCTTATGATCAACTCATATATTCCTATAAATTTCATTCAAGTGATTGGCACTTGGTACTCTAATCTAAATTCAGAAATATATGAGTACCAAATCTTATTAAATAGCATACTGGTCAGATCCCTATAAACTCAATGGGCTTTCCATATAGTTCAAGAACACTGTAACAAAGTCCCTAAGAAGGAGTTATGGGTTGCAATCACTGAAGAAAATAGACAACACCTTGTAGCAACAGCAGCAGCAACAACAACTGTTATGTTTCAAAATCTAATATAGGTTCAGCTATGAGCAAGCTATACATGGGTGGATTCTAGACTCAAAGAGGCTTTCTAGAGTCTAAGAACACCCAAATCAAGATTCTAATGAAGGAGTTATGCATGTTTCAAATCATGAAGAAAATGTACTGCAGTAATTGCAGCAGCAGGGCCACTGATTTTCTTCATTTTCGGATGAGATGGGCCTCAATTTTGTCAAACTATATGGGTGGATTCTAGACTCAAAGGGCTTTCCATAGAGTCTAAGAACACCCAAAGCCAAGTTCTAATGAAGGAGTTATGCATGTTTCAAATCATGAAGAAAATCAGCACACTGCAGTATTAGCAGCAGGGCCACTGATTTTCTTCATTTTCAAATAGAGATATGACCTCAAGTTTTTATCAAGCTATATATGGGTGGATTATAGACTCAAGGGCTTTCCATAGAGTCTAAGAACACCCAAATCAATTCTAATAGAGGAGTTATGCGCATGTTTCAAATGTGAAGAAAATCAAACACTGCGTCCATTACATGGCAGACACTGATTTTCTTCATTTCCAGATAGGATATGACCTCAATTTTTATCAAGCTATATTTGTGTGATTCTAGACTCAAGGGCTTTCCATAGTGTCTAAGAACACCCAAATCCAAGGATTCTAATGAGAGAAAGGTTATGTGTTTCAATCCTTGAAGAAAATCAGCACACTGCAGTAATTGCAGCAACAGGGCCACTGAATTTTCTTCATTTTCCGAATAGGATATGACTCAATTTTTTATGAAGCTATATATGGGTGGATTCTGAACTCAAGGGATTTCCGTAGAGTCTAAGAACACCCAAATCAGAAGATTCTAATGAAGGTTATGCATGTTTCAAATCATGAAGAAAATCAGCACCGCAGTGGTAGCCAATGAGCCACTAATTTTCCTTCATTTTCATGTGGATGAGCTTTGTTCCCTTATTTCTTATGAGCAATAACCAGTGTACCAACTCTATTCCCAAGCGTGGCTTGAGAAGGCTTTCAGCTTTGCTTCTTTGCGGCCCCGATGGTTTTGAAGCCGACCATATCATATGATAACAAGCGACTTGTTCAGTAAATTTTACCAGCTATCAATATTTTATATTTTGTTTCCGAGTTCATGGCTTCTTTGTGCTGGGTACTGCTAAATTGAGTTGAATGTAATATGAACATAAATAAAGTGAAGAGGTGAGACTGCAAATTCTTTTTGTGGAAATTTTCTAGCATGCATCCTAGGTATGTGCTCAAATTCATATACATCGGGACCACATTTTTATGTAGTTTAATTTGATTTAAAGACCACTCACAGCCAGATCCTTTCTATGCCACATTTCTATACCCTGTGAAAATTTGGAGCACATATGTAAATGTTTCTTTCTATACCACATTTCTAGATCTTGCAATCTCACACACGCTACGAGACATACATATATATAACTACATTTGTTGGAACTAACTATTCCTATTCCCAGTATTTCATTTTCGGCAGGAAAGACTTAGAAAGAGCTGAATGAATCAACCCGGCTAAGAATCTAATTTACAAGAGTGACATGTTACAACTTAATTTTCTGAGAGGATGAAAACAAAAACCCGATTACATTAAGAGAAACTCACCTTGGGGATGGCGTCGGTCGTTAGATCACGAGAATTCCCGAGGAAAAATAAGCTCCCCTCACGGCTTTATGTTAATCTACTACTCACGTCGACAAAATAAAGAAACCTTCTCGGTCTGAAACCATGTCACGGTGAGCGAGAGCGAGGTGTTTTAAGAGAGACGGGTTAGAAAGAAATAAATCTAAGTTATTTCGAGGAGTAAGAGGGTATGAAAAATGTGACCAATTGGAGATTGTCTTTGGATGAAAAAAGGAGATGATTTCCGTCCAAATATCACGAATTTCGTCGAAATGAAAAAAACAGATAGGCAGAAGCGAGAAGTAAATTCGCCCCAAAAAGAAAAAAAACACTTCAAACAATTAGAAACAAAAAAACAAGCGGGCTCATTCTGAAACTAAATGAGCAAGAGCAAAACAATGCATACATGGTATAATAAGTAGAAAATTAATAATGCATTACACACGAAAGTATGGAATCGAAGAGGATATTAAAACTTAAAAACCCGATTAAAATTCTTCAATATACCAAACCATTAAAACATTGAGAATCAATGATAATTTGGCTAAGTTGATTATTTTGCAAAAACAATCAAATTAGCCAAATTACCAAAGCTCTAAATACATTATTTTCACTTTCCATTCTCCAAGTCATTCGATTCCTTTTAAAGTCGATAACAATCAAATATTAATGAGATCACAAATTTTTATTGGCAGCTTTGTCCTGGGCAAGGTAAGGTGATACTGCTCGAGATTGTCATGTTCCATGTTTAAAATGAGAAAGAAAGCCTTGAAATTTTGCTGAAGCAATACATAAGCATCGAAGTTGAACAGATGCGCTATTTTCAAATAAATAAAACAAGAAATTTCAAAAACTCGAGAAAATAGTAATAAAATCCATAAATAAAATTATAGGAAAATATTGGATTCATAATAAGAAAGTTAATTGCCATTTTCAATAGTTTCCAATTTAATTCCTCTTTCCACTCTCCCAAGTCCAACTTTCTCATGGCTTCGTCAAATGGTCCATAGCACCACAGTATTTATCTTAGGAAGACCTCTAATAGAATCATCATCATGTCTAATTGATTTAGCACCTTCCACCCGATGTTCACATACATCGTTCTTGTTTTCATTGATCAATTGCAATGATCTTTCTTTAAACATCATGATGAATTATATATGCCACTATAGCAGCTTGACAACTCTCTATCTCTTAACTGCTTGATCATTTTTTTTTCTTTTTCCTTTACTTTCTTTTTCTTTTACAAATTCTTTGCTAAAGGGTTGAACTAAGCGTGGATGAGCACTCATAGTAAACAATTGGACAAATGATTTGCAAATTGTATGAAAAGCCATCAAGAAGTGCAAACCCGTGGAATCCATTGAATATTTACGCTTTGCCTCTTATAAAAATATAGCAAAGGCCCGAAATAGATTAAAGGCCTATCAAATATTCAAGGCAGCGCCAAATAAGCAAGAAACCTCGATTGATACAGCTTAACGACCTCAGGCTAATTCCCGGCCTGCCTTGAAACCAGCCTTTTTAAAACTTTGGTGATATTCATTTCAATAAATGCATCCCGAATGGAAGTACCTAAAGAGAAATAACCGGTTCTTGTTTAGCTATTTTAACAATGAATATAAATGAACATAAACACACGCACACCTGATAGAAAATAAATGATAATCACAGTATAAACACATCTTCCCACGATGACCACGCCAAAGAAAGAAAAGAATCCCAACTTCAATTTCACTAAACTTCTTTACTTTTAGGTTTCTTAATTGTGAACTTATGCTAATTAACAACATTCTCAATATTGGAGCAGTGAAATCCTTATTCTATAACCTAGATATCTAAAAAGTGTAATTTCATTTTCAATTCCAATAAAAAGGCAAAAAAAGAGTTCAAGGGAAATCAACAAGTAGAATAACAATGAATGCATCCAAAACAACCTATTTGTGTTGTAAGTTCACCCGATAATTCACATCTTGGAGAACATGGGATATTAGTGTGTATGGACAAGTCTAAAAAAATGACACATCAAATCACGCTTCATTTACTTGATCGAAATAAAATGAAATTTCACTTAAATATTCAAATTTAGGCTTTGAATTATTTCGATCTCAGTACTGCAAATTCCAAAATGTTTAGTGAAAGAACAAAGAAAAAATTCATGAATATTACCTTTTTTTAAACTTAATGTTACCCCAGTAAAACATCTACCATTGCCGAGAATCATCGTCTACGTTAGAAATTACGATATGTTAAAGCTACTCCATTTTGTCCCCAATTCCACCATTTTAGAAACGAGGGGTAGTAATTTTTCCTTAACGAACAAGTTATTCTTCTTAATTAGAGTGGAGATCAATTATAATAAGGGTGCAAAACCCAGTCGTAAACACAATATATTGAAAGTATCTGTGACAAACAAAAAAAAGCCAACTATAGTAGCTACAACTCTATTTTAAGAAGAAGAAACCAACCAATCATAAGAATACTTGAAGAAGTTGGGCCTTTACGTCACATATCCTAGTCTGAACTCTTGAGACCACATATGCATATAAGTTAGCAGGGAATCCTAAGATCTTAGATAGCACATTGCTTCGCCTTCAAAGGATATTTGATTTTCTCCTCCCCAGCTTGTTCATAAATTTGAAGCTGTGAGCCATTGGAAGTGAGAATGCCTTTTCTGTTTAAGTCACAGCTAGGGTTTCTCACGTGATCGATTACTCGATTGAAAAATCCAATATACTAATGAAAACAAAGAAATCGGCCAGTAAATAGATTTCAATACAATTATATTACTCTAATAAATTCCCAACCAGATATTACTTTTGAAAATGTTGAAGAACAACATAAATTAATAGTTCTCATAGTTTGCAACACTTTCGCCTTCAGGTGTCTTGTTTAAATCAAAGAAAACAAAACCTAAAATAACCATTAAAATGGCATAACACACGACCCAAGCCACATATCAATTACCATTCCACGGCACTCAAGCGATTTCTGATGGCTCAACCTCCTACGCTTCACAGTTTGAGCGAATCCCACTAATGGAATTGTAGTCCGGTACTATTAATTGAAGACACAATACTGCGGAAGCCCTCGAAACGAGAATCCACAGAACCACCGGTTAGAGCACGGGCCGAACTAAAGATGGGAAAGGCCGAGCGGGACTAACATAAAGGCGTGGCTTTCGGTGTTTGGAAAGCGGGAGAAAAAATAAATTTAGAGGGATGGCCACGGAATGTAGTCGAGTTACCGACCATTTACCGATAAATATTTGGTCGGTAATTACCAGTGAAAATTTTTTGGAGTGCTTTATTCTGACCATTTTCATAGTAATTTATTTTTGGTCGATGGTGGTGATATTTTAGCGCTAATTCCCGCCTAATTTACGGACCAATTTATTAAATTGTTGGTCGGTAAATATGGTCGGTCTTTGGTGTTGGTGAAATTTTCTTTTATTAAACCCCTTTAGTCTTTAAATGGTCGTGATTTGGTCGATAATTACCAGACCAATGTTTTAAATCGATAATTTGGTCGTGTCGATTATTTTTAGTAGTGAAGGAGTTTCATTAACATAAACACACCAGTATTTATAATGGCTTCACATTGTTTCTACTTGAAACAACAATCTACAAACCATTTCCTGATTACTTTTGCGTACGACTCGGCTACGAAATTTTGCACATAGATCACCACATGACCACAAATCAAATTGGTATCAAGCATTAAGGTGAAAAATATGTTCTCAAATCCTAGATACTTATTAAGAAATGAAGCCAAAAAAGGCCAAAACAATGTGAGTGCATCTTATGTGAAACCACACAACAAGCAGTCTATTGGGCCATAAAGCTAGTAGCTTCGTGAAATAACATAAAATAATAATCCACACTCGCACTATTTCATTAATGCAATCACGAATCTCGAGAATATTGTCATTTTCCTAATTAACATAAAAATGATATAAGAAAAAAGCACCTACAACTTAATTGTATTCTTAAACCTTTTGCATCTCCCAATTGGAGCTTATCAACCACTTAGAGATTGTCATCTTCATGCAATATAAATAAAGAACAAATAAAAAATTAAATATAGAAGAAATTAATAGTCCTTGAGTAAAGCATTTTGAGAGAAATTTTGGACCATGGGTAAACAGACCCAATTTAGTGGAACGTGGCTGGATTGTGTAGATATGAAGTATGGATTGCTCAGGGTTTTTCGGTTCACAGCTTCTTTATCATATCTCACATGAACCCACTCTCATCTTTCTCTCTTTTTTCTGGTTCTCCTCATTGAAATTTGCATCTTTTTTTTTTATAACTGTGGATGTCTGGGCCAGCTTACGTACGCCTCGACTAATCCCAAGAGACAATAAAGTTAATGGCCAAGTAAACCTACAGTGACCCTGAGAGGACTCGAATTGGTGACCATTGAGTTAAACCCCGTCTGATGCCTTAGACAGTGGCTACCCCTCGGGGTTATTGAAGTACTGCATCTTAAGCAGACCAACTAGCTTTTGAGTTACACTTGGATTTTTCGGTTAATTGATCTAATATTACATTTCTCTAGTTGTTATAAATAATAATTCTTGTATTGATGGTGTGATGAAAAATCGCAGTTGAAAAATAATGACCTTAAGTCCCTTTCATGGAGTTAATAAACGATCCAGTTCAAATCTTGTGCATGATAAATAAATAAAGCAAGCAAGAAATTCAATAAAAAAAACAAAAAAAAAACGTTAGAGACAGAGTTAAAAAGAAAACCGAACATGCGCAGTGAGCAGACGAATGAGTCTGCCAGATCCAAATATGTTAAATTCCTCATCTATCTGAAGGAACTTGAAGGCGCTTCAAGCACGCCAACCTTCTTCTTTTGCTTTCCTGTAGTAGATATCCTGCAAACTAAACAACCTTAACTAAAAACTGAAAAATGAAAATGCAATGAAACGAGAAGAATTAAAATGAAATTGCTAGCAGCACCCTCTTATCCCTTGAAGCTTTGCAGTGCTTTAAATACCACGAGTTTTGTAGGTAGTGAAACGAAATACTTCACTCACACTTTAATCCTTGCATTCATGGAAAGATGTAGTTTTAGTCATAATGTTTTCTTTTCTTTTGATAGGTAAGCGAGAATGTGGTTGTCGTAAAATATGCTTTGAACAAAAATCTTAATAAATCTTATCACCACAGTTTTTAACAAGAAATTCTATCAGCGATATGCCATGTAATTCTTAGTGATAGAGATAGATGCATAGGAGAAGCGGAGTTCTATGATTGGCTAAAGTCAAACAAGCAGTTCTAGTAAATGACAAAAAGCAACTATATAAAGATGAAGATTTGAAATTACTCTCCCGTTTTAATGTATTGGCTTAAAAGCGTTCGGCCATTCAACATGTGTGATTCAGTTCAATTGATTCAAGCAAGTGTACATGACATTGGAGGATAAATAAAAATCGGTATAGCATTAAAAAGAACTAACTTTATAACCATTTAGAGCTTTTCCAATGGAATATCTCGAAATTCTCTTATAGTTCTCATTGATGCGATTATTTCCTCCTTTGTTCTGCTAACCACGAAGAAGATTTTCCCACCCAGTCACGGTACAATAAAGAATTTCATTGGGTGAATTAGCATTAGTGCATATCTCCATCAAAAGTGAACAAGTCTATGTGACATAACATTGAAGCCGGTTTGAAGACCAAAACGGTCAGAGTGGAGCAAGCTGAGCGGGAAGAAGTATTAGAGGATTTTGGGGTTTTGTTCAGCTGTCGAGACGAGGAAATTAAACAAAATTACGAAAGATGCAAGCAACACAACAAAATCTCAAGTGGGCACCTGATTTTATGAACTTATATCGAGGAAAAACCTGAAGAAATACGGAAGACATGCATGAAAAAACAGAGAACAATACCAAAGGCAAGAGGCAAAAGAGGTGGGAAACCAAAGCAAGAGCAGCGAATCCGTTTGTGGGTTTGTAATTGATCAAAAACCCATGAAAAGCTCCATGAATATTTGGGGGAAGGGATGCTTGAATCGGAAGGCAGAGATGAGTGGGGTTTGGTAAATGGGGGTGTGGGGTGGCATCGGATTGTGGATGAGGTGGAGAAGAGAGTGGAAAAAGAAGAGGTGAAAGTTGAGAGTTAAAAGGCGAGGAAGGTGTTCATGGGGGAAGGAGAAGGAGAGGATACGTTGAGGAGAAGGGTGAAGGTTGTGTTTGTTGTTATTGAAATGGAGTCCTCCCCTTATCAAATTGATCATTCACCCAGACCATTTCACCAGGCCAAAGAATTTGGTCGGTGGTATCAAAACTTTGTTACCGACCATTTTTTCATGGTAATTTATTTTGGTCGACTGGTGGTCGATAATTTTTGGCGTTAATTCCCGCCTGTTTCACGGACAATTTCGACCAAAGATTATTTGGTGGTAAATATGGTCGGTCTTTGGTCGGAAATTTGGTCGGAAATTTCTTTTTTGACCAAACCCCTTTTTGGTCTCTAAATGGTCGTGATTTGGTCAGTAATTACCGACCAATTTTTTAGGTCGGGAATTTGGTCGGTAATTTGGTTATTTTTAGTAGTGAAGCATAAGTCTGTTATAAGCATAAATTCTGAATAAGAATAAGCTCTGTAACTCCTATCAGAGATCCGAATAAGCATAAGTCTATTATAAGCATAAGTTCTGAATAAGAATAAGCTCTGTAACTCCTACGAGAGATCCGAATAAGCATAAGTACGTATAAGCATAAGTTACGAATAAGAATAAACTCGTAACTCTACGGGAAGTCCAGGAATAAGCATAAGTACGTATAAGTATAAGTTCTGAATAAGAATAAGCTCTGTAACTCCTATGGGAGATCCAAATAAACATAAGTCTGTATAAGCGTAAGTACTTGTATAGGTTCATTATATGAATGCATGGAATTACATTATCCGTTATTGTTATATCGCGAATATAGCGTGACATATGCATATTACCTATGCTTTCCTACTAAAAATCGTAAGCAACGCAGTTTCAATCCGTGTAGGTACGGAAGAAGGAGAGCGATGATCTTCGCATTCCGCTAGGCGACTACGATTAGGGGTTCGATCTTGTAGGTTCGCTCTTATCGATATGTAAATGTATAGTTTTTGAATATGTAAATGGAACTTCCGATCTTGTATATGTGACCGCGCCAGCTTCCCGGCGGGTGGTAGTTTAATTTTGTATTATTGTATATAAAATGTTGATCTGATTCTCAAGACTTTGACATACACGATGTCGATAAAGTAGGTAAGAGTCCCAGTATATGGTCACCGCACCCGAACTTCGGTTCGGATCATGTCAGTTGACAGGGAATCAGGCGTGACAAGTTTATTATCGAGCCTAGGTATACGTTAACCTAGGGCTTGAGGGGATATGATACCAACACAAGTTGGTATCAGAGCCTAGGTATACGTTAACCTAGGGCTTGAGGGGATATGATACCAACACAAGTTGGTATCAAAGCCTAGGTTTAGGCGTTTCTGGAAGAGTTGTAGATTACTGATGTACCTACATAGAATGTGTTGGCCTAATGTGGATGTCTTTGTTTTGTGTATTATGCAGAATGGTGGATCCGCCTCGGGAAGGCATTATCTGAAACAGCTGAAGGTGATCCTTTGGATCCATACATACGGTCGTCGCAGTCAACGATAAATGAAAATGCTTCAATTGAAGCATTGATAAAAATCTCTCAGGATATGGCAAGGGTCTTAGCTAGACTCATGGCTCCTCGAGCTCCGAGTGATTCAATACGAAAGCATGGAGTGGAAGAATTCCGTAGTCTGAAGTATGGAAGAATTCAGATAAAGCCCGAGGTTGGATTGAAAAACTTTAAGAGAGAATCAGTTGTTTGCAAAGTTAAGTAAATGTGATTTTTGGCTTAAGGAAATCTCATTCCTAGGCCATATTGTATCTGTAGAGGGTATTAGAGTGGACCCATTGAAAATTGAAGCAATTGTGAATTGGAAACCTCCTCGAAATGTAACCGAGGTGAGAAGTTTCTTGGGCTTAGTAGGTTATTATCGGAGTTTTGTACAAGGATTTTTCAGTTATAGCATCCTCCTTTCTGAGATTACTGCGGAAGGGTGAAGTTTGAAGTGAGATGATAAGTGCAATCCAGGTTTAAGGTCAAGAAATCACAGGTTGAAGCACCGGTGTTGATTCGACTGCCAGGATAGGGATTACCGATTAATGCGATGATGCTTAGAGAATAGTTTTGGGGATGTGTATTGATGAAGGATGAAGTGATGGCTTATGCTTCCGAGACGGTGTAGGCGCATGAGCAAAACTATCCCACACATGATTTAGAGTTAGCAGTTGTAGTGTTTGCTTTAAAATTTTGGCGACACTATTTATATGGAGATAAATGTAGGATTTTCACTGATCATAAGAGTCTGAAATATTTGCTAACTCAAAAAGATTTGAACTTGAGGCAACGTCGGTGGTTAGAATTGTTGAAAGACTATGATTGTGTAATTGATTACCACCCCGGGAAAGCAAATGTAGTGGAGGATGCCTTGAGTAGGAAAATGATTTGTTTGACCCTTGGAGGATTATGATTGGAGACTTACTTTTAGATGGAGCCTTGTGGCTCAATTGAATGTGATACCGGATATGAAATTGTACTACTAGTGGCGAGGGATGAAAAAGGATAGTTCTGAGTATGTGGCTAAGTGTCTGACGTGTCCAACGAGGTAAGGCGAACACTCCCGAGTACCATGCGGTTTATTGGAATCCCTTCAATTCCCCGATGGAAGTGGGATAACATTACTATGGATTTCGAGTATAGATTTTCCCCTCACTTTCAGAAAGAAAGAAACATGATCTGTCACGGGTGGTGTGGGCCAGTTGACGAAATCTGCTCACTTCCTACCAATCGGAAGCGACTTCTCCATGGATCGTTTAAGCGAGACCTTTATGTAGATAAGTTGTTAGATTACATGGCATCCCTGTATCGATAGTGTTCGGCCAAGCGATCTATGGTTTACGTCAAGGCTGCGGAAAGAATTCTGATGGCTTTTGTTACGAGGCGAATTTTATGCTTGCTTTCCATCCCTGAAGCGGATGGGCGATGCGAAAAGAGTGATTCGAATTATTAGAAGATATGCTTAATTTGTATGGAATTTCCTAGGAAGTTGGGATAGGTATATTCCACTCATGGAATTTACCTATAGCATGATTATCGATCGATATTGGTATGGCCTCGTATGAGCTTTGTGTGAAAGCGTCTTAGAACTCTATGTGGTGGACATAGATGAATGAGCATAAGATTATTGGTCTGAATTAGTAAAAGGCACGGAAAAGTTCGGATTATTGAATTAAAAATTTGCTGTGATAGACAAAGGTCCTATGCTAACTTGAAGAGAAAGGATATAGAGTATGAAGTCGGAGACAAAGTGTTTTTAAAAGTATCTCAGTGGAAAAAAGATGTTATTCCCGCTTTGGAAGAAGAAGCGAGTCCACAATTCATGGGCCCTTACAAGATTTTAGAAAGAGTTGGACCAGTAGCGTATCGTTTGGCACTCCCTCTGGAGTTAGCCAAATTACATGATGTATTCCATGTGTCTATGCTTCGTAGATATCGTTCTGACCCATCGCACATATTACCAATTCAAGATATACAAGTACAAGAAGATTTCACTTTCGAAGAAGAGTGAAAGCTATTCAAGATCGTGAAATAAGACAGTCTGAGCTCATGAAGTTCCTCAGTAAAAGTGCTTTGCGACATCACGGTATGGAAGAAGCGACATGAGAACGAGAATCAACAATGAGGTGCCCCAGTACCCTCGACTCTTCGATTCGAGGTAATTTCGAGGGCGAAATTTATTTTAGGGAATTGTAACACCACAAAATATACCTAGTTGTTTCAACATGTTTAGGGTATTTGGTAAACCTCAAGATAATTTTAGTAAATTTAAATGTGAAACATGGAAACTTAGAAGCTTAGAAAATTGTACAGATTTGGAATGAGTGTAATTTGTCAAAGGGGCATAAAATTAGAGGCGAAAATAAAATAAAAATTGGAATCTCAAATGGGCAAAAGTTGGAGGACTAAAAAGCAAATAAAGGCAAGGATTTAATTATAAATAGGGAGACCAAAATGAGTTATTTTTTGGTCTCAGGTATGAAGGAGCTACGGGAAGGGAGGAGAAGAGGAAGATAGAGAGAGATCAAGCCAAGGTATGGATACATGACTTTTGTATGGATCTTTGGAGTTTGAGTATGGAATTGTATGATTTTGGCATGATTTTTGTACTCCAACTACTTGGGTATGGATTGCTAGGGTTTTCTTTGGAGATTAATTTGGTTCCCTTTTCTAGGGTTTTGTTAGGAATACATCACAACTCTAGATTTAAGGGAAGTTTGGTTGAAAAATCCACACAGTTGATAATAATTAGATATGGAATCCTTCTAATTCAAGGTTTTGTAAAGTTTAGGAACTGGTATGAATCCTTGGATTCTTTGGCTAATTAAAAGTGTTTGTGGAGTTGTTTTGATGGATTTCATGTTAATTTTGATGAAGAATGGAATAGAAGAAGTATGGAAGGAAAGTGCATGAAAAATGGTAGTGCGCCATTTACGAGGCTGGATTCGACCGATGCGGTACCCCTTTGGAAGCGATACCCGATGCCGCTGATCTTGATGAAAAAGTCACGGTACCACTCAGTGATGCCGTTGCCGCCCTGGGAATTGGTCGGTGCAGTGCCGGTGGGCAGTCGATGCCGATATTCCTCTGACCCTTGTTTTGCTAATTTGCGTATTTAAGCTAAAAAATTCGCATCTTAGGAAAATATAGAAAATGATGAAATTAAGTGAAAGAAAATGTCTGCAGTACCTGTGTAGTAAGCGAGGCAAAAATAAAGACAAAGTTAATTGCTGAATAATAAGATAGGAAGTTTCTGAATACATATAATCGTAGGAATGCCTAAGACTAGGTATTAAATGATACGACACTCCTGTTCAGTACTTCGGTACTCCTGATTTGTGCTACGACACTCTTGTTCAGTACTTCGGTACTCCTGATTAGTGCTACGACACTCGTTCGGTGCTTGGCACTCTGCTGTGCTATGACACTTGATGCTATATAGTATCTGGATACTTATTGTCTTTGTGTCTTACTCATTTGTGAAATCTTGAATGCAGAGTATTCCCATAGTTGAATGAAAATAACTTTGAATGATGAATAGAGTAAACAAACATGTATCGTTAGATACGTAATACCTACGGGTATTTACGAATAAGAATAAGCTTTGTAACTCCTAGAATCCAGAATAAGCATAAGTACGTTATAAGCATAAGTTCTGAATAAGAATAAGCTCTGTAACTCTGGGAGATCCGAATAAGCATAAGTAATTATAAGTATAAGTTAGAGATAAGAATAAAGCTCTATAACTCCCTACGAGTCAGAATAAACATAAGTCTGTATAAGCGTAAGTACTTGTATAGGTCCATTATATGAATGCATGGAAATTCTGATATCCGTTATTGTTATATGCTGAATATAGCTGTGTATATGCATATTACCTATGGTTCCCACTAAGCGTAAAAAGCAGCGGGGGGTTTTCAATTCGTGTGAGTGGAAGGAAGGTGATCTTAGCATTGGCAGGGCGACACCACGATTAGGGGTTCATCACTGTAGGTTCTGCGCTCTGATCAGTAATAGTAAATGTATAGTTTTTGAATATGTAAATGGGGACCAGTCACGTATATGTGACCTTGTAAACACCACTTCTGATGGTAGTTTATTTTGTATTATTGTATATAAAATGTTGATCTGATTAGCAAGGCTTGGACATACCAATGTCTAATAAAGTGAGTAAAGAGTCCCGATTATATGGTCTACTTTTAGAACTTCGATTCGAGTCATGTCAGATTGTAGGGGCTCGGGCGTGATAACTAGACTGAAGAGTTTCATAATTTTTGAACACCGTTTGAATAATTTTTGGGTAATAAAGTCAGGTCTGGCGGAGCGATAACCGGTCCTTGCATGTGTTGTTAGGGGCTATTTGAGGTTTTGACTTAAGCTTCCTTTGGGATGGTTTAGTTGATCAAAAAGTCTTGTTGGGAAGGATTATAAGACGGGAGAAATTTTAGTATTTTTAGTTCTCATGGGTGTTAGTTGTTGTACTGTTTGTGTCTTAGGGTTGTGTTTGTAGTTGTTTCCATTGACTAATAAGTCTATTTAATTTATTGTGTTTTGTCCTAGAGGAGGACCATGAGGCTGCGGAGCGGTATGACGTGGAAAATCCTTGATACCTTTAATGTTGTGAGTGGGATTTTATTTAAAGCGGTATTTTGAGTTGTTGTTATTTAAATACTCTGACATCTTTATCAAAAATATTTGGTGGTTGGAAAAGTCAAATCGATTGGCTTCACAAATATAATATGTTTTCTTATAAGCATGCTTGTCACCGACCCAGCCTAGGCGAACCAGATAGGCGCGAAACGGCTTCCGGGACTCTTTACTGTTTTTAGACATTGGTGATCCCAATGTCTTATAACTGAATCAAAATGTCATATATAGAGATACAAAATAAAATTGCCATCGTGGTGGTGTTTACATTGTCAACACATACATTCCTGAGTCCCATTTACATACACATATCCAAAAACTTTACATTAGCATTATAATGAGGCGCCAGACTCTCTGAGTAGGTGGATCTCTACAGAGATGTGATGGCGTGGTATGCGAGAAAGATCGCGGACATCCTCCTCACATACCTCTGGGATAAAAACCAGTGCTAAGCTGCAGCTTAGTGGGAAACATGTGACTTATACGTATACACATGCACTAATAATCATTTACATTAAGCATGTAACAGTAATAGATATACAGTTGCAAATATCATAATTTTCATGGATTCATATAACAAACTTATACACCTACTTGTACTTGTCTCTTGTAGGAGTTATAGAGCTTAAACTTATACGAAGGTACTCGTAGGTATTACAAATCTTATACTTATTCAGAGGTAATCGTAAGTACTTTCAGAGCAGAACGATATACATTACTTTACTTTTATTCGTTATTCGGACTCATATATATAAGCGTTGGGCTACTTGAACCAGTAATAAGAAATGAGTAGGACCTGACACAATAAGTACCCAGGAAGGTGCAGTGCGATCTTGGTGATGCCCAGCTTCTAAAGCAGTCTTGAAGCGGCGATGGTGATGCTGCCCATGTAGCAGTGTCGTAGCACTAGCGGGGAGATGTCGGCACTTGTCGAACATGCCTACCCGCATAGAAGTGCCATAACAGCGAAGTGTCGTAGCCTTGGCGAGAGTGTCGAAGCAACGTCGAAATCTTGAAGTATATACGTGCACGCCCACATAACGAGAAGTGTGGTAACCTTACAGTGTAGAAGCCTTGACCATGAACATGCACCTTACGTAACGAAGTGTCATAGCGGTGTGTCGAGCTGCTTGTCGAAATGCCAGAAGTATTATACGTGCGCGCGTAACGAAGTGTCGTGTCATTTCATTTACGGTCTTGGAATTAGATCCTACAATTATATGTGTTCAGAAAACTTACTATCTTATCATAGGGCATTACTTTTGCCAACATTGAACTCACTCCGCTGAGGCGAGGTACGGTGCCTTTTTCACTTAGTTGAATCCCCGTTAATCATTTATTAGGGTTTCTATACCCTCGGTGTATGAATTTGAACTATGATGTGGAATACAAAATCGAGTGTAGGAAGCGTGAATCATGGTCACCACTTGGGATCGATACCGGTCTTGACCTGGTGAGTGGTGCAGTGCCGATGTTTTGGTGAGTGGTACCGGTACCACTTTGATTGAGTGCAGGTGCCATTTGCCTTTGCATAAGTGGTCTTTGGTACCACCCTGTTAATTACCCGGTCTGATCGCGAGGAGGCGCAAGAAATGTCGAGTTGCCATTTTTTAGCTCTTTTTCTTGTTACATCTCTCGATTGCATCCTACATCAAAACCTACCATAGAATCCCACAAAACCTCTCATGAAACACTTGTAATGGTGGTTTAGAACTTCTTATAACCATACACCAAACAAAGGATCCATGAACCCATACAAGTTCACAAATCTATACAAAGCAGTAACAATCCCATACAAATCCATAGAAATAGGAAGGATTCCCATATTTATCTTGAGCAAACTAGGGGTTTTTCAGCCCTCTTCCATCAAATTTAGGGTTAGGATGAGTTTAACTAAACACAGAAATGGAACATCCTGTGCCATACAGATCCAAAATCCATACAAAACCATAGCATCCATACTAAAATCATAGTTTCCATACCTTTATTTCTTCTCTTCTTCTTCTTCCTCTTCTTCTCTTCTTCTTCTTCCTCTTCCTCTTCTCTTCTCCTCTCTTGGCCTTCACGTAGGAGCCTTACCCAAAAATGAGAGACCAAATTGGTCTCATCCCCTTTTTGTATTAAATTTTCCTTTTATTTGCACTTTAGTCCTCAAATTCCTTTCTTTTTGCAAATCAACTTATGCTATATTCTACTTAAGCCCATAATCTTCTTACCTTATGGCTTTTATGTCCCATTTTGAAAAATTACAATTTTACCCTTATATCTTGTACAAATTAAGTTTTGATTTAGTATTTCAACGTTAAATTACGAAAAATTCAAATTATACCTACAAAATACCCAAACATCTTTGAAAGCGATTGGGTATATTTCGGGAGTGTTCTGATACTTTGTATGAAATTTGGTTTTGTCGTTGGATATATTTCTTATAATCGTGACCTACATGCATTTGATATGCCATTTTGTGGAATGGATTATGATTATGGGTGATACATTCTTCCTAAGCTCGATAAATTTATGGAATGCAGTGTATCACGAAAATTGAAACTTTTTATATGACACTATACTCTATATAATTCGGTATTGAAAGGATCTTTCTATTCATTGAAACATCTAGCATTTGAGCATACAGGAGGAGAAGGCTCACCTCACCTCTAGTAGTAAATGAATACCTGCTGTTGCAGCTTGTCTTGAATGATATTTTCCTTCTACCACATGCCGTCTAAATTTAAAGCAACCATAAAAACCAGTGAAATTTACGTAAATTCCAGAAAAATGTTGCAATTCATATGCTGCTGAAATCTGGAAGAATTTCATCTAAGCTCATTTTGGATTCCTGGTTGGTACTTGTGGTAGAGGAATGCTGATTTGTTTTAGATTTTAAACTGTTTGTTTTCTTATTTATTCGACTCGTGTGATGATTAGTATGACTGTGTTATTGTGACGCCCCAAAACCAGGGGGTCCCGTTGACAACCCGTCGACCCGAGGAAACATGTGAATATCGGGTGTCCCGATATTACACCCATACGTCTCATGTGTTGAGACTCATTCTGCTCATTTAATTCATAAATATCTGGGGAATTACCTTATACGATGCATGTGGATTGGACACAACTTACTCTCACATATGGTACAAAAATATACCACTATTTAGGAACCAATTATGAACTCTAATATACAAAACAAATAATAATATTAAAACTACTGGAGTCCTCGTACATATACAAAACATCAAGTCGAGGCCATGTCGGCCCTTTAAGATCCTGACCTCTAAGGAGCAGATGCTGGCGTGTGTCTGACTACTGAGGGGGGAAGGGGGGTCCCACGACGGGGTGACCTAGCGTGCAGTAAGAGACAAACCACACAAAGGGATACTCCCCGCCTAGGTGCATACGAGTAATCCCATTAATCATAATCCTTTGCCAAACATTCGAAAGCGGTACTATGTATCCGGGTTTGGAATTCTATATACCATATATGAGATGACCTTTCTACAAATACATGCAGGCAACTGGGGCTCCGTCCCCAGTGCCACTTTGGGTAATAAATCAGGGTCGTATGACTTCATGCCACACACACCCGTGATTCTCATGCGTGATCGCGAAACCGTTTTCGAAACAAATATTTTGTTTTATTAAATTAAACTATTTAACAAATCTGATTAAATTGCTTTATTCAAGAGCATTGGACAGTCTCCGATAAACTGCTTTAATTCAAAAGCATTGGACAGTCTCCGATAAATTGCTTTAATTCAAAAACATTAGACGATCTAGATAAGCTATGAAAGCATTAGACGGTCATCCAGATGCTTAGCTTTAATTAACATTAGACGGAGTCTCAGATAAAACCACTTTTTACTTCAAAAGCATTGGACAATCTCTGATAAATCGCGCGACTTTCTTGAACGTTGTCCATTTCCCGAGCCTGCACCATCAACACCATACGCGGTGTTAATTTACCACGAATGCACCCACACCCGTGAAATCGATGTTTGCCATATACCGATTATGTAATACAAATGTGGCATTGCACTTTATACCATGCCACATGCAAGATGACACTCTACATGGATAGCATGTCACAGTACACCATCTTTTGTACCATGAGCGACTATGTCTAAATGCACCGCAGTAGTTCATATGTCTATAATATCATTACCGCGCCTCGTGATGCTAGCATTCCACACATTCATTCAATGCATCACACAAGCATGCATCTCCACAGCCCTAACTTCACTAAGCAATTTAATGACACACTCACACACCTGTGCCGGTGACATGATATATCGCCTCCCATTAAATTCGGCAAGATGCTGCCAGACAAGTCCATATTCAAATACATACAATCCCCAATTATTTGGAACACACACCAAATACATCATGTAATCTCTTAACCAAGAGAGGCTTATTTATCCATTAAATTCACAAATGGCTTTAGATTCAAGCCTCATACCATCACAACCTAAAGCGTAGATATTAACCCCAGAAGTCACAAATTTATGAATTAAACCGATTCAAGAAGGAGAAATGTTGTTTTAAACACGTTTTTAAATATGGCTACCGCCAAATGTGACCAAACTGTGATGAACATAGCCCATTTGAATGCATTTCTAAAGTCTAAAGGAGTCGAATTGATAGACCTGGCCTCAAGAAATATGTTCGCCTCTAAGTCTAGTTTACTTAGCAACTAGAATCACTCAATTCATATGAGTGATGGTCAAACATAAATCATGGATCGAAGGAACCGGATAAAGATCTCACCAAAAAAAACACAACATTTACCCTATATAGAAAATCTCCTCCATTGAGGTCATAACCATACTCAACCAAATGCCATTTCCATGGCCCCAAGCAAGGAATAAACCAAATAGGAGAGATCCCTTACCTATTTTAGCTTATGGGATCAAGTCCTTGATCCTTCAATCTTGCAACAATGGAGGTTTTGGCTTCTCCTCCTTTTCCTTCCTTTATTTCTTTCTTTCTTTCTTGGCTTCTTCGGTTCTTCCTTCTCGCCCATGAACCCGAGCTCGCCTAAAGAAGAATCCTCCTATTCTCTCCCGCTTCACTAATTGTCTTAACACTCTCTCTTGGTTTCATCCATTCCTCCTCTCTCATTCCACTACCTGCCATTCTCATGGTGCCGCACATGACATTCTCATGAGCCACGTGTCTCCCATGCCTAGGCACACACCACTTACCTCCATTCAGCCTACAAAGATGACACTTGGCCTCCAATGGTCCACAAGTCAGGTGTCACATGGCACCCCGTGATTGGCTCGTTCCATCTTGAAATGCGTGAAAAACCGATTGTCTCATAATTCGACGCAGTTTGTCTGGTTCAACTAGATTTCACGAGATGATTCTAATCTGCGATCCGCTTCACTGGCCTGGATTGAAACATCCCAAATTTTCTCTCCTGCACTCTATTCAGTAAATTATCACGGCTATTTTTTCCTGAAAAAATTAAATTTAAAAATTTCACGGGTTTTACAAGTATGGTTTAAAAACGCTTTTCGTGTGTGCACAAATCTGTTTACAATACCCATAATCTAACAAAAAAAAAAAGTCGTTAAGTTATTAAGATTGAATTGCATTTTTTTTTCACAATCTATGGCTCCAAAGTACAGAAAGCAACACTTCATCTAGAACACTATAGACTCTATGACTTAGTTAATATGAATATTTTTTTCTTTATTTATTTATCTTGGATTGGCAACTAGGGAAGTACCCAAACAACCATATAATATGGCCCCTAAAGTTCAGGTTGTAGGGCTTAGACTTCCAAACATCCCTATTAGTTGGATACACACCCGTGTAGACCCTTTTAAAAGGAACTAAAGATTTTTGTAAAGCATTGAATGATCAATTGGTCTGTGGGGACTTTACTATCAATGTATTTCCATATCCTTTATTCATTTGTTACCCTTTCTCTCTTTTCTACTTTAGGTGATGATTTTTTTTCTTGAAGTGGTTGGTGAATTTCTCAACTTAGCTTTTGTGTCTATCAAGAAAGAAAATTGAAATTTACTATTGTATGATGTGATTTTTGTGTCACTTTCAATTGCAGAGTAGCATGTTTTGGCTTTAGCTAGGATGTCTTTGCTATTAAGATAATTTTTTTGAGTAGAAGCTATTAAGATATATAAAATTCAATTTTGTGTGCATCAATAGGTTTAAGTGCTTCAATATTCCTGTTGCATTTTCTATTTTCTATTTTCTTTTTACTTATCTTAGTTGGAACTTGGAAAACCAGGGAAGGAAAGAAGAATGATAATCAGCTTGCATGCTTTAATCTATGTACAAAAGGTCATCCCATTATAGCTATATGTGTGGAGAACTAAACGAGGAATTGGAAAATTTGAATGGTTTATATGATTAATGATAAAATGATATAGTCCCTTAGCAATGCCATTGTTTTAGAGTTTTATTCAATATATTGCCTAAATGTTTTTCTTTATTATTCTTTCTTTTTATATTTGATAACAAAAAAATTAGAATACCAGATTGACTAGAAATTTAGGCTGTTAAGGTTTGCCTTTTTCTGGGTGGTTTGACAAAAAAAATTTTTTTTTTTTTTTTTTGAGAAATAAAAAGGTTGAATGTATTCATAAGAAGAGACGTCGAAGTGGTGACTAAGGAAAAGTTCAAGGAAACACACTAGGCCCACAAAAACCACTACAATAAACAAAAGAAAAAAAAAATGCAGAACCAACCCCAAAGCACCCCACAAAACATCCAGCAGAGGAGCTGTCCAAGAGAGGACAACCACTCTTTCTACTGCATGATTAATAAGCCTATATAAGAATTTTAGTGACCTTTTGTTGTTTTATGAACATATTGGTTGTACTTTGAACATGTTGCAGGTAGTTAGATTGACTGGTCCCTAAATTGTCAATTGTTGTTGAGGCTGCTGACAAGCAAATACTTTGAACACCAATTTGGTTTTTAAATGCACTGTTTCCAACTTTGATTTTTGTGTATACGGAATGCTAATTGTTGAAGGTTTTTACATTTGGATATAGTTAATGGAATTTATGAAATCGATATTGTATGTATACTACTATGTTCGTGGTCAGCATTTTGTGTTGCCCTAAGTACTATGGTTCGAACCCGAACCCAGAAATGAGAAAGAAAATAGGAGGAAAGATGGAGGAAAGAAAAGCTTAGGAGGGGAAAATAAAATTTTTTCCTTGTTTGGTTATTCATGGAAAACTCAAGGAAAAAAGATAAGGAATCTATTTTCCCTTGTTTGATTTTCTATGACCTTAAAGAGAGATGATGATCAATACTTTCCTAATTTCATTATATATCAATCAACTCACTCAATTTATGTTATATCAGTATGCAAAATGAGTTCCAATAGAATGGATGTATTTAAGGAGCATGCTAAACGTTTATAATGCGGAATTGATAAAATTTGGATTTATTCTTATTTTTCTTTAACTACTTGTTTTAATATATGATATTTTTCAAATTTAGGCGGCCAAGTTAAAGCGTCTACCTCTTCCAAGTGCAAACTTTTTAGTCAATTTTCTTGTACTTTTTGTCTATAGAAAAATATATTACTAATGTTGCATTTGTGGATCGTAGTTGTAAGGCGGTAGAAATGAGATCATAGCTTGTAAGAGAAGATGCACTTCATTCAATCACCAATGCAACTCAAATCTATCTACAGGTTGGGGAGTCAAGAAGAAACAAGCATAAGGACTCTTGATCGATGGATCTTTATGCTTATGATCTCAAGCATCATCTAGTTCTATCAATATACCTTCAATTAGTCAACCAGTCTAAGAATCTCAGGCACAAGCGCAAGAAGATAGAAGAATTTAAGCCTTGGAAAAGGAGATGAATGTGATGTGTGAGCAAATGAAGCAGCAACAGAGGAAGCATTTACAGACTATGCAGAGTCTCACTACAGCTTTTCATGCACAGATTTCCATGTTTTGCATTTAAATTACGAAAAATTCAATTTATGCCTACAAAATACCCTAAACACATTGAAAACAACTAGGGTATATTTCGGGGTGTTACAACGCCAATTTTTTGTGGAAGATATTAGCAACAACTTACCTATAATTTCCGTACTAATATCTACCCACAAAACTATTCAATCGATAAATACGACGCCAATTTTTTGCAGAGATATTAAGTAACAACTTACCTACAATTTACCTAAAAAACTATTCAATATGTAAAAATATTTATTCTTATTTATCATTGATTTACCTACTACTATTGTAAAACCTGAGAAAATTCAAATTTTCTAAGAATGGGTAAAATGGTAATTTCGGTAGAAAATATGAAATTTTTCTAGATCTCGGATGATGAAACGAACTTCACCATTGAAATCGTCTTGTGAAATCTAACTACCACGTCGAATTTCGTTGAATTCCAAGATGGTCGAAATTTCACGTTTTTCGAGGTACCGAGGGTAGTACGGGACACTTGGCACGTGATGAGTGGCTCACCGTGTGCCATGTGTCAAGTGAAAAATGAGTCAAGCAAGAGCTCAAGAAAGGGCCCATGTGAGACATGTTGGCAACACATGATTGGGTAGAAATCCAAGGTGGATGGATAAGGAGATAAGGAAATCCAAAGGAGCCACTAAGAGAGTGACATGTGGCAAGTGAGGGCATCTCACTTGACCCATCTTGGACCAAACTGGTGGGATGGGAGAAGGGAAAAAGAGAGAAAAGAAGGGAGAGCTCTAGAGAGAGAAGCTCTACCTTCTCTCTAAGTTTCCAGGCGATCGGAACGGCGGTTTCAGGAGGAGTAAGAGGGAAAGTTCATCCTCGCGCCAAGAGCTTCGTATTGATACCGGAATTGGGGAGTTTGAAAAACTCCAAGAGGTATGGGTTTTCTCCTACTTGGTTTAGTCTTTAGCTAAGATCCATCTGAATGTTGTGGTAAGCCAGGCCGTAATGGCCGCAAGTAATTCAGTCCTAAAGATTCCGGATTGAGTGCTAGGTTTCAGTGGATCAAGCTGACAACCGATCGGATTGCTTGGGCAATTCCAAGATGAATTGCCGGACCATTGATTGGCCCATGTGTGCTGTTTGTGTGATTGCCAAAGTTGAATAACATGATGGTTGTTTGTGTGAATTATGTTAGTATATGCATGCTTGATATATTAACATGAATTAGTATGGAAATGGCATATTACATTTCATATGCACGGGGACACCATAGAATAGTAGGTGTGAGTGCATGACATGATTTCGGAGGGTTGACTAACAATTATTTATTAGAGTATGTCTACTATAATATATCGGAGGGTTGTCCACATAATTATTTATCGGAGTATGTCCACAAATATATATCGGAGGGTTGTCCACGAACAAACAAATATCTTTGTTTTGAAAACGATTTATCATACATGGCAAGTTGCATATGTGAGGGAGTCGGTGAGGACTCGAGGCATGGGATGGGGCATGCAGACATTCAAGTAGGAATATGTATAATTTTACTTGAATGTGTGTGGTTGCCATTGCATGAGCACTTAGGTGGGGAGTAGCCCATGTAGGAAAATTCAACTATTAGGCATTGCTCACCCCTTCGTGGGGATAACAATTTCAGGTGTCGGAAGTACAACGAGCGATGAAGCTCCTCCAAGACCTCAGTTGTGAAGGAAAGGGCCAAATTAGGCCTCATTTTTGTATTATGTAAATTCTGGGTAGAAAAACCCAATTTTGTATTGTGTAAAGAACATAGAGTCGTAATTAAACTCGTTTTTGCATAATAAATACATTTTGGCATGTTTTCCAGGTTCCAGTGGCCTTTGTAATAATAAGACTAATTTATGTTGATCTTAGAGTGTGTTGAAAAAAAAAGGAGCTGGAGTGCAGGAGGCTAGAATGGGCTATTGCCCCTTTGTGAGGCCTCGGTCGCGATAAGCTGTTCCTTGTCGCGACAGGGAGTGCAAGCTTATAAGACAATCGCCCGTATGTGCACAACAGATTGCTTTTAGGCGGTGGACGCACATGCAACATCGTTAGGCCGCTATGCGCGACAGAACCTCGGTTCGTGTCAGAATAGATTTTTGTGTCGCGATGTGGCTGGGCTGGGACTAGGAGATTGTTGTCAGCTGTGGCCTTTCGTACCAGTCGTGACTACGGGCAAGGTCATGATTGGGTATGGAGAAGGACGGAGGCCTTGTCACTTACATAGAAGCAGTTGTCAAGACGTGCACCTCACGCAACAGAACTTAAGAAGGTCTGTCGCGACTAGAAAATTTCTTATCGCGACAGTGGATGGCCGCTTGGGTGTCGCGGATAAAGGGCGCTCAATGGAAGATCAAGTCCGTCGTGGATGTGAAGTTCGCTGTTCGCGGTCGCGATACGCCTGCGGGCTCAACAGTACGGCCAGGGCGGTCGCGACAAGCTCATGCCCAGCGTGCGCAACAGAGCGTCTAGCGCGAGCGACAGAGCGCATCAGAGCACGACTGCGCGCGCACTATGCACACGACAAACCTGTTAAAGTGCAATCGTTCATCATCGCTCACGGACAATGTATACTTAATCGCTCATGGACACCATTTTAAAAAGTACAAAATGACCTCGTGAATTTGGGGGCGCTATAGCTGGCATCAAAGCTTTAGGTAAACAATTACTTTGGAGCTCTATGGTCCTGATACCAGCTTTACAGCATGGTATCCGAGCTTAGGTATGCGAATACCTAGAACTCGATGGGGAACGGGTTTAGATCATGCATTCATTGTGCATTTTGATGAATTGATGTGTGTGTTACATTCATGTTTGTGCTTAAGGCGTGTGAATGGGTATGAATTATGTGGGTGTATATGCATTGATGAATTGTATATGGAACACCAGGTTTAGAAAAAATGTAACCCAGGTCATAAAAAAAAATAATCCAGCATGGAAATTTGAATCAATTCGAAATGTATTAGCTTATCGTAGCTGCACCACTAAGGAAAAGCGGTGATGAACGGGTCAATTCATGATGATTAAGTCGTTAGTGGCTGGCACGGTACTACTTAATAGGACTGAGGATGGAAGTTAATAACTTTGTTGCCATTCGACATGGTGGTGGTGGGATGGTGGGAGTTTGAGGACGCAGACGCCAGGTCATTCCACGAGGTGCCCACACCACCACCCCGACCAGCAGCCTTTACGTGAGGTCATGAGGAAATTTCGCCGCCTTCCACAAGTTAGCATTTGGGAGTCAGCCCGAGTAACTCCCAGAGGTTCAAGTCACATCATCCTCCGACGCTCATTGTGAGGATCCAATGGTGGCGTGCACTCGTCTCGGCATAGACAAGAAGGTATCGGGAGGCCATGGAGATTACCTCCAATGTGACTAAGATTAGACTGGCCGCATTCCAAATAGAGAAGGAACCCGTATATGGTGGGACCGGGGTTAAGACCTTTTAGGACATGCAGGCTATGATCAAGGTGAGTTCCATGGAGCTTTCTACGGCAAGTATTTTCCGACCACTGCTAGACATGTAAAGGCCTAGGAGTTCCTAGAGCCGGCTATGAGCTATGATGACCGATAGAGTACGTGGCTAAGTCTGCCGCAGTTAGCCCGCTTGATGACCATACGTGCAATGGGCTAAGGTGGGAGGAAATTTGAGAATGGACTGAAGTTGTCCATTGAGGGCAAGATTGTGGGACCCATCCTAGAAGACATGGATTCTATGGTCAGGACGGCTATGGCCATAGAAAGAGAGATAGAGAATGCACGGAGTGTCCGATCTGCAGCTACTAGTGAGAAGAGGGAGACCCAACCTCTTCGAAGCCGGAGAAAGAGTGTAAGACTTCGCTACCTTGAGTGTTTCAGTGACGAGGCCGCGACCATCAGTGGCCAAGGTCGCACTGTGGCTCCAAATTGCAGATAGGTGACATGTTTCACCGCAAGATCCCGAAATATGAGGCGGGATCGCCTCAGAGGCGTGGATCCTGGTGGTTCTCGACGCTGCGCCCTAGTCATCCGTGGACAAAGGCCGAACACAATTTATTCCTCCACCCTTAGTACGGGTCCGAGGAACCGCAAGCACTAATCACAGGTGCCAGATAGCGCTCCCCGCTACACTGTGCAAGCCGTAGGAGCGATTATGGGCCAAGGCGGCAGGACAGGCCTGCTGTGACCGGGACATTAGGGATTCAGGGGTGTGTTTACGCCATCATACCACTGGCTGACCCAGCGGATCATCTAGTCATACAGGGTACGTTTTTGTTATCTCGCCTATGGGCAAGGGTATTATTTGACTATGGTGCATCGTGATTCATTCATCATTGTGATCGGGCTGTGAGAGAGCTGGGCTTAAAGGTCAAACTTGAGGAGCCCTTGTATTGAATTCTCCCCAGGGACTAGGTGAGCTCGACTTGATATACGAGGGTCATGCGGTTAGAGATCATTGACTTACTGTGACTTCCACATGACCTGAGGCCATGATGTCGTGAGTTCGACGCCATCCCTTAAGATGGATCGACCGACTTTAGCTAGCGGTGTCGCCATTAATTGTGGACAGGAGGTTACGCCTACACACGCGTGGTACTCGTGTTACGCTTCAGGGGACAAGCATGATGTTTCGCCTGAATGTGTACATGATTATAGGTGGCACTGACAAATTTGATGGTTTAGCTAGCCTTCCCAGAGGACGAGGCGAGACAGATCAAACCCCCTGGATAGTGAGCGAGTACGGCATTGTTTTTTCCGGACGAGCTACAGGGATTACCTCCGTATAAGGATGTAGACTTTTGTATTGAGTTACACCCTGGCACGTTGTTGACCAAAAGTTATGCATATTCAAATTATTGAAACCATTACTAGAAGACTAAAAATTAATCCCAAGCAATGGTGCCAAAAACTTGTTGACCAAATGATATATACAAATTTCTACTACTATAACCAAAGACCAACTAGAATCCCAGGTAAAGGCACCAAAAACTTGTTCAGACCAAAATTTACATTGTATACTCATAAGAAGAATAATTTGTGTCACTAAACTCAATTAAAGATTTACTTTGGTCTTAAAAACTACAAGCACATTGTGTAGTGCGCACAAAGTGGACCGAGAGTCCGGATATCGCTCCTACGTAGATTGAAAGGAATTTAAACTTCAATTCACCCTAACTACTCAAGTTTTACACTATTTGAATGTTTAGTTTAGATGAAAATCTAGTAACCTAATAAAAATTTCAAAAACTAGAATCCTACATTTAATATAAAAGAAAAAGTTAAATCCTAAATGTATACTGGACTGAACCATATCATTAATGGAAGTAAACAGGATTTCCTTTGTTGTGAAATGTCGATTCTGCATCTAATCTCATTCTATTTTTCTGAGTTGGAATGAGATTTGTCAAGAGGCAAGATAGTATAGTTTGGATTCACTCCTCTAACCATACTTTCATTGAGTAGAGTTCATGTTCATTCTTTGAAACATGATTCGAATCAATTACTTGTAAATAGAATTTCTCTTGTAAGATGCGGGTATTTTCTGTTCAATACTTTATACCCCATTTCTTTATGACTCTGATTTCTTACTTCCTAAGACGGGATGCTTTAGCGATATCTACCTGCAACAAGACAGATATCTCATCCTTAAGTCTGAAAGACTTTTCTCTTTCCTTGATTAGATCTCATCTTGGCTGCGGGATCAAGATGTTTCCATACCAAGGAGAGATCTACAATTGAAGTTAAATTGATATATCACTCAGCCTATTCTCAAACCATGAGCAAGTGAGGATTTATCTAAGTAGCCTTCGAGCTCATTAGTTCTTCAATGTTAGTCTAACATACCCCCAGTAAGCTGGTATAAACTCTCGGGGAATCTCCATCTACATTGTCACTTTCGAAGGCATCACAAAAATGAGCCAAACAATAGTCCTTTCATGGGTATAAGCTACTAAAATTAGGGAACAATTAACTCCAAGAACAACACCATTCAAATAAACTCAAAATTCAACTCAGGAAATTTTCTTCTTAATTTTATGAAAAGACCATAACTAACATCAAATCTTTCCAAGTGGAAGTTGTGTTCTCGAAAACTGGATTACAGCATACATTGAAATACTGATCAGGAAAATTCCACTATAACTAAAGAAAGTTGTGTTCCAACGTTTGTTTGGAGTTCATTGCATTCAAATAGCAATCTTAAAAGAATTTCAACATTAAATTTCAACTTCAAAACTTCTGAACAAATTACTATTTCAGATCCAATAACGAATCAAATATCACGCTAACGCTAATCTACGAAGAAATGAAAAATAAGAAAAATAAAAAATAAAATAAAAGATAAAGAAAAAATATAATACAAAGAGTCCTCGGCTCCCAGTACTGGTTCGTCATTGTTGACTTGATTGCCTCGCTTTCCGCAGTCATTTCTATTTATTGAGCCCTAAAAGTTTGGACCTTAACCTCAATGCTTCTTTTATGAATCCCTAAATTTTAGGCCCAGGTTGTCTTCTTAGTCGTGACCTGAAAGTTGTGTCGCGATAGAGTTTTGCGTTCTTGGTTGTAGGTCCTTGTTGTAAGTATGCAATCGTCTGTCGCGACTTGAAGATCTTGTACACATTCTTGCTTGAGTTGCGACAACATTTTTTTTTTGTTGCAACATTTTTCTTTCCTTTAATATGATAACTCTATCGCGACAGAGTTTCCTTTATTGCGACAATATTTTGTTCATTCCTCAAACATGTATGTCGCAACATCGATACCCATGTCGCAACATCGTTTCAGTGCAGCTTCTACAAGTTGGTGTCACGACCCAAGTTTCCATGTTCTTCCTTGGATTTGGTCAGCTGACGGTGTTTCTTGAATGTGGCCAGTCTTTGTTGAGCTTAGCTAATAGCTAAAATTAGTGTCGCGACCCATCTTTTCTTGTCGCAACAACATTTCTGTTCTGGTTCTTATTGCAACACTGTCTTGCATTATTGTCATCTCGGTCGCGACCCAAAAAGTCTGTCGCGACAAAGTTCTTTCCCCACTTAGCATGTTTCCTTATTGCAACTTCATTTTTTATGTTGCGACCTCGACTTTTGTGTTGGAGATGTTTTGCATGTCGCGACCTCAATATGTTATGTCACGACAACACTATTTCTGCATGTAGCATATTTTCCTGTCGCGACCTAGTTTTTTTTGTCACAACATAACTAGTCTGCCTTTTGCTTGTCTTTGTGTCGTGACCCATTTTCCACATCGCGATAGCGCACTACGTATTCGGTGATTTACATTGTCGCGACCTGAAGATCTCTGTCGCGACATCAAAACACCTTTTAAGCGAAGCATCGTAACATTAACTCTCTCCCTTGTTGCAACCAAGTCGGGTTCATACATTAAGCACCTTTGTGTGACTAATTTTTTCTTGTGCGTGACTCGCTTCTTCTCAAACATCTTTTACTGTCTCCAACAAACTTTTCCATGTTGCAAAGTCGATTAATCGCGTGAGAGAGGGATTAATCAGAACGATAATCACGCCAGTTGACGTATGTCTTAACCTGAACTATCTTGTTCCCGGTGACATGCATATGTTTTCCCACATTCTGTCGCGACTTCTTTGTCTTCTATTGTGACTGGCTGATTGTCAACAATCAGATGTGATTGCGACCACGGAAATGTTATTTGCGACATGGTTTCTTTAGTATTGCTTGGAAGTTTGTAGCAACACACAAATTTCGATCATGACATAGGCTCTTTGCAATTCTTTGTTTCTCTTCTTTCTTCTTGAATTTTTTCTCCTTTTGAATTACAGCCTGCAAAACACAATTTTGGTAAATATTTTATAATTTGGCATTAGAATAGCTCTGAAAATACTGAAAACAAGCTAGAAAAATAGACTAAAAGTAGACGAGTTTAAGACTCATCAAATTCCCCCAAACTTAAAGTTTTGCTTGTCCCCAATAGAAAAGAAAATTTGTTTGTCCTCGAACAAATTTAACTTTATTTTAAGGACATTTTTACGTTTTTGCGAAAATCTATGGCACAATTAGAGCTAGTAGTTGCGACTAATTTCCAAATTTAATTTTTTTTTTAGTTTAGTTTTAAGACAATTTTTCAATTGTTACAAACGGGACTATTGATTAAATCATAAGCAAATTGGTCGATTAATCTGGAATATTGGCGTGGTTTTTCCTCATGTAGGATTAGCTAATGTACGAGGACTACCTGATCCTTTGCAATTTCTTTTAGCTCTTCAAAGTCCCGTATGCTTTCGTATTTCATATTAATCTCACTTGATGTGAAATGAGTACCACCTTGAGTCGATTAAGTCTTTTAGGCTTGTAGAGTTTGGCTTGGGTAATTGTAGGTAAGTGGTGAATTTAGGCTAAAAAAATTACCCAGATTTCACTCTTCAAGTGTGTGTCTTTGCCTCTATCCTTCATCATTTCCCTTTCTACTAGTAATAGAAAATATATTTCCCCAACTTATCCTTGAGTGTATCATCTTGCCTTTTACCTCGGCAGCATCACTTACAGAGAATCTATATTTTTGCTTTTCTTTACTTGTCAAAAGTTTTTAGGATTAGTGCAATTTCTTGTCTTCTTAGGCTTTCTACCACTCTAAGAGAACTTTGGGTTAGAAACTCCTATACCAGTTGGCATTAGGGGACTTGGTGTTGAAACACCCCTAAGAACTTAATTGTTCAAGAGAGCATGGCCTGGGCAGACTTAATCCATTTGACAATTTACAGAATTTTGACTTCATCTGCATTCACTTTTCCATTTCTTCATTTAATTTCTTTTTCTTTTCCATCCTTCATTCTTGTTTTCCTTTTAAATGAAAATAACATTCCCAAACTTATCCTTTTCTCAGATTTTGAAATTCCCGGTCCCAAACCTAGCAAATAAAGGTTCTTATCAGGATTGTAGAATAAAGGAGGGCATGAGGCTTTCTTTTTGCTGTTTAAATGAAGAAACTAGACAATTGGCTCAAATCTGGAACTAAAATATATGCTTATGCATATAATGAGGGTAGGCTTGAAAGGCTCAAACTTCCAAGGATGGCCTATATCACTTCTTGTTAGTGGTATTGCCTAGGATTTCGCCTTGACTAATATTCTAACAAGTTCTGTGGCCTCGACTGTTCGACTGCGGATCTAACCTTAAGATGTCCCTAACTTTACAATTTGTTAAGGAACATTTTGACTATGTGCATTGTTTTTCAGACTTTCACTCACCTTATTGTTTATACAACAAGCTTAAAAGTCTTATCTGGTGCAAAATAATTACTACATTTTCTAAATCAACTTAAAACTTCATTCTAGGAATACATGCAACTTCCTCGTTTTAATTCATTGAGGCTACTACAATTTCAGTCTGCCATATTGTTTGGTTCTCGAGGTTTGTTATCAGGTTGTTCTAACTGCTAAAGAGTTCATTTGATCATGCTTAGCTTAAAACATCATACAACACACCAACAATCAGAATTCTATTAATTTAACCCAAAATATCTCGGCAGCAAACTAATTTTTCACATCAGATTCATTCATTTATTCAAAACAAAAATATAATCTAATAACCAATTAACAACAGACAAAAAGAATTTGACATAGAATCTTTAAGAAAATTTATGTTGAACTTTTATTAAGAGGGATGACATAATTTTTTGGGTTTGGAGAGAAAGAGATAAGGTGGGTTCATCCCCTTCTCAGGATTTGGGAATTTTTAGGTTAGGAGGTTCAAGGTGGAAACTAGCTAAATATGGAGGAAACTTAGGTATTGAGATGTTTGGTTTCTCTTTCTCTGGAAGATCTTCCTTGTTGAAGAGACAATGATCATTGGTAAATTCCACCTGAGTGATCAATTCATCTTACTTCTGACCTATGTTGTTCATGGTTCCTTCAAGTTCAGTGAGCATAGTGTGTATATTGACTAAATTTTAATTCACCTGATCCAGACTTTCATTCCACAGCTTTTGTTTGTAGTTGTCGTCCATCTCTAGCACCTTGTCCCTCTTTTCCACAAGCTTCCCAAATTCTTTGAACCTGCTCTCTAGAGATACTGAACCCCTTTCCCTTCTCGCAACTTACTCTTTCAACTTTCTTCTCTTGCCTAAAAAGGCCAAGACATCTTCATCCCTTTTATCGCTAGCTGTAGAAGGACTGTATTTTCGAGTCCAATCTTTGCATAAGCACTCTTTCTCTCCTTTCCATTTCTTCATTCCATTCCTCTTCCCTCTGCTTGAGAATTTGTTCCTGTCTTTGTTCTCTTCTTCTGAAGTCTGCCTCTATAAATTCTTCTCTTATTCTCTGTTGTTGTTCCCAATTATTCTCTCTCTCCTCCATTTCCTTTTTCATATAAACCAACATCTCCATGATTTCTTTATTTCCTCGGTGGTCGCTTGGAGCACTTTGTCAAGTTCGGGAAAATTTTTCCATTACATGAGGAGGAGATTGAAATACTGGACTTAATCTGCTCTGAAACTCATCTTCAAATGGCATCTGGCTTTCCCAGGAATTGTTCCATCTCCACTTATTCTTCTTCTTCTCTTCGAGGCTCCTCCGCAACTTCTACACCCCATCTCCTTCATTTTCCTCAGCTCTAGCCCTCACGCACTCCCCCCCTCACAATGTCAAAGGAGAAATCCTAGGGCAGGTTTCCTCTTCTACCCATACCCCTTTTACTCCAGCCAAATACGTAGTCCGTGATAATAGCCGGATGGGATCGCTCCCTTTACAACCTTGTGTTATCATGATAGATGTTTCCACCATTTTCCCCACATCAAACTTATAACCCTTCAATAAGGCATATAAGATGATGGCTTCATTTTCCCTTATTGTTCAAAGATGCTTTGTAGGGATTATAACAAAAGCTATAAAATAAAACCAGACCTTGGCTTCTTCTGTTAAGGAACCCTTGGGATGGATTCATGAGGATTTTTCTTCGTTGAGTTCCATTTCCCCTTTCCACCAATCAGGAAACCCACTATTTTTCTATGGTTGGGTTCTCTGATAAGCTTCTTGTATTTAGACCCATTTTTGGGATCCCTGATCTGCAAAACCTCGTTAATCCTTTCATGACTCATGGGGACCCATACCCGACATACACTATGATCTTCATACCATTCATTTATAAACCCTGACTAATCGCAAAGATAACCAGTGGCTTATGCTGCGTAATTCCAAACACCTCTCTTCGAAGGATCTCGCAAACGGTGAGATGAAAGTATCAACCCCCCTTTCTCCAATAAACCTTTATTGTTCAAATTCTTTCTAGAAGGAGTGTTTATCTAAATGAAAGCTTGTCTTCTTCTTTCTTTATGTTTCAGCTTCTTTTCAAATCTTTTCTTCTTTCTTCTTTCCCGAAAGGTGGTTCTATGCCTCTTCTCGCACCTCCTGGCTCTTGAGTTGTCTCAAATTTCGAGGTTCCGTATTTAAACTCCCCTCTCACCAAGCCTGTGTTCCTTCCATCATCCTCAAGGCTGAGGTTTGGGATTGGGGCTTCTTTAGGGTTCTCGCATCAATGAGATCTAGATTCAGTTTAAGGTCTCTAAAGTCTGTTTAAAGACTAAGAAAGGCAGAGTTGAAATCAGTCGAAGGTGAATGATTTGAGGTATTTGGAAGGGGAGGAAGGCTTTTTTCGGGCCTTTGAAACATTCCCGGTTAATGGCTCAATAAATGAATGTTTCTCTTCATGTGTCGCGACAATAAATGATTAGGTCACAACAATAACCTTTAATTTTAACTGCATAATTTATTTTGTGACCCTCAAAATTAATATTTCCTCTCTAGTCTTTATTATTTAAAACCTCATGTTGCGACACACTTTAGGTTTGTCGCAACAATGACTAGTCCCGGAGACAGAAAATTTTGTCGCACACATGTTATCGACTCAATCAATCGCCTATAGGCTAAGCAACTGGTAGCGATGTAGATTGGTTTCAAAGAAACTAAAGTGGGTCATACACCTAATAAGGGTCATGATACCGCTTTATGTTGCCATTTACTTTAGTTTGGGAAAAATTCTTGCTCACAACAGAAAACAAAGGTTTACTTACAACATATTTTAACAGTTCCGCGCGATCGAACTTCTTAATGTCATGGACTCAATTCCTTTCATAAATTGTCTTGACCATTAAATTTCATATGACAACCCTTTTCCTCACTTATAAAAACAATGTCATATTAATGATTTCTTTTCACGACCAAAGTTATTGTTTCCCAACTTTCTACAACTTGAAATCGCCTTCCAACTCACTCACCACTACAACTCGGCCAAAATTTTCAATTCAAGCATTGTGAAGACATATTTAGTAACAAAATCATCAATTCAATCATGAACAACTATCTCTTTATCATCATGAAAGACACTGAATCAAAGCTGCCACTTTTCAACAATTTCAAAATTAATATATGCATTATCATTCAAAATAAGTTTAGGGAATGAGAAATACTCCCCCTTATAGTTAATTACTGCATATTTTAATTTGAGATACTTTGATGTCTAATGAAATTCTTCTTGAATTTTTCTTCATTGTCCTAAAAATGAACAAAATTGAAAATAAAACTACTGACATATATAAACTACAACCTCAAGCACAAGATTCAATTGAACTACTCAAACTATTAAAAATTTTAAGAAAATTCCTTCTTGGGTTACCTCCCAAGAAGCTGCTCAGTTTAGTGTCCCTAGTTAGACATTTGTTGTTCTTTGTATTCTTTTCAGCATTCTTTTTGCTTGCTCCTCTAGTCTAAGCTTTTCTTCATTGATTCGGGCCTCTCCATGCATGCTTGTCCTACATTTTCTCGTCCTGCAATTCATCCCGCCTCTCATTATAGTTGGTGAGACCTCAGATTGACTCCTCAAAAGATTGCTAAGAAATTACTGCTTAGCTTTGCAAGAGGTCCCACTTAAGTCTCCAAGTTTCTCAATGTGGCATTGATATTTGTTTGAAAACACAGTCAGGTTAGCTTGAAGTTCCTGTTCCAATTTTTTTCTCATGCACATTCGTGGATCTTTTGCTTTTCTCGTCATGAATTTCAGCACCTGTTCTTCAAAGGTTTGAGTTCTTTTTTTCCCTTGATACTCTCCTCTGTTGTCCCTATTTTGCTGTTGTTGTTGTTGTTGCTGCTGAAACCCAGGCTGAATATAAGCCTAATGGTAGTTCTGTCCATGTCTAGGACCCTATTGTGCTCCTCTACCATAGGAAAAGCTTTCATGGTTTCTTAAAGGATGGACTGTATAGGTCATAAGTCAGCTTAGGCTTGAAGTGGTAAATTTCTCCGCCTGATTCATATACTTTGTTTCCTCAACTTGGTAGGGCACTTCTTCCTTAAACCCCTCAGCATTGCTTCTCTTTCTTTCTCTCACTGCTCCACCCCATGCAAGTGTGCATCCCCTCCTCCAGTCAAGTACTCGCCTTGTTCATTACCGTCAAGCTTGGCTTCTATGGCTGTAGTTCTATCCAATCCAATCAGACAATTTCCTTCATTCTCACGTCTCAAGATTCAGATGGAGTCTTATAACTGTACTTGGTGGTTCAATAACTCGGTCTTTGCCTCCTCAACACTTTCTCTTTAAAACCTCCACAAACAGATGCACCAATGGCACCCCTAGAGGTAATCATGGCACAGAACGCCATCTGAGCTGTCAGATCATCCCCACTTATAGGCACCCTCTCAAGAATCTCTTGAACTCTCCCATGCAGTGTAGAGACTCTCATCCTCCCCTTACTTGAACACAATGATTTCTCCTCTTATCTCAAAGAAAGAGCCGGAGGGAAAATCTCGTTAATGAATGCCTTCCACCGCCTTCCTGAAGTATTCACCGATCCTAATCGCAATGAGTCAAACTAAGGGCCGCTACATCTCTCAATGAGAATGGGAAGAGTTGAAGCTTGATTACATCAGGTCTTACTCCATCTGGGCCTACGTTGTTTACCATCCTCATAAATCTCCCCAAGTGCTCATTTGGATCTTCAGAAGGGTGGCCAGTGAACTGGTGTTTCTGAACCATTGTAATCAAAGTTGGCTTCAACTCAAAATTGTTTGCTTCAATAGGGGTTGTCTCACTACAGAGTACTCTTCCTGAATGATAGGCCTCCAAAATTCCTCCATTGTGTTAGGCCTCTATGGTCTTTCTTCTCTTCTTCTTCTTACGGAATGATGCAATCTTTCTGAAGTTAGTATACTTCTCTCTTCAATATTGGTAGCTTTTTCTCGAGATTTTCAAAGTTTCTTTCAATTTTTGTATCTAGAACCTTTCAGTTTGCTTTTGATTTTATTGCATTGTCTTTTCTTGAAAATTGGAAACACACTGAGATCAAATAGAGTTAGTAATAACAAAAATTATATATTCATTAAGCTTCCAAAAAGTTCAGTAGCTTATTCAGCCACTGTTGTTAAAACTATTTTTGTTGATTTTCTGAAATTTTTGTAAAACAAAGAAAAATGTCCAAATTAGCATTTCTCTCTTTTGTCAGGATATTGATTTTTAAATTCTTCCGATCCCCGACAACGGCGCGAAAAACTTGTTGACCAAAAGTTGTGCATATTCAAATTATTGAAACCATTACTAGAAGACTAAAAATTAATCCCAAGCAATGGTGCCAATAACTTGTTGACCAAATGATATATACAAATTTACTTGCTACTATTGCAAGACCCAGCTAAGTCGGTAAAGGCACGAAAACTTGTTCGGACCAAATTTACATTGTATACTCATAAGAAGAATAATTTGTGTCACTAAACTCAATTAAAGATTTACTTTGGTCTTAAAAACTGCAAGTGCACAGGCCGTACAAGTAATAAAGTGGATCGATAAGTCCGGATATCTTTCCCACAAAGATTGAAAGGAATTTAAACTTCAACTACCCCAGCTACTCAAGTTCTACACTATTTGAACGTCTAGTTTAGATGAAAATTTAGTAACTGTAAAAATTTCAAAACTAGAATCCTACATTTCCAATATAAAGAAAAAGTTAAATCCCTAAATGTATGCTGAACTAAACCAAATCATTCTTTGAGGTAAACCTTTGGGATTCACTCTTTGTGAAATTGTCGATTCTGCATCTAATCTCATTCTGTTTTTCCTGAGTTAGAATGCGAGATTTGACAAGAGGCAAGATATTATAGTTTGGATTCCTCCTCTAACCATACTTTTCATTGAGTAGAGGTTCATGTTCATTCCTAAAACATGATTCTAATCAATTACTTGTAAATAAATTTCTCTTAAGATCTGGGTATTTTTCTTTTCCAATACTTCATACTCATTTCTTGTATTTGTAGATTTTTGCTTCCTAAGATGGGATAACTACAATATCTACAACTGAATGATGTCTCATCTGAATCGAGAAAGACTTTTTCTCTTTCCTTGATTAGATCTCATGCTAACATAGGATCGGGATCATTTTTTCGGACCGAGGAGATATCTCTAATTGATTAAATTGATATATCACTCAACCTATTCTCAAACCATGAGCAAATTGAGGATTTATCTAAGTAACCTTTCAGAGCTTATTAGTTCTTCAATGTTAGTCTAACATACCCCCAAGTAATTGGTCTAAGCTCTCAGGAATCTCCATCTCTATGTTACTCAGAGGGCCTCTTGGAAATTAGAGTCAAATAATAGTCCTTTCATGGGTATAGCTAAAATTTAGAGCAAATTAATTCCAAGAACAGCACCATTCAAATAAACTCAAAATTCAACTCGAAATTTTCTTCTCAATTTGCCGAGAAAAGACCATAACTAACATCGGATGCTTTCGGTGGAAGTTGTGTTCTTGGCTGGACTCGACTTGTTGAAATCCCGATTGGAAAATTCCACTTTTATGGCGAAGGAAATGAGTTCCTGCGTTTGTTTGGAGTTCTTGACTGCCTTGCTTTCCACAGTTGTTTCTATTTATAGAGCCCTAAAAGTTTAGGCCTTAACTTCAATGCTTCTTTTATGAATCCTTAAATTTTAAGCCCAGGTTGTCTTCTCAGTCGCGACTTGAAAGTTGTGTCGCGACAGAGTTTTGCGTTCTTGGTTGCAGGTCCTTGTTGCAAGTATGTCGTTTGTCGCGACTTGAAGATTTTGTACTCATTCTTGCTTGAGTTGCGACAACATTTTTTTTTTTTTTGCGACATTTTTCTTTCCTTCGATTATAATAACTACATTTAAGCGAGTTTCCTTTGTTAATGACAATATTTTGTTCATTCCTCGAACATGTATGTCTTGACGCCGATACCCGATAATCGCCTTACCGTTCCGGTCGCGACTACGCAGAATTGGTGTCGCGACCCAAGTTTCCATGTTCTTCCTTGGATTTCAGTCGCGATAGTGTTTTCTTGGTCGCGGCCAGTCTTTGTTGGTACACTTCTTCTTCAAATTGGTGTCATGACCCGACTTTCTTATGTGACAACATTTATGTTATGGTTCTTGTTACAACACTGTCTTGCATTGTTGTCATCTCGGTCGCGACCCCGAAAAGTGCGCCATGACGAGTTAATCGCAACAACTATTTCCTTGTTGCAGCTTCATTTTTGATGTTGCGACCTAGACTTTTGTGTTGGAGATGTTTTGCATGTCGCGTTGATATGTTATGCGACAACACTTTCTACGCATGTAGCATATTTTCTGTCGCGACCTAGTTTTTGTCGCAACATAACGCAATACGCCTTTAGCCTATGCCGTGTCGCGACCCGTTTTCCTTGTCGACGGGGACTTACGTGTTCAGCTGATTTCTGTGTCACGACCTGAAGATCTTTGTTGCGACATCCTTTTAAGCTTAAAGTATGTCACAACATTAACTCTCCTTGTTGCAACTAGGCCAGTTCATACATTAAGCACCCTTTGTCGTGACCTAGTTTTTCTTGTCGTGACACAAACTTCTTCTCGGCATCTTTTACGTCTCAGCAAACTTTTCCATGTTAGAGCCCGATTGTCGCGATGAGAGGATTATGTCCGCGACAAATGTCTCCTTCAGTTCGACATTATGTCGCGACCTGAGCTATCTTGTTCCCGGTAGCGTGTATATGTTTTTCTCATTCTCTGTTGCAACTTGCTGTCTTCTGTCGTGACCTAGCTCAATTGTCAACAATCATATTATGGTGTTGTGACACAGGAAATGTTGTTGCGACACGGTTTCTTTGGTAATTGCTTGGAAGTTTATCATGACGCCCTGAAATTCCGATCGCGACATAGATTTGTACAATTATTGTTTTCTCTTCTTTCTTGCTAGATTTTTCTCCTCTTTGAATTAAAGCCTGCAAAACACAAGTTTGGTAAATATTCCATAATTTGGCATTAAAATAGCTCTGAAAATACTAAAAACAAGCCCCGGAAAAATGTACAAAAATGTTAGTTCAGATTTCAATCACCGTCCACTCATCTGACTCATGTGGGATATCATGATCTCAGTTGTGGAACTCTGAGATGCGTGATGTTAGTCAAGAATTCAATGAAATAGAATACCACCTCCTGCAGATCTCGATTCTATTTAGAAAGGTGGAATCCGTGTAATTCTGAACAATTAAATGATACGATCAAGTAGTATATTCTGAGGTTGGCGTTGTTGACAGTGTGATGATCGCCAGACCACCACACTGGGTTACCATCGAGTTGAGGTTAGGAAGTCAATATCCTAAGACGGCGTTGGGGCGATATGGGCACTGAGTTCTGATTGATGCTTTGGGTTGGCCAGATGCGCGGCGTTCATGGATCTCATGCATAGGATATTCCAACCTAATTTGGATCAATTTGTCGTGGTCTTCGTGGATAACATATTGATCTACTCCCAGTCTGAGAAAGAGCATGAGGATCATTTGAGGTTGTTTTTCTAAGTTGTTGAGAAGCCCATCATCTATGCCTTAAGTTCGGTAAATGTGAGTTTTGGCTTCTTGAGGGTGAGATTCTTGGGTAGCGTAGTGTCGACCGAGACGTGTCGGTGGACCACGAGAGGTCGAGGTTGTGATGAGTTGGGAGACCAAGTTGAGTCTTGAATCTGGTTCTTCGTGGCAGGTACTATAGAAGGTTCATCGAGGATTTCTCCCAACTAGCGGCACCTATGACGAGATTGATCTAGAATGAGGTCAAGTTCGAGTGGAATGACTTGTGTGAGAAGGCATTCGGGAATTGAAGAAACCTTAGAGCCTTTATTATGATAGTCGTCATGGAGAGGACTGAGAGGTATGTGTATTGTGACACCTCGAGGCCGGGCCGGGGATGCATTTTGATGCGGTCAGGGAGGGTAGTAACTATGGTTTAAGATTAAAGAATCATGAGCAGAATTACCCCACACACGACATAGAGTTAGAGGCCATAGTCTTCGCCTTGAAGATTTGGCACCACTATTTATATGGCAAGCAGTTCGAGGTGTACTCATACCACAAAAGTCTGAAGTATATCTTCACACAGCAGGACCTTAATATGAGGCAACGTAGGTGGATGGAAAGTCACGGGGAGCATTGGCTAGTATAGCTTCCCGAGAGTGGCAGATGCTTGAGACTGTGGGACAGTTTGGACTGTAGTATAGTGAGCAGGCTCAAGGTACGTTGGGGAGTCTTATAGCTACACCATCCTTATTGACCAGAGTGATTGAGTCCCGAGGGTAGAACACAGAGATGGTGTCCATCAGGGACCGGATACTGTCTGGTATGGTTGATGAGGGATAGACCATCCACACAGATGGTAATCTTCGGTATAGAGGACGGGTAGTGGTTCCTCAGTTGACTGATGTGAGAGAGGAGATCCTCGGGAGTTTCTTTGCTCAAATTTATTTATTGCATCAGGTGGCACGAAGATGTCTGTGATCTTCGTCGTCGGTACTACTAGATGGGATCGAAGGAACATGGGGACTTGTTCAATGATGCCTCACGTGTCGTAGGGGTAAAGGGTGAGGCACGGAAGCCCCGGGTAAAGACCTCGACCATTGGGGTGGTTGAGTGGAAGTGGGAGCATGTCACGATGGATTTTGTGACCCACTTGCCACGGACATCGCGGAGGCATGATGCGGTATGGGTGGTAGTGGACCGGCTCACAAAGTCGGCACACTTCCTAGCCGTGCGAATGACCTTCACATTAGAGGAATTCTACCGGTTATATATCCGGGAGGTTGTTCAGTTACATGGAGTGTCAGTGTCCATAGTGTCGAATAGAGACCCAAGGTTTACAACACACTTTTGGAAAAGCTTCCAAAAGGCTATGGGGACGCAGTTGATGATGAACACTACATTCCATCCACAGACAGGTGGTTAGTCGGAGAGAACCATATAGATTTTAGAGGATATCCTGCGAGCATGCGTCCTGGATCACGGGGGTAGCCGGGAGGAGCACTTGCCCTTAGTGGAATTCACCTACGATCATGGAGTTATCGGCGGTATACCGTGACACCCTATGAGGGCTTTGTGGGAGGCCATGATGATCATGGAGTTCTTCGGGCGGGCGTCGACCACAGATTTTGAGGTTGGCGATCACGTCTTCTTGAAGGTGATGCCTAAGAGAGAAGTGGTTAGGTTCGGCAAGTGAGGGAATCTATCGCCGAGGTTCATCGGGCCCTTTATAGATACTCGAGAGGGTGGGCACTATAGTGTACCGGTTGGCTTTACCGCCTAGCATGTCCGGTGTTCATGAAGTGTTCCACGTCTCCATGCTCCGGAAGAATACCCCAGATCCAGCTCATGTAGTGGATTGGGGAGAGATTGATGTTGACACATATGGGAACTTCGAGGAGAGACCAGTGTGTATCATGGATAGCCGAGATCAGGTTTTGTGAAGCAAAAATGTGAGGCTAGTGAAAGTGTTGTGGCAACACTGTGGAGTGGAGGAAGCAACGTGGGAGAGCGAAGACACGATGCGGGCCACCTACCCCTTCTTGTTTATGGATGAAGGTATGCAGTTTAGTCGTTCAGAAATTAAATGACTAGTTTGCATGCATGAGATTGTACACACTGCATATGCATGTGAGTTGATGTAATTGTGTCTAGAATTTCGGGATGGAATTCTTTTAAGGGGGGAAGAATGTAAAACCCGAGAAAATTCAAATTTTCTAAGAAAGGGTAAAATGGTAATTTTGATCGAAAATTCAAAATGTTTCTAGATCTCGAATGATGAAACAGACTTCAGGTGAAATGAGTCACAAATCTAACTACCGGTGAGATTTTGTGAATTCCAAGATATGGTGAATTTAAGTTTTTCGAAGTCAGAGGCGTCTGGGGACACTTGGCACGTGATGAGTGGCTCACGATGTGCCACATGTCAGTCTTGAATGGTCAAGCAAAGGCTCAGTGGGGCCCGTGTGGACATGTTGGCTTACATGAGTGGGTAGAAATCCAAGGCAGATGGATAAGGAGATAAGGAAATCCAAAAGAGCCACTTAGAGAGTGACATGTGGCAAGTGAGGACATCTCATTGACCACGTGGACTGGCTTAGGTGGGATGGGAAAAGGGAAAAGAAAGAGAAAAGAAGGGAGAGCTGCAGAGAGAATCTACACCTTCTCCCCCAAGTTTCAAGCAATTGGAATGGTGGTTTCAGGCGGAGCAAGAGGGAAAGTTCATCATCTCACCAAGATCTTCACATCGAGACCGGAATTGGGGAGTTTTGACAAACTCCAAGAGGTAGGGGTTTTCTCCTCCTTGGTTTAGTCTTTGGTTAAGAGCCATCTAAATGGTTGTGGTGTTTGGGGTTGGAATGGCAGCCCATTTCAGTCCTAAAGATGCAGGACTAAGTCTTTGAGGTTTCGAGGGTTGTTTTTAAGGCAGTTTGGAATTTGGACTATTTGAGTGATTCAAAGTGAATTGTCGGGTGTTGTTTGTGTTATTACCAAAGTTGAATAACATGATGGTTGTTTGTGTGAATTATGTTAGTACATGCATGCTTGATATATTAACATGAATTAGTATGAAAATGGCATATTGCATTTCATATGCATGGGGACACCATAGAACAGTAGGTGTAAGTGCATGACATAATTTTGGAGGGTTGACTAACAATTATTTATCGGAGTATGTCCATTATAATATATGGGGGTTGTCCATAAATTGTTATCGAGTATGTCCTGAATATATCGAGAGGTTGTCGAGAACAAACAAATATCTTTGTTTTGAAAACGATTTATCATACATGGCAAGTTGCATGTGTGAGGGAGCCGGTGAGGACTAGAGGCATGGGACGGGGCATGCAAACATTTAAGTAGAAATATGCATAATTTTACTTGAATGTGTGTGGTTGCCATTACATGAGCACTTAGGTGAGGAGTAACCCATGTAGGAAAATTCAATTCTTGGAGCATTGCTGCAGTCATGGGAATAACAATTTGGAGTGTCGAATTTCTAACGGGCGAAGCTCCTCCCGGGACCTTAGTTGTGAAGGAAAGGGCCAGATTAGGCCTCATTTTGTATTATGTAAGTGCGGGTAGAAAAACTGATTTTGTCTTGTGTAAGAACATAGAGTTGTAATTAAACTCGTTTTTGCATTATAAATACATTTTGGCATGTTTTCCAGGTTCCAATGGCCTTTGTATAAGGCTAATTTATGTTGATCTTACAGTGTGTTTTTAAAAATAAAAAATAAAAAGGGGAGCTGGAGCGCAAGAGGCCAGAATGGGCTACTGCCCCTTTATGAGGCCTTAATTCGTGATAGAGTGTTCCTTGTCGCGGCAGAGTGCGGGCCGGTAGCGCGATCGGGCTATATGCGCATGGCAATTGCGTGTGGGCGGTGGGGCGCGAGCATGATGGCGCGCGTGCACGAGAAACTACTTGAAACTCGGCCGTGTCGCGACAAAGTTTGAAATTTTGGACTAGAGGCGACCAAGGTCTCGACAGGGCCCTTTGGGCACTAGGTCGTGACCATGGGTAGTGTCGCGATTGGGTATGGAGAAGGCTGGGAGGCCTTCTCTCGCGACATAGAAGCAGTGTCACGATAGGGGGCCAAGCCTCCTCTGTCGCGACAGAGAACTTAAGAAGGTCTATCACGATAGAAAATTTCTTGTCGCAACAGGGACGATCGTTTGGTGTCGCGACAGTGACGCCTCAGTGGAAGACTGAAGTTTGTCGCGACAGAGTTTGGCTGTTTGGTGTCGCGACACAGTCTTGGTGTTGCGATACAGTCTTGGTGTCGCGATAGGGTCAGGCTTATGGGCGATGTCACGACAAGTTTGCGCGACAAAGCGCATCAACGCGCAATCTGGCGCCTTTGTGCCTACGACAGGTTTTGTGACGGTCTGCTTTGTGCTAATACCTTGTTTAGGTCTTGTTCCATTGACCTTTGTATCTCGGCTCCTTGTTCATGGACAGTGTTTAAAAAAAAAAAAAAAAGAGCACAAAAATGACCCCCGGGAATTTGGGTCACAACTATGGTTTGTTGGTAAATAGACATTAATTTTTTTATATTAATATATATAAAATAATATATATTAATATATATATATATATATATATATATATATATATATATATATATATATATATATATATATATATATATATATAAATCATTCACCTTTTTTATATTAAATTTAAAAAATAACTCACGCTATTTTTTATTCTCCTATACTTTGATTTAAAGAAACTACTCTCAGTTTTGAGGATTAGAGGAACATAGTGAAGCCCTAAATTTTTTGGGAACCATAGATGAAGAAAGCGCATTTAAGTTATATCGGCTTTCCGTTTTCTCTAAGAAGATTTTCCTTCTCTCTAGGGATGAAGCTGTTGAAGCTATGGGAAAGATATCAGGATTGTTTGGCTATACATCTAGTGAAGACCTAAGCCAACATCTCTGGTCTGATTTAGGGGTTTCCATTTTCAGTTTCTAGCTTTTTGGAAAGTACATTTCTCTCACTTCTTCGTTCTTTCTTTCTTAATTTTGAATCAGTTTTAGATATGTGATTTTGACTCTCTGATGTTTAATTTCATTTGTTGATCATCATGAATTCGTGATTGATTGCATTTGCATTCCTACTGACGTGGACTTGTGGATTTGGGCGTCTGATGTATATTTTTTTTATTTCGAGTCCCGCTAAGAATCGAAAGTAGTCCTATAGCCATGATGGATTCATCCGTCTTTAGAAATCCCAACAGGAAGTTTGCCCGTAAACTTGTTCATATTCGCCGCGAATCTCGAAAGGGACTGGATATTTGAAAGGTTCTTTGCGATTTCTTCGGTCAAATTATTGGAAGACAGAATCAACTCTTCCAATGAGGAAAGGTCTCCAATTTTTTGAGATAAAGGCCCAGCAAGTTGATTGTCACTCAAATCAATCTGAACCAAGTTCAAGTACTCTATGAGTCCTTCAGGAAAATTACTAGAGAAGGAATTCTTGGAAAGAAAAAGATGCTCCAACTCCCTGGAATTTCCTAGACGGATGGGAACATCACCACTAGACTTATTGAATGCAAGGTATAATCCTTTTAGACCATTCAATGATTCTAATTGTGAAACAACTATTCCATTCAACATGTTACCGGAAAAATCCAACCACTGTTACCCAACAAAGCCATTAAAAGCAGGCAAAGGACCAACCAACCTGTTCTTACTGAAATTCAGCCTCTTCAACCCGCTAAGCTTCCCACAATCTGTGATGAATCCTTCACGGATGGAGCTCAAATAGTTGTTGGAGAGGTTAGGAGCTTCCAAAGAGTCAATTTCACAAACAGTTGGCAGGAAACCAGAGTTGGACAGAGATCACCCAAAGAGGGAAAGACGGGTTATTGAGGAGTTGCCAGAGCTGCATGAAACTCCCTTCCATGCACATGTATGGTTCGGCTCTTTTTCATCTCCCCACACTAAGAGGTTCTTAGATAAATTCGTCATGACATCTACTTGAGGAGAAGATAGAGACAAACACAAAAGGAATAAAACACGAGAAGAAGAACAAGAAGAAACAAGGCCTCTACTCATGGCTGTTCATCTATCTCAGGGAATCAGATGACTCTCCTTACCCTCCTTATTCAATATACAAGAAGCATTCTATATGCTATATCATTTAGCATATATCTTTATTTTGGGTGTAAGGAATAGAAAAGATTGGATGTTGGGAATTTCTTGTTTGGTGGGAAACAAAGAATAAAAAGAGAGGGAAATGGGGAAATACGCGTTGGGAGTGGCATTGACTGGACTACCCAATGGGTAGTGAGTGGTGTGACTCGTGTGGGGAGAGAGGGGGGATTAGGATATGTTTGTTTGGGATTTAAATTGTTTTGGTTGACTCTTATCGCACATCACGAATATAATTAATAGAGTGAGTAATGCATATACTTCTCAAAGTGATGGTATTGTGGATGGATGTAAGCTTTAGAGGGGTTTGAGACACAACATCCAAGTGATGACTTGATTTTTAGAATCAAAGTGGATAGAGGATTTTACCCAATTGTGGTCTCTGGAATTCTCGGAGTCTCCAGGTCGTCGAGGCATGAACCTGGCAGCCAAGACCTGCAAAACAAATAAGGAACCGGTGATGGTGTGTCTGTTGGCTTTCCGATACTTAAGTTAGACAAAGAAATAGAGAGCGTCAATGTCTATTTTTCAGTAGTGTATTTTTCACATACCTTTATGTTACCATTCCTCCCTCTTTTATGAAGGATGAAGATGATCCACTTTTTATGGAAAGTGGGTGATTGGTTTCCGAAATGGAAGGAAGGAAGGCGCTTCATTTGCGCATCAACCATTTTTCCTTTTGGATAACTAAGTCATCCGAATCTTTCACCTCAAGGATCGTTTGATCATCCTAAGGGCGGTTATGTACGTGGTTTGTGGGAGGAAATGTTCTTGAGCTGTGAGAGATCAACCGGGAAATCATTAGTTGGCCATCTTCTTAAAGACGGCAACTAGCTAGAAGAGGGCGTGCAGTTGGCTAGAAGAGGACGTGCATGGGAATAAGCCCTAGAGGCCTTTGCTATGTGTCGGATAGCCCACAAGCCGGATTTCAGATCGTGGTCCAGATCCATGTTTGTGTGGGGGTACATGGGCCTCCTGTGGGCTTTGATTCGTCTGGTCCTTCTCAATAGGGACGCTGGGCCAAAATCCATGTACCCACAATGCCCCCCTTTTTCTGGCTCGGGAGTTCATTCTTCCCCAGTTGGAAAAATACCGTATTTTTGACCTGCTTGTCGTTAGGAACGGGGGACCGTTAATGCTTGCGTGCTCCAACGTGCACGTTTCCAGGGGGTTGCCTATTTTTGGTAATGCATTTAGTACGGCTTTTGGAATTTCTTACGGGTTTGTAACCCTTATAAAAGGCTGCAGGGTGATGGATTCTTTTATGTCACTGGCTGGTTTTGAGTTTGCTGTGGGTGTGTATGGCTAGACACTTGGCGAATGTTGCCATCACCGGGCTTTTCTGATTGCTCCCAGGCTGAATGTGATGTTGACAGAGGTTGGCTGGTGGCTACGAGGAACATGCTGGAGCGTGCTAATTTACGTTTGGAGGGGTATTTTCGAGCCTTATATGTCTCCTTGGATGGTTCAAAAACTCGAATGGAGAACGCCTCCTTGATGGAATTTTATATCTTCATGTTCGATAAGCCTTAATGCCCCTTTTCTTTGGCCTTTGTTGTAATTATCTTTTGCCGGTGGTGGGGCTTTTTTCTTTCATATCTTCTTTCTTAGCCTCTTCTTCAACTTTTTCCTCTTTTTTAGCCTCTGCAGTCGAGGCTTTTTCTTCCACATTTTCTTCATCTTTCTTAGCCTCTATGATCGGGGCTTTTTTCTTTTCTTCATCCCCATCTTAGCCTCTGCGTATGGCTTTTTCTTTCGCCTTTTCTTCTTTCTTAGGCTCAATTTTATTCTTGAGTTATATGGTGTTGAAGTATGGCTGGCTTGGTTGTAAGCGTTGTAGTGTAATTATGAACGCCTTTTGGTGTAATTAATGAAATTTTGTTTTTTGAAATTTCTACGTTTTTGCTCACCTTATTTGTAAGACCCGAGAAATTCCAATTTCTGGAATAAGGGCAAAATTGTAATTTTGATTATAAAATTTTAATTATGGTTAAAAGTCCGTAATTAATTCTCCCTAGACCTCGGATAATGAAAGCAGTTATCTGGGTGGAATCGATCTCGCGAGAAATCTAGTTGCATACGTAAAATTTACTTCAATTCTTTGAGAACGATCGGAGTTGACACGTTTTCGAGGCATCGAGTTTGGTCTGTAGTGGGTTTTGATGCGACGAAGGCACAAATAACATGTACTCATGTACCATAAGTGGTATGAGTAGAAATGATGAAAATGGGCTGGCCAGAGATAGTCTTAGAATGACAAAGCTTGGAAAAGAAGGGACATAATAGTGGTCATTTTAAAATTTTAAATGTTAATAAAACAAAATGGCTACAGAGTTCATCTTCTCAAATTGACTAAAAGGAGAGAAAAAGCGGAATGGCGGGGAAAGGTCGAGAACTGAACATGGCGATTTTTTAGAGAGATAATGCCATCTTCTCTCTGGTGTTGCTAGAGATCAATGAGTCGGTAACTTTAGGTTGCAAGAGGGAGAAGCGTTCACGGGCGGGCTACGGTGGACCGGGTTTGCGAGTTTTGACAACTCCAAGAGGTAGGATTTTCTCCCCTACTTGTGTTTATTCCCATTGGGGTTTTTCGTGTTTGGTTGGTTGAGCGTGAGGGGCCCTTGATCGAATCCCCAAAAAACATGGGACCGGGTGTGAAATTTATTTAGGATTTTCTCTTGTGGTAGTGACTGCCCAAAAATAATAATTAGAGACTATTTGGTTGTGATGGGTGTTAATTGTGCATTAAATGCTTGCTTGATATGCTTAATGTGGATTGCTGGGTTCACTAAGTGAACCTAAGAGCTTTGTGATTTTCCAGAATAGTAACGAGGGTTTCACTATTCTAATGTTGGTTCTAAAAATATATATTTTTATGAAAGTATCGCATACGAAAGGATTTTAAATTAATTACTCACAGATGATCATTGCTCTGCTGAATAATTTTGATGCGTGATTTAAAGTTTTGATGTAAATATATTCATGTATATATATTTGTAATGCGATTTAGACCGAATTTAACTCCAAGATACATGCATTCCATATGCACCTAACATCCTAGAATATGTGAAACGAAGGTATGAGATGAGTCTAGAGAAACAAGGTCTTGAGGGTAGTCTAAAATGTAAATTATCTAGGGTAGTCCAAATCCAAATAATATATCAACCGTCTGAGCTACTACTTGATATTTATTCATCTGAGGGTACCACAAATTGTTAATATATCAAATCCATCTGAGCGGCCCACTGATATTTATTCATCTGGAGGTAGTCCACAAATACCAATATATATCAATCGCCTGAGCGCCCAATTGATATATATTCACCTGAGGGTTGCCCAATTAATAAATTAATAATTCTACACGGTATTTAGGCAAGTGTGAGAGAGTCTGAGGCTCCTGGATCCGAAGTTATCACGGTATTATCCGGCAGGATCATGCATTTGCTTGAATGTTTGTTTAATTGGAACATCGCACCGCACTTAGGCGAGTGTACCTATTTAGACGCATTCTACCGAGCTTTACCACCCTGTCGTGGGATCCCCCCCCTTTTCACAGTACTGTGGAGCGTGCGAGGAGAAGGGCTCATCCTAGAGACCGTGGATTGTGAAGAAAAGTTTTGTCAGGGCTTCTGGGCTTGACGATATCTAAGCATGTATTAGAATTTTCCCCACTTTAATATATGTCAGATAAGAGTAAAACATTTGAACTCTTGTAACTATTGGGTATATAGTTGAATTCATAGTTAGTATGCATTATGAGTATCGTCAGGGCCTAAGTGGCCGTGATACTCATGTGATTTGATCTCTGATATATTGAATATATCGACTGCTTGGGGATTGTGCCTACGCAGTATTTTAATCAGAGCTCCCGCACAAAGGAGACTCCCCGCCCGATTTTCTAGCAGTGGCGTCTGCAACCCGACCTCCACTTGTATTCCGCGGCCGACGGCAGTCAACTGACCCCCGGTTTTCAGTGTCACAGCTGCATCAGAGCTAAGGTAAACGACAATTGGGAGCCTGGGTGGTAGTTATAGTGTACCACACCAAATTTCACAAATTGGTATCATAGCATGTGTAAACGATTACCTAGGGCTCGAGGGACTCGGGCCCAGCCACTGGTCTTAGAATGTGGAACTTAGGTAGGTGGAAACCTATGGATGAGGATTTGAGCTAGCCATGAGTCAGGAAGAACATCACCACTAGGGTGTGGTTCGATGTTCTGGGCTTAGGTATGAGATTACCTAGAAAGGCACTAACAAAACTAGACACGCATGTGTTTTGTGTGTGATCATGGATTGATGAATGGTCAGATGTATGGTTTCGGGTGTGTATGACATGTCAGGATGTGGTGATGTGGAACGTTTCAGGTGCTTAGTAGAGCACATGTGCATGTCGGAAAACAAACCTCGAGTGTACAAAGGTACAACCGAAAAGAAGATGAAATTTTTTTTTTTTTTATTAAATCAAATAAAATCAAATAAAATTTGATAAAATTTTCGAAAAAATAAAATTTTCAAAAAATAAAATTTTTGAAAATAAAATTCGTTGAAAACAATATTTTAAATGCAATTCATCGAGTATACACTGAGTTATATGATTAGTACCCCGAGGCCTGTTGCCTTAGAGTATACCATCGGATTTAACTACCACTGAAATGGTGATTATGCTGGTATCATGGCATTTAAATTATATGTAATGGTGTAATGCGATAGAAAAACGGGTGAATAATAAGGTTATTGGTTATGACCTTGTGGATTGGGTACCGAAATGAACAAGAACGTTAGAACCCATTGAAATAAACGAATTAAGTGGTCGGAATTTAGCACCAATTTCTAGGAAATGGACTCGGGTCGTTCACGGTCATTAAGTCTATCGGGTACGTATCATAGTTAGACTGAAATGAAAGTTAGATGACTCCTTTGCTGCCATGTTAATCGTAAATGGTTAGTAGAGGTCGAGGATCGAGAACGTCCACCTGCACCGGGTCGTGCACAATCGGCTGTTTGATCAACTGACTACGAGGCCATAGTATTACGTCGAATGCTATAACACAAAGCATAAGATGTAGACGTGAAGATCCTAGTAACCCCCGCAGGTTTAGGGCGTATCATCCTCCGACATTCAGGGGGAAAAGATTGGACGGTGGACTCCACCATTGGTCTGGCATCGAGAAGGTGTCAGAGGCTGGAGGTACTCCTCCGACGCGACCAGATTAGACTACTGTGTTCTTAGCTAGAGAATGAAGCCCAAATAGTGGTGGAGTGGGCAAGGACCCTGTGAGACCATAGAGAAGCTCAGACGTGAGTTCCCCCAGGATTAGGGCGAGAATAGGGATGATATGTCGAGGTTGCGGACTGAGAGATCTCTGGGGACTCTACTCACAAGGAACCCGAGGATCATGGACATGTCGTAGTTCATGTCATCCCTTGGGATGGATCAGCCGACAGTTTTTTACGTGGTTGTTATCGATCGGGAGCGCAGGAGAGTTACCGCCTACACACGTGGATCTGCACTGTTGTATTTCTCAGGGGGCAAGCACGATATTTTGCCCTGCATGCATAATGAACCAAGTGCTAGGGACAACAAGGGGTTAGCTAGCAGGCTTCATTCTGCAGGACGAGGCGAGACCCGTACTTAGATCTACCTCGAGTAGTTTGCTATCATGTGGATGTTTTTCCTCCGTATGAGCTACCCGGACTACCTCCACATGCGGATGTAGACTCTGTGATTGAGTTACACTCCCTCGGGTACTACAACCATCTCTATGACTCCGCATAGATGGCAACTTACAGTTTTTGCGTGAACTCGCAGTCCAACTACAAGGGCTATTGGACAAGGGATTATTAGACCGAGCACTTCATCATGGGGCGCTTCGATTCTAGTTGTGAAGAAGAGGGGCAAGACTCCCTCGACCGTGCATCGACTAATGTGCAAATGGGAACAGAAGTTACGATCTTAATCGCATCTACAATGAGGACCGATGATTATTTGACCAGCTGAGAGGAGGCGAGTCTACTCCAAGATACCTTCGTGACGGCATCGTCACCGGGAGAGTTAGCGAGACGTATATCCCTAAGACGACGCTAGTGGCGCGCATGGGCACTTTGAGTTTACTGATGCCTCTTTCGATCGACGGTCGCGCCGCCGTATCTTCACGACCTCATGCATGTGGGCGTTCCAACTCATTCAGGATCGGGCTTGTCGTAGTCTTCGTGGATGACATTCGATCTACTCCCCACGAGTGGAGCATGAGTATCACTGAGGGATTGTTTTACAAATTAAGAGACCATCGGCCAGACGCTTAAGTTCGCAGAAGTGCGTAGTTTCGCTTACTCCGAGGTGAAAGTTCTGAGACATGTGATGTCGCATTAGGAGCTGTCACTCGACCTAGAAAAGGTCGAGGGCAAAGGATGCGTTGGAAGAGACCAATGTCACCTTCGAGATAATAGTTTCTCGGGATCGTCGGGTAGTACGAGACGCAAGAATGGATTGAAGTCAGCCCATTCTAGATAGATCGTAGACTTCACCACGGACACGGACTCCATGGTCAGCGCCTCCCGACCACAGAGCAGAGATCGAGGATACTTGGAACACTCCTGGATACCGGTGTTGGTAGCGAGAGGGAGGATCACCTTCTCCTAGTTCTGGAACAGTTTTTAAGACTTCGCTTCACACTACTTCGGGTGACTAGCCGATCGAGCATTTAGTGACTCCGGGAGTTCCCTTGCAGATGGTGGATCCCAAGAAGTCAGGGACGCTTTAGTCCCGCGAGTCAGAACATGAGAGTATAGCAAGCCATTCCACACCCTAGTACGGCCGAGGAACTAGTTTCAGCTATTTGGTGCTATACAAGCACTTCCAAGAATACGACAGCCGAGGGGCCTAATGTATCAAGTCGGACGATCGTATCGCGCAACGTAGCTTAAAGTGGACCTTAAAGTGATAGACCCATCAAGCTGTAGAGATGTCGGCTTGACATGGATGAGTTGACAACCACTCCAAGCTGTCGTAATTAAGACCTAAACGGTCATTACATCCGACACCTATTACTGGATTTCGGGGCTTAGAGGTTAAGGCCTTGCAGGCTAAGTATAGATGTTCTTCCTTGGGGGATGTAAAGAGAGTCGACCCGATAGGTCTGAATTACGAGTGAGAAATCTCATATTCTAATTATGGTGGACCCCTGCTCTTTCATTCTGATCAGTGCTCGCAAGATGGAATTATTATGCTCGGCGCGCTACGCAACATCATGTCGAGCCTGGATGTGGGTGCACAAGATGTGGTCATTCACCACTCTTAAAGGAGCGTGGTTTAAGTTCGTCTTTAGGACTACGTCCAAAGAAGCACTCATAGTTGAATCAGAAATGTACAGTCAAGTGTGTTTCAAGCGCTATGTCGCTCGAGATGAAAACATTGATCATAGATTATCACGCCAGACCGAGTCGGCTGATGAGTCGAGTGACTCGGTTCGATACCTTTAAGAAATTGCATCAGTGTTGTCGAAACAAGAGTTTCCCAGATAAGGATGTCATTCATGACATGGACTAGGTCGACGGTCCATAGGACTGTCGCTGATCAGGGCCATGGAGAGGTCGGGCGCTACACACCAAGCGAGGCTGTGGATACGTGTTGTACCTGATTATACACTGTTGTAGGACACGCCGGGAGCATGTGTCCCCGGGTCATATGGGCAGAGGAGCAATCGTCTCTTAGTGGAATTCGCCACACAAATGGGCTTATCGCGTAGTATACGATGGCACATATGAGGTATCAGGAGTGGAGGCCATGTAGATCACCGCTTTGTTGGACCGAGCGGAGAGAGCGCCACCGGGTCCCGCCGATTAGAGACACCATCGGTATGTGAGCTTGATACGATAGCGGCCTTTCTCAATGCACTCGCAGCCAAGGTAAGAGCTATGCTAATGTGAGACGCCGACCCTTAGAGTCGTCAGTGATCACGCTTTCAAGGTGATGCCTAAGAGAGGAGTGATCGCCCGCGAAGCGCGGAGCTATCGCGAGGTTTATCATCTCTTCGAGATACCGAGGATAGGCACCGCGGCGCACCTAAGCAGCGTTACCGCCGCCATGTCAAGTGTCCACACGCAGGTGTTTCACGCCCATGCTCCTAATATATATACCCGATCCACCATACGCCACGGACGCATTTATCGGCGCACACCTGACGACCTTCCGCGGCGACTGCTGTACATTGTTGATAGTCGTGGATCATAGTTTGCGACGCTAAGACCGCGAGGGCAGCGAGAGTGCTATGGCGCATCGTGGAGCGGAGGAGTCAACGGAGAGCGCGAGGACACGCTATGCCACCTATCCCTTCGCTTAGTGGGACGGAGGTACGTGGTTTAGTCGCTAAAGTTTAAATGGTTGTTTACGCATGGTAGAGTGCGCTGCCATATGCATGTGCGCGATTATGATAGTCCGAATTTCGGACGAAATTCTTTTGGGCGAGGGAGAATGTGGTATCCGAGAAATTCCACTCGAATAAGGGCAAAATCGTAATTTTGATTATAAAATTTAATTATGGTTAAAAGTCCGTAATTAATTCTCTGTAATTCTGGATGACTTAAACTGATCACCGCTGAATCGCCTCGCCGAAATCTAGTTAGCACGTAAAATTTCGCGAATTTGCCGAGACGTGAGTTCGCACGCCACTGTGCATCGAAGCTCGTGTCAGAATCGATTTTCGGCGCGACGAAGGCACAAATAGCATGTACCATGTACCATAAGTGGTATGAGTAGAGAAATGATGAAATGGATCTACCGAGATAAGGCCGAATGACAAAACCGGGAAAGAAGAGACATAGTGGTCATTTTAAAATTTTAAATGTTAATAAAACAAATGGCTACAGCTCATCTTCTCAAATTGACTAAAAGGAGAGAAAAAAACCTGAATGGCAGGGAAGAAAAGGTCCGAACTCGAACATGGCGATTTTTTAGAGAGATAATGCCATCTTCTCTCTGGGATTTGCTGTAGATCCAACCGTCTAAGAGTTTTCTGCAAGAGAGGGAGAAACGCCTTCACGCGGAGCAGCTACGCGTGACCCCGGTTTATGAAGCTGACAACTCCAAGAGGTAGGATTTTCTCCCCTACTTGTGTTTTATTCCATTTTTAAGGGTTTTTCGATGTTTCTGCTAGTTCGAGGTCACAGGGTTCTGACGGCCCCAAACATGGGACCGAATTGTGGAATTTATTTGGGATTTCAGGTCGTGATCGCTCGTAAATAATTAGGGCCGCTTCGTTGTGATGGGTGTTAATTGCGGCATTAAATGTCGTTGATATGCTCAGTCGGAACGTCATGGATTGCGTTCACTAAGTGAACCTAGCTATGATTTTCCGAATAGTAATGAGGGTTTCACTATTCCTTAATAGTGTTCTAAAATATATATTTTGTGAAAGTACGTGTCGGCCGAAAGTGATTTAAATTAAATTATCAGGTATGATCATTAAATTTCAAGGAGCTAATTTTGATGTGTGATTTAAAGTTTTATGTAAATATATTCATGTATATATATTTGCATGTGATTTAGACCGACCGAACTGCATACATGTGCACATTCCATATGCACCGAACATCCTAGGAATATAGGAATGAGTGCATGAGATGAGTCTAGAGAAACAAGGTTCTGAGGGTACTAAAATGTAAATTATCTGAGGGTAGTCCAACTAATAATATATCAACCGGTCTGAGCGCCAATGATATTTATTCATCGGAGGGTAGTCCATACCAAAGAATATATCAACCATCTGAGCTACCCAGCTGGATATTTATTCATCTGGAGGGTACCACAAAATTAATATATATCAACGCCTGAGCGGCTCCAATTGATATATATATTCATCTGAGGGTTGCCCACTAATAAATTAATAATTTCATAATGAGGCTTAAAGTAGTGTGAGAGAGCCTGTGAGGGCTCGGGATCCAGTCAGTCACGTAGACATCTGGCAGATCATGCATTTGCTTGAATGTTTGTTTAAATCGGGAACATCGTGACCGCACTTAGCCACGAAGAAATCTATTTGTACATTCTCCCATCGAGCTTTAGCTCACCCCGTCGTGGGATCCCCTTTTCACAGTAATAGGAGCGTGCGAGAGAAGGCTCATCCCAGACCGCGGGATTAGAAGAAAAGCCGAACAGGGTTTCTGGGCTTGACGATATCTACATGTATTAGAATTTTCTCCTAATTTTAATATAAGGATAAGAGTAAAACATTTTGAACTCTTGTAAAACTATTGGGTATATAGTTGAATTCATAGTTAGTATGACATGAGACAGCCAGGGCCCAAGTGGCCGTGATACTGGGCGTGATTTGATCTCTTGGTATATTGAATATACTGACTCGCCATGTGTTTCATGCGTGTATTTAATTCTGCAGAGCTCCCGCATTGTGGAGACTCTCGGCTCGATTTTCTAGTGGCGTCAGGTAAACCGACCTCCACTTGTATTCGGTCGACAGAACAACTGAGCCCCTGCTCGGGGGTGTCACATTATTCTTATCGTATTTAGCTAACCGATCATCTCAAAGCGGACAAACCCCTTGGGACAAGGGTTATGGCTGCCGATGTAACTGAACGGATCGCCCCGCGGTTCCCCGATTGACCTTAGCTTGGCTTGTCTCGCCCAAGTCCATCAATTAGGGAGGCACAAGGGCCCTAGCCTAAGGGCTCGTGAGCCTGGCCTATACTTGTTCACTATGCCCTAGCGAGTGAAGCGTCACCAAGATTCGAATCGTCTTGAAGGGTGATAAGTCAGCGGCGCATTTAATGCACCCATAAAAAGCAGACACCTTATATTTGTGGAGTCATAATTGATTTCACCCGCCCTATCGTGCTTACACCGCTTTTCTTGCTTCCTCCGTCCAAGAGCTTCGTTGATACTTCATCAGAAGGTCGGGCTGCTTTGCGACGGCGCTTCGCCAAGCCATCCTCCCTCATCTTCTGTGCCTTGCTTTTTGTTCCGGTATACATCTGGCTGTCGGCATATTTTCAAGAACAGAACGTAGGAGGGTGTTTTCGCACATGCTGTAACTCGGGGTTTCTCCCCGTCTGGGTTGCTTTGGCCAGGCATTCTCGCCTTTTACTAGTTTCCGTATTATGGCATGGAACCGATAATTTCTTTCGTCTCTTTTGTTGCTGTTTACTAGATGGCGAGAGGTCAAGAAGAGATTTGACTAGTCGCCTAAGCGCAGTAAGCAGGGCCTGGCCGGGATACGCCTTCTCGCAAGGGGAAAGAAGATCATTTCTTCTCCGTCTATGGAGGAGCCGAGGTCTTGACGCCAAATTCCCGATAATATTGATTTTCAGCCGCCGACGGTCCGAATCGAATCCACTATCTGGTGAAGGAAGACTCGCCGCAGATATTTTACCCCGGAGCGCCTCACAACCTAGCTTTGCTTCCCGCTTAGTCTTGATCGCTAGTTCCTACACTTCTCCGAGCGTCACCGCTTTATCCATTCGAATGTCATTCAGATCCTCGACCGGTGGTACAGATCGAATCTCCTTTACCAATCGATATTTCGCTGGTAGAGGTTTTCTTATTTACACCTTGGAAGTTAGCACACCTGAAGTCGCTATCCCTCGTCGCCTGCAGCCCCAACTGCAATTTGTTATGGGGCTCGGAGGCGAAGGGTGTGATTTTGGTCAGAGGACCGTGGTATGAAACCCTGTGCCTCCTCGACTTCTAGTTTACTTCAACCGATCAAATTGACATTCCCGTGTGTGTTCGTTGTGGGATTCAGATGTCGCTAGATGTTTATCCTACTTTATTTTCTAATAAATACTTTTTCATTGTGAAAAGCGAGTGTAGACTGCAAACTGGTGGAGAAAGTTGGCTTCAAGAATAAGTTGCTAGAGATTTCTAGTTGCAATCCAAGATCACGAAATTCCTCTTAACCGTGAGGAATCTTCGTGAGTCGAAACGCATCCTTCTATGTTCTTTCAAATATTCCACCCACACCCGTAAATAAAGGAGGGCGAGCATTACGTTAGTGCCGACCTTTCGAATTTAGCCCCCAGCCATCTCCAAATTTCACGTATAAGACCGAGGTGTGGTCGGCCTGAACTCGGTGGTCAATTTTCTATTGAAAGCAACCTTCTTCGCTGTAGAGGATTCCCTAAATTTCGCCCGAAAGCATCTAAGAAGGTTGATAGGGGTATTCGTCCCGAGCGTCTTCCTTTTACGAAAAAGGACTCCTGTCCTACCCCCCCAAGCATCTAAGAAGGGAAGGTGGGTGCCTAAACGGCGAAGAGCGCCTGGAGAGGGGGTGGAAGATTTTGTCCCTGGTCATTCCTAATATCTAGTCGCTCGCTACTACGGTGCCAGAAGAGGAGAACGATGGATGACCCTGCTCATAACTTCAACAAGACCTAAGTGCAAATCCGGTGCCAACATTGCGAGCGACGATACTACCTCGAGGTGGTCGGGTGAAGTCAATTCAACACCCAACCTGAAGGGCCTGGATCGGGCAAAAGGAGGCTTGAGCCGGTGGACTCCGAGATGGGCTTTCATAATCGTTTTGAGACCGTACTTTCCTGGCGGATTTCTCATGAGGAGGTCACAACACGCACAAGGCTACTTTTCCATCCGTGCGTGAGGTTGTCGCTTCGACCACCGCATCAATTCTTACATTCCCTAATGCAGCCAAGCTCCCCCTATGAAGGAAGTGTCAACTCCTGGGCCCAAAGGTTCCTAGGAGATTATCAATCGTTGGAAATCATTCAACCAAAGCGAATCCCCAACCACCCATACGAACAACCATATCCCAAGACTGCCGATGCCTGAGTTTGCGGCGAGCCGAGGGAAGGTGAAATAATACGTTGTTTCACCCTACCACCGTAAGGAAGATGTCAAGAAGGTGGTCAAGACAAATAAGCGTTAATATAAAATCGCAATCATTCAATCTACGGAGATGGTATGTCCATAACTGTTATACACTGTTCTAGTATCATTGCTGAGCTATTGCTTTATTCTAATGCGTTTCAGTCGTTACTTCGCTTATCCAAGGATGCACCACCACGAGTTCCAAACCCTGGGCTGAGAGATGCAAAGAGGCTGGCTCTACGCCTAATCTTGGCCAAGCTTCGACCATGGCACCGAGTAGCTTCCTTAGCCGGCAAAGCCGTTCCTGAGCCGGGAGAATGAGACCAAAGAAAGAAGGAAAAGATGGTCCAGACGAGGCGCAGAGAGATGCCGCCGCCAAGATGCCTCGATGGCCCGTATGGATGCCGACAAGCAGGGAGTGCCGTAGCGAAGGTGGAGCTCCTTTGCCTAGAGTCCAAAATGCCCGGGGACGGCTGGTGTAGAGGCTGTTTAAAGGAGAAAGACGAGGCTAGTTGTCTGGCTGACGAACGAGTCTCTCTGCTACTAGAACTCGAGTCTTGTAAGGATGAAGTGTCCTCTATCCGGGTATAGGCCCTTAAAGAGAAAAAGGCTCTGGAGGAGGCTTAAGAGGAGGGCTTCGACGTAATCTTCAACTATGGGAATGGCTGTTGTGCTTTTTCACATAATATTTGCGAAAGTCAACCCGAGGTTCTGGACAGGATGTCGGACACGTCTAAGTCGTTATCTCCAGAGTTCTTTACTAACCTCGATGCCCCCCCCCAGACTGCCCTCAGAAGTTTATCCACTCCATGTTCGTTTCGTGAAGCGATCGACGCGTCAGAGAGATGCCCCTTAATCGTGAAAGCTATCGAGATGGATAATAGCTGGCGGTGAGCATCACTCACGCCGAGGTCAAGCTCTGGTAACGAGCTTTTTCCACTTATAGTAACCAGGAGAGCGAGGAGCATGATGTTTATGGCTAGATTGCTGAGTCTCGTTCTTCACTCATGTTTGCCGCCCGGTTTTCGTTGTTTTGAACCGTCAATAAAAAGCATGTTCAGCATTCAATAAAGCATGTTGTTTAATAATCATGTGGGTGCTTTATTTTTATCTAATTTACTGTTAATTTAAATGCCAAAAGATGTGACTGGCAGGATAGGAATCCATGAACACCCGACAAGGTCTATCGTTCCTTCACGCTTCCTTACCTGTGCTTTGCATGTATCAACTAGGCATTAACCATACCGTGCCTGTAGGGACATCAACTTTGACCCAATCATAATGAACCACTAGCATCAACCATACCGGGCTGCAGACATCAACCTTACCCGCCAAGCCAGAATGAAACCAGCCGGGCATCAACCATACTAGCCATAGACATCAACCTTAATTCAAACTTGTACGAACCGCTTAGGCATCAACTAAATCAAATTGGCAGACATCAACCCTACCTGGTGCTTTGGTAATGAACCAGCTGGGCATCAACCATACTGGACCGGTAGGACATCAACCTTACCCGGACTTTGTAATGAACTAGCTAGGCATTAACCCCATCAAGCCTGTAGGGACATCAAACTTTACCCTAAGCTGAAACAAACCAACTCAAGTACTGACCATACCGGGCCAGTAGGACATCAACCTTACCTGGGCTTTGCAATGAAAAATTGAGATGGGAACATGGTTAGAAATTGAATCCATTCTTATCAGATAAGATCTCGAGGTGCATAATATTCCACATTCTAGATACAGGTGTCTCGTCTAGTTTATCCTAATGGATACGATTCAGACTACCGTCTGCGGTTACAACATACTACCCTCTAGTTCGGGTCGGAACTTTAACCGATGGATCGACTATGTTTTTGAAAAACCTTTCAGACCGTGTCCCCTAATAAACGTCGTGGTTTCCAAATTCCGCCTGCTCTATAGCTCGCGAAATATCATTTCGTGGTATGATGTTATTTGCATACTAGCCTCGCTTGCTACAGCTGCCTACGCGTTCAGGTCTTTAATCGCGTATTCAAAGATTCGAATACTTCCGTAAATCAATTCGGAGCATGGGCATGCCGATTTCTGTTAGGACTATAGCCTCCATCCCATAAGTGAGTGTGAAGGGGGATATACCGCTGTCCGTGGCCGTCGTTTATAAGCCTAAAGAATCGGGAGTTCATCCAACGCATTTGCCTTTGTACCAATCTAACCGTTTCTTTAAGGTCGCCAACGGTTTTATTATTAGGTGTTTCGCTTGGTCGTTGCTCATGATAATCGTGGAGCGGGAGTATAGATTCTTTATTTTCAATTCCTGACATAAGTTCCTGTATGCCCGGCTATCGAATTGAGGCCCGTTGTTTGATACAATTGATCGGGGTATACCAAACCGGTAGACAATATTCTTCCAAATGAACTGAGTGGCATCCTTATCTTTAATCGATGCAAAGGCCTCGGCTTCTATCCACTTACTGAAATAATCAGTGGCTACTAGCAACAATTTTTTCTGAGCCAAGGTAGTAGGGAGTGGCCCGACATCACACTCTATCGAGCGAAAAGCGCCAAGGGCTCGTAATGGAGTCTAAATCTGAGCTAGTGATCTCAAGACAAGGGCTAGTCATTGCATCGACATTACACTGGCATATTAGTCTACGCGATCTCATGGTCGGGCCAATAATACCCTCGAGCGTGGACTCATGCGCTGTACGTTCTCACGCCGGATGATTACCACATATCCTTCATACGCTTGGCCAATACATATCGCTTCCATAAATCTGCAGAAGTTACATTTTAGGTGCGTCATAAAGAACCATTTAAACAACCGGCCGTTAACCAAAGAGAACCCGCTCGACTAGATTGATCTTACGGGCTTGCTTCTTTCCTTTCGAGAGTTCTCCTGTCGATATACTACATTACTGTGGTCCATCTAAGAAGGGAGACCTCAACACCCCGACTTACTCCTGTAGTAATAATCAAGAATCTCTATTAATAATAGATGGGCAGGAACAATCGCTTTCTCGTAATCGAAAGGAATCGGGCCTACTACGCTTAAAGCGTCCTTTATCATCAGCCCCGAGGATGTGTTCGAGCTTCCAAGCCGAAAAGCTGCCCAAGCGTGTCTTGACTAGGGATACATACTTTGTCATTCGGGGGTCTCGTGACTCATATTCTTCGTTTAGCTGCCCTACCACCAATTGAGAATCTCTTCGAATCACAAGCTTCACTACGATTACAAGAAATGCTAGTTCAATTCCTGCTAGATGGCCTCATATTCGATTGTCATGATTGGCAATAGTTCTTAAAACTGATAGCCTAATTTCCAATTTTCTCCCAAGTCAGATTTAAGCCAGAACCGATGTCGGCCTCCGGCTTGTCGAGTTCCGTCTACATTAAGGGTCTCACCAGCCTAAGATGCCTCTGGGGCTCACTTCTCAGATTGGGGATTCGCTAGAAAATCTACAGAACCTATCCTTTACCTAATCTCGCTTATACTGAATACCGAATTCGCTCAATTCAATTGCCCATCGAGCCATCCTCTCGGACAAGTCAGGCTTTGAATGGTGCTCCGAAGAGGAAAGTCAAGAATGACAACAACCCGGGTGTGCTTCGAAGTATGTGGCTGAGCTTCTTCGGGCCGCATCCGGGCTGTTAACGTCGCCGCCTGTATGGTCAGAGACGAAGCCGGCGCTATCGAGGATTTGTTGACGAAAAATACTGGCCTCTTCTTTTTATTCTCATCTTCCTTGAACAGGGCAACACTCACTGAGACATTTGAAATTGCCAAGTATACGAAGAGTGTTTCGCCGGCTTCAGGGCTAACAAGGATTAGAGGTTCTATAAGGTACTGTTTGATAGCTACGAGGGCTTCATCACATTCCTCATTCCACCGGGCCTGGTTGGCCCCCTTAAGGGTAGCAAAGAACAACCTGGACATCAGAACCGAGAAATAAACTCCGCCAAGGCGACAACCCAGCCGCCAACTGGCTGAGACTCCCTTTCTACTGCTGAGCCGGACTCCAAAATACGAAACTAAGCGGGGTTGGCTTCTATACCCCTCTGAGTCACCATGAAACCCAAGAATCGGCCCGCGCTAACTCCAAAGGTGCACTCGAGGGATCGAAGCCATAACGCACCCATGGGAGTTCAAAAGCCTCGCAAGTGTCCAAAGATGAACGCGCTCTTCGGGACTTACCAACATGTCATCAATGTAAACCCCATGGTTTTTTCCGGTAGCGGCCCAACATCTTGATCACTAACCTCCGATATGTCGCTTCCAAAGATTTTTCAAGCCAAATCCAAGATCACTTTGTAGCGTAATACCCACGGGGCGATGAATGTTGTTTTTTCTCAAGATATACGGATGACGGGTATTTGATATCCCAAGAAGGCATCTAGAACGGCTAACATCCCATGCCCGACCGACGCAGTCAACAATCCGGGTCTATTCAGGTGAGGGAAGTCATTTTCTGACTTGCTCGCCGCGATATAGTCCACACATACTTCCATTTTCGCCTTTTTCTGACTACCATCACATCGCCAACCATTCGACACTTTATCTCCCGATGAATTTCAGTTTCCAAAGATTATCCACTTACGCCTAAATAACCCGATGGCGCTCTGGTGGAAACGCCACTTTCTCGCCTAACTCCGGCCGGCCGGCGGATGACATTCGCCTTGGGGAGAGGCGTACGAGACTAATGTCGACCATGTCTGAGTGAGTCCAGGCGAATACATCCATATTACGGAGCAGAACCTGCTACATTTGTTCCTTCTCTACATCGGATAAGAGCGAACTAACATACGTGGATTTACTTGGCCCGTCTAAGCATATTGGTTCCAAGGGGTCTACAGCCAATCGCTCCCTGTCCTCCACCCTTTCCTGAGTGGCGAGCTATAATTGCTATTCTGCGGTTTGGGCTTCGAGGTTTGAATTGTAGGAGCTTTCATTTTTCTCATGCTCCAGATCGACAATTGGTAGCACCGGCTGGCTACTAGTTAGCCGCCAGAGGTCAATTTGCTCAAAGACCGTCAAATAGCCGATCATTCGCGGCGGGTGTGTCGATGGCACGACTTTCATCGCATGCAGCCAGGCTTGACTAACAATGGCATTGTATGGGTCCAGGTCCTCAACAACTGAAAATAAGACCTGCTAGAGTACCAACCCTGCCTTGACGGGGAGGGCAATGTCACCCATCGTGACTGTGGTTACCCCATTAAAACCGAACAGGATTCTACCAACCGAACTCAGCCTATCAAAGGAGATGTTCATATGCCCGCGCGACAATAAGAATGTATTAGGCCGCGCCGCCAAGATCAACCAATACCTATGCACATCGTACAGCACATAAAGTGGCACGGCGCATCATGGTGTGGAGTTAGCGACCTCGACTGCCAATAAAGGGGAAAGGGTATAGGTCGCCGATCGCTGGATCGGGCTTCCGCATCGCTCTGATTAATGGACGGTGTTTCACCCAGCCCGACTATGGTCGTGACGCGATAAATTCTTCTTTCGGGCGCTTTAGATCGATATCGATCGCCGGGCCGATCCGCCCAAAGATAGTTTCTATGGTAGTCGTGGTTCGCGGAGTCTACCGTTGTCGCTCTTTCAACCGCTAGGAGGCCTCACTTCGGCGATCGCTTCCTGGATATACCTCTTGAGGCTACGCCTGACAACTTTTCCACCATAAATTTTAAAGCCGACATCGGCTGTCTGTCTATGGTCTTGATACATCTCAAGACTCCGGTTGCGCCTGCGGCGGGATCCGACCGAATGGGTGTGGGCCATTTGAAGTAAAGTGATCCTATAACACTAAATATACCATAGTCGTTTTCGACATGTTTGTGGTATTTTGTAGTATAAATTGAATTTTGTAATTTAAATGCGGAACATGGAAATCGAGAAACCCGGTGAATTATATGAAGACATAAGGACAAAATTATAATTTGTCAAAAATGAGCTTAAAAGTCATAAGTTGATAAGATGAGAGGCCAAAGTGGAAAAAACATAAATATTAAAGCAAATAATGGAATGAAGGAGGAGAAAAAGGTAAATAAAATAAAGTTAAATTATAAAAAGGGGAGGAGACAAAAATAACTCATTTTTGTCTCCAAACAAGAGAGCTCCATGGTCGAAGGAAAAGTGAGGAAGAAGAGGAAGAGGAAGAAGAAGAGGAGGGAAGAAGGAGAGCCCAAGAAGAAAGGTATGGATTCTAGTAAGGATTTCTATTATTTTTGACTCTCAATATGGTATCATGTGTATTTGGGACTGGTAGGATTTTGTGGGTTCTAAAATCTTGTGGCTTAGTTAGAATTGATCCCTAACCTCAGATTTGAATGAAATTCAGTTGAAAACTCTAGCTTGGTTAATATAAGCATGGAATCCCCCTTAATTATATGTTTTGTATAAAGATGATAGACTTTAGTATGGGTTCTTGGACTTTTACCTAGGGTTTGGGTATGTGAAGTTCTAAACCACCATTACAAGATGAATAAGGAGTGGTTTTGATGTATGAATTGAGTATTGGGTTGGTTTTGGTGGAACTATATGGAAAAAGGGAAGAAAAACATAAATTATGGGCACTGAGGGGTGGCACCTGCATCCATAAGTGTTCTGGCCATTCTCGTTGACTAATGTTCAGATTTTTGACCATAACTCTATTATCACATCCGATTCGAGTGGATTCAAGTTTTTGGTTAAACTAGACTTCAAGGAGAACCAAACACTCGAAATAGATACCTTCAAATTCTCGACTCTATGTGGCTCAGAAATTCACTCAGGCTATGTTCAAGTCAATTTCGGTTCCTCGTTTTGAACATAGAGTAGCCCCGATCATTAGACATAACTCAGTTTCAAGGCCGACAATTCCGCTAGAAGAACCCCTTATCACCTTAGCTTCAAATGAGTACCAAGAACCAGTGTCAAATATGAAGTTAAGACTTCAAAATGATAAAAGATGCTATTGTCACGCTATCGCAGTGCCTAGTCAATGATTTTCTTCACTGCGCTTGCAACTTGCATAACTCCTTCGTTAGACTCCATTACGGGTGTTCTCGACTCTATGGAAAGTTCGATTGAAAGTCTGGGACCCAACCATATGCCATTTAATGGCATTTGGTGCCCACATCTTGCCTGAAAATTGAATCTGTTGTACCAAGTGTACTAATCGCTGTTAAAGTTGACTGGAATACATAAGTATAAAGGATGTAGATATTTAACAAGAAATAAGAATATATGTAGATTCGATATGTAAAGGAGCATAGATAAGAGTGTGTTCTATGGTCCCAAATAAAGAGTCTCGTTCGCATCTCTACTGAGATAGGATAGTCCGACAAAATACAAAGTTAAAACGCATAAAGATGGGAACGATGATATCGCTCGCGAAACATAAATATGATATGAAATATGAAAACGACTAAACACGAACATGAAACATGAAAAAATCACGCTGCGAACAATGCACGTGATAAAGATAGGTTATGAGTTCGGAAGACACGATAAGATTTAATTACCTGTGACCAAGAATGAATGAGGACTCACCGCTGCCACGACTTCGCTACGCGGGCGTAACGGCTCGACCGCGCTGTCGACACTCGCTAAGCATACAAAGACTTCGTTACATGGGCGTACATCGCCTCGACGGCCGCAAGACTCAGTGCTACTAAGACTGCTACGTGGACAAGACGTTTCGATGAAGGTTTCCAAGACTTTGTTAGCCACATAAAGACCAAGATCAGACAGACCTTCTGCATTTATTTGTCATTGGCCCTACTCATTTCTTATTCGGTCTGGTAGTCAAACAAATATATGATAAGACTCCGAATAAAAACACAAGAGTAAAGAAATGAATATGGTAAAGATCCGAATATCTACTCGTACCCCAGATTCTGCTCCCGTGAGACCACTCGCACTTTGTACAAGTAAAACTCAGAAGAATCTATAGGTACCCCGCATCGTAACATAAGTTACAAGTCCCGCACTACAAGACCAAGTCCCCTTTCTCTTTCATAATACAAAATTATGGATCAAGAATACAAGTATAAGATCCGTAAGACAAGTATATGTCTTCGTGAATACAAGAATAAGATCCGAAATATAAGCATAAGTCTGGTGAATACAAGTGGCAAGATCCGTAAGATAAGTATATGTCTATTATAAGAATAAGATCCGAAATACAAGCATAAGCTCCGTGAATACGTAAGTATAAGATCCGTAAAACAAGTATATGCCTCTTGTGAATAATGGTATAAGATCCGTAAGACAAGTATATGCTCCGTGTATCACGCGTATAAGATCCGTAGCACGTTAAGGCGCTCATACAAGATAAAGATCCGCATGCACGTTTCAGAGTACAAGCATAAGATATGGAAGCGATAGCAAGTTCTACAAGACCTGTGGGTACCTTAGTAAAGTCTAAGCCCTGTGAGTTCTACGAGATCCGATAAGCATCGCTCCGACAGGTTCAAGCAGATGTCCTGGGGAGATCTCGAATAAATTATGTATCCTGAGACAAGATAAGAATACTATATATATTCCTCAGATCTAAATACGTATAAGTCCGAGCACAAGAACAAGTATGAGGTCTTGGGAGAGTTAACAAGTAGTACTTACGAAAGTACTCCGCATAAGAATGTCCCGCAATACCAAGATAGTCTGTAATACAAATATAATCTCTCTATAATACCCACCGGTATCTCCGAACAAGTGTAAATCCGCAGTATACGCGATAAGCCCTATGGTATACGTATAAACTCTCGTAGTACCCAAGGGCACTCCGTATAAAGATAAAGCTTCGCGAACTCCTACTTTGCATCCAGATGCATAAGCATTCAAGACGCCAGAGCAAGATTCGTATAAGATAAGCCCAGAATCCTCATGAGATCGGAACAAGTATAAGCTTGAGATAAGTATTAGTATGTGGATAAGTACCACCGTATAAGTATATGTATAAGCTCAGTATCGCATATGAGGAAATCTATATAAGTATGTGTCTTAAGGAGATAAGTATAGTGACGTTGCCTTACTTTGTGATAAGATACATAAGTGTCCCAATGAGATCTAAAAAGAATAAGTCTGCCATAAGTGTAAGTTCTGAGTAAGTATAAGATAAGAAGTACCATTATAAGATTTGTTGTAAGACCCGAGAAATTCCAATTTCTGGAAAAAGGGCAAAATCGTAATTTCAATTACAAAATTGTTATTTCGGTTAAAAAAAATTCAGAATTTATTCTCTAGATCTCGGATGATGAAACGGATTTCACCGTTGGAATCGTCTCGCGAACCCAATAACACGGCCGACTTCAGAGACCCAGATAGCTTGAAATGCAAGACGCCGGCGCATCGCCGTCGTGTCAGAAACTACTTTGATGCGACGAAGTCACATATAACACGTACTGGGCGTGCCATAAGGGGTGAGTAGAGAAATGATGAAAATGGACGGCCAAGACAGTGCCGAAAGTCAAAACTGGAGAAAGAAGGGAATTAATTAATTAAATTGATTAAATGAACTAAAGGACAAAAAGAGCTACGGTGCTCTTCTTCTCCAAAGTAAAATAGAAGCCAAAAACGTGAATTGGAAGGGGGGAGGATGCAGTGAGTAGCAGAACGTGATTTTACAAGGAGAAGGTTAGGACTTCTCTAAAATATCACACATCCGACCATTTGGCAGTTTCGACAAGAAGAGTCGTTTAATGTTAGAGAGGGCTTCGCGTGGGTACCCTGGATGGTGGAGTTTCCTCAAACTTCGAGGTAGGGTTTCTCCCTACTTGGGTTTTATTCTCTCTTTAAGTACTTTACGAATGCTCGAAAGTAGAATGATGCCGTGATAGGTTGTTGGATCTGGCCCCAAACCTCGGACCGACTGATATGAATTAAACCCAAGAGTAGCTGTGATCGCCAATTTCGCTGGTTTAGGGTGTCAATTTGTACTTTGCATAATAAATCATGTATTGATTGAATGAGTTTTAAAATGGTCGGAAATGTCAAGTTCACAAGAACCACGATTTATGATTTGCTCCGAATAAGAATGAGGGTTTCACTATTCCTCGAATAAAGGTTCACAAAAATATATTTTGTGTGAAATGGTTCGTCGAGTGATTCAAGTTGAATTGCTCGTGTTTGACATAGCCCAAGTGAACCACAAATTTTGATGTTTGAAATGATAATTACATGACATGATTGTGTGATTTGATATTATGTGGATATGTGCATGTTTACATATTTCCGCATGTGATTAAACCGAGATTGAATTGGCATACATGCATTCCAGATACAAAGACCGGAACACCTGTGACCATATGAGTAAGTGCATGAGATGAGTCTAGAGAAATGGTTCTGAGGGTTGTCTAAAATATTAATTATCTGGAGGGTAGTCCAAATTAAAAAATATCAATCGTCTGAGACGGCCCAATTGGATATTCACATTCTGAGGTAGTCCACAAACAAATAATATATCAATCGTCTGGGAGACGCCAACTTGATATATATATACATCTGAGGGTTGTCCAATTAACAAAAACAATAATTTCACGAGGCTTGTGCGAGTGTGAGAGAGCCTGAGGACTCGAGATCCGAGTTGGTCATGTAGACATTCAAGCAGACTACATTTGCTCTAATGTATGTTTATTTTGGAACATTGCACTCCGCACTTAGGTGGAGAGTAGCCCACTTTGTATGATTCCACTATCGAAAGCATTAGCTCACCCCTGGTCGAGGATATTAATTTGAAAGGTATGTAGGGACAGCTTCAGTCCTAGGATTGAGGATTAGAAGAAAGCTTCTGCTGTGGCTTGGTTGATGATATATACATGTATTGAAATGTCTAATTATAATATATGTATCAGAGTAAGAGTGAAAATATTGTAAATCCTTGTAACCATTCGTATATAGTCGATTCATAGTTAGTATGTATTATGAGTATCGTCAGGGCCCAAGGGGCCAGACATCTATGTGATTGGACATATTGGATATATTGGATATAATGATATATCAGACCGGTTTCAGACGTGCATGTGTTTTGTATTCAGCAGAGCCCCCGTACAAAGGAGACTCCGCTCGATTTTCAGGAGAAATGCCCGTCACCCACATTCACGAGTGGTTTCGTCACTGGTAGTCAACTGACTCGGCTCGGGGGCGCTACATTTGTAGTACGTATTTAATAAGCCTGGTAACGCCGATAAGATCCGACAAGCATAAGTACTGTATAAGTTCATTATACGAATGCATGAAAATTCGACATTCATATTGTTTTATGCTTTAAATGTGTATATGCATAAGATATATGTTCTACTAAGCGTAAATCTTAGCACGAGTTTTTAATCCGTGTAGGTACAAGAGAAGAAGTTCGAAAGCCTGGGTGACACTCGCCGGGCCATGACACTAGCAGGGGGTTTATCACAGTATGTCCCGCGCTCTGATTTGTAAATGTATAAGTACAATTTTTGTATATGTAAATGGGACTCAGTATATGTGTAAATGATTTTTGTTATTACAGAAATTGTTTGTGAACCCACAGGTACAAGTTTGGCTTTGAAAAAAAAAAAAAACAGGTAAAGAGTCCCAGTATATAGTCTCGCGCCCACCAGTTCGAATCCGGCTTATTCGGCCTGACCGGAATCTGTGTGATGTGATCCCGATTAGCTAAGAAGTATGTCAGAAGAGATGCTTGTAGGGGTAAACTAAGGGTTCCCCTCTTTCTCTCCCGATCGTCTCGAGAGCGTCGTCTCTTTCTATGGCTCTTTTATTTAGCCGACCTTCAGCATGTACTTTGCCGCTTGGCCGTGATCATCAATGATCCGGGAGGTCATTCGAATATTATCCTCCAGTTGTTGAATATTTATCCGCTCCGTCTCGTACATTCCTTCCATCATCGCAGCGCATCCAAAGATACGAGCGAAAGAATGGTGTGGTCGCCCAAGCCCTTCTGAAATTCAAGACCGCATCCATGTCGTATGAATCAATATGTCGACGGCCCCCTCCAAATCTTCCTCGGGTGAAACTGCGATGGACTCGTCCTCCCTCTTGAAGATGGTTTGCAGAGAGCTAATGTTTCCCTTCTATCGAATGGAGCACAGGTACTAGGAAACAAATGCAGCCCACAACTCACTGAACAAGTTGATAGATCTTCGTAGGAGTTTGTGGAACTAAGCTAAGGCAGGCCCCTTCAAGCCGGGCTAGAACACTTTTTGCATAGTAGACAAATGCCTCGTGACAGCATCATCATCGATCAAGTAGTAGCATGTGGTCATACGGGTCAGAGGAGTCATCATACATGGCAAATGACGGTATGACAAAGCCACGCAGCGGTTCATAGCTCAAGATGTGTTAGCCCAACGAGGAGGATAACATGTCTTCAGGTCCTCGAACAGTGGTGGATGGAAGATGTACCTGGCCTGTGTAGCCCCGAAGGCAGATTACACCTAACTAAATGATGGTGCTACGCCCTGTGCCACATGGGCATATTATTTTCTGGTTTACTCGACCGCGTCATCGCTAATTTCCCTTCAGACGGCGAGGCATGCCACTGATGGAACGGTTGGAATGGCATGGGGGCCTCTTTCTTGATTCAACCTCCACGTTGTTCTTTGAGGGTGGCGGATTAGGAAGTGGAGAGCTACCAGAGGATAACTCGTCATCCGCCGCATCACCGTTTCGCCCGACAGATTCCGGCCGCTTCGCTTTATTCTATTTAACCAGGTGCAAGATGGTCGCTTCTCGCAGCGCTTTCACCGACCTTCTTCCACGGAGCCCGGCAGCGATCGTTTCGGCCGCAGATGGTTAGCACCCGGCTCAGAATTCAACCATATGCTCGGGCCTATTCTTCCTACTTCGCTCTATATCCCGACGCCAAGAAACCGCCTTCAAGGGACCGATGGATGGGTTGTTACCATAGCTATAGATCCAACGAACCTGATGAATGAGCAAGAACTACCAAACCTTCGCGCGAGGGATCGCCGATAAATAACTAAGCCCTCGCGACATCGCCGATGAGACTATTACGTTCTACGCACGCGCTAATCGTGGTCTCCGGAATTTTCGGTCTTCGTGTCGTCTGGCATGAATTCGGGGCGTACCAAGACCGCAGAACAAACAAGGCAATCCACGTGATGTGCCGCAGGCTCCTCCGATGCTTGCTAGACAAAGAAATGAGAGCGCCAATGTCTATTTTTCGCAGTGTATTTTTTCACATACCTTTCGGCTGCCATTCCTCCATCTTATACTTAAGGATGTAAGATGAATCTCACTTTTATAAAGTGGGTGATTGGTTTCCGAAATGGAAGGGAGGAAGGCACTTCATTTGTGCATAAACCGTTTTTCCTTTTGGATAACTAAGTCATCCGAATCTTCCACCTCAAGGATCGTTTAATCATCCTAAGGGCGGTTATGTACGTGGTTTGTGGGAGGATATGTTCTTGAGCTGCGAGAGATCAATCGGGAAATCATTAATTGGCTATCTTCTTAAAAACGGCAACCGGCTAGAAGAGGACGTGCATGAGAAATAAACCCTGGAGGCCTGGTTGTTGTCGATAAATTTCACAAGCCGATTTCGTGTCGCAATTCGCATCCATGCTCGTGTGGTGGTACTCGCCCCGTGGGCTTTGATATGTTCTGGCCCTTCTTAATCGACGCGCTAAAAAGCCATTGCATTCACAATTCACGACTATCGTTCGAGTCTTAGAAATATTGGATGATTTTCCCTATCGTTAACTTCAAAACCCTAGCTATGGGATCGACTAGTCAAGATAGGAGCAAGTTGACCCAAACACCCAATGTTATAAAACAATTTAAATTAAATTGATCTAGCAAAGCTTAAGTTCATAATCTACCAAGCACTACACCAGAATAATTAATCCAAGGGCTGAACTAAGCATGACTTGAATAACAAAAAAAATCCAATTAATGCTAAATATCATTGTATATCGACCTGTAACATCCCACTTGCTTACTTTCAAGGATAATAAGGATTCAACATGGTGTGGAAGCTCCTCAAGTGGTTTCCCATAGGAAACTACCTAAATGTCAAAGGCTCCGTATGTTGCATATTGTAAGTTGCATACCCTTTTCTAACTAAAGAGGCAGTCGCGAGGATAATGCTTTTCTGGTGTGGAGATCACAATGCCTTCTTGGATTCTCCGGCCTGCACTTAATCAATCTCATATTGACCAAGTTAATGTCTAATTGGCTCCATGTAGGACTTGTTCAATAGGGTTGTCATGTTAAGAACACCCATAAAAATTGATACAAGGTTCGCTAATGATATTTGGTATATCCTGCCATCTCAAAAATATTCATATTAGCATATGATTAAAGCATCAGACATCACCTTCATCTCACCGATCACATTGTTTCCTAACGAAGCCTGCAAGTGGAATCTATTAGCAGAGCTGCATAGAATACGGCTTTCCAAGATGTCTTTGTCTGGTCTTAACTTTCAATGATAAGAATGGATACGTATTGAGAAAATTGTTACATTGATTTGTCAACCCTAAAAACAAAAAGGAAAAAGCATGTTTTCCTTCCACAAGTCACCATATATCTACTCCCAGGGGGTCCATGTTTCTAGAACTTTGATGCTACTTCTCTTTGAGGCTCTAGAAGGAAGAAAATTATTTTAAAAAGTTGAAACACTTCGATGATAAGTACAAGCCAACTGTCGTTGCTCAGACTTGTCAGACTCTACTTTGAACCAATACACCAATCAAAGCCGATTATCTAGTTGTGGAAGAAAATAGGTTTGCTTTTCAAACATATATTACTTTTACCCTTCTCTAAGAATTTATGTTAAATCTAACCCTCTCTATTCCACTTAGAATGTCACACTCGAGAGGGAGAGAGTATGATTAAAAAAAATTTGTTGATAAATCGTAGTTGGGAACTAGATTTCATTTTTGTACTAAAAGTATAATTGAGAATTATAGTTTTATTTTTTGTATTAAGGCTATAGTTTTTTTAAAGACACTAAAATTATAATTGAATTACGCCATCTTTTCTATTAAACCAGAATGGCCAACCATGCCCACTTGTATTAAAATCAGAAGCACAACTACGATTTCAATTTTCACACATAATTTTTTTCATTAAAAATATAATATTGTGAAACCTGTGAAAATTTTAAATTTAAATTTTTTCAGAAAAATAGTAAAAAGGTAATTTGTTTGAATAGTCTCGGAGAAAAAGTTAGGATTTTTCTAGATCTCTGACATTTAAATCCGATTTCACCGTTTAATCGCTTTCTCAAGAAAACCAAGATTCATCGACCCCCACGAATTCCCTCGGTACCATCTAATTTCACGATTTCGGCGAGCCAATCAATCACTGCGGACGACACGCTTAAGATAGTAACATGTGCCATGTGACACTATACTGGGGACACTTGGCACATGGTGGCCATGTCATGCCCTTAGGCATTGCATGACTTGGGTGAATAGGATTTTAACATGGAAAACACATGGCCTAGAAAAGGGCCACATGTCAAGCTTGTCTTTTGTAGGTGTCTTTCACCTAACTCAAACCTAACTTAGTGGTTTGAGGTGGGGGGAAATGCAAAACTATTCATAGACAAGAGAGAAAGAGAGAAAATGGGAGAAAAGAAAGAAGAAAAAAGCAATAAAAACAAGAGCAGTGCCAAGGAAATAAGGAAATATGAAAGGGAAGAGTCGTCTACTCCCTCCAACAAGGTAAGCTTCTTTTCCTACTTATAATTCTTGGTCTGGGGTGGTCTTTCAATGGCCACGGAGTTTGGCCTCCCAACATGTAATGCAATAAACACTCAACGCAAACCTGTGTACATTTTCTGGGCATTTTGATTCCATAAACAAATTTTCGGGTACAAAGTTAAACCTCGCTTAGAAATATATGTTGAATGGGCCGGATTTTATGTACTATTGTTCTGCTCTCAGGAAAACTAGAAAAAAAAAAATCACCGCATTTGTCTGTGGTTTTTGTATGAATAACATGTTGTTTTTGAGAAAATATGGTGATATGAGTATGCATGCAGTAATTTTATATCATGTAGATTTGATGTGAAAATGTAGAAAAATTGCATGCTATGTTTTTCTGGTAATGAAACTGGATAGAAAATTCAGTTTTCATGTCTAAGTTTCTATTGTATAACATGCAGTAAGTAAACTTGTTACATGCATGTATGTGAATGAATGACTCAAAACAGTTTGAATGAAAATTGTGCATATTTTTCGGCATTTTGATGCTTAAACTGATTAAAAGTAAAAGTTAAACTTAGAAAAAATATGGTTTAATGCCGATTTTGTGTACTATTGTACTTGTTTGTGAAAACTGGAAAAAAATTTCAGTTTGCATGTGTTGTATTCTGTATGAATAACATGTTGTTTTTGAGAAAAGATGGTGATATGAGTATGCATGCAGTAATTTTATATCATGCATATTTGATGAAAATGTGAGAAATTGCATGTCAGGTTTTTCCGTAATGAACCGATAGAAAATCAGCTCAGATGTCTAAGTTTCTATTGTATAACATGCAATATGTGAACTTGTTACATGCATGCATGTGAATGAATGGCTCAAAACAAAGCTTTGAATGCAAACTGTGTACATTTTCCGGGCATTTTGATGCTAGAAACGGATTTTTGGTGCAAAAGCTAAACCTATTGGAAAAATATGTCAATGTCGGATTTTTGCGTACTATCGTTTCGTTGCGGAAAACTGAAACAAATTCTAGTCTGCATGTGTTGTATTCTGTATGAATAACATGTTGTTTTTGAGAAAAGATGGTGATATGAGTATGCATGCAGTAATTTTATATCATGCAGATTTGTTGTGAAAATGTAGAGGAATCAAGATGTCAGGTTTTTTCGTAATGAAACTAAATAGAAAATTCAACAGATGTCTAAGTTTCTATCAGGATAACATGCGTGATGTGAACTTGTCAGATGCATGCATTTAAATGAAAATGTTATACAAGTAGGCTTTTGTATATCTCACGTGCATGGGGATATCGCGGCATGTTGGGTGAATGCATACATGAGTAAACTAAGCCGAAGGTTGTCTACAAAATTTTATCGTAGTCCGTCCAAAAAATGAATATCTAGGTAGTTCACATTATTACCTGAAGTCTCATTCAAATGAATATATCTGAGGGTAGTCCATAAGTACTATCGTGAGTTCATTCAAATTATATATATATATATATATATATATATATATATATATATATATATATATATATATATCAAGTATTGGGCCCAACATTTTATCTAGTTCGTCCAACGACCATAAGAACTAAAACAAAACCTTGCTTTTAGAAATAATTTTCTTACGTGACAAAAAAAAATGCATTTGTGAGAAATCTACAGTGACTCGAGACATTGTGGCTTTGGTATATATATCTATGTAGAAAATTGCATAATTTTCACTTGAATGGGTATGAATTTTGTGAACATGGCATTGCATGTGCACTTAGGTAAGGTAGCCCGTAGGAGCATTTTCCGTCATAGCGACCACCCCGTCAGCAATAAAACCATTTTTCAGTCAAGGTACACCAGAAACGAACAGTCCAAGAAATTAGTTGAGAAAAATGCCGATTTGGCCTGTTTCAGATCTCGTAAATTTTCGCATAAAACACAGCTCTCGTTTATATGTTAACATACTTGTAATTAAACCCATTTTGTATAAGAAATGCAATTATATGTTTCACCTGTGTTTCATTTGCCCTTATAATCAAAAGGTTGTTTTATACCGAATTTGCGACGTATTGAAAAAAAAAAAATCCTCGGGAATTGGGACGTCACAAATAAAAATTAAATGATAAATTATTATAAAAATAAAAATAAATACTTGAACAATAAAAACTTTGTATTTTTAACAAAATTAGTTAATGAACATTACATTCATAGTGAAAATTTTCTAATTAATTCCATTAACTAATTTTGATGAAATTGTGTCATATAATTTTATTATTTTAAATTTCTTAATTTATTGATAAATTTATTTTTATTGAAGTAATATTAAATCCTTACAAATATAATTTTAATTGTTCAAGTATTTATTTTTATTTTTATAATAATTTTTCATTTAATTTATATTACATTTTCAATAAAAATTAATTATGAAAATTAAAATCATAGTTATGAATTACAATTTAAGAAAGTCGAAATCATAATGACAACTACGACTTAAGATAAAAATAAAACTGTAATTTTTACCTACGACTTTAATACAAAAATAAAATCATAATTTCTAATTATAGTTTTAATACAAAAAAATAAAACTGTAGTTTTCAATTACAGTTTTACCAATAATTGTTTTTGTCATACTCCCCCCTCCCTCCTATGTGACTTTCCAGGTGGCATGTAAGGGTTAGATTTGATATAAATTCATAGAAAAGGCTAAAAGTGATATGTGATTCAAAACAAGCCGATTTTGACCCATAACTCTGGATTATCATCAAACCTGAGCCCACACGTTTTCAGGACCTGACAGTTTTTCTTTGCTTCTAATCACATAATCATTTTTGTCACTTTTTATATCTTTAAAAAAAATAATTACATTTAGCACTATCTGTATGTGATATAAACAAATGATTAAAGGATATAAAATATTCAAACCATTCAGATTAATTGTTTATTCTTTCTTGAAGAAAAAGAAGGTACCCATTGTGATGCTGACATGAAATTAAAAGAGCGAACAAGAGCCAAAGAGGAAAATACGTGTGACTGGATAAAAGGGACAACCATTTACCAGTTATGATGAGATGATTAGGTCAATATAAGAAATTCAGTTCTACAAGGTTATCTACAATTTATAAAGAACCAATGAACTTTTAATATGTTTGCATGCCCAAGTGCCATGTACAGTATGTTGCTTTAATGAATAAAAAGGTTTAAAAATAAAAAAGATAAAATCAATTTGCAGGAGTAAAGCATTAATCAAAGTAGCAATGCCTAACGGTAATCCGACATTCGATTCTCGCATCGAATGGCGAACGGGCGACGACGGCATTTGAATTAAATCAATTAGCCGACCACAACTCGCAGATTCGAATTAAATCAATTGTCACAACACAACGACTAAGATTTTAATTAATTTTAAACGACGTCAGCCCACAACGACAGATTTGGCGACATTAAATTTACGCGCTTAGGGCTTTTTCCCCATTTTCCTTTCCTCCTCCCTCCCTCCCTCCCCGCCCGGTGCCGTTGCTCGGGCCATCCGATTCCGACATCTTCATCCGTCACGGCTGCTTCTTCCGTAACGCCTCTTGCCCAATGCTATCTGGAATTAATGATATGAGACGATTTGTTTTTGTATCTGTATGTGTTCTTAAATTATCTCTGAAGATTGGATATGTTTGTGTTGTTTGATTTGGTATTTTTTTTTTATCATTTTGTGTATACGCTTAGTGTTTACGGTTTATTCTGGTTATATCAAACCACAACAATGGCTAGAGGATCGCTTTTTTGTGTTTATGAACTTTCGCTATCATCCATTAGAATGTCATTTGTGCTTTTACCGTTGGGGACTATTTTTCTTTACGAGGAGTAGTAAGCGTATTTTTTCTTTAGGTTTAATGTCCACATCGTAGGGACAATTGCTATATCCTCAACTGCAGCATCAAGTCCCTACGAAACAAAAGCAGAGAATCGGTAAAGACCATAAATCTATTAGTAAATGTGTAATGTATGCGAAAATATTGAACATCAAACTATACTCACATTAGAGAAAACCTTGTATACAAGCTGGTTGTAGCTGGGGTTTTTCAGACCATCTCCAAACAGAACAAACTTATATGGGACTGCATCCTTTATTTATTTATGTTTTAATTATCCAACTCCTACTTCTCTTGTTTATAATTTTGAGGGCTTGTTACCAAGTGTTTTTGGAAATAGTTTATAACAACATATTTTGATAAACAGCTCTTATTCTCTGTAAGAGTATCAAAATTATTTCATGTTCTCACTGCGTTTTAACAAGTAAAATAAATAAAGACATTTTATTCTTACGAGTTTATTTTGGGGAAAAATTTGTTTCCTGAGCCAATTTCAAATAAAAGAAAAAAAATTGTCAATAAACTACTTTTAACAATCGTGTCCCCAAACAAGCTAGTTTAGGTTAGGTTGCATGAAGGATGAACCCTGTTTGCTCATTTAAAGGTTGATTTCATACTTGAATTTATTTTAAACTTTAAAGGTTGTTATGTCAGTTCCTAAAGGAAGAGATTAAAATGATTTCTTACACTTTTGGATACACACTATAAGAAGAGGTATGGAAAAAAATTATCAAACAAAAGAAGAGAAAAAAGCTTGAAAGATTTTCCTCCCTTTTTTTTAGAGTTTATGGGAGAGAATTCATTCCTTCAATTTTTATTTTATTTCAGTCTAATTTTTCATTCATGACCAAGTAAGGGTGCTTCCATGACCTTACTTATTTAAGGCTAATCTTGGAATTAAATTAATGCATAAATCCATAATATCGACTTAAAATAACCATCACTCATCTCTATCATCTTGGAGTAACTAGAGTTTTTCATATTGAGTGTGTCAAAGTCTTCAACTCTATAATTAGAAAACAACTCAAGTGAGGAGTTCTGAGGTAACATGGTAGGAGGTTACAATGTCTACAATTCACTTGATTCCTTGATAATCTATACAGCCACTCATATTAAAACAAGAGCTTCATAATTTTCGTCGTATTCTTGTCATCTTATTTTTCTAATTATGGAAACACTTGATTTTTTTTATGGAGCGAGACCTTCCCTCCAACTTGTTAGGATCTATCCATCCTCTATTCATGTTTCTTCTTCTACTTTTTTGTGATAAGGACTTGTGCATATTTTGTCTCATAAGCTTTTTCTAGTCTCTTAATTAATCAAGTTTTTACAACCTCCATAGATAATGCACCATTTGGAACAAAGTTCTGTGATTACAAAAAACAAAAGTTTCCCAATTATTGGAAAGAAATAGCTAGTATCTACCATCCATTCATTTGCCATATAATAGTTAACTAATTAACAGTACTCATAAAGCATTGGATTAGAAAATCTATCACTATTCTTCTTCCCTTTAACTTTATGTTCATCGACTCTTTGACAATAAATTTTTATTCCTAAATGTTTTTTATTTAAACCCTATCTCTAAAACCATACAATCCTAAAACCCTAAATCCCTACAACCTTGAAACCTTGAAACACTACAACGCTAAAACCCTCATACCGTAAAACCCTAACCTCGTGAAACCCTAAAACCATATATGACATTAAATCTTTTACAGCTCCCAACCTATAAAACCAAAAACTCTATTAGTAAACCCATGTATGAAACCCTAAAACCACATGACATTAATGCAGCAAAACCTAAAACCTAAAACCATACAACCTAAACCCTAATCCCTACAACATTGGAAACCTTTGACCTTAAAACACTATAACACTATAATACAAAACCACACAAAACATTAAAAACCTAAAGCAAGTAAAACCCAAAAAGCTTAAAACCATATGACATTAAATATTTAAAATCAAAATTTCAAAATATGAAACCAAACATTTAAAACCCAAAACCTAAAACCCTAAAACCTTGGCTTTAATACCCCAATGAAACCGTATTGCCACAAATAGAATTTGAAATACTAAAACAACCACATTTCAACCCTAAAACCGTAAAACCCTAAAACCTTCAGACCCTAAAACCATAAAAACCTAAAACCTAGAAACCCTATAACCACTTGATATTAAAACCTTAAAACCCTAAAACCACGCAAAACCTTAAAACCCTAAATCCATAAAACCTTAAAACATTGAAATGCTAAAACCCTAAAACCTTAGTGCCTTGAATTATTGTGATACACTTTCTCCAATGTGTTTTACTAATATGTATAGTCTCTTTGGACATCAAGGTTATATATATGGGCGTTCGAGAGAGGGCTTCATAATGACGATCCATTGGATCCATCGTAATTAAGGCAGACCACGGAGTCCCCACTGTTGACAAGAAAGTTTGTATTTTGTATTCATGAATTAACGACCCGGTTTACTCTCTAAATCTCTATATATTCAATTATAAACATGGTTTTTCGTTAATTGTAGTTACGGAAGTTCTCGCCCTCGTAGGATGAGAGCCTTCCTCGGCCCGGTGGAGGATGGATCACGCGTTTAAGTCCGCATCACGTGATAGGTGCGGGATTCTACGGTATATACAGCAGGCCACATCATCTTCATGGGTTAATAAACATTACTGTCGTCGAGAGATGGCGGCTGAGACACACATTCCATGTGTCCTAGTCGGAGAGATGGCGATCACGTTCTGAGGATGTTGCTATCATCCTTGAGCCGTGTCAGCCGGACCGCCGAGTCATAGGGACATGTGGTAACCGATGTGCGAGTTATCACGGTGGTACGCTGGGTCACCCCGCCCATTGATGCTCGGAGGATGCAGTATCTCCGTCCGGTGGTTATAATCTGTGGAGTTATCGACCCCGGGACTACGATCTTGATGAGTCGATTTGGAGCGGAGTGCATGTGGTTTCATATTAGCACTGATGGGATCCTTCTTGTTCTGCCGAAGCGAGAAGGGGGTCCGTGTTCACTGTGCTTCTCCCCCTTTACTCGAGATTTGACATACATCGACTTATAGTTGGGGTGGTCACGTGCCACGCATACATATAGAGAGTTATGTCGAACCGACGGACGTAGATGCGGTATTAAGCGGTTGTATTAAGCTTCGATATAGGTATGTAAATTTATTTTTTGTAATTACATACACTTTCGCTCACAGTAACTAGATTTAGCAATTTATGTTTATCTTATATTCAGCTATGGTCTTGGGAGATACTTCACGTGGGCCGACTCGATTTTGGGCGATCAGCGCCATATCCAGCACCGCCATTGCCTCATGCCTTACATGATGACAATGTTGATGGCGTCGTAGCTAAAGTGCGCATGATGGATTACGGTTCAACGGGCGTTCGGCTGAGCCACGGCAGGTAGGCGAGCCACCTCTTCCATTGGGTTGGCAGGTGGAAGTACCTTTGACACGAGTGCTTAACCCATCCGGTGTCCTCCTCCTATATCGAGATCAGCTAGACGCACAAACTTCCGATCAGGTAATTATATGTAAAAGTGTATGGTTCTATAGTAATTTCATTCATGTTCACATAAAAGTCTTTAACGTCGATGGTTAATGTGTAGGTTTTATAGCAGCCGTACGTCGGAGAGTTGGTTGACCAACTTCCCGATATTTGCTTAGCTGATTAGGACATCTGGCGCACGATGTCACCGCTCATATGTTTTAGATTGTTGAGTGGCATCGTCGGCTAGCGTCTGCGCCCGGTTTGGGCTATCGGGGAGATCTCGACTTGCTCTTACGAGCAGGAGCTACATAGAGTGGATGCACGTGATCGGCGACGTATCATGCTCCGTAGCATTATGGGATACGCGATCGGCGAGGATCATTACTTCACCTCCTATGGTGGGTTTGATGGACTTCCATGATCCATACATGCAGTGGTATCGTCGTATTATACGACGATTTATGACACCGCCACTGCATAGGGATGATATGAGGTTCCATACTACAGCCGGTAGTATGCATGTTTTGGTAAGTTACACTCATTTGTTTATAGACAATTTTACCTAATTTTAATCAATATAGTATGTAATTATAATTTATTTATTTGGTTCCTCGGATGCGCCATGGTTGACGCAGTCGACCGCTCGTTTGCACTGCTGGCCCGGTGCGTTGTGCGACATACACCATATTGCCCGATGGGTGTTACGGATCGGAAGACCATTACGCATCGTATCGGGTATGCTCGGGAGGCTTCACATCACATGGACCATCGATTAGACTCCGGTCGTCATCGCTCCTTCACGTATGCGGCCCATTCGAGGTAGAGGAGGCGGAGGCGGAGGAGAGTTAAGGCGCCCGAGGTCGTCTTGGAGATGGTGGAAGCAGTCATGGTGTAGATAGTGGCTTGTGGTATCATTACACTTGATCGGGTTGCCTGCTTGATACCCTCCCATACTTACCCTACGCTAGAGATGTGTATACCCCCACACGCTTGCGCATGTGTACCCGCACACATTGACATATCATTCCACCACCCCCACACTTGCACATTATCTTCCATACCCCACACATTGACATCCTTCCATGCCCTTTGTGACATCGCCTTTCCCTCTTACATGGCACAGCTTCTGTCGCCTTCCATACCCCACTCATTGACACATCACCTTCCACCCCCACACATACACATATGTCCCTGCCTATGCAGCTTACAACGTCTATACATCCCGGTAATAAGCCGAACGACATCATTTGATGGATATCACATTGTCGTCACACCCACTTTACCATCCCATACATTGCCTCCACTTGGATGGCACCATCCTTGACCTTTACCTGAGTGGGGTAGACTTCCAGTTAGAGCGACCTCGTTTCTCGGCGTGGCACATCGACCTCACTTCATGCATCGATTACCTCGGCTCCGTCGCGCCCTGAGGATCCCTGGCCCAGCCAGGTTGTTTATTCTAGGCGTGATCCTAAAGAGAACTATTAAGGCGCCCGTCTTGTGGGACTCGTTGATGATACGTATTATTATTTTTATATGAATTTGTATAAAATGTTTATTATATTTAAATGTTTTCATATATGCATGATTTGATATATACAATGTTTTTGAAGATTATCATGATTATGCATGAGCATATATAGAAGTTTTATTTTTATACATGTACCGCTTTTTATAAAAATGGGCGTTATAAATTGTAAGTATAATAATTTGGATTTTTACAATGCATGCAATAAAAAATAAGAAAATTAGAATTAAGGGAAATCCGGTTGTTCAAACCATTATTAATAAGAAATTAATAATGCACAAAAAACACAATTTTAGCGGTCTCTAAATTTAAATGGGTTTTGAATACATTAAAAATGCAATTTAGTATTCTCTAAATTAAATATTTTTATATTCTCTGAGGATTTTCAAAAAACGAAAAATGTTCATCTTGGATTTTTCGGTGTCATCGATTAGGGTTTTAGGGTATTAAAGTTTTAGGGTTTTAGGGTTTAAGAGTTTTTGGATTTTTGGGTTGTAGGGCATTAGGGTTTTAGAGCATTAGGGTATTTGGGTTTTAGGGTCTTATGGCATTAGAGTTTTAGGGTTTTGGGGTCTTAGGGTTTTATAATTTTTCGATTTCAGGGTTTTAGGGTTTAAGATTAAATATTGTTGGATGTAAGTCTGATAAATCCCCAAGGTGTCACTGACCCTGTAGACATGACCCAGATAAGCAATAGCTAACAAACAAAATATATACATAGCCGGGACCACATGATCCTTAAATAAGGAGCATATAACAAAGAACATAGAGTAATAAAACGTAATATTCAATAGTTAATAGAAATTGGAAAAAAAAAATCGATAACAAGCCTCGTGCCAGATTTCCAGCACCCTTCCTTATTTTTAATTTGCAACTCTTTGACACACCTGGAAACATGGCCACATTTTTACGTCAATGGCCTTGTGTTTGGCTGTCCAATCTGGCCGTCTCCGAAGGTAGAGTTATGGTGGGGTGACATTCCATTGTGCAATTTGTTTGTCATTTACATCAACAGATCCAGGAAAATAAAACCGAAAGAATGATGGAAATTAAAGAGTAACATTTTCAACTTGATATTAGATACAATATTTTAATTTTTAAAATTTAGAAAATAATAATAAATTTAAAATATATAATAGATTATAAATTTTTAAGTATCTTATCATCAAATTCTCCATCAACTATTGACAAATTATTTTTGCTAAAACGGAGTAAAAATGTCTCTTTTCTATTTTGATTTTATTAGAAAATATTATAAATTCGAAATATGTGAATAAGTCAGGTTTTTTTGTTATATTAATGGCGGGAACCATAAACGTAAACAATTTAAAATAGAGGATATTCAAAATAAAATGATTAGATTGGAATAAGAATACCCAATCTTAGCTGATTTTGCAATTGAATTTGGGTTGGTTTGTTGGTATTGATTTCTTATTCCTCCTTGTTTTTACGTTGAGGCGTAGCTTGATTATGTCAGTGTAGAACCCCGAAAATATTACGAAAAGAAAAATGCTAAGAAAATTAATTTCTCATATTTGGATTCACAATGAAAAATACGGGAAAAAAAAACAAATATAATCAAATTATATATTTTTAATTTTTTTTAGTCCTTGTCTGACAAAAAAAACAAATAAACATATAAAAATTAATTTATTAAGTTTTAAACTTAATTTTTTTGATGAGCTTAGAATCCTCTCTTTTAGTCCGTTTTTCTGTTCAGTTTTCAGTTAAAATTGAATATTTATTATACGAGAAATATGAAGAAACTCACCAAATTGTTATTAGCGAGGAAGAGAAAGAAAATGAAAATCACGATAAATGGAAGAAAAGTGCGGTCGGATAGGCGGAAATGAAAAGAGCGGCTGATTCATTGATGCGGGTTTAAGGTTGATCTGATGTGAGGTGCATTGACACCAAAGAATTAAAAGGAATTTGATGGAGTAGCGGCCGGTAAGTCTGAGACGGTAGTGAAGGATGTCGAGGGCTAAGAAGAGCGGCGTCGCGTGACGATGCGGTGCGACAACAATTGATGTCGTGACAAGGATGAGAGGTCGCGACAACAGAAACACCTTTTTAAGCTGAAGGTTTGGGCGAAGAAGTGGAAACTCACAGGAACTTAGAGTCGATGTCGCGACGTGAGATTGATGTCGCGACGTGATGTCACGACAAAGAATTTGAAGTCACGAAATCTAAAGACCAGTTGAAATCTGCAGATGATGTGACAAGATGTCGCGACAAGAGATTGATGTCGCGACATCGGGAACCATCAGATGAAAGCGAAGGAAATGAGTAGCATCCGCGACAGAGGCGAGAATCCACGACATCAAAAGCCATCAGTGAAGGCTATGGCCGGAGGCGATGTGACATAAGATCGAAATCGCGACATAGGACTATTTCAGTTGAAGAGTAGAAGTTTCGCAAAGTGAGGCGCGACAAGATATGATGTCGTGTGTCGGAAGGCGACTAGATCAAGGCTGCGGTGTATAGCGATGTCGACATCGTCGATGTCGCGACAGCGAAGCGACGATTGAAACTTCACGGTTTCTTAAGGCGATGTCGTGACGGGGAAGTTGATGTCGCGACATCAGAGTCGATCAAAGAGCTGCGGATGGCTTGAGCTGAGGTCACGACAAGATATAGACGTCGCGACATCAGGAGAGGTGAATTGAGACCAGCGAGGCATTGAGAAGATGTCACGACAAGATATAGAATGTGACATCGCGAATAACAATCAGGTAACATGGAGTAAGTTGATGTCGCGACGTGAGGTTGATCATCGCGTATCAATGACAACTAGTGGAAGGTGAAGGAGACTTGAGCCCATGCGACAACATCGATGCGACATGGTGGCTCATTGAAGGCGCAAGGACTAGAATGGGATGTCTCGTAAGGCCATGATGTCGCGACATCTGGCGATCAGCCCCGAAGCCTGAGGGCATAAGATTGTGTCGTGACAACGCCGACGACATTCATAGGAAGCGAACTTTAGGTCGATATCGCGACATGAGTTCGATGTCGCGACGAGTGATGAATTGGAGCGATAACTTGGGCTGGCTACTCTAAAATCCACGGCGGTCTACATTGGGATGCAAGACTGATTAAGGAACCCTATAAATGCAGCGACTATCCAACTCATTCAAAGCGACTTGGCGGCCCGCAGACGAGGAAGTGCGGATTCTTTAGCTCGGCCTAACTATTTTTTTCTTTTATTTTATTTTTCTTTATTTTTCATTTTCGTCATTTTAGAACAGATTGTTTATCGTATTTTCTTTTTCTTTCCTTTTTCGCTTTGTTTTGTTTGGATAAGATATTATCGTTGAAATTTGAAGTGAATCTTGAAATCAATTTCTTTTCAAATTACTACAGGCATTATGGAATTTCGGACAAATTACGGGAGTCGATTGTTCGATTTCCATTCTGCGATCATTCCTATGATCGGAGGAATCTTTGTATTGTGTGGTCGATGGTGAGAATCGGCTTCCATTAAGTAGAACGATGAGTCGAATTTATCTTTCCTGTAGATTGTTTGGCTTGTTAATTTCGGTTAATGAATTTATTTACGGTTTGGGTTTATTGTCTTGGGATGCGAGATATAGTTTGTATGCAGGTTAAGATTTGCGTCATTGCTCGATTTCAAGGAAGTCTCCCGAGTGATACGGGGAAGACATTCCACGAGGAAGTAATGTACATTTCTTTGAAGGTATACTAACTTTTGCTATTAGGGATCTTATAGGCTTTGTAAGTTCATAGATAAATCCTCTTCTCACTTGAAATCAAGAGCAGGTTGAATGAGTTATCTATTTAAGCGAAGCAAAGGATTCTTTCGGTCGGATAGTGAGACTAATCCCGTGTTAGGTTGTGATCTAATCAAGGAAAGGTGATCCTATTCCTGAAATTTCGAGGAAAACAATCTGGAAGTTGTATATCGTGACCGATAACTTGGGAGCTAAGGTTTACGAGTCCATAAAATGGGTATAGTAGAAAAGAAAATATCGAGATTAAGGAAGTCCCTTTTTAAAAATGGTTATCTAATTCCCTGTATTAGGAGAATCGGGTCATAAATTAGATAATGAAATGTGGAGTGTGGAAGATCGGTTGCACTAGCATATAGACAGATTTTGAAACTGGAATTAATCAAGAAATTTTATCAGGAGTAACTACAGGAATTGATCGTTCACTACAGCTTGTTCTCTTGATGTGTCTCTTTTATGATAATTGTTCAGAATTCATTTCTTGTTATAGAACTTAGTTTACCTTCATTTTATTTTATTTAGGTTTATTCTAATTTTCATTCTCTTAGCGTTTAGTTATTTCCCAGCTTCTTGTTTGAACCTTCTTATCATTTGTGGTCCAAATAGTATGGAAATTAATTAATTCGGGTGGTTGATTTAAAATTAGCATGAGATCTACGTAGGATCGATATGCGAACTAAATCCATTTTATTACTTGTCGACCTGTGCACTTGCAGAATATCAGACCAAAACCAACTTTGAAAAAAAATGATTTACTCTAAGAGATTGGTGGTTTATATAATATAATCTTGCATGCATAACTAATGCATAAATGTGCAACACGTTTTGGTCTTAACAAGTTTTATGGCGCCGTTGCCGGGGATCGAAAGAATTTTGTAAATCAATATTCAGATGAAAGAAGGAAATACTAATTTGGACATTTTTAAAAGAAAAAGAACAAAAATAGTGTTTCAAGCAGTGACTCTTTTAGCCACTGTCATTTAACAAACCACACTGAAAATGTTTGTTGAGTAGGCTAATCCTATTGATCTGAGTGTACTTTTATTTCAGGAAGAGCCGACTCATCACAGTCGCAACCAGATAAAAAGTTAGACGGTGTAGCTAACCAGGAATCATGCAGCAGACACCGAGGAGCATGATACTATGGAGAGATTTATGGAATTCATTCATCCCTGATAAATATTTAGCATTGGGACAACCGACCGTCAATGCTAATGATTTTATTTCGAACCCGGCCAGCGATAACCATGGTGACGGAACCAGTGCATTTGGTCATTCGAAAATCCCAATGAAAGACACTTGGGAGGCGATTTTGAGATTAGCAAATTCAATTAAATTGAAGGTGTGGGCAGTTATTCGAGAATTTCAGGTTGTTCCCATTCTCCTTGAGAGATATGGCTATAACTAGTTTAACTCTACCGCTCAGTCACATTAACACACAGGAGGAGCGTGAGTGCTTATTCGATAAATTCTATGTTCCATCTCTTCCTTCTGAACAAAGAGAAATCACCAATTCCAAACATAGAAGAAATGAGAATATTTATCTTGCTCGGAAGAGATCTTCTTGAGAACAACATTGGTCCTATCACAGATCTCTGAGGAAAAGTCTTCGGGCGAAGGTACAGAATGAATGAAATTTGAAACGATCATCGACAATAGAGCCAAGGCGGATGAATTGATTTATTTAATGAATCTGAGGGGAAGCTCACGAAGCGACAATGAAGAAGCATGGTGAAAGAGTGAAGTGTGCGCGAGGAAAGAACCTCACGAAATTATATTTGAGGGCGGTTGAGAGTATATAGTGGAAACAAAAGGGAGTTTCTCACTCTTCCCTTGTCTTAAATTTCAATCGCATTTAGTGAAATAATTGATTAGGATATTATACATATAGTAGCAGATTGCAAGTTTGAAATTTATTTTTTATCATGTGTTGAATGCTTAATAGTGAATGGGAGGAATGGTTCAGTGCGCATGATCAAAATAAATTGTGTATAATTGTTTGAGTGACATTGAATGAAATGAAACATATTTATTAATTGGTTTGTCACGATTGGTCTTGGGACATGACATCAATTTAGGGGATAACCGGGAATGTTTAAGTAAGCGAATAATCAAAGGAAAAGATAGCCAAACGGATTAAATTTAGTCAAGACTAAATAAAGAACATTCTCTGACATAACTCCAATTTTCGGGTCCCAAAATAAAAATCTGAAGTCATAACACCCAGTAACTAAGGTCTAGCAGACTTAAGTACGCCTTGATCCAATCACATTTACTTCAGGGCAAGGTCGAAACATTGAACCTAGTGTCTAGTTTCATTCGAGGTCCATCTACTTTGCAATTCACCCTAACTAGATTCTACTTGAAATCGATAGATAATAAAGCGAAACTTGAAATTTCATTCTCTGATCTAATCGATCTAAAGAATATTTTGATTTCAAGGGATATTTAGAGGAGAATAAGGACTAGAGAGAAAAACGATCAATCTTCTCATTGAAAAACAAAAAAACAAAAAAAAATAAAAAATAAAAAATCTTAGTGGAAAACGTAGATAGGAGCATGAATCGAAGAGCCTCATTCAATACTTCACTGGGAAATTGAAGTAAGTAATAAAACATCATTCTTCCCAAGGACGCAATTCACTATAAAAGTAGGGAAGAGACAAAGGAAAGGACTCGAAGCAATAAGAATGGAAGGAAGGAAGGGTGAGAAACGAAAAACTAACGAGGATAAGAAGCTCTTGTTTATGGAATGGAGGTGGAGTCGGAGAACAAACCCCGAGTTCCATTTGTTCATAAAACGATGGCTTCATCGGGAGGCGGTTGATGGCAGGGGAATATGGATTAATTAGAATCCATCAACCAAGAAACTCCCGAGAAAAAGTGGAGCTAACCCGATTTGTTGAGCGACCTTATTAACGGCGAATCGCTCCTTTAGGGCTCAAGTGCAGTGAGCCAAATTTTGAAGCGAGGAGCTCTGACCACTAAAGAAGATATAAGTTTTAGGATAGGAAATAGAAGTTTTCTCGAGTCTAGTTACCAGAACATTGTAAATCAATAGTTAATTGTAATATCGAAAATCGTTTTGATATTTGAATAAAGTTTACATTGATTTCAATTTTGATGATCATGATGTATGATTTAGTTTTATAATAGTTCGTTTTTCGGTTAACATCAAATAACATTTTTATTACATTTCAATTTATACGAAAAGAATGGAACATGAATAACGAAACTGGAACTAAGAGTATGTCTTTATTTTGTTCAAGTTCGAGTTTAGGTTGAAAAATCAGTAGTCAGATACGATATAACAAAGTACTTGGGTAAACTAATGTAATTGGGCATTGAATAAACACAAGTCTTGAAAATAATACACCTGGTCAATAACACCTTTGAAACTTTATGCGGAATTAGGAAAATTTTAAGGAATTAGGGAATTATAATCCATAGTCACAGAACTTGTTTGAATATTGATTATATGAAATCCTAGTTGAAAAACAACCGACAAGAAATGATACACAGCCATTCTCAACGCCTGAGCTTTTCCGGCCACTCATTATGTATATGTTGTGATACACCTTAGTCCCCGACCTGAGCCAAGATATTCCATGTTTTCGAATAATCCAAAGCAGAAGCCCAAGCCATCCTTTATCACTAATCTCCAAAGAAAGAACCTATGATAACTCAAGAACTCAAAAAGGAGAGGAAAGAGATAAAGTTTGGGGGAGTTTAATTTAGGAAAAGCTAAAGAGATGTAAAGAGGAGGTGAAAGAAGAAAGATCTAAGATAGGGAAATACAAAAGGAAAGAAAGCTAAACAGAATAGTTTTTGTCTTGTGGCCTAACTCTCTTGAACAATTAAGTTCTTAGGGGTGTTTCAACACCTAGTACCCTAATATCATCTGGTATGGGAGCTACTAACCCAAAGTTCGCTAAGAGTGTTAGAAAGCCTAAAAAGACAAAAACAAAGCACAATTCCTGAAGGGTGATTAGAGAGAAAATTTCCCAAGTTAGAATTACAGAAGAGAATTGGGAGCATACAACTTTGAAAAGAAGAAATTCAAGGTAGTATCCCAAACATGAAGTTTTGGGAAGTTTGGGGAATTACAAGGAGGAAATAACAGTTGAGGAGAAAAGAAAAGAGTTTTGGGTTATCTCAGCCTAAACATTCCATTCATCCTACCCTTTTACCTAAGCTTAACATTACAAGCCCAAAAGACCTGATTGATTTTGAAGGTTGGAATCATCTACATTAGTGGCGATCAATATGAAAAACCAGCATATGGGACTTTAATAACAACAGAAAACCTCCCAGAGATCGACTAAATCTAATACAAAATTGAAAAGGATTGTCGACCGCACACACACACAAGAAAGACTTGAATAATGAACTGTTTACCTACATTAGTTTATCAGGTGATTTTGTAATAGAAGTATACCATACTCTATTCCTGCATTTTAAACTGAATTTTGAAATAATAGTGATATTTTTAATTCCAGATTCGAAAATGTCCTTTTAAGTTTAAATTGAATAATATTTCTAAAACAAACAAAAATGTCCTTTTGTTTGGAGGACAAATAAATCTTTTCTTTTCCTTGCTTAAGATGCTAAAATTTTAAGTTTGGGGAGTTTGATGAGCTTAAAAGTCATCTCTTTTAGTCCATTTTTCAGTTAAAATTCGAATATTTATTATACGTAAATATGAAGAAACTCTACCAAATTGTTATTAGCGGTGAAGAGAAAATAGAAAACACAAAGAATTGGAAGAAAAGTGCAAATTAAATGGCAGAAAGGTAATGAAAAGAACCGCTGATTCATCATGCGCTAGTTGACATACCAAATTCTGAGGTCGTGACACCAAAATAATTAAAGGAATTTGATGCAGAAGATGCGAAGTACAGCCGCTACCGGCGGGGTAATCGTGAGCTAAGAGGGAACGACGCCGCGACAAGATTCGAGGTCGCTGATGAACAATTGATGTCGACGAGGGATGAGAGGTCGCGACAACATAAACACCTTTAAGCCATAAGAGTAGTTCGGACGATGAAGCTACCGAACGAAGTCGATGTCGCGACGTGAGATCGATGTCGCGACATTGATGATGTCACTACGTACTATCGGGTCACGACATCAAAGACCGCTTGAAATCAAAGACGTGACAAGATGTCAACAAGATTGATGTCGCATCGTAACCAACGATGAAAGCCGGGCGGAAATAGAATCGCTATCACGGCTAAGAGGGCGGTTACCATCAAAAGCCATCAAGTGAAGATCGCAAGTCGGTCGGCGTCGCATATAAGATCGGGTCATGGCATAGGACTCGCCATTGAAGGTGAAGTTTCATAAAGTGAGGTCGCGATAAAGATATCGGCGTCGCACAAACGAACGGACTAGATCAAAGCCGCGAAGGTATAGCTGAAAAACGCGATATCAACTGATGTCGCTGACAAATGTGAGCCACCGCTTTGAAGCTTACAGCTTTAAGACGATGTCGTGATTGTGATTGATGTCGCGAAGATCCAAGACTACCAAAGACTGCAGATGACTTGAGCTGAGGTCACGACAAGATATAGACGTCGCGACATCAGGAGAGGTGAAATTGAGACCAGCCAAGACGTGAGAAGATGTCACGACAAGATATAGAGGTCGCGACATCATGAATGACCAGATCGGGTTGCAACATGGAGTGTTGATGTCGCGAACGCGGAGGTTGATGTCGCGACATCATGATAACTAGTGGAAGGGTGCAGGAGACTTGGTTCATGTCGCCGACAACACCTTACGTCGCGACATCGAACAAACCATTAGCGACCGTGAAGACTAGAATGGATGTTCGACAAGGCCATGATGTCGCGACATCACAAGCGATCAACTGAAACTTACTAAGGGCATAAGATTGGCGTCGTGACAACATGAAACGAACAGTCTATGAAGCGTAACTTTAAGTCAATGTCGCGACATGAGTTCAAAGGTCGCGACAAGAGTAGCTGATGACGGAATTGGAGCAAAGAATTTGGCCCGCCACTAAAATCCACAATAGCTATTACTGGGATTAGGCCCAATTGAGGAACCCTATAAATACGCAATATCCAACTCATTCAAGCAATTTGGCGCTGCATTTGAGAGGTCCGATTGTCGAAGCTCATTTTCTTTATTTTTTTCTTTTATTTTATTTTTCATTTTCGTCATTTTAGAACAGATTGTTTATCGTATTTTCTTTTTTCTTCTTTTTCGCTTGTTTTGTTTGATCCTAATGTTAATGCTGAGCTGAAGTCGAATGCTGAAATCAATTTCTTTTCAATTACTACTGAACGATGGAATTTCAGACAAATTAAATTGACATTCCAGCTTCATTTGCGCCATTCCTATGATCAGAGGAATGCTGTATTGTGTGATTCGGTAATTGAGGAATCCAGCTTCCATTATGAACATGATAGTCGAATTTATCTTTCCCCGTAGATTGTTTACAGCAAATTTGTTAATTTCAAGTAATGAATTTATTTCTCGGTTTTGGGTTTATTGTCTTCGGGATCTGAATATCGCTTTATACCCGTTAAGATTCAAGGCCATTGTTCGAGACATTTCAAGGAGGTCCTCCGGGAGGACACAGGAAGACATCTCAGAGTAATGTACATTTCTTTGAAGGTATACTAACCTGCTATTAGGATCTTATGAGCTTAGTTCACTTAGATAAACTTCTCTCACTTGAAATCAAGAACGAGCTGAATGAAGCTATCTATTTTAAACAAGCAAAGAGTTCACCTCAATTCATAAAGGAGACTAATCCCTGCAGCAGCTGTGATCTAATCAAGGAATGGTTGATCTATTCTAATTTCGAGGAAAGCAACTGAAGTTGTATATCCTTGCTTGACCGATACAACTTGGGAGCTAAGGTTTACCCATAAAATGGGTATGAAGTATTGAAAAGAAAATATCCTGTGTATTAAGGAAGTCCCTTTTTAAAAGTAGTTATCTAATTCCCTGTATTCGAGAGAATCAGGTCATAAATTAGATAATGAAATGTGGAGTGTGGAGAGATCCAGCTGCACTACAACGCCTTGGACAGATTTTGAAACTGGAATTAATCAAGAAATTTTATCAGGAGTAACTACAGGAATTGATCGTTCACTACAGTTGTTCTCTTGATGTGTCTCTTTGGCGATAATTGTTCGAATTCATTTCTTGTTATAGAACTTGCTTTACCTTCATTTATTTTATTTCGCTGTCTAATTTTCATTCTCGCGTTTAGTTATTTCCTACCTTACGTTGAACACTACTATCATTTTGTGTCCAAATAGTATGGAAACTGAGTAAATGTGGTAGTTGATTTAAAATTCTGAGATCTCCTGTGGATCGAGACATCCTGGACTTAAATCCATTTTATTACTTGTCGCACTGCACTGCGTATCATCGCATCAAAACCAACTTTGAAAAAAAATGATTTTACTCTAAGAGATCGGGTGGTTTATATAATATAATCTGCATGCATAACTAATGCATAAATGTGCAACACGTTTTGGTCTTAACAATTTTCCTCCAATATATCTTTCCTTCCATTTTTCTGTCTATTTTCCTCTCTATTTTCTTTTCTTAGTATTTTTCGAGTTCCAAACGGAACCCTAATGTTGATAGGTCAAGGGTTCTTTCATGTAAGACCGAGAAAATTCCACTTCTCGAAAATAGTAAAATCGTAATTTCGATAAAAATCCGAAATCTATTCTCTAGATCTTGGATGACGAAACGGATTTCACCGTTGGAATAGTCTCCCATTAAATCTAGCCACGTCGACTTCACAATTCCAGATACGGAGTTGGCACGCTTTTTCGAGGCACGCACGGGTGCCTCGTGAACGATATGATGACGTAAAGTCAATGTATAACATGTACTCATGTGGACACAAGCATGAGTAGAGAAAATGATGGAATCTGACGCCTAAAGAGTGCCAAATGTTGAAATCCAAGCTCGGGGACATGGGATGGTAATTATAGAAATTGTTTTAAATGATAATAAGACAAAAACTGTAATAGTGTCGTCTCCTACCTTTATTAAAAGAAGCCAAAACGTGGGGAGGAGATGCAGTAGCCATTTTTGTGTTTTAGTGAGAGAGTATCAAGCTTCTCTCTAGATTTGCGGCGATCCACCATTTAAATTCTTCTGACAAGAAGGAAGGTCGCTTTACGCAGGAGGCTTCACGCGCGGCCCGTTTTCGAGGAGTTTCTAAACAAACTCCGTGAGGTAGGGCTCATCCTATTTGAGTTTTACACTTTGTTTGGGCGTATTTACGATGTTTGAGTTGATTGAGGCCGTGAGTGGCCGTTTGATCGGTCCCAAAGCTTGGAACCGAATTGTTATGAAATTTTGAAACCCATTTGTGTCGTCTATGACTGTGTACGGGCTGTTTGGGTGGTAAATTGTATAAATTGTGAAACAATTTGTGTTGTGATGTGTATGAGGCCAGAAATGGCTATACAATTCGGTTTCACAAGGTGAAACCGATATTGGGTATTTGATGTGAATAAGGACACGAAAATAAAATTTTGTGTGAAATATGCTCATCGGTGTAATTCAAGTTGAATTGCTCGTGTTTGATAATTAGCCCACGTGAGCTAATTTTTGATGTAATGGATTGTGAAATTACATGACATGTTTGTGTGATTTAAATTATGTGAATATATGCATGATTATATATTTGCATGTTATATAATTGTATTGGAATTGGCATCATGCATTCCATATGCACTGCACCTTGTAACGAGAGAATGAGTGTAATGGGTGGTTTATCGGGAGAATGGTTTCGAGGGTTGACTAATAATAATAATTATCGGAGGGTAGTCCATATAAAATATCAATCGTTGGAGTCGGCCCAATTGATATACATCGGAGGGTTGTCCACCAAATAGATCATCGGAGTCGGTCCACTACTTATATCGGAGGGTTGTCCACAATTAAAAAAAATACATTTGTTTTAAATAATGTTTCTCATACGTGGCTTAGGCAAGTGTGAGGAGTCTATGAGGACTCGGGTATGAGTTGACGTGCAGACATTCAAGTTAGATCATGTATTTACTTGAATGTATGTTTCTACTGAGCATTGCATATGCACTTAGGTGGGAGAGTAACCCATTTCAGGTGATTCCAATTACTAGCGATAGCCTGACCCCGTCGAGGTTATTATTTTCGTGCACAGGAGCCGTTCTCGAGCGTAAGGCTCATCCTAGAGGCCGCTTTAGAAGAAAGCCGGGTTGTGGCTTTGGTTTTATGATACATGTATTAGAATGTTGTAAACTTTTAATATGTGTTATATAAGAGTAAACTTTTAACTCTTGAAACTATCAGGTATAGTCAGGCTGATGATGTGAGTATTATAAGACGCAGCCCAAGAGGCCGTTTTTACTCATGTTATCTCTGATGATGTTGATGATTGGGACAGGTGGTTCTTGTGTAGAGCCTCGCACAGCGAGACTCCCGCCCCATTTTCAGAGTTGTGCTCCTGCCGTCTGACATCTCATTTAGCATTCCGCAGTTAACTGTCAGAGCCTATGGACCCCTGTGCTGGGCGTCACTTTTGAAGGATAAAGAATTGCTCAAGTGTAACTTAAGTACAATTAACATAAAGGGTATTTGGAAGAAGGGATAAAAATTGGCCAATTTTATTTCTGACTCTGTTTCACAATTTACTTTAGCACCAGACCCAAGTACTGCATCACCTTCTTCCATGGCTTCCATAGCTTTCATGCCCTTCAACCTAAGTTTTCTTCGGGATGGAGCCGGTTTCAAGCCATTAGTTTTTTGAATCCGCTTTTCTCGTTTCTTCCAACACAACAATGAGCTTCCGTTCCTGCTCAAGTACCAGTACCCATGTGTCAATTATAATCAAGAGATGTACTTGAAATACAAATTCACACATATAATAAACGGTGCCATTATACCAGTATAGATCTGTCCTCTTCAGGATCGATTGCTTCTTCATTTTCATCACCGTTCGACAATTGTGGTGAAAATGTACGAACCTCTTCTGCCTCATCAGCCTCCTCTTCATACAAAATGGGCTCTGGAGAGAATGGTTGAGCATCTGCATCTAAATCTACATGGAAGACATAATATTAGATAACTCTTTCTAATGTTTGAGAAAGCAACTGAAACAGAGGAATCAAGAAAGCAACTGAAACAGAGGAATCAAGAAAGCATCATGAACCTGTTTGACAAACTCCGCATGCCAATTGTCAAGGGCATCAAATGACCTCATAACATTAACACCGTAAACTAGAAGACATCAATCTGCTCCTCTATAAAATGCAACACAGCAACTCTGAAATCTTTCTTGCCCTGCCGTGTCCCATATCTACCCAGAGAAACATACAATCATTTAACCAAAGCATATTCATTTACAATACTCAAAATAAAAGAATGCATCACACGAAAGAAGCATTGAAACTCAAACCCACTTGAAGAGTGATGAGCAAGTCATCTATTTGGAGCCTGTTAGTGACAAAATCAGCAATTCAATTATAGCTTGTGGCTGGTTGATCAACTCTATGTACATATCTAGATAAGGCCAAGAACCACAAACTCCAATCTTTTCCGGAACTAGCCTTATACATTACATTCGCTAGGCTGCATGCAGGCATCCATTAAAAAGTAAACTACCACAACAAACACCCATATCAAGTTTTGCCCCATCGCCCACAAAATTAAGAGTCTGCTTGGCAATGATATAGCACCACTCGATGACCGTAAAAGAGCATTTTTCCGCTTCAATTAGTACATCATGCAAAATTAATAAAACTGAAGCTCTAGTTGCACAAGAAAATGTGGAAATGCAACTACTTGAGAAGGGCATGATGAAAATCATATTTACATGCAAAATATACATCTACTATGAGAGTCAATTTATGGGATGGAAGTTCCACATTCATTTTATCGTGAGCGCACGCTATCCTCCCATATGAGACTAATTTCCTCTATATGATAATTTTTGGAATTGATAAAAAAAATAAAAACAATTAAAAAATCATCAAATTGTGCTATTAACAAAGCTACCTACATATTGGAGAGGAAGATGTTGTTTTTCAGAGATTCCAGATCCATCATCTCCCGGCAACAACGATTCTATTAAATTGTATTCTAAATGGAAAACTACCTACCTTTCTTCTGTTTTAACCTTCATCTGGATTCACTTAAATGGAAAATAAGTTTTGAAACACATTGCAGTAACTGTCAGTTTGAACTCAGAATATAAAAATTCAGTAGCTTGGTATAATGTGAAATTGCATGAAATGGCTAATGTTTACCAACCTCCCTCACCAGTCAACTAATGAACACCAACTATGTATATAGATTGACATAACCTTTTTTTAGTACCAACTTTAAGTAAGATTTTGTAATTGCATAAGAGGAATCAATTCATTTCCTTAGGGCTAGTGTGTTCTATGGCATTAAAAATCAAAATAAATAGCGCAAAAGGAAAACGTGTTGTCATGTAATTTCATGAAAACTAGTTGGTATGCTAAAAAATAAGGAACCGCCAATGGGCCACCTTCTCATATTTTCTTCTACTTTTTTTTTCCCTTCTTTTTGGAGGTTGTTCAATGTGTGTAATGCAGCTCAACCAGTTAAGTACAAAGTTAATCATTTACAATTGAACCCCAAAATGATTAGATAAAGCCATTTCAAAAATGTATTCGCTTAAACAAAAAGAACATTCACAATAAATCCACATTTACTTACCCAGGAATAATGATTTCAGATATTATCATAACCAGATCTTGGGATTTTCAAGGTCTTCTTTATGATGGAATTTCTAAATTGCAACAAGAACAAGAAAGACATACATCTCTAATTAATAACGATATGAAATTAGGAAGAATTGAGCTTTTCATCTTCTTCTACTTTGTTAGACGATTAATAAGTATCTGTGAAAATAACCTCGGTTGACATGCAAAATGCAAATTTCTCGAATGCATCAATCCGAAAGGCCGCTATATCCTCAGCTGGCATGCCAAGAACTCTGTGGATTTTACCAATTGGAACCATAGGAAACACCAAAGAGAACCTAGTATTTAAAACAAATACTTAGCAAAAATTTTAAAACTTTTATGATATAGAAAACTATTGTCAAGCAAACCAAAGCAATAATAAAAATACTACTACTACTAGAGCTTGTTCTCTTACCCATCAAAAATAATTGGACGACCCTCGAACATTTCAACCATATTTCCTGCAGAAAGAGAAGCCCTTCGCCGATTAGCTTCACGCAAAAAGTGTAGAAGGTTCAAGAGGTACGTTTCTCCGGTAATACCAAAGTTCTTTCGTCTTAGAGGGTTTTGAAGGATCGCCTGCATGGCAATGAACACATATCTCAAGAAATATATAACAAGAAAGGTCTTATAGAAAGAGACAACTTAGATAGTACCATGTCTTCAAACAATAACTAACAATATACCTGGGGTCCACAATACCACAATAACGATAGAAGCTATTGCCAGGGGAGATGTTGTTTTTTAGAGTTTCCGGATCCATCATCGCCCGACAACAACGATTCTATTAAATTGTATTCAAATAGCAAAGACAACCAAATGGTGACACGACGCTCAATTAGTCGTTCATACTTAGGCCTCTCGTCGACTACATAATATAATATCGCTTACAGTGTTATTACTTAAGTAGAGTAGTTAATCGAGGCTTTAAAGAGCTCGAGAGCGGCAACTTATAGTTGGACATCTCCTCCAATTGAGTGTCAACTTATAGTTGAATAAAGAGCACCCCCAGCCAACCCTTTTTTGTAATTTCTCCTTCACAATAACACAAGTGAATCTACCAATCTGCAAAGCCAAAGGCCTATAGAACAAGGACTTTAAGAACACAAAATAACCACATATCACAACCTATTACAACACATACAAAAAAAAAGAAGCAAAAAATAAAAAAAATAGGACAAGAAAACCAAAACATACCTTTTGTGGTAGTGTGGACCAGTAGGAGCCTTGGTGAGGTAACTGACGATGGTGGCAACTAGATGGGAGGAATGGAACTTCCGCTGCAAAAAATTGACACCCTTTGCATCATCATTATCATACAATTTCACAAATAAATCGAAAAACCAAGAAGAGCTAAATAACCCATATGACTATGAAAACATACCTCTCCTCATGCTGAATGTGGTTGAGGTTGCTTTACGCAAATATACTTGACCTCGAACTAGAACTCCCCTAATCATCTTGTTAAGCCAATTAACTAGTTAAACATCAACCATGTGACCCATTAAGAGGCAAAAAAAAACATGTTAACAAGTATAAAGAAGCTCAGAGAATTCCAATCATACCTTCATTTCATAGGTGAGACACAATATTTAGTGAGGTTGAAAATTCAAAACCAGGATTAAAGGTAAGGACAGGATCAAATTCATCACATCCGACGTACTATGGCTACATCCTCTGAGTGTCATGTTCACATTCACGGTGAACTTAAGACGATCAAGATCACTACACCAAAGAAATCACCAAATAACTGTCTAATTGCTTATGCTTCCATCCAACGCCTTTTTTATATGATATCGATATCCCATTTCTCCATCACACTCTTGAATAGCAAATTAGACAATGTGGATCAGGCCTAATTAATGTCTTTATATGACTAGCAACCAATTTCGAGTCTAGTCGGGTGATGGTCCCAGTTCAAACAAGGATTAATACAAGATGCGGCCCAAGATATTTGTTGATAACAAATAACGGCATTCTTTCACAAACTATCGCACGGCTTCCATGGACAAAGGATATTCTTCCACTTCTTACATCTTAAAACGAGCAATTTTTTGAGGATGCAACAACGATATACTCTTTGGTGTGCTGTAATTGAGCAAATCTTAAAACCTCTGAAAAATTAGATCGAATTAAAACTTGGCTAATAACGAATTCTCCGTCGAATAACCTAGAGGTTGCACTCCATGGAGTCCAACAACTTGCAACATCATTATCCGTGCTTTCAACATGCTGAAATCGAGGTGTCAGGTAAGTGATAATTACCAGGGATGACTCCATCCAATATCTCATCATCTGGGTGATTTGATACATCAGCACAGGGTGCTTGTGCTGAGACATCCTTGTTCATTCTCCAAAACTTCGTTGTGTTCAAAGGAGGATGCATGTGCATCAACGCCAACATCTTCATCATCTCCATCACATCTATCATTAGCATCTTCATCATATCTACTCATTACCTTCTTCATCTCGTGACTGCCTTCATCATCTCCGGCCTATCCAGTATCCGCATCGCACCGCAATGTGCCCACAATTGTAGTCAGATTGTGCAACATTGTAATTATCGCGAACAAATAAATCTACATGGCCACCCACAGATTGGTTCATTTGTGCCTTGACTCGAACAAATTCAATAAACAATTCAATTTCCTCAATGGTTGTTGTGTTAACCAGATTCAACATTTGGCACACACTACTGTCATCCCATATTGGAAAAAGTTGAAACCTATTTCCAATTTCTAAGGGATACTTACAATCAGTACTAATTAACCTTCGTTTGTCAATGTTTGTCCTTGAGCATATCATATCAATCAAATCTTCAAATGTGCATTCAACCGGTATATCCATAGGCACAATAATAGCTTTTCTCCCCTCATATGTGATATCTGTTTTAGTCCTCAACATTTGTCCATTATAGTAACATATCACGGAAATTGTTGAAACAGACATATTTAACCAGTACAAAATGGTCCCAAATGAATTAAATAATATGAGAGGTCATTAGCCTGATATCAAATCAACTTTATCATAAAGAAAACAATCAGAGTGTCCTCAATTTCAATCATTGTGGCATTTTGTCTTATTTTTGTTGTTCATATTTATATTTCTGCATGTTTTTTTCTTTTCTGTCATTTAAGCACTTTCTTCATTTTCTAACTCCATAAATAATAATCGTATTACAACCAATTTCTTAGAGTTTGAGATTTTAGAAAAATTTATAATTTAATATAGTATTTGAGCTTAGTTTATAACTAGAGGCCTTGAATTCGAGCCATTAATTTGCAAGCCATCTTAAAGGTGTAGGCTTTGTGGCCCATGGAGCAAATATAATGACACTGAGAAGCCATGATATGCTACATCCATTACTTTATCACTCAAAAAAATTCAACTTATGTATCACTTATTGCAGTCGATCTTCTTTTCATGGCATGATGAGACATTAACAAACAAATCCAAAGTCAATCTCATAAGGAGTCTGAAAATGTCTACATTCCAAAACCCATTAAGTGTTAAAAAAAACCATAATAATGATAATATCACTATTGATTATTTAACCAATTGCTTCTTATCTTCTCGCGATAACTTTTAATTCTCGCTTCCTCAAAGAAGTGCATCTTATCTATAGGATTTGGTGTACTACTCATAAAGCCAGTGACCTTTAAAATTTTGAGGGACCATATCTCAACAATAGAAGTGGTTTGCTCATTTATTTTTATTTCCCTTACTTGTATTTCAATCTATTGATTTGAGAATATTCATTATAAATAAGGTAAAATACATGGATCTGTACATTTTCATAAAAACTAATTGTCTAAGTATGGTAACATTTACAATTTATTAAAATAGTATTTAATTACTATCATACCTAAAACACAATTATTTATTTTTATAAATTTTTTTCAATTAAGTATTTTTTTTTTTTTCGTTTGTTAAAATCAGCCACACTAGGAAACGTAAATACGAAATGAGAAAAAGTACAAAATCAAACATCACAAACATAACCGATCTTCATAGCGAGAAAAGTTCATAAATGACTTAAACCGAACAGAAACGTAAAAAACAAATCATTCCAACATCATTAATTTCAACCACCATTGCAAACAAAAAAAAAACACATGAAAATAATTAACATGGTGATTATGTCGTTTGTTAGTTCCTTACTATTTCCATGTCTTTATTTACAAAGAGCTCAAAGGACATGTTTTAACTAAGTTGTTCTCTTGAAGTAAAATAATGGAAGCTAAGTACTATATCATTGTAAGGGCTCCATCTACAAAAAGACTTAGCAGCCCAACTTACTGTACTTACTGTAATGAAGTGCATAATGAATTAAGTGGAAAACTACCTGGAAAAGGAACACATTTTTCAAGAATCTCTTCACATGCCTAGCTGCTAATATGGTGCCATTTTTGGGTAATCGTTAATATAGAATTAAAAAAGAGGCCTCTAACTCTTAGTATCCCTTTTGTTGCCTTTAGACTATGCTAAGAAGTATGTCTCTGGGTGGGGCTTCGTCAAATGGCTGGCAAGTCTTAAATTCATTGATTCCCAGTTAGAATATAAACCAAAATATAAAACGGTTTCTTTTGTCAATGTTTTAATCGATCTGGAAATTTTTTCTTCTTACATTTACAAGTTTCTCCACTACCATTCTTGCTTACACACCGCTATTAAAGGTCATCTATTCGCCTTTTTTTCCAAATATGATTGTTTCCTTAGAAAATTTATCCTAACCACCAACAAAGATCACAAATCAGAACATGCAACTATAAATTCCACCAGAAACCGAAACAAAAACAAATCGTCTCCTAACATTGCGCATTTCAGACAGCATTGCATAGAAACACATGAAAAAAAATTAAATAAAACGTTTCTTCAAAAGCCAAAAGCGTTACCTGAGTCGGATGAACAGAAGGGACGAGAAGGAGGAGGAGGTGACCACCGGAGAGCAGATCGGAGCTCGGAGCAGGACAATATGATCGGAGCAGAGGAGAAGAGAAGAAGGGCTGAGCGGGAGAAGAAAAAGCCCTAGGGCGATCAAATTTACTATGTTACAATGTCATTGTTGATCGACGCATTCAATTAATTAAAAATGTCAAGCCGCTGTGGTCGATTTACAATTGATTTAATTCAAATGTCGCCTTGTGGTCGGCGTCAATTGATTTTAATTCAAATGTCACATCCTTGTTGCCTGGCCAAGAGGAATCAAATGCCTGGGCGCCCCAAGGTCAGCCATTGCACACTACTTTGGTCAATACTTTCTCCTGCGAACTCGATTTATCTTTTTGGCCTTTCAAACACCCTATTTCCGTACAAAACCCATACTGTTCACTAAATGAACATATGGCCCAAGATATCTATCTAACACATGTACAACATTTCATTGATGTGTGGTGTATATAAAGATCAAAGAAAGATCTTTATATCTATGTATATTGAATAAATCAAGGGTAAGGAAATCATTTCTTTGGCTATCATTGATTTGTAAAAAAATTGAAAGAATAAGCAAGGGAAAGAAAATATAAAAAAAATAGAAGGAAAATAAAAATAGTACTAAATCTCACAAATTATTTTTTATTTGTTACTTCAAACTTATTATATGTATTTCAACTCATCAATATAAAGACTCAATAATTCAAAAACATGTAAAATTATAAATAATATTATTTATATTTATATATATTTTTAAGATTTTTCATTATACAATCAAACATAAAAATCATTTTTCTCACCATTTTTTCTTTCTTTGGTGCTTTCCTGAAACCAAACATAACCTTAATTTAAAGCTTCTTACACTATAAGATATATATAGTATCTTCCTATATTAAAAATTATTACACTTCACATTGTTACACAAACTTTTTGCCGTATCCAAAAAAATAACAAAGGTTAAGAAAACAAACTTTCACTAGATAAGGCTAAACTTTGGTAGCAATCCTTTTCGTCTTTAGGAGAGGATACATATTCAAGGCTTTAGAACTGCTAAATTTGAACATTAGGGTATGGAGACACAAGTGAAAGCACGGATTGGTTACGCGGTTCAATAATTACCTATGTCCGTAGGGCTTGGTAAAACACATTTTTGAGAGAAGTAAATAATCATTTTCAACCCTAGCTTTTCTTGAATCCCATTCCTTGCATATTTGGGAGACTAATGACAGCCAATAATTCTAGATCCATGCTAGGTATGTTTTCTACACACTATAAATTGATATGCTTTTTTGTTTCAATAAAGTTTTTTTTTTTTTTGTAATGTATTTATTGGGTCTTTTGATTATTAATCAATTGTTTTAGGCTTAATAAATACTCTTATTTTTACAAAATAATTTAAACATTGGCATCATAGCCACTTTAATTGACATTAAAGTTTTCAAATTCCATTTTTTGGATTTTTTGGTTCTGTTTTTTTAGTTGACAATTTAGAAATTCTGAAATCATGAGAATTCATTTGTATTTTATTTTCTGAAAGATCCATCAAAGAAATAATTTTTTCTTATTGATGTCAATGGTCGATTTGTTGATTCGCTCTAACATCTATTAGTTTCCGTAGATGTTAGGCAAATGAAACTGCTTATAGAAGATGATCACAGTGATGGTGAATTCCTCGTTGTTTCGGATGGCGATTCCTAGCCTTATGAGGAATGGGTTCTTGATTCTAGTTACACGTTTCATATGTGTCCTAATCGAGACTGGTTTTCAACATATGAAACTGTGTCAAAAGGTGCAGTCTTGATGGGTAGTGATGCATCCTGGAAGATTGTAGGCGTTGGTACAATTAGAATCAAGATGTTTGATGGAAGTGTCAGAATGTTAGGGGATGTGAAGCACGTCCCATATTTGAAGAGGAGTCTCATCTCGTTGAGTACTCCCAATTTAAAATGGTACAAGTACACTGGTGAAGGTGGAGTATCAAGGTTAGCACGGCTCAATCCATTAGGACTATATCTTCAGACTCCCTTTCTTCTTTTTTCCTTAGCTTGGCAGATTGTTCTTTGTCTCAACTGTACCTGAAGCTTGACACATTTTTCAGCCCAACCTAGCAGCATATCTTGAATTCTTCCACCCCTTACTTGCTGGATTTTAAATATTCATCAACATTTCTAAACACAGCTAGGCCTCGATCTCTAGGCTATATGCTTTTTCCCCTCAACTGTCTTCTTCTTCTGCAGTTTTCTTAATTTTAGCTACTTGCCCCGCTTATACCGCTAACTTGATTTACTCGCTTTATCCCTTCATTCCCTTCCTTACTCCTCATGACTCACCAATTGGCAGATTAGCAAGAGCAATCAACTAATCCTACCAGATTCCTACATGTGACCGGAAAACCATTATGCTATCAGATGTAGAATCTTTCTCCACCAAGTGGTTCCTTAGATTTGATGATCTTATCAACTCCGGCCCTTCTTCCTCAATTACATGAAATTTTATCTCATCGCTTTATCGCGCATCCGCCCGACTTCCCTAATTCTCCTAACTTTTACCTTGTGTTATACAAGTTTTACTTCCTCTTCTAGCAAGCCCATTGTAAAATTAAAAAGGCTGGCAACTAAGCCTAAGCAACCGGCTATAGTGAAGAATACTTTCCAAACCTGCTGAGATCTCATAGATAGCTTCCAGCACATCTTTCAGCACACAAGACAATCCTATAGATTGAAGAAGGAAGAGGAAGTATCAATGCACACTAAGAGATAAATTTACCACAATCCAAAAGCAAAGCAGTTCACCTTAAGAGCGTCATTCCTTCAATGACTTTCGTAATCGAACATGGCCATTTTTCAATCGGTCAAGGCTCCATCGAGCAAACTCCTCCAACTCTCTTGCCTCTTCACCTCTCAAGTGAACGCTTTACCTCTATTTTCCCTTCTATTTATCCATTTTTATTGTCCTTACCTTTGTCTTTCACAGGCCTCTCCTTGGTCTACCTTGCATCTTAAAGCAAGAGCAGTTCCTTCCTTTGATATTTCCTTTTTGGACCAAGTCACTCCTCATGTTAAGCCACCATCCAACATGAGCTTGGACTACCATCCACCATCCAAGCAAACCTCCTATTGAACCGGATGTAGCTGTTGCTAGCTCCACTATTAGCCATCTCCTGAGCTTAGACCTTCTCTCCCTATCCACTATTCAAAAAGATGCCTTTCATGCTACTATGATAGTATTACAATCCGCTTCTCTTGATCCTAAGGCTGAGATTTTCCTTTCTAGATTTACACACCGTGCTCTTGAGGTATTTTCTTCCATTGAGCATGTAGTAAAGGAGAATCCTCAAGTGATATCTGAGTTGGAAAAATTGAGGGAGAAAGAAATTTGAGTATGAGCAATCCAAGTTATCTACTGACCAAAGCATCCAGAGATTGGAGGAAGTAAAAACTAAGTATCATGCCTAGGAAGAGCGAATCATACTGTTGGTTGAAGAAATGGAACGAAAAAGCCAGTTATCTTTTTGATACGATGTAAGAGGTTCTTATGCTCAAGGCCCAAAGGCTAACAAAATACCATTTCTCGAGTGATTTTTTTGTCCCTCTATGAGGGAAAAGGTCAACATCCGACCTAAAAATAAGGTAATCCCTTTAATCATGTGGGTACCGCTACGCAATGAAGCTCTACATAATATTCGCTTTTGCTTTTATTTTGTCACATGGGAAATTTTTTCGTGTCTTGGATGGGAATAACCTAATTAGGTATAACGGGTCAAGTCATCAAGCTCGTGGGCCAAAATTAGATTGGGTTGTAACCAGGGAACGATTAGATTTCTAAAATTTGGTTTTCAAATGGTCTTTTAATCAAATAACCCTAAAAGAAGAAAATTTATAAATTTATGTCTTCAAAGCGTAAAGGTGCAAAAACTGTAAAACCTAGGAAAAAAATTCAATTTTTTTTAAAAAGGGTAAAACGGTAATTTCGGTTGAAAAGATGAAATCCTCTAGATCTCGAATGACGAAACGGACTGCCCTGTTAAATTCGTCTCGCGAAATCTAGTGACCCAGAAAAGTTTCATCGAATTCTGAGACAAGCGGAATATTTTTTTATTTTCTAGGTGATAGTCGTCATGATTTTTTGCAGATCTAGATTTATGAAAATCTCTAAGTCGAAATGGTTTAGGTTAAGTTCATTTAAAATAAAGTGAATCAAAAGAAATAAATTGTCGCAAAACGGATCCGAATAAAGCAATATGAGCCATGTATCCAAATAATAATAATAATAATAATAATAATAATAATAATAATAATAATAAAGATAAAAGGAAGGTCAATCACTTATGGGAGCGTGACAGAGATGTAGGGAGATAATTTTATTTTTTTATTTTTTCTTTCGCTTCTTCTCGTGATGGCGAAAATCAGATCGTAGGTTTCGTCGGCTAAAGGCAGTTGATCCACAAAGGAGGGCCACGCTGCGGTACCAAAATCTGAGTTTCAGCTAAACTTCAAGAGGTAGGGAATGTTCCTACTTGTGTTATTTATAGCCTAAAGGTCATTTAATGGCTTGGAATTGACTTAGAGGCCGTGAAAGGCCGTAAATTTCAGTCCCCAATTTTTTGAACTGAGTATATGAATTTTTAGGACTGTTTTCGAACAGTTCGGGTTGAATTTCAGGACTGTTTTTGACAAATTTACTTAAATTTCAAGACTGCTTTCTGCGCTCGACTAAGTTCGGGTTTCAGTTTTGATCGAGACTAATGTCTTCGGGTTTTGTGATGTATTTTGATATCCCAATAATTCGGTGAGAAGGAACCAAGAGGTGCCCTGTATTATGTGGGTCCGAGATTTGGGCCATTTTGTGTGTTATGGTTTTTATGAATAACATGCAGTGTGTGAGAATTATGTTGATGCATGCTAATTGATGTATTAACGTGGATTGCATGGATGTAAATTATATGTAAAAATTATAATTATCCATGGTGTATTAATGTTTCATGTAGCACTCATATATACATGTAACATGAAAGAAAATGCATTGGCATCATGCATTGGCATCATGCATTTCATATGCACACCACATCACGTTTAGCCTGGGTGGGTGCATGGTAATCGTTATTCACCATTCTTGGTGATCGGAGTGGTGAGCTTTCTAAATGGACAACGTCCAAAAATCGAGACTACCTGCCAGATAAAATAATAAGAAGAAGAAAAATCACATGTGTTTGGGTGAAGCAAGATGGGGCAGATCCCCCCCTAGAGTGAAAGACCCAAATTTTATTCTTGATCGTATATGGATCCAAATATGAAAGTTCAAAGTGTCAAGGCATTATAAGCCCGTGGTAAGACTTCTAAATTGCAACCCAAATAAACACACTCTGGATTTGATAAATTTAAAAGATCGAGGGTTGTCCAATGGTTTAAGTCAGTGAAACACCAATGACGGGTTTTTCACACTTGGCGTTGCAGGTGTGAGGGAGTGGGTCCGGACTCGGGTTGTGGGCATGAGGAGTCTCATCTCATGCATGACAATTTCAAACATTCCATATAGGATTGCATTATTTATATGGAATATGGTTTTGATGTTTTGAGGTACGCCCATTTCATGTGCATTTAGAAGGTGGAGCAGCCCTTGTAGGATAATTTTTCACTGGCATTGCTCACTCGTTGTGGGACCCCCTGTGCAATGGGTGTACAGGGAGACGACGCTCCGACGAGGCCGTGATTATGAAGAAGGTCAAAATGTGGCCTTGACAATACTTTTATAAAAAGTATTTTATGTAAAAAGAATTGTAATTAAATTCTTTTGAACTATTGTATAAATAGTCGGGTATGTAATTATGGTAAGAGGGCCGTGATCGGACTCTTATAGACTGTCATTAACTTTTAATTTTCATATTTTTGATTTAAATATGAATGAATGGGTCCTGTGAAGGGACGATTGAGGTGGTGTTTCCAAACTATATTAAAACAAGCTAGTTTTAATATATGTTCTGTATAAGAGTGTTGAAATAAACTCTTATGGATTACTGTTATACAGGTTGTATGTTGGGTAGAGCTCCCCGAACAAAGGAGACTCTGCCCGATTTTTGTGGAAATATGGATCCCAATAAATAGGACACAACCATGTGGTATTGGGTAACCCAAAATCCACAGGAATTCCACAAGTTGACGGGTGGTCAACGGGACCCCCGGGATAAGGGTGTCACAGTATGGTATCAGAACATAGGTATACGACTACCTAGGGCTTTAGGGACATGGGCTTAGGCCATGGCTATTGTGGTGAAATTGATACCAACGTCATAGCTTAGTATTGGAGTTTAGGTACACTAATACCTAAGAGTTCATGGGACGGGTTTAGACCACTACACGCATGGTGTGTTTCATGTTATGTTCGGATATGTGTTCCATAAGTCTAGATTGTGTAATCAGGTGTTACAATTTGCGCGGAAAGACATTTACATGGTATGATGTATATGGGAAATGTGATTGTGTGGTTATTGCGCGTAAAATTATATACATGGCATAATTTATATATATATAAAAAAAAGTGGAATGCTAAGGTTAGAAACTATAACCTTAAGGGTTCACAAAAGGAAATGAACATGAAAGTTTTGAATTTTATTGAAATAAATAAAAAGGGAGTGGTTGGCACTAGCACCACTTAGTGATGAACGGGTTAGTTCATGGTTGCCGTCTATTAGTAATCGCATCCGCGCTAGTTAGACTGGAAATGAAATTGAATAAAGTTGTTGCCATTTGACATGTATAGATGGCAAGTCGAGGACGGGGACGTAGAGGTCGTCCACAAGGTGCAGGCTAGGCACCACCTGTTTTTTACCCAAGAGGGCCTTTGTTGAGGTCATGGGGTTGTAGTTGTCACATTGTACGTGCTAGTGCAGCTAGTAGTCAGGGAGGTCCGAGTAACCTCCAGAGGTTCAAGTCACATCATCCTTCGACGTTCACAGGGGGAAGGGATCCGATGGTGACAGACCATTGGTTCTAGCAGATTGAGAAGGTATTAAAGGCTATGGATATTACCTCCGATGCAGCCAAGATCAGGCTAGTTGGGTTCCAGCTAGAGGTTGAGTCCCAAGTGTGGTGGGACTAAGTTAAGACCTCTAGGGATTTAGAGGCAATGACTTGGGCTGAGTTCCATGGGCTCTTTATGAGCAAGTATTTTCCGGCCATTGCTAAACATGAAAGGCCCAAGAGTTCCTAGAGCTGAAGCAAGGACCGATGACAGTGATGGAGTACGTGGGCCGCATTCCACCAGTTGGGGCATTTTTTGGGCTGATGACTACGTGGGCTGCATACGGCCAGGATTTGAGAATGGACCGGTTATTCATTCGAGGCAAGATTATGGGCGGCTTACAGGACATAGACTCTATGGTTGGGACAGCTCTGGCCATAGAGAGAGAGATGGAGGACACATAGGGCATTCGGGATACGAGTGCCGGTAGGAAGAGGAAGGAGGATCAGCCTTCTTCGAGTTTGGGAAAGCGACAGAGGACTTCTCATTCCACGAGCCAGCCCTGTAAAGGGCCGTTTAGGTCGATGACATGCTTCTATTACCATCAGCCTGGACATATGAAGCAGGACTGCCCACGGAGGCACGGATCCCATGGTTTTGGGTCGGCGCAGTTCCCGTCATCGGTGGGACAAGCGAGGACTCAATTTGTTCCTTCTCACTCTGGTATGGGTAAGAGGAACTAGCTTCGGGTCGAGGGTGCTGTGCGCAAGCACCTTCGAGGTACAAAATGGGCCGTAGGCGTACATGGTCGAGATCAGGTACAAGGCCCACAGGCCAGGACTTCGGGGACCTAGGGCGTGCCTACGCCGTTGTACCACAGGCTGAGCGCGCAAATCAGCCTGATATGCAGGGTACGTTTTTACTCCTGCATGTGTTTTTTAAATTAGGATGCATCATACTCATCATCGTTGCATCTTGTGTGATGGATTAGGCTTGGAGGTTGAGGCCTCTAAAAAAACCATTGTATGAAAATTTTCCCCTAGGATCTAGGTGAGAAGGTCGAGGCGCTGGATCAGGAGTTAGAGATCTCGTGATTCGCTTTCACAAATGGACCTTCTGCAACGGACATATCAGATTTTGATGTCATTCTTAGCATGGATTTGGTTAACAAAGACACCTGTCACAAGGATCGCGATAGTAGGAGGATTACTCCTTGGCCACATGGACGGCATCCGCAGGACTTTCACGGAGAATCATGATGCTTTACCCTAACCGTGCACGACCTGCATGGAGTGGGATAAATGATGGTCATAGTAAGCCTTACCCTAAAGGATGAGGGGAGACGGATTTGAGTCTACCTCGGGTGGTTTGCGAGTATGAGGATGTTTTTCTGGATAAGCTACCGGGATTACCTCTACACAGGGATGTAGACTTCTGTATTGAGTTGCACCCTGGTACGCCACCTATTTCTATGACTCCTCATAGAATGGCACCGGTTGAGTAACAAGAACTCAAGGTCCAAATACAGGAATTGTTGGACAAGGGTTTAATTAGACCGAGCACTTCACCTTGGAGCGCTCCAGTTGTGTTTACTAGGAAAGAGGTCAAAAAAAAAATCGAGTGGAATGACCTGTGTGAGAAGGCATTCCAGAATTGAAAATGAGGCTTACTACAGCTCCTATTCCTCGATAAATCCTTCAGTGGACAGAGGTACACCTGTAATCGTGGATGCCTCTAGGATGGACTCGGGATGTATCTTGATGCAGTCCAGGAGGGTTGTGGCTTATGGTTCTAGATGTGCCTAAAGAATCATGAGCACTACTCCCACATTACGATTTCCTGAGTCACAAATGTCGTATAGTCTTTGCCTTAAAGATTTGGCGCCACTATCTATATGGTGAGCAGTTTAAGGTATTTTTAGACCACAAAAGTCTAAGGTATATCTTTACATAGAGGGACCTTAACATGAGGCAACACAGATGGATGGAGTATCTGGAGGATTATGACTTCACTTTGCATTACCATCCTGGTAAGGCAAATGTAGTGGCTGATGCGCTTAGTCGAAAGTCATGGGGAGCATCAAGAATGTAGCTTCCCTAGAGCGGGCGTATGCTCAGATCAGATGCTTTTAAAGCCAGTGATGTTGATCGTGCTCTGTGGAGGCCGGAGTTTGGTAGCTACGCCCATCCCTACTAAGGTGGTGATTGAGTCCCAGACAAGACGAGATATCGCTCCATCGTGTGGATCGAGCAATGTCGTGCACAGTGGACGAAGGTCGGGCCATCCACACGTATGGTAGTCTCTGTGATGTGGGACGGGCCGTGGGTTCCCTACCGGACCGATCGAGAGGAGATCCGGAGTTCCATTGCCTCGCTTTGTCAGTAGCATCCATGGGGCGCGAAGATGCACCGAGATCTTCGTCACGCATTATTGAGCGGATGAAGCAAACACGCTGAGATTTTCCGGCGGTTGTCTCACGGTCGCCAGCTTAGCTATCGAAAGCATCAAGCCAAAGGTGTCTACTCCAACCATTAGAGTGGTGGGCAAATTTGCATACTCCATGGCGCTACCACCGAGTTTATTAGGTGTCCATGAGGTGTTCCACGCTTCCATGTTCGAAAATATACCCAGATCAACTCATGGTGGATTGTGAGAGATTATCATACACTTATGGGACCTTCGAGATGACCAAGGTATCTTGATAAGCTGGGATCAGATTTTGCGACGCAAAATCGTGGGGTTAGTAAACGTGTTGTGGCAACACTGAGGAGTGGAGGAGGCAACATGGAAACGCGAGGACATGATGCGGGCCACCTATCCTTTCCTATTTGAGGATGGGGCGTGTGGTGGCAATATTTCGCATTGGGGAATATTACTGCATATGCCTGTCTTTGTGTGTGCTAGTATGTGTGTGGAATTTCGGGGACGAAATTTTGTTAAGGGGGGAAGAATGTAAAACTCGGGAAAAAATTCAATTTTTTAAAAAATGGTAAACGTAATTTCGTTGAAAAACCTGAATTTAGATTTCTGGATGACGAAACGGATCGCGCTTGTTAAATCTTTGCCTCAAATCTAGTGAATCTTAAAAGTTTCGTCGACCGAGACAAGCGGAATATTTTATGATTTTCTAGGTGATAGAAGCCTTCGATTTCGTGGACGAGATTTTTACGAAATCTCAAGTCGCTAAAACGACGTAATAAGTTTCATTTAAAATAAAGTGAATTGAAAAGAAATAAATTACTCTGGTAGAAATGGATCCGAATGAAGCAATATGAACCATGTGATTCAAATAAGAATAATAATAATAATAATAATAAAGATAAAAGGAATGGATGGACGTGGGAGGAGAGAGATAGAGAGTGAGAATTTTATTTATTTTATTTATTTATTTATTTTGCTTCTTTCTTAGTTTATGGAAATCGGACTCCGTAGGGTTTTCGTCGGGTCAAGGTGCCGATCCACGCAACAGGCTACGCTGCGGTACTTCAAAATCTTGGAGTTTCATCAAACTCCACGAGGTAGAGAATTTTTCTACTTATGTTATTTGTAGCTTAAAGGTCATTTAATGGCTTGGAATTGACTTAAAAGCCGTGAGTTGGCCTGTAAATTCAAATCCCTAATTTTTTTGAACTCGAGCGTAGAAATTTTTGTGGATCAAGTTTCTACAGTTCTAAGTTGAATTCAGGACTGCTTTGGACAATTTCGATCGAATTTTCGGGATCGTGTTCAGATAATTCAGCCGAAATTTCACGACTATTTTCGAGCAATTTCGGATTAAGTTCGGGTTTGGTTTTGATTCTGAGACTGATGTTTTCATGTGTTTTGGTGTATTTTGGTATCCCAATAATTCGGTGATGAACCGGCGACTCGTTATGCGCTCAGACATGGGGTCCGAGATTCGGGGCCATTTCAGATGTTATGGTTTTTATGAATAACATGCAGTGTGTGAGAATTATGTTGATGCATGCTAATTGATGTATTAACGTGGATTGCATGGATGTAAATTATGTGTAAAAATTATAATTATCCATGATGTATTAATGTTTCATGTAGCACTCATATATACATGTAACATGAAGGAAAATGCATTGGCATCACGTATTTCATATGCACGGTCACATCGCGTCAAGTTGGGTGTAGGTGCATGGTATTGTTATTCACCATTCTTGGTGAATGAGTGGTGAGCTCGAAACGGCCAACGCCCAAAAATCGACTACTGTATAAAATAATAATAAGAAAAAATCACATGTGTTTGGGTGAAGCAAGATGGGGGCAGATCCTCTCCCAGGGTGAAAGACCCAAATTTTACTTCGGGTCGACATATGGATCCAACATGAAAGTTCGCGAGTAGCCTGGAGGCGCCATAAAACCAATGGTGAGACCCCGGAAATTCGCAACCCAAATAAACACACGGGATTTGATAAATTTAAAAAAATTGAAGAGTTGTCCAATGGTTTAAGTTATTGGGTGAAACACCAATGATTGGTTTTTCACACTTGGCGTTGCAGGTGTGAGGGAGTCGGTCCGAACTAAGGTTGTGGGCATAAGGAGTCTCATCTCATGCATGACACGGAACATTCTATATAGGATTGCATTATTTATACTGAATACATTTCGATGCTTTATACACGCTATTTCCACGCAAGTATTTGGGGAGGGGAGGGAGTCTCAGGGAGAATTTTCATCACAGCATCAAGCCACCTCACAAGTGAATCTCCTTCAAGTATAGGGGTGTAACAGGAGACTACATTCGAATGAGAACGTGATTACAAAGAAAGGCCTCTATATTTAGGCCTTGACAATACTTTTATAAAAAGTATTTTATGTAAAAGATTTGTAATTAAATTTTGAACTATTGTATAAATAGCTCCAGTATGTAATTATGGTAAGAGGGCCGCATCGGACTCTATGGATCACATTAATCGTTAATTTTCATTTTTACTTAAATATGAATGAATGGGTCCCCAGAAGGACGACGAGAGGTGGTGTCGTAAACTATATGAGAACAAACTAATTTTAATAGGTGTTCTATATAAGAGGAAATGTTCCTTATGGATTACTCGTTATATTGTGTTGTACGTTGGATGTAAAATTTCAACAAATGGTACTCTACCCGTTTTTTTTATGGAAATATAGATCCTACAATAGACTCAACCATGTGTATTCGTAACTAAATCCACGGTGAAATTTCTGTGTGCTGACGTGGTCAACTGACTCGGGATAGGGTCAAAACCCTCTCTGAGTTTTCCAAGTATCTCACTTGCACCTAAAACTTTTTTTGTCCCTCCAAATAACTCTATTAATTGCTCATAACTAAATTAGTCTCTATCGTTATCAAGCACTATTAAAGCTATCAAATAAGATTAAAACGACCATTGCTCACATGGCGTTCATAAGTGTAATCGTGAGACCCACACACTCTCTCTCTCCTTTTTCTTCCCTCTCCTCTCTTCTTTCTTCTCCCCGCTCTTTTATCTCTCCTCTCTTCGGTCTCTTCCCTCCTCTTATCTCTCCTCTCTATTTCCCTTCCCTTCTTCTTTCTCTTCTCTCCCCTCTCTTTCTCTCTCTCATCTATTGGACCATACCTCTCTGAATTTATCCCACTCCCAGCTACACGATACACCCCACCCTGAAGCCATTTTTTTCTTTATTTTTATTAAAAATCATTTTAGTCTTTAAAATCTATTAAATAAAATTCAAAATTTATTTCTTAAAATATAAATAAATTATTTGTTATTTTAAATCTAATTAAAAATTTTATCTTAAAACTTAAAAATTTTATCTTAAATTTTAAAATCTACTAAATAAAAATTCAAATTTTATTTTTTAAAATATAAATAAATTATTTGATTATTTTAATTTTTGAATAAATTATTTTCAAAATCTATTTAATTTTTAAATAAATTATTTCAATTATTTAATTTTTAAATCTACTAAATAAAAAAATCAAATGTATGAGTTTTGATTAATATTTTAATTAAATATTATTTTAAATGGCTATGAGTTTTAATATTTATATTAAATATTTAATATTTTTATTCAAAAAATAATCCATTTTAATTGGAATGAGTTTTAATATTTAATATTTTTCTACATGTTTAACTCCACTGACAGTTTTCTAAAGTTTAAAATATAGCATCTAGAAATAAGGGATCCTTGGTTTCGAGTCTCAGTTGATACATTTTACTACATTGTAACATTGTGCTTAGTTGTGAAAAAAAATTAATATTTTTATTTAAAAACTAAAATAATTAATGTATTAATTTAATGCTATTTTGATATATATAATGGATGACTTTAAAAGAAAATTGAAATTTATTTTAAAATATTAATTTTATTTATTTACTATATTATTAATTATTATAACCAAATATATTTATATTAAAGATATTAAATATTTTAATTTAAATATAATTTATTTAATGAAATAACTATACATAAAATTAAATAATTTTAAAATTTTTAAAATAATGAATAGTTTATCTATATTTTGAAAATAAAGTTTGAATTTTTATTTAGTAGATTTTAAAAATTAAGATAAATTTTTTTAGTAGATTTAAAGTAACAAATAAATTATTTTTATTTAAAAAAATATAATTTGAATTTTTATTTAATAGATTTTAAAAACTAAAATAAAAATTAAGAGTTAAAAAAAGGCTTGGGTAGGTGGTGTAAATGGGTGGATGGAGTGAGTTATCGAGCAACCCAATGGGAGTTGCCAAAAATGGGGTGTCAAATGCCATTTTACAACCCTAAATAGTGTTTTGACTCTCTCAACGTTGTTAAGCCCAATGATATGTACAAATCAAACATGCCATTTTAATAATTCAATGTTTTTTTATTAAAAATATAATTAAACTTAATCTAAGTTATATTTTAACGAGTATTTTTTTCATAACGAATGAATTTAACTGATATATTCAGATAAGAATACTCAAATTTCAAATTTTTGAGTCCATTAAATTCAAATTTCAAATTTCAATCGTTGAAATTAAATTTGAAAATTTAACCACCAAAATAAAAATTTTAAAAATTATAACTCGTCTATAAATATAATAATTTTTCTCATATTTTTCATCCATCTATCTTACATTCTCTTTATAAATTCAATATCTCCTCTTTAATTATTTATCCTTTCATATTTTCGCTCATCAAGTTATATGAATCGTTTTCCTAATATTTTATATATCCTCAATATTGGAAGATAATGATGACTTGATATGTTGTATGTCAAAAGTAAAGGTCCGAAGGGTTTAGTCGTGACTGATAAGAAGGCATCGTGGGTTCCGCTCTGTGCCACGTATCGGTTAATCGTGGATAGAGTCAAGGTCACGTAAAGACTCTATCGTGACTATTTTGCTACCTCGTGTATATGAAAGTCTTTTCTGGCTGAGGTTCAATGAGTCGTCATCTTTTCTTCGAATTGTAAATGAGGTTGAATAATAAGGATCCATACTTCATCCAAAGAATGTATGCCGTTGGAGTTCTCGCTTGTCATCCCTTCAAAAGATAATGCTTATAGAATTCTCGGGCCACAAAACACCGCAAATTCCGTGGATGAATACATCGTACCTGAGAAAGAAGCATAACATGACTTGATATGTCAGATAGCCGCAAACTAGAAGGTCCGAAGGGTTTAGTCAGGACGGATAAGAAGGCATCGTGGTTCCGTTCCAGGCCACAGAATGGTTAACGTGATAGATCAAGGTCACGAAATTCTATCGCGACTACTTTGCTACCTCTTGTATATGAAAGTTTTTTCAAAGGAGGTTCAATGGCCGTCCTCTTTTCTTCAAATCAGAACAGGTCGAACAATATGATCCATACTTCATCCAAAGAACATATGCCATTGGAGTTCCTTGGCCATTCATCCCTTCAAAAGATAACAAATGGGGCTATAGAATTTTGTCATGTAATCGGGCAAATTCTGTGGATGAATACATCAAAATTGGAGAAAGCACGACCATAAAGAGTCTGAGAAGGTTTGTGAAAGTCAGACAAAATGTTTGCGACCCATTACCCGAGGTCACCAAACACATCGATATTGCTCGATTGCTGTAAACAGGGAACAACGTATTTCCGGGCATGTTAGGAGTATTGATTGCATGCATTGGAAGTGGAAATTCGTCCCACTGGACAAGGTATGTATACTGGCCATTGTCATGAACCAACAATCATTTTAGAAGTCAGGGCATCTCAAGATCTTGGATATGTCATGCATTCTTTCGTCTACTCCGGGTTCATCGAATGACATAAATGTTCTAGATAGGTCCCCTGCTTACATTAGCAAATGGTCATGCTCTCCAAATAACTATATAATTAATGGTCATGAGTATAGAATGGGATATTATCTAGCTGATGGTATTTCTATCCAAACTAGCTTCATATTTGTAAAAACAATTCCTCGTCTACGTGTTTGAAGAAAAACATTTTGCTAAAGCACAAGAGTCGGCAAGAAAGATGCAGAGCGGCATCTGGGGGGTACTTCAAGCCCGCTTTTGCAATCAGGGCGTGGACCAAGACATTTTTGGGATACAAAACACTGCATATTAAGAAAGCGTCATAATAATGCATAATATGGTCATCGGCGACGGTAATGAGATATTAGCAATAACGACTTTCACTAGCTGGACGCAACTACCGTAGAAGTGTCACATGCGTATACACCAGAATTAGAAGACTTCATGCAAACCCATTATCAAATCAGGGACAGTGTTACTCATTCTCAACTGCAGTCAGATCTTATCGAGCATTTGTGGGAACGACATGGCGACTAATAACCTCTATCAATTTCAAGTTGAAGTTGTATTTTCAATTCCAATTTCAATTTATGTCAGATTTAATTCCAAATGTCAATTTCTACGTCAGATTTTAATTTCAATCAATTTCATGTTGTATTTTCAATTCCAATTTCACTTAAGTTATATTTTCAATTCCAATTGCAACATAATAAATAAATGACTACAAATTAAAAATAATAGCAACATAATAAATAAATAACTAAAAATTAAAACCCCGCTTTCATAACCCCATTCAGTTATTCCAATATGCTGCGTAGTGGGTCCATGCTAGTAGTATCATTCCAAGGATTTTCATCTCATTTTGCATTTGAATTCTTTACACTGCCTTTCTTCAATTCTAACTATTACGTATGTCGCTTCCAATGCTATCTCCGCTGAAAGCATAAATTTTGTCGTGTCGCCTCAACTTTTATTGCTCCACTTCCATTCTTTCATTCCAAAGGGTGATGATCTAGTGATCTTTCAACATCTATTATTTCTCTTGTTTTTAAGTTGTTTCTTCTCGAAACCTTCGCCAATGGCCTATCGAGGTCGTGAGAGGACGAGGGTTCAAACACATCCCCTAAATACGAGTCAATAGCCAGGGATTCAACATGAGCCGATTCAGCCAGACTACCACTGAATGAGTTTTGCTCTCTTATTGTCGGGTCAAATTACTACCCATTTCCGCTCCATTTCAATATATTCCAACAATGCTCAGATGAAATGGTTTTCCGTGCACCCAGCAAACATTTCTTTTCGCTTCATCAACCCGAAAAACATATGAAATTATTCAAAGCATAGTTCAAATATCAAATCATACTAGTGTCTAAATTAAAAGTTTATATCTTACATTATTTTGCCTGCGGTAACCACTTTGTTCGAGTCTTCAATTTGACTATGAAAACCGACAAATTTGCTACATTTTGCATTTATATCACCCAACGACTTTAATAAGATTGGTAACGCTTCACGACGCCTTCCACGGTTCTATTGTACGAATTTCGGTCATCGCACCACCTGTTGCTCATTCCCGCGAATGTACTTTGCTCGTATTAAGCACGCAGACACAATTAATTTATCTTCTACAAAGAATTCTTTGTCCTTTGGCGATTTTTTCTTAAATCTTAACAACTTCATTTTGTACCACACATCAGGATTGCTCAATAGTATCATCATATAAATCGCGCTGCTCATAAGCAAATCGCTTAAAGAATCGCCATATTGCAAATCCATCTACAAAAAAAAAAAAAAAATTATAATCAATTTAAAGAATGAGAAATTTGTAAAGTATACAAATAAATATATTATAATCAATTTAAAGAATGAGCAATTTATCAATTAAAAAATTATCAAATTATCAATTTAAATTTAAAAATCAATTTGTCAATTTAAAGAATTGTTAAATTTATTAATTAAAAAAATTATAATCAATTTGAAAGTGTGAGCAATTTATAAAGTATACAAATGAATCTATCAAAAATAAAATTTATAATCAATTTAAACCGTCTTCTTGAATTTATAAAGTAGCAATTTATCAATTTATAAAGTAGCAATTTATCAATTTTAATTTAAAAATCAAAATTTGAATTTAAAGAATGCTACAAACCGTCTTCTTCTTTCTTCTTCCTCTTCCTCCTCCTTCTTTCTTTCTTCCTATTCCTCCCTTTCAGAGAACGACTTTCTACTAGCACCATCTTCTTCCTTCTTTCTTTCTTCCTCTTCCTCCCTTTCTCCGACGGCTTTCTGCACAATGACAATAAGAGCTAGGGTCTCAAGTAGTCTGTGGTGCTTAGGCTCAAGGCAAGGATTCAAGGTAAGTTCCTTTCCTCTCAATCAGATTTTTATTAAAATTGAAATAGAATATAGTTTGAGAGAGCCACAGATGCACAGGAGCTATCAACGACTATTTTGCATCCTTCCTCGAGATCTCTCTCTCTCCAAAGCCACAAACATTGGTGAATCCCAAAATCACAGATGGCATTTTGCCACCTCCGTTGCCATCTCCGTCAGAAGATTGTTTTTGTGATTGGGGTGTTATTTTAAGAAGCATGCACTAAGATTTCCGGAGAAGAACTCCCGCTTGAGTTGCTGCCACACAGCATGAGAGAAGAGAGAAAGAAGGCAAAAAGGAAGAGGGAAGAGAGAGGGAGTGGTCTCGTGGTAACACGTGGACGTCACGTTAATACTTAAGAGTCTTTGTAATATCATTTGACTATTTTAATCACAGGTAAGGATAAGATAAGAATTTGGCTGGCGAAAGCAATGTTAAAATCGACCTGACGGCTTGGCCCGACAGTCGGGCTGATCGAATCGTTCGCTTCAATACAAACCATTTTTTGATCGAATCGATAAAAATTGGATGAATCATCTGCTCACTCCCACAATTTTTCACAGTTAAAAAAGACGCTGCTTTAATGCTTTTTACATCAAACGACGTCAAGCTGCTTTAAAATTAGAAAGCTTCAGAGTATAAAGTACTAGAATTAAAAAAAATTCAATTAAATACTATAGGTTTCATGACTTCTCATCATGAAACGAAGCAAATGAGAACTGGGCATTTCAATAATTACGTACTGCCATTATAATTATTTTAATTTTAATAAAATTATATAGTATTACTACTAACAAGAGATATATTTATATAAATAAGTTTTCTTCCATTTTTAATATGTTTTTATATTTAAACATTATACATATTTCTCTCTTTTTTTAAAATACTTATTTATATAAAAAGTAATAAATAATATCTTAAATATTATTAATTATATATTTTAAAATTTAAATAAAATATAAATAATATATTTATTACATCACCGGTCCGATCAGTGAATCGTGAACCAATAATTTTTCCGATTCAATTATTGATCCGGTTTTTAAAACATTGGTTATGAGAATAAATTACATGGGCTTATTTGGATAAAAAAATGTTTTCGGTATAAAGTGAGATATTTAGGGTCATGGCATCCCCGAAGTGAAAACGAGAAAACGACGCCGTATTATGGAAGCTGGGCTACCATCGAGGAAAACGACACCGTTTCAAAGTTCTCAAAATGGCCATCAGTTATCTTATGATTCTTATCCATGGATTGCTCTTCCAGAGTTCTCCAGAAACCCAGTCTGGAGACTTCTGGAGAGTCTCTCCAGAAATGTCGACTATCTCCTTTAAATTCCTCACAAACCCCCGATTCCATCAATCAAGAACCCTAATTTCGATCATAGCCCTAGGAATCTCTCTTCGATTTTTGCGCTAAAAACATGTCTCGATCTCTTTCCAACCTCTGCAACATCTCTCTCCCATTCCCATGCGAGAGAGCCACAGCCGCCGCTACTTCTTCGAGATTTCCTCAAGCGAGTAAAGTTTTCTACAGGTGCAATGGCGTCAAGGCCATGGCTGCTGACGGAAGAGACAGCCTCGACCACTTGCAGAGGGCAAGCAAACAACAGCCCCAGAAGACGAGAGCTCCCCAAGTCACACCCATTGGTGAGTTCTCTTGTTCTATTACCTTAGAGAATGTGCTGAATTGATTATGTTAGAATTGGGTGACCCGAATTTTTTCAGAAAAAGTTTTCGCACATTATGGGTTTTTTGGGATATCTAATGATAGCGAAGGGATTACGGGGCGGAGTCTGGTATAAGTGTGCTCAGAATTGGGATAAAAATTTAGGATATAGGGTTCTATAAATTAACACTTAATTTTCAGAATAGTGAATTTCTCCTGCTTTTTATTTTTTATTTTTTATTTTTTCCCTATTCAGGGTTAAATCTGTGCCTCCTTTCGCGTCTTTTGTTATTGCTTTGTCAATTTGAGATAATGATGATACTGGGGAATTCAAATGGTGCTGATTCTATAATGATGTTGCAGGGTTGTGGGATCGGTTTCCAACAGCAAGGACAGTGGAGCAGATGATGGAGACAATGGAGAGGATGATGGAGGACCCGCTTGCCTACAGTGGTGGGCGGCGGAGTGAAAGTGGTTCTGGTTACCGCAGGGGAAGGACTCCATGGGAGATTAAAGAAGGTGAGGGAGAGTACAAGTTGAGGTTTGACATGCCTGGTATGACCAAGGATGATGTGAAGGTCTGGGTTGAGGACAAAATGCTGGTCATCAAAGCTGAAAAAGCAAGCGGGATCGAAGGAAATGAGGGAGAAGATGAAGGAACATGGCCTGCGAAGAGCTATGGCAGATACAATAGCAGGGTTGTGTTGCCTGAGAATGTCCAATTTGAGAAGATTAAAGCTGAGGTCAAGGACGGAGTCTTGTATATAACCATCCCAAAGGCCAGTGACAATCCCAAGATTTTGGATATCAATGTATTTGGTTGACTTAAAATATAGGAAATATGTCTTTTTCTTTATTTGTTTTTTTGTTTTTTTTTTTTTTTTTTTGGTTCTGGGCTTGCTATAGCTTTATTATGGAAAAGCATGAGAGTAGTCCAAAGTTTAGAAATCTTTCATTTTCGTAAGACTTGTTTGACTAATTTATATCAGAAATATCTTCAAATTCCAATAACTTTTATAGATGAGCAAACAGGAATGAGGTTACCACATTTACTGGTCGTACTTCAATCTATATGAAAATTAGGATTAAGTTCAGGTCCTCTAATTTCAAAAGTATTTGAGAAAGAGGGTAAAATATTTTATATAGAGTTTAATAAAACCATAGTTGCAATCTGAAAATTTTGTATCTTGTAACTAAAGTTTATTAAGATCGTTTTTTATTAAGGTCGTTTCTGTGGTTTATTGAAACTCCTTAATGTGTTCAGATCCAATTGCTTTTGTTAAAAGGGTACGAATTACATACTTGACTCTAGGAACCTGGAGAATTGCTTTTGTTAAATGGGTATGAATTACATTCTTGACTTTAGGAACTTGGAGAACTCCATATGGAGATTTTTGTTCTTGACTGGATATTGAATTGTTTTGGTGGATGGATGATTTATGAAGATGATTCTATATCTTGGATGCCTGTGATGATTATGAGGTGATTGAAAGATAATTTGACACGAGCAAGGGTTTGATTATATGCATGCTCAATTCTTTCTTGCCTAAATGTTGAAATCTTTTTTAAGTGTTGACTATTTTGAATCCAAATTCTTTTCTTAACTCAGTTTGAAGATTGCTAGAGAACTTCTTTGCGTAGGAAGCGCGGTGGGGAAGTGCTTACATCTGTGTATCTTAAGAAGATGGCAAATAGATGTCCTTTGTGTGGTCAAGGCCTACTCGCGCAGGCTGGCAAAGATACGGTCGCCCTGCCCCCACATTTCTCTTAAAAAACAGCCCTTCAAGCACTAACTACCCTTAATAATTTGCGCCTCTAAAACCTCTCACTTTAGCCCTCACCACCAAAAACCCTCTTATAATCGATCACAGAAGATGAGATTTTAGGTTTTAACATAATAAAACTAAGGTTTTAGGCTTAATATTAATATTACAAGTAAAAAAAAATTTATACACACAGTCTCCCTTTAGAATGCTTCGCCTAGGGCCCCCCATCATGTGGCCGGCCCCCGTGTGTGGTAAACCAAGAAGAGCTTAATCATCTCCTTATTCACCGAGCCTACTGGGGCCTGGAGGAACTTATCTCCATCCCTGGGGCCTACCATGGCAAGTCCCTTTTGCTAAAGGATATTTTTCAGTTTGCCTACGTTTCTATCGTAAGAGGAAGCAGGATAAGGCTACAATCTTAATAGAGGGTAAAACAACATATTAACAAAAGATTGATCAAAATAAAGATAATTCTATTTTAATAAGAGAAAACTTATATGTGTAGATAAGAGTTTAAATACTAAAAGTTAAAATGGGCCTCCCTTAATTACCAAGTTATATGTGTAGCAACCTGTAACATCTCGCACCTCAATGACAACAACTCCTTCTTCCTAACTCCCTCCCCGGCTTCACGGGTAATTTGGATAAATCAATATCAAAGATAATCTCATCGTATGGATCTAAACATAAAAAGGTATATGGGGAAACTTCAAACTTTTTATTTCATAAAACTCTCTTTTATCTTTACATATGTGTTTCATTGTGCCTGTAACTCTATTACAAAATATGGATACAAAGATAGATATGGTTTTTTTGATGATCCTCCAAATGAGAAACGTTCTCAATTTATAGAGAGTTTTCTATTGTTTTTAGATTCCTTCTTATTCTTTTGCTGACTTACTGAGTTATCATCTTATCTTCAGATTTGACTTTATCATCATCTGTCTTCTCACTTTGAAAAGTAGGCATTTTCTTCTAGGTGACGTGTCCTCCTTTCTTTTCTTCTGTCTTTCTAGTTTTGTCTTTTCACTCTTCCAATTGTCTTTTGTCTTGTCATTTTCTCTTTCTTTCTTGAGAAACGTGTTTTTTCAATTTCTTTGACTTTGATTTCAACTATCAACTTCCAATATTATCTTCATCTTTGTCACACGCTTTCTTTTTTCAAATGCTATTACAATTATAATGATAAACCTTCATTGTCAAATCACTTTATTATTCACATTTATAGTGGAAGACATGTCCTATCATGCCACTTTGAAAGCTGGGATTACATTTTCTTTCCAAGGGTTATCCAACATTCATTATTGACTTTTGTCTTCTTCATAAATCTTTCAGCTTCTTTCTTTATCATTTGACTGAACGAAATTAATAGTTGATCCAACTCTATTATTTTGTTAGTCATCATCTTATGTCCTCTGGCTTTTCCATCTCCAATAACTATCATCCAATTGTTGGTTGCACAGTGAATTGAACAGCTCTTCTTCCTCAAATCCGTCATTCTTCCTAGCACCGCTTTTATGCCCAGTGCTCTTCTGGCCTTTCTCCATATCCGATTGTAATACCTAAGCTTTTTTGGTTTTTTATCATTTATTTCTATTCTTGTTCATTCACTGTTATTCATTGTAATAAGGTGATATGTCTTTAGGTATTTTCTAGTATTTTCATTATATTATGGGTCGATACTAAAGAACCTAGCATAATAATTTTGTGTTCTTGTGAGTTGGTATAATTGTGTTATGAGAGAATCATTGAGGATTTCCTTACAATCAGAACTCAAGTAGATTCGATCTACAAAACCGAAATTCATGGCATTTTGAACAAATATGGGATCAATTTTTTCTATTATTATAATCTTGGGATAAATTGACTCAATAGAAGTTTGGCAATAGCCAGGTCCATTTGGGTTGTTATAGATGAATTCAGAGAAAGTTAGATACTTTCTCTCAATATCAGATAAGATAAATGATAAACATTTATAAGAATGTTTTTGTTTTTCCTCCAGAAAAGAGGATATAATCTGAATTTTCCTTTGGGAGAAGTTTGTCCTTCAGAGAGGGACTCCAAGTATCTCCACTTAAGAGGTGTTTATTTTGTGACTTTTTATCTTTCAGCTTTATCTTTTGTATGATAGGAATTTCAAGTACTCTTGCATATTTTGTCTTTAACAAGGATATATCTCATGTCCTAATGTTATCAGCAATAGCTATTGCCTGGCTTTTTCCTAAATGGGACAACATATCCAAGCCTACCTTATTGATGTTTTTAGTCTTTGAGGAGACTGAGGGAACATCTTCTAACCTCAATATCATTTCTCCTAATCTTTCAAAACATTTTTCAAGGATATTTTGTGACATATATGACTTAGATCTTATATTATTGAGATATTTTTTGTAAATTTATTACTTTTTCTTCGATTGATATAAGATCATTATAATTTTCAGAGGTTGGTCTATTCCTTCCTGGCCATATCGATGACTCTATATCTCGCACTCAGATGTTATTCGACATTCTATTCAAAGTGTCACACCCCCACACCTAGACGAAGGGTCTGTATCTTTGGACTCCTTTACTTTTTTGATTGTGGTGATCCCAAGAGTCTTATAAAATCAAAATATCTTATACAAATATACAAAATAAAACTACCACGAAGTAGTGGTGTTTACAGTCAATACATACGAGTCCTAAGTCCCGTTTATATATATATATCTAAAAAAAAGCGTACATTTACATTTACATAATCAGAGCACAAAAACTACAGGTGATGGACCCTACAAGTGTGTTGGCCTAGTAAGAATGCGAAGATCGCGGATGTCCTCCCTCTGTGCCTACACGGTTAAAACCAGTGCTAAACTTAGCGCTTAGTGGAAGAGCATATGACTTATACGTATACATGCCTTAATACTCATTTCTGTTAAGCGTAGGTAGCAAATCTCAGTGACAAATATCCTAAATTTTTCATGAATTCATATAACACACTTATACACATACTTGTACTCATAGCAGACTTATACTTGTTCAGATCTCCCACAGGAATTACAGAGCCTATACTTGTATGCGGAGTACCACTGGTACTAGAGGCTTATACTTATCTGAGTACTCGTAAATTACTACGAGTTTATACTTATATAGAGGTACGTGGGTACATTGAGCAAAGCAGGGTACATTACTTTCTCTTATTCGGTTATTCATACTCTTATCATATAAGCTGTTTTGACTACTGGAGCCGATGGCTAAGAAGCGAGGTAGGACCGGCCACGATAAGTGAAGGTCTTGATCTGATCTTGGTGTTGTAGCACATAGCGGGAGTGCGAGCTTAGCGGCGAGAGTGTCGTCGCACTAGTAGTCACCCAGAAGTACTATACATGTCTGCCCATGTAACAGAGGTGTCATGCCATTCAATATCCGGTCTTAGGCAGTCCTATAATTATATGTGTTCAGAAACTTACTATTTTATCATAGGGGCATTAAGTTTGCCAAGCGAGGTACGGTGTGTTTTTCACTTAGTTTCATTATTATATGAACCCCCATTAAACGTTTATTAGGGTCCCTAAACAATCGGTGTATGAATACGAGACTTAACAGTGCATGGGGTATAAAAATCAAGGTTGCTGAAAGCATCGGTACCCGTACCACTTTGATCGGTACCGGTACCAACCCTTCAAAGCAGATAGTGCAGGTGCCACTTGATCGTCTGGGGTACCCTTTGCTGCGTCCATGGGTACAAGGCACGCTTCCCGATCTGGGTACCAATATGCGGGTTAGAAATGGAAAGATTTGTCATTTCTCACCTGAAACTCAAATAACTACATCGAACTCATGTATCATAATTCACCATGGAATCCTACGAACCACTCCAGTAATGGGTTAGAATCAATTAAAACCTTTTCCCAAGTTAGGACTTTTCCTAAATCAATCACCAAAAGGAAAGTTAGGGTTTTGTTTTAACACTTGCTATTTAGTCTTCTTCCTAAGTTGCTTGATCACAAGGAAGCCTTGAGAAAGGTGGAAAAACCCAACCAAAACTTTATCTTCTTCAAGCCTTAGCTCTTCTCTTCTTTTCTCCTCTCTTTCTCTCCCAAAAACGGGATTTGCTCAAGAATGAGCTTTCTAGACCAAAATTTGGTCTTTAAATCTCATTTAAGTGTAAGGCCATGTTTGGCCTTCTACACTTAGTCTCATTTCTCATTTTTGGTATTTAAGTCTCTATATCCCATTATTCCCTTTATGTATCTTGTACAGATTCAGGGTTTGAAATTTTTCCTTAGCAAAATAATAATTCACAGAAAATTTTTCCAAATGCTTATAATATACCTAATTATGTTTACAAAACGACTAAGGGTGTATTTAGAGACATTACAAAGTCGCAGAAAATTGTCAATACCTTTTATATGAACAATCTTGAAATTGTAATAACTAAGAATAGTTTGTCATCTAGACAATCTTCTAGGCTATACTCATTTTCCTGTGTTATTTCTTATAAATTCTGCAACTTGAGTGTTATCAATTTCTATTATAAAGGTTTAGGTGATAAGAATATCTCAAATTTATTAATTCATTTTATTATTACAAGTAACTCTTTTTCATTATTATCATAATTAATCGATTTTCATTAAAGTTCCACTTGTATAACGACATATTTTCCCTAAATTTGTTTTTTAAAATAACTGCAAATCCCTTATACAGAAGCATCTTGTTTGCAGTATTAAATTGTCATTTTCATTTTGGAAAATCTTAATTTTGTTAAATCTGAACATATATTTTTTAATCTCTTAACTATTATGGTAATATTTCACACCATCACATCTGGTTTTTCTTTGTTAACCAAACTTTTGTAATTCTATGTCTTTCTTTTGCTAAGTCTTTTTATAAAATCGAGCAGAGTAATTTAAATCCTAAATTTTATGTATCATTTCCTTAGTTCTCAATTCATCGGAAATCTTTTAATTTTATTTATATGTATTTATTAGTTTTATGCCTTGAATCTATTATAATCCTCGAAACTTTATTTTTTCTTAATATCGATTTTAACTTCTTGAGAGAACTATATCATGTTCTTTAGAGAGTGTTATGAAAGTATTTAAATATTTTTCATGATCTTTCTCATTATTAGAGTAGATTAGCATATCATCAATGTATGCTATTATAAAATTTGAATAATCAGATAATATCTTATCCATTTTTAACAGAAAACTTGAGGAGCGTTTTTAATCAAAGGCGTTGCGTGCATTCATAATGACCTCTAGGTATACTAAAAGCTATAATAGGTATACGTCATTATCCATTTTTATTTGCCAAAATCCTAACTTACAGTCAAATTTACTGTAATAGTTTTTTCATCTTACCAAATTTATTAATATTTCCTTATTTGGGATATAATATCCATCAAATTTAGTATTTTTATTCACTTCCTTATAATTTATTACCATTCTTGCTTTTCCTCTTTTATTATTTTTGATATGGATCATTATTTCCACACTTTCTTTTGTTTCAATCTTCTTTATTTGGAGTTCTGCGGTTTATAGAGATTTTAGTATATTTCCATTATTTTAATAACAAAACTTTTAAATATTGTTACTTTTGATCATGTATCTATTAATCCACATGTATATAACTTAGTTTTTATAATATTTACCATTATAAATACCATAGTAGGGAATATAATTTCTTTCATTTTTGTCTTTCTAAGAAAAAACATATGTCTTCACTATATATTTCTATTCCTTCTTTTGTAATCTTATATTTTTTTAATCTATCTAGGAAACTATTTCCTAAGAGAATATCATAATGTCCATTTCCTTACATTTTACACTCGAACGAATAAATCCTTTCTCTAACAACTCTTGCAACTGAGGCTTCAACTCTTTTAACTCCACTAGAGCCATTCTATACGGTGTAATGGATGCCGGAGTGGCACTCGGAACAACATTGATTGCGAACTCAATCTCTCTGTGGAGGCAATCCTGGCAATTCCTCCGGAAACACATTCGGATAATCACAAACTGTAGGGATGTCTGATAAACTAGGCTCCACCTTTTTCGTATCTATCACATATGCCAAGTAGGCTTCACACCCCTTTAGAACCATAGTTCTAGCAATGCGGCCGGATATCACATTAAAGAGGTGTTGACCTCTCGTAGATAAAAGTCACTTCCTGCATACTCGGTGTCCTTGAGTCCTCTCTTCATTCTACAATCAGCCACCTGTGGTGTCAAGGCTGACCATTCCATCCTAATATCATCAAACTCTTTGAATGATAACTCGATCAAGTCTCTAAAAAGAGCTCATACTCGTATTCGATGGAAGATGATCTACGTAAACTCCATTCCTGTAGCTATGCACAGTGGATTTTTCACCCGAGATAACATACTCGGTTTCACTCTTTAGTAAACCACCCGAACTCGAATGAAGTCTGAATGTAAGAATGGGTTGAACACGGTTCTATCAATGTATACAATGATCTTAAAGATTTAAAGTACAATTATCATCGTGCATCTTTCTGCTGCCTTCATTACTATGCCTGGCTGGAAGCACGAGCATCCTGTCTACCCATAGTCTATGTCCCTTGTCTCGGGGCACTCGATGATGCAACACTCTTGTTATCCTTGTTGCTCTTCTGTACTGCTAAAACTGTACCCCCAGTCCGGGGTGATGTGAAAGAACGAGCTCTAGGACAATCTCTCACGCCAGTGCTCGTTGGATCCACAAGCGAACCATGCCACTCAATCTCCCAACACTTCTCCTTTATGTTTCCTCCCCTGATAATGGCCTGGCCAGGAGGTGGTCCTCTTAAAGAACCTCCTGGAGCACCACAGCGCGATGTGGTTAGATAGTCTATCTGGAGTGATCACGAGCGGGAGTCCACAGGCTGTAGGCTTAGTAGAACCCTATATGGTCCTCCCGAGACTTCTTACTCTTAGTCTTAATAGAGCTTGATTGGTAAGTTTTTCTTACCACCTGTCTTCTTTCTTTTCTTTCATATTCCTCTTTCTTAACTCTTTCAACATTTAGAGCACATGTCACAATTTTGGAGAAATCATCATGGCAAAATCCTGTGACATAGGCCCAAATATGGTCATTGAGGCCATCTTCAAACTTGCGGCATTTCTCTTCCTCAGTCACTAACATCTCGGGAGCATACTTGCTCAACTAGGTGAATTCTCTCTGATACTCAGTCTTACTCATCTGTCTTTGTTTCAAATTATGAAACTCTCATCTCATATTGCTCAAATAAATACGACCCACATATTGCTTCCTTAATTCCGCCAAGAAGAACTCCCATGTAACACTTTCTGATGGTGCGGTCCTGATCACGAAACCCACCAGCGTGCGCCTCATCCTGCCAGTAAGGCGTTGCACATATAATTCTCTCACGTGTGCAGTATGCATCGAAGCATTCTTTTCGATTCTTTAGAGCCAATTTCGCCACATAAGACTCATCATCTTTCTTCCCGAGAAAATGTGATTGATATTTTGTCATTCTCTCTATAGGCTACTAAGAGCAACTCTTGTATGACCAGAGCGAGGCACGACTGCGGTTGTGGTTAAGGCAAAAACACAGGACACCATTAAAGCCAAATGTCGAAATCCATTTAATAAGCCATTTCATTAATATAGCGTTTCGTTCTCAAATCTTTACTTGAAGCAATTTCATTAGAAATGACCCATAAACACAAATTCAATGCAATTTCTTTAAAATATACATTTAATGAAAAATGGCATTTATGTAGTTTACTATAATATCGAAAATCGTATTTAGATATAGGTACAAAAATAATTTGAGGATTGATCCTTTTGTTTACAAAACAATGTCATGCTAAATAAATGGTGAGGATGCATGTGATCGTGCCTCATGAACTTTCTAAATGACTGCGAGCTCCTGCGACCGCCCCAGGTGGCTTATCACTTGCTATCACTCGGTACCTACGCGTGATAAAACAATACGCTACGCTGTTTTCATGCTTAGTGGTTCCTCTGATTCTCACCATTGAGTTCAATACGAATCCTTCATTTAACTCAAAATAATGTCTTTATATAATGTCTAAGTCTGCAATAAAAGATACCCTCTAAATACACTTGTTAATATCATTTTAAGCTTTTCGGTTTGCGATTTCACATATGACTATAGAGTCACATTGACAAATTCGATTGGCTGCCAAATCCTATCTTGTTTGTCATTCGGTAAGTAATAGTTTCACATTCATATTCTGACCTCACATTAGACTATAAAAATTAACATTCACGCCCAGTTGAGTTGGTGAATCCTTCTGTTGTCATTCAATAGTAATGCGATTTAACATTGAACCATCTGATTACCTTCATGGCGAATTCGGTTGGTGAATCCGTCATGTTTGTTATTTCAATAATATTCAATCAATTTCATCTGACAAATTCATATAGATTCAATCAGCGCGTAAATATTTGACAAACATTTGAATACTAATGATTTAAATCAACATATATATATATATATATATATATATATATATATATATATATATATATATATATATATATATATATATATATATATTCACAAATAAAACAAGATGAAATTTGAGTCACCCAGAGAAACGGACATAACGGACGGTTATGGATCCTTATCTCTTTCGATACTAGTCTACAGAGTGAGGTTGTGAGTGTCACTCGAACCACAATTAAAGTATAATTTCTCCCTTTTAGTGGTTGAACAATTAATCATACTAAGCAAATATCGCTAGGAGCAAGCGAGAAGCCGCGGCGAGCTAATGCGTTTTAATTTAGTTTATCCTTATTTGAACCCTCGTTAATCATTTATTAGGGTCCTTAAACTATCGATGTACAAATGCGAGGTGTTCGGAAACAAAAATCCAAAAACTTTCTCGCTGTGAACAGTAGCTACACCGCGATGTAGCTTTGCTATGTCGTGGCGTACCCGAGGGGTGCTATTTTGGCCCCTCAGCCTGCATACGTGAGGCATCGGCTCTTTGCGTGGAGTGCGCCGCCGCGGCGTGGGTTTCTATCTTCAACGGCGTAAGAGCTGGAATGTGCCCGGATTTTTCGGTTGTTCTTTTGCTATTTTATAAAATCCTCAAAACCCAGAGCAAAATCATGAATCCTCGATAACATCATAACTATCTTCTAAACCAACCATGACAAACCCATGTGGATGGATTAGAGTTTTCTAACCCAAACATCATTTAAGAAATATAGAGTTTGGTTCTTACTTTAAATCCCCTTTGAATCTTCTTCACCTAAGATCTTGATAAAGCCAAAGAAGCAATGGGGATGATCTCCCAACAAAATCACTTCTTCTTGAAAAACCCTAGCTTTCTCCTCTCACTCTCTTCTCAAAATGTGTTTGGCACATTATGCCTTTCCAAGACCAAATGTGGTCTTAAGTCTCTTATTCATTACAAGGTCATGTTTGACTTTCTCATTAAATCTCATTTTCCATTTTTCTCACTTAAAGCTTACTAGTCTCCTTATTTTTATTCACTTGTATTTATTTCCACATTGGCATTTAAGCTTATCATTTTGATATAGGTCCTTATTTTACAAATTCAAATTTACCCTTTTTCATTTAGTTTATTTTCGGGTTTATTTCGAGTTAATTAATTTCTCATTTATATATAATATTTAATCATATGCTCACATATTCATTTTCACTTTTCACAATTTAACAATTTATCGATTTTTCGAAAAAACCCAAGTTTTGCTCAGTATACCAGGAATATATAATAAAATTATTATATAAATTATGGGGGTATTTTTGAGGCGTTCTATTCTAATTGGTTGTCTTTGCTCTTTGCGATTACCCTAAACTATCTTGGAGGATATCCACAGCACCTCTATTTGTAACCTTGCTCACAAATCGTGGAGCATGGACCTTGCCTTCCACACCTAGTAGGGCTGTTGGGGACTAAATTCACCTCTAACCTATGGGTGACACACCCCCACCCCCCTTCGATGGTAGGCGTGCGACCACTCCTGAAGAAATCAGTAGTTACCTCGCATTTAAAAACTCTGTGACGAATAGTATTGCTTGCTAAAACCTCCTATAAATTTTTAACCCGAAAACATGATTTTATAAAATTTCGGCCTGCAGTGCATATAGGACATGTCGAAATCCTGTATACATCGCAACTTAATAAGTTTACTATAATAAAGAAATATGGCGGCAATGCATGTGGCATTACAAAAACTACTCTATGCATACATATGTTCCATTATACAAACAGTTCAAAAGTATTTCCTTACACAATATTCTTGTTTAAACTGCCGATATAAATGTAGGAGAATCTAATACTGCTCCAGCGTCAGGAGTGTCTGTACCTGGAAAATAGTTTTTCGGCTTCCACAAAATAATAGGCTAAACGAGCTCGGTGAGTATGTTTGTAAAATGTTTTTCTTTTAAAAACTATCATTGTAAAACTTTCTTTACGATTATTTTAAAAGCTTTACTTTGCACTTACTTGCTTTAAAGTTTTAAACTTTTTCTTGGCACTTGCTTTTAACCTTTTCTTTAAAAGCATAAAAACTCTATTGTTTTGCTTAAGTTGTAAAACTTCTCAAATTTCTTTGATTACTTCTTTATCTTGTTTGGCTTCAAAAGAGCTTCTTAAAACCTTTCACAAACCTTTGCTTTAAAAGTTTATCAAACTTTTTATAAAAACGGGAGCCTGGGCTCAACCGCATTCTTTGAAAATAAAACTTGTTCTGCGCCAACCGCTTCGCTTTAAAATCCACTTGAGCCTTGTCAATCCGATCGCTTGAATCTAAACCCTGAGTCACTGGCACCGGTCATGTAAAACTCCTCCAAGCCTGGCGATCGAACCAATGGTCGATTTTCAAAACCGATATTATGCTTATAAAACATCAACCACCTGAGGCCTATTTTTGCCATCAGACTTCATAGTGAACACTAAGTCATGCATCGCGGTTTGAAGGACCTATGTCCGCATTACCTTTTTCCTGGGTGAATATGGTGAATCGACCGGTCGCCATCACCATATGTAGTTAGAGCTCATAACCTTATATACTCCCGCACGCGCACGGTCTCCTTTAAATGCATGATATGTCCTACGCTTCCACTGTGCAAAACTAAAAATGCATGTATGAGATCCTAACACCACCGCACGCATCTAATACCCCCCACCGTTTTCTCGCTAGAACTGGGGAAGGCCCGTTTTTCATTAAACATTCTTTCGCCGCTGCTTTCGGTTTTCTTGAAAAAATGGTTTTACAATTTAAACCATTCATTAGTTTGCTTTGGAAAATGGTTTAATTATTCAAAACCATTTACTTACTATTAGTTTGAAATATATTACAATTTAGAAACCATTTACTTATTTTCAAAAAAATGGTTTAACTCAAAACCATTTGCTTGTTGTCAAAAAACGGTTTAATTATTTAAAAAACCATTTACTTACTTGTTTGCTTGAAAGATGGCTTTGTAATTAAAACCATGAAATACCAAGCAAAATGTTTTTATAATAATAATAATATTACACTAGTATTTGGAAATGAGTTTGTAACACTCACCTCGTCATGCAAACTCGAAAGACAACCAATAACTTTCCCGCCTTTGCTTTTAGCCTACACACTCGATGTATTAGATCACACATCACACACAATCCAAGCAATTTACTACCAGTTACACTAAATTGTTTAAAATATGTGGGCCCCAAATGCCATTCACAGCATATGACTGATTCTGTACTGGTGCTGACTTTCCATATACCTTAAAAACACCTAAAACATTTCAAAATTCTCTAACTCTGATCAAGCTAATAAAATCGAATTTTAACTAAATCGTCTCAAAATTGGGCCTAAATTCAAATGATCGTCCTAAAATAGTCCTTAAAATTTCCTAAAATTCCTAAACTCAACCTAAAAATTTGACCGAATTTATTATTCTGCTAATATTCCAGTCTAATATATACCTTAGTCAGAATAATATGTACAGGGAAAATCTCCCCACCCTCTCTAAGCTTGACAAAAGCCAAGATTTTGTGTGTCCACGTAGCTCACAAGGTAGAGTAATCTGTAAACTTTGTCCTAACTCGACCACTGGGACGACGTAGATCCGTGAAAAACTAAAATTTGGTTTTTCGTGATATTTACTCGAATTCTAGGTGAAATTCAGAGCTGGGTGTACTCACGCTGCAAATTTCTCGTCAAGGCAGAAGACTTTTCACGTTTATCCCGATCAAACTCGACCCACGATTTTCGTAAAACTAAGAAAGAAGATAAAAAGAAAAATAAAACTCAAAAAATCGCTAACGCCTCTCTCGTCCTCACCGTCCACGACCGCCATCCCCTTTGGATTCTATTATTTTTTTCTTTAGGTGGGACCCACATGTCCCTTTATTCCACTTCTTAGTCCGTTTCACTCAAACAAATTATTTTGTCTCCGATTTCAATTTTATTTATCCTAATTGAATATTCTTTATATACTTGCAATTTTTCGAGATTTTTCTGGGGTAATCCCGCTTCGTGCCTCACTCTAAACTCCATCGCCTAAATTAAAATATTCGACCGGTTCCTCAATTCAAACGAAACTTTTCTAGGTCACTAGATTTTCGCGAGACGAACTTTAATCTGGGCAGCCCGGCTTGGCTATTCCGAGATCTAGAGAATTTTTTCGAGACTTCCCCGAAAAATTCGGCAATTCATTATTGGCTAATTTACTATTTGTAAACTTCCATTTAATTATACTTTCACCCTCAACTCTCTCCTTAATTGCAAATCCAACTTTGAAATCTTCTAATATGGCCCATCTCTAACTTAATTATGTCTTACATATCCTTTTTGCTGAACGACAATCAGATTTCCTTGCTTAAGTACCAAATCTGGTTCCAAAATTTATAATTTCCCACTTCATCTCCAAAATTACTACAATGTGACACCTTGGTACCTTATACACCCCTACAAAGATCATGTAACGTGACACCTCTCTGGATCTGGTGTTACAAAATCCTCCTCTCAGAACACTTCATTCTAAATGAATAAAGAAACTAAACTCCAAAAGAAAGGAAACGAAAACACCTCATCCCGGAAAATAAGGAGGTGTACTGACGAGATCCGAGCCTCCGTCCCTAAGTAGTCGCCTCCCTCTCATGATTCTTCCATAAGACTTTAACTAATGGAATCACTTTGCTTCTCAACACTGCCTTCTGCGACGATAATCTACACAGTATCTCCTCATATAAGTCAAATTTTCCTTTAACTCCAGACCTCCACGCTTCTCCTCAATACATTTGGGCGATCCGGGAGTATTTCAACATCGATACATGGAATGTATCATGAATCCTGATAACTCCGGGGGTAACTTCCGTTGTGTTATCACTTTGTTCATAATCTCATAAGGTCCTATATATCTCTTGACTAAGCTTCCCTCGCTTTCCTTAAATCTCAACACACCTTTCCAAGGTGAAATCTTCAAAAGACTCGTCACCATCTCGAACCCGCAAGTCTCACGACCCGTTGTCCGATAACTTTTCTGTCTATCTCTTTGCTATCTTTAAGTTATCGCCTAACAACTTCTCACCTTCTCCAAGTGATCTGTACTAGCCTGTGGCCTACTAGTCTTCTCTCACCATCCCCATCCCAAAGACACCGAGTCCTACATTTCCCACCATACAAAGGCTCTCAAATGAGCCATTTCTATAATCGGCTTGATAGCTATTGTTGTAGGCAACTCCATTAGTGCTAAGTGAGTATCCAAACTCAATTCCAAGACACAAGCTCTCAAGATATCCCTCTAAAGTCTCGAATAGTTCTTCTCCTGACCGCCATCCGTCTGAGGATGAAATGATGTGCTAGCCGTAAGGCGAGTACTTAAAGTCAGTTGGTAAATCCAGGCTAAACCTGATGTGAACCCCGTTCTCAATCCGAAACTATCGAAACTGAACCCTCAAGTCTCATACTATCTCGCCCACATACAATCGCTAACTTTTCCACGAATCTCATTAATCGCGTAAAATGATCAGATTGGCCAATCGATCAATTATCACCATATAGCATCACGCTCGGTGTCCGCGGGAAGACCGTCACAAAATCCATGTTGATCTTTTCCCATTTCCACACCGAACAATAGTAACCCAGATCTTCCCCGCTTGACCATGCTCGCTCTTCACCGCTGACAAAAGCTAGGCACCTAGAAATCTAAAACCCGCGATCTCTTTCTTCATCCCATTCCACCGTAAATGTTCTTCAAAGTTCAGACATCTTCGTACTTCCCTGGATGCATAGCATAATGCCAGATGAATGTGCTTCTTCCATAATGTCTCTCGCCTCGCCATTCTGCACACACATTCCGTCCTTTCACTATCATGCCATCATCTCGATTTGAAACCTCGCTTCTTCCTTTTTCTATCTCTTTCTTAAGCTTAATCATCCGTGGATCCCGCGACCGCCCCTGCCAGAATCCCCATCCACCAAGAGAGGCCCAACATGAAATGTGGCTAACAAGGTTCCCGAATCCTCGCCTCCAATATCACCCCTAAAGCTCTAGATCTCATCATCAAGGAAGATAACCCGATCTCTACATGAGACAAAGAACCTCCTGTCACCTACTCAAGGCATCTCACATTAGCTTTCCCCTAATGAAATTCTCAATAGTATAGTCGTAGTCCTTAATCAACTTCAAGCCATCTCGTCTCTCAAGGCTTAACTCTTTCCTCAGTTTAAAATATATCAAGACTTTTATGATCCGAAGATCCTACAAGGAACACCATATAAGTAATGTCTCCATATCTTCGCAGCAAACACGCATCGCCGTGAAGCTCTTAAGTCATGTGTGGTATTCTCTCATGTCCTTCACCGCCTGTAGGCATATGCAATCACCTCGACTGCCTCTCGTGATCAAAATACAACCAAGGCCTGCCCGAGCTAAATACTATAAACCACAATCCATCTTCTATCAAAAGCTAGAACCGAGGTCAAGTCAATCTTACTTTCAACTCCTCGAAACTCTTCCTGACTGTGCATCTACCCAATCAATATACTTAACATCTTTCCTCACGCCGCTGGTCATATTCGAGAACCCCTCAACAAACTTCCTATAATACCCTGCTAAACCAAGGGAAGCTTCACCGACACATTCTTTCATGTTTCAATTTACCATAGCTTCTATTTTCTGGGGATCCACACTCACCCCTCAACTAGAAATCACATGACCTAGGAATGCCACCCTATCAAGCCAAAACTAACACTCTCAAGCCAACTTGGCATACAACCTGCCGCTCCTGGGTGGTCTAAAGAGAACCTCGTGTGCCTCATGTTCCTCCGAACCACCAATACACTAGATATCACTAATAAAGACCATGACGGAACCCATTCAAACACTTCACGAATGGCCCGGCTCATCAAATCCATAAATGTCAGCTTCTGAGCATTAGGTCAAGCCCAATCCACATCACCAAAAACTCATAATGTCCGTAAGTCCCTCGAATGTACCTTAGGTACACTCAATTTCCCAAGACTCATCCGATGATACTCCCCGACTTCAAGTCTATCTCGAGTACACTCTGGGATCCCTGGAGTTGATCAAATAAACTCATCAATCCTAGGAGTGGATACCGATCACGATGGTAACCTGCCTCAATCGTCACCCATACACAACCGCAAACCCCATCTTTCTTTTCACGAAGAGAACCTGAGCTCCCTAGTTGGATATGCTCGTCTAATGAATCCCCACTCAACAACTCTTCTAATGAGCCTTAAGCCCCTTTAACTCGCAGGAGCCATCCTATATGAGGAATGGAAATGGCCTACCTGAATCAAATCAATGGTGAACTCCTCCCTCCTTTCCTCGAGGAACCTAAGGAATATCATCCCAAACACATCTAGAACTCTCTAACAACTGAATCTCATCCAATGTAGTCCTCCTTCCCCTGCTTCCACCACATAAGCTAGATAACTGATATCCTTTACGCAGATTTTCTCTGTGTCATTATGTATGAGATCATATTGTGAAGATAGATCTTCCCTCTACATAACTTAAACTTTACCTCCAATTTCCTCACTATTCACTTTACTCCTTTATAACAATCTAACGGGTTTCCATGGCGCGAGACAAATTAATCTATACCGAGAACCACATCGGGTCCCTCATATCTAAAGCTACAAGATCCATTGGAACTCTTGTCCTCAATCGTAATCCTACTATTTCCAACATCGGTTTACGCAAAGAATCTTGGTCTCCTGTACCATGAACTCATACTAATTTCAATGGTCGGGTTCCTTATCCTGAAATGATCTAAGAACGGCTTAGATGCAAATGAACGCGTAGGTCCCGGTCCACTATGGAGGCGCATCATGATCAAGGATAGAAATAATACCAGCTGGGACTATTACATCTAGAGTCAGATTCGTGATCTTGCCGAGTCACGATATACTCCGCCCGAGTGAGGGCTCGTCAGATCCCCCGCACCGCCTACTACCACGGCCACTCGCCCTCGTGACGCCCTTCCGCTGTGGGAAACCTCTCCCCGACGACTTCCGTATGCCTCATTCTGCATCAGGTATTAGATCGCCACCATGTCTCCTCGCACTAATCACCGAGGGCACTCCCTAATGTAATGGCCTTCCTGGCCACAATGGAAACACCCTATACCGAATCTCCCAAAGCACTCCCACGGTGTCGCTTCGATATTATATATGATTACGGGGCCGTGAGAATACCGGGTGCCACCCGCAAGAACTGGGGCCTCACCGATCCTCGACTAGAGATAGCTCCCGACCGCACTCCTACTTATAACCTTTGTCCTTGTTCTCTTCTGCCAGACCGCCCCGAGCTTTAGTTGGGAAGTGCCCGCACCCTTTACTCTTACTCGCCTACTCTAATACGTCGTGGTACTTCGGTCAACCCCCGAGCGGCTCTACAAGTCCCCACCCACAGTGAGGGAACCACCTGATTAAATGCATCTCCGATCCTCGTGGCCGTAGTCCCGATAAAACCTTTCGTGACTTCTAGACTTCATCCGCTGAATATAGGGAACCAATCTAACTAATTCCAGAACTTCTCTCTCATATTCGATTAATCGAGCATGTTCTTTGTTCTCACTTTGCGTAATCCCCTCAATTTTGAATCCTTATGACTCGAGAAGAATCCACGCTGAATTCACTAAATCGTCCCATGCTATCTCCATCGGGAGGTTCCTCTCCACGTAGCATCCCACCACCTTTAGCCCGTCTTCCATTAGAAAGCCTGGAAAACAAGACTGGCTTCATCCGCAAATTTCATACCGCCCATAAACTTTATTTACTCCTGCCTAACCACAACCAGTCGCTTGATCACCACTGCCGTCATACCCGCTGGCGCCCAGCCTCTCAGACTCCCATCGACCTCCCTACGGCAACCTCTAGGTGGCGTGAGGTCGCGACCGGCTGACGCCGTCGCCGCCATTGCCACTATCCTGCACCCATGCCACCAGCTTCGCCGCAAACAACCGTAAACCTCAGCTCCTCCGGTGGCCTAGACATCCAAAACTCACCCATCACCGAGGCCGATTCATACAGGCTTAGTTGGAACAAACTACGTGCTCATCTCCTCACGTACAGACGCTCTAAACCTACCGGAATAACTCTCCCAGATCTAATTCCTATGTCTTCTACCCGATATAGTGTCAGACTCCAAAAATATCAACTATTTAATACTAATCACTTCATATATGTACTTTTAAACTTAAACACGCATGGTCAGTTCAATACTATGCTCGATACCACCATGTGGTATCATCTCTCCTCATGTCCTAGGTTATCAGATACCAACTCGCTTCTCCGATATCACTACACAATCCCCACCCCTTCCAAATGGGCGGCGCAGCCACACTCCATCAGAAATCCCTCAAATTGCTACTCCCAATCCACTGTAAACTCCCAATGCGTTCGACGGGCCGCTAAAACCCTCCATATAAAAATCTCCTTTTTCTTTTCTAAACTTATGATTTTATAAAATTTCTGGGTAAGAAGATAACAATACCAGAGACATAAGATACGTCCCAAATCCTCGTGATACATCCAATTTACACTATATCCAAAATATGGCAACCAAAGATAATCAACACACATTCTCACAACCACTTATGTACATACATATGTTCCATCAGACAAGTTCAGTGATTTCCTTACATAATATTCTTAATTACGTGACTTATTATAAATGTCGTGAGAATCCTAATCAGCTTCCGTCCTGGAAAATCAGACCGAAAATAGCGCTTTTAAATACAAAATAATGAGCTAAACGAGCTCGCTGAGGCATGTTTTATAAAAATGTTTCTTTCCTAAAATATCTCAAACTGTGAAACTTTTACAATTATTTTCCTGTAAGTTCTTTACTTTCGCTTTGCTTACTTGCTTTTAAAGTTTTCAAAATTTTTTCGCATGAAGGCTTTGCTTATTTTCTTTTGCCTTTATAAAACTCTTATCAAGCTTGTTTGCTTAGAAGTTTATAAAACTTCTCAAATTTCTTTTGTCGTTCTTATCTCGTTGTTTCAAAGCTTTCTTAAAACCTTCACAACCTTTCGCTTTAAAAAGCTTTATCAAAACTTTTTCATAAAACTTGAATGCTCAACCGCATTCTTGGAAAATAAACAGAGCTTCGGCTCAAATCGGTTGCTTTAAAATCCCACTGAAAGCTGGCCAACCGACGTTGTACCCAAACGGAAATTGCTCAACCGCTTGCTTTAAACTCTCCTAAGCTCGCGACCGAACCAAATGGTTAATTTTTCAAATCAGATATTACGCTTATAAAACATCAACCACGGAGGCCTATTTTTGCTTATCAGACTTAGTGAACACTAAGTTCGGCGATCGCTGCGGCCAGGTAGCGACTCATGTCCAAGATCACCTTTTTTCCTATGAATATGGTGCACTGACCCGGGTCGCCATCACCATACGTAGCTAGGGGAAACATAACCTTATATACCCTCGCACGTTGCTACCTGCCTCCTTAAATGCATGACGGGAGGTCCTACGCTTGCCACTGTGCAAAACTAAAACGCACGTATTTAGATCCTAACACCACTGCAGCACTAATTTTAATACCTCCGACCTCGTTCTTGCTTGTAGAAGGCCTGTTTTCACAAACATTCTTATTACATTGCTTTCTTTGAAAAATTAAGCACAATTTAAAACCATTTATTATTATTAAAAAATTGGCGAATTATTCAAAACCATTTACTAATATTTCGCTGGTTAAAGATGCCATTTTTTACAATTTAGAAAACCATTTACTTGATTTTTCAAAATATTCGAATCTCAAACCATTCATTGTTGCCGAAATCTGCACTATTCAAAACCATTTGGCTTCATTATTGCTTGAAAGACTGGCTTGTACTCAAAACCAGCAAATGTCAAATAAGAAAATAGTTTATAATAATAATAATAATACACTAAGATTCTAAATGAGCTTAACACTCACCTCTTTCGTCATAAACTGGCAGAAAGACGCCTCCACAACTTTCCCGCCTCGCTTTTAAATTTCACACACTACTGGGACATCACACACGTCAAGACAACTACAATTTGCACACTCGGCCACATGAATCAAATCGTCGAACATGCAGTCTCCAAACGCCATTCACAGCATACGACTGATTCTGTGACTAGTTTTGATCTTTCCATATACGAAAAACACCCAAAACATTTCGAAAATTCATTCCGGATCAAGCCAATAAAATCCTAAATTTCCAACTAAATTGTCCGAAAATGTACCTAAATTCAAATTTCAGGATCGTCCAAAATAACCTAAATTTCCTAAAATTCCTAAACTCCAACCTAAAATTCTCGTGGATCGAATTTATTTAATTCTAAGAATATTCCAAGGAGCCATTATATAAATTTCTTTGAGCCAAATAATACAAAGTATAAAAATCTCCCACCTCTTCAGCTCGACAAAAAGCCAAGATTTACTGTCCACGCCAGAAATTTCGTCAAGGCAGGTAGCATCCTAAACTTCGGTCCGTACTCGACCACTGGGAACGACGCAGATCCTAAAAAACTGCACCGCTGATATTTACCTGAATTTGCGCTGAATCTGCTTGCGATCACACTCTCGTCATAGTAACACTTTTCGCGGCTTATCCCGACGAATCCGACGGCCGATTGCATAAACCCAGAAGCAAGATAAAGAAAATAAAAACTCAAAAAATCGCCACCGCCTCTCTCGCCCCTCACCGTCCACGCACCGCCATCCCCTTTTGATTCTTATTATTATTTTCGTGGGACCCACACGCCCTTTATTCCACTTCATTCATTTTTGCACTAAACAAATTATTTTCATTCCTGGCTTCAATTTTATTTATCCTAATCAATATTCTTATATACTGGCAATTTCAAAGATTTTCTAAAACCCGCTTCGTGCTTCACTCCTTAAACCCATCGCTGTAATTGTGAAAATATTCCATCGTCTCGAATTAAACGAAACTTTTTCTAGTCACAGATTTCACATGGTGACTTGAACTTAACTGGCAAATCCATTTCATTATTCGAGATCTGTAATTTTCGGTATCGAAAAAAATTCCTGAATTCATTATTATTAATTATCATTTAAACTCCATTAATTATATTTTCACCCCTCAATCCTTCCTTAATCAAGAATCCAACTCAAATTTACTACGCCATCTCTGGAACTTAATTATGCCTTACATATCCTTTTTAAGTAACGATACCTGTATTCATGCAAGTACCAAATTCCGGTTCCTTGAAAATTTATAATTTCCTTAATTTCATCTCCAAAATACTACAACGCGACACTCGAGACTTTATACACCCCTACAAAGACACGCATCAGACACTCTTCTGACGCATGTTAAGAATTTTAAGCCCCAATCCATCCATGCTTGTCTATTAAGACCAACAAAATACGATCGTGAGTCACGCCATCCTTTATATAAACGAATGACAAGGGTAAACAATTTCAAAATCATTTACAAAACTTTCAAAATCATTTTGTAGAACCGCCCAACCTAGGGCTCGATACCACTAAAATATGGTACAACGCCTTTATAACACCACCAGCTTTCTTGGAGCAAAAACAAAAACATGCATTCCTTTAATCTTATAAATTAAAGCTCATATAACTATTCTTGAATAACATTTATAAATCAGCCCAATGCCTTTCAAATGCAATTACAAAATATTTATGGAGTTCACCCTAGTTGTCCACAATATGTAATACAAAAAAGTGTCAACATATTTCATTTAACGTAAGGTCAGTCTTCATTAACTTCGCGAGGCCTCGACGTTGACTTAATCGCGCTATTTTCTCAGATCCTGCTCACTCGCGACACGCGCGATGATATAAAGAGTCGCTAAGTAATTCTTCTATGCTGGTAGTCTGATATAACACTTCTTCCATTTTAGTTTAAAAAAGTCAACGACTGGGACGTTATAATAACATTCGCTAACTAAAACCCATTATTAAATAATAAACGCTACAACATTCACTAAACTCCAAACTCAACCCATTTATTATTTGTGTTAGTGTGTCAACAATGAATACAGACTATATTTAATTTGCTTATTTAAAATAATAAGAATTATAATTAATTATCCATTTAATGCTAAAATAAAATAAATCTATTAAATTTAACATGTTTATTAATTTTATTATTATTTAAATTAATAGGAATTATAATTAATAACTATATTTAACACAAATAACTTATTAAATAGGTTAATTAATTAATATAATAATTAAACGGTCAATTCGAATAAATTGCAGCCAGCAGGCTATCAGCTATCACGACTATTATTAAATGTGTTACAGGGTCAATACGAATACGACCCAAACACGATATGCTCAACCCATACCCGCAAAATCACAGCTCTGTCATTGCTCACGTGTCGTGGTCAAATTTTTGCTGCACTATGTTTCTACAAGCTTGCTAGGAGAACAAAATAATTAATAACTGAGAACATATTATTTACATCCCTCGACACATGAATTAAAAAATAATTGAGAATAGAATAACAAAGAGAGCAAATGTCGACATGTTTTTACATATTTGGAAGAAGAACAAAATAACAAAAACAATTAATAATTGAGAATTTACTATTTACATCCTCGTAGGCCTCTTCATGATCGGACAACTCATTGGAATTTTCATTAGATTCACGCAATCTTTTCTTATGAGCTTGTGAAGATGTTAAGATCATTGTCTCTTGTTTTTAATCCTTCAACATCTTGTAAAATCATATAATCATAGTTTAGAAAACAATGATAACTTCTGATCTAATACGACATCAAAAAATTAAAAACAAAATAATGAAATCAAACCTTGTGAATTGCATATGAGAAAAATACAAAATATAGAGGAATAACATCCGTCTATACTAGGTTACAGTTTATGGAAGAACTATAAATATATTTATAATTTTAATAAATGTAAAATTAGGATGGAGGGAAAAATGAAAGTTTTTTTGGCCAAATTTTTTTTGAGTGAAAAGAACCACCAATTTTTTTCTTTTTGGGGGCAAGAAAAGGGCCGAACTTCTAGATTCTCCATATCACTAGTTTAACAAAAATGTGGGTGATTATGATAGTACAACAACTTTAAAAACTATATTATTTCATTGTAGTAAAGCTAAGGTGACATTATTTACCAACTCCCCTTTTTTTATATTCTTTTTTCAAATTGTCATGATGTCTCAGAGAAAGGAATATTTTAGGTTAAGGTGGTTTTATATTTATTTATATTTTATGTTTAATACTATTGCTTGGGTCATTTTTCAAATATTTGATTTTGTTTTATTACTATCTTTAGATAACACAATTCTCTTTTTCAAAATAGCATATTAGAAAAGGATAAAAATAAATTGTTTTTATCCAATCATAGTGTTTATATAGATAATTTATTTTACTTGTTTTGGGATTGTTTTTTTAGGATTATTTTAAAAAATAAGTATATAAATATTTAAGACGATTAAAATAAAATGTTAAACATAAAAATCATTTTAAAACATATTTTAAAATATTAAAGATAAGTTTTTTTTTTTTTTTTTTTTACTGCTAGATTTGATCCCTCGGGGTTATCTCGTATGTTTATTCCATCCTTATCATGTGTGAGCTGTTCAAGACCAAATACTAAAGATAGAATTCTTTTTTACGCTAAACATTTTGTTATATTATACTTAAAATTGTCCCTACTTTGAACTCTAACCTTGACTCCCTCTCCCGTAAAGACAAAGATAAGCTTTTTTGTGCTAAGTTAAAATTATCATATTCACTTAAAGGTTAGAATAAACACTGTAATGAAGGTTAAAATAAAGTTCTTTGACACTATATCAATATAAACTCATCTTTAATCTTGTAAATTCCTTGTGCTCGAAATCGAGTAATATATGTAGTTGAATAATAGGTTTTTACAAAAACAAATTTATTTTTATTTTTACAAAATACGTGAATTATTAAAACCATTTTTGAGAAAGAAAAAAATTGTTTTACAAACAATTATCTCAATCCCTACTCAACCTAATGATCTCTAACACTCATGAATTTACTTGTATTATTGGTTATGAAAAACACACATACACAAAAAAAAAAAAAAAAAGTTAATGTTTAAAAGGGACAAAAAGCAAAAAAAATTGTAAATCTAACCCATGTTCTTAAAACCCAAAAATTAAGGATATTTTTACATCATTTTAACAAATTTACCCCTCTAATCATCATACAAACCTAAACTTAACCATTTTTAAGTTTTTTCAAATATAACTTAACGAATGGTTAAGTCCAAACTAAATAGCTATTGTATCCGTTATAAACATAGACTTAATCTCTTTCAAGTTTGTTTAAATATAATTTAATCACTAAGCAAATCCAAAATATAAATAAATCATGGTTTAAACCCTGACTTTACGCCCTTAAAGATTATTCAAACGCTAACTTAACGACTATAAGTTCAATATATATGTAAACGAAGCGATTTGTATCATTTTTTTAGGTTTTAACATATTAATGGGTCATTTTGTCTAAAATTAGAATATTTTAATGTTATAAAAATAAGGTGTTAGTTTTATAAATAACTTTTGTTTTTATCCGTTTAAACCAATCCCTAAAAAGAAAAGTACAATTATCAAGCAAGAAAGAAAAGAAAATAAAGAAGAAAAGTCAAATCCCCTATTTTGTTTGTAGTGTCATCTAATCTAATATGACATGGACCCCATCAGAAATATATATATATATATATATATATATATATATATATATATAAAATAAAATCTCAAAAAATAAAATTATAAAAAATGCGAAAACCAAGATTTTATAAAAATATAAATGGGGAAGAGGGTTGAAAGGAGCATAGAGAAGAACGGCCCACTTGTTCCATCGAATGAGGTGGGCAAACCATGGGAAGTGGTTTACTTACCATCAAGATTCTATCTTTATTATTAATAATTGCATTCATTTATTGTATTTTCCAACCTAATTATAAAAAAATGCAAAACTAAGATTTTAAAAAATATAAATGGGGGAAGAGGATTGAAAGGAGCATAGAGAAAAAGGGCCCCATGGGAAGTGGTTTACTTACCATCAATATTCTATCTTTTATTATTTAATAGTTGATTTATTTATTTACTTTTCCAAACCTCTGCCAATTTACACTTGACCAAAAATAGAGGGTGTGACAAGACCTGTGCCATTTGGCTCCTACTCACCTGCCCGAAATGCCAGTTTCATTCAAATTCTATTTCGATTTCTTTTCTTAAATTAACGTTTTTCTCATTTACTTTAAAATTAATTATTAAACTCCTAAAAAAAAACTTAATTTCCTTATTTTAATAGCATGACAATAAAATCAAAAATTTCTAGATCTCTGATAACAAAACTGACTTCACTGAAGTGAATTATTCTTTCCAAATCTTAGTAACCTGTATTTAATTCTTGGTCGACCTAAGAGGTTTTAATTTTACACAATTCTTTGAGGTGTCGAGTGCTCCGTGGACCAAAACAGATTTTTAGAAAATCTCAAAATTGAAAATATTTAAAGAATGTGTATATATTTAAGATAATTGGAACCCTCAACCAGAGCAAAATAAATCAGGCCTATGTAATGGAACCCGAACAGCCGAAAGTGACACGTGCAGCGACGCGAGCCACTGGTCCAAGATGGTGAAAGAAAATTCTTCCACTTTATTTTTCCTGCTGCAGCCAAAATGAGAAAGGGAGGAGAGAGAAGCTTCCAGCTTGACCCTCACGACCACAGAGATGTATGGCCGAATCCGCTTCACACATCTAAAGTCTACACTCAACGAGGGCTACGCGTGGGTATCAAAAACACGAGATTTCGTCGAGAATTCGCGCGAAGAGTTTGGAAAATCAAAATAGCTTCGGGCTTCAGAGAGATCCACTGAGACTTCTAGAATTTTTCTACGCTCCAAGAGTAGGGAACCTTCCACTGGGCTTATTTTCCATCTATGAGTCGCTTTGGTCTTGCTGCTTCCAGGCTGTTTGGCGATGCTTAGGAAAAACAAAAAAAAACGTATTTTCGAAGTTATCGTTTCATGAGGTCTCCAACTTTAGACGGCCATAACTTTCTCGGCCGAACTCCAATTTGGGTGTTCTTTGACTATATGGAAAAACCCTTTGACTCTAGAATCTATCCATATATAACTTAATGCAATTTGAACTCATATTATGTCTGAAAATGACGAAAACTTAATGTCCCCATATGATAAATGTTTTTTTTTTTTGACATTCATTACTATAATGTCCTAACTCACCATATTCCAACATTTGCATTTGCTTTTGTCTTTTGATGTATTTTGTGTAATATTCTTTCCTCTTTTATAATTAAAATATTTTCTTGTAATATTTTTTTAAAATGGTTTCCATTCTTTTCTAAATTTTTTATATTTTGTAAATCTTCTTCGTCTTTCCTATTTGTTTTCCAAATTTTCTTTTCTTATACTCTTTACACCCCCATTTTCCTGAGATGTTATCTATTTTGTCACAAAATATTTTTTCTTCATTTCTTGCATCTTTTATAATATATCTTTGGGTGCATAATTATGCTAATCTTTTCTTTAAAAATTCTATTCTAGCTCCTAAAGTATCAACATCATATGTTCTTATTTTTTCATATTCTTCTTAGAAATTATTACTTAATTTTCTTGGTAACTTCTCATATTATGTATTTACTAAGATTGTCATATTCATATTACTATCAAATGCATCATAATACCATTTTCTAAATTCACATGTATATTCATATATATCCTTCATCTTACAAATTTGTAATTGTGATAACTTATTTCTAGTTTCTCTTATATCTTTTCTTCTTTGCTCTATACTGTATGCCATCTATAATTCTCCTAAAAATGCATTTACTATATATCTAATAAAAGTATCCACTCCTTCAAATATGTTACTTTCAAAGGCTACAGTAGCAAGTATTTGTACTCTACATTAAAAACTAAGGAATATAATCCTTCCTACTATTCAACATATCCATTAACGTCTTATCATTATTTGAGTCTTAGTGTGATTATATTATCTCAATTGCTCCTTGTGTCATGAAGTATAATGTCATTGCCTATGACCATTTATTTAACATTGTTTTAATATCTTTTTGACAATCTATGTCTAAGTATACTCCTGTTTTCCTAATTGTTCAATTCTTGTCTCTCTTGATTCATATTTAGGTATTTTATATTGTTTTTCAAATGTATTTGGGTATTCTTCTTTAATTTTACTAGGTCCTCCTACATGTCCTATAGGATTCACATCTTTTATTTCATTTAAATTCATTCTCTGTCATTTTTCTACTATTTCTTCTTCTATTATATGGTTTCCTTATTTTCTTTTTCTTTTTCTCTAATTCTAAGTATTTGCTCTAATAATTTTTCATCTGTAATTTCTTTTCTATGTCTTCTTATTGTTCGTTCATGATATTTTTCTTAAATATTATTTGTTCTTACTATTTTTTCAGCTTGTTCTTCTGATATTTTGGGTCTTCTTTCCCTTATACTAATAAGAGTATTTTTATAAATATTTCTATATTTATCATCCTCTTTTCTAATTTGTTTATTTTTTCTTCAATTTTTTCTAATTTGTTATTTGTTCTTTATACAGCTTTTAATATTTCTATTTTTCAAGATTCCATGTTATTTGATTTTTATAACTCTTTCACAAATTTTTTCCAATCTTTGTAGAGTCCATATTTTATTATTTTTATTTTATATAAAATTTCTTATTTCTCTTGCATTAGATTTTAATTATTTCTGATGTTTATTCTATTGTGGTTTTTATTTTTTTTTCTATTACTTTTCCTTTCATTTTTTTCTAGATCTAAATTTAACCTTAAAGCGGTAAATATTCATTGTAATTTTCTACTATATCGATATTATTATATTTTTAAGTTTCTTTATATATTTTTCTCGACTAGCTTTTTAGATATTGGTAAACAAAATTTCTAAACATTTTATAACCATTTCATATATTGTATTTTCTATTCTTTTCCATTTTGTCATAGTAAAGTCTTTACATAACATGTTGCCTTTTTTCTAAATATTTGCCTATTGTTTTTTGTACAAACATTATCATTAAGCACTTACTTTAATTTTTATTTTCTTCAACATTTTCTATATTTGGAATTTCCATCTTATTTGTATTGTAATAAAATATTTTTGATTAATATTTTCTTTCTGATTATAGTTTATTGAATATTGTTATCAATATTATTATATTTATCAAATTAAATCTAAAGTTATAACCATCATATATTTTGTTCTTAAATTTTTATATCTTAGCTTTTATTAATATTTCTTTCATTTTTGAGGGAGATTTAATTATATAATTGTCATTGATTCTATAAAAATGTTTAAGGTTTAACTATATATAATGGGTTTTTAATACTCAATCATTTATTAAAAATCTTAATTTATAATAAGTTAGCATTCCATTAATACAAAAATCATCTTGATCATAATTATTTTTTTCTTTTATTATTTTTTCATGATTTCTAAAACTAATACAAAATTGTTATGTTATATCCGGTTTTGCTTCTTCTTGCTAAAGTCTTCATTTTACTATATGATCGTTTTACTTTAGCTGTAAATTGATTTATCAAAAATAAAGTTACTATTTACATATTCTCATTTATTATCATCATAAATTCCATTTATTATCAATTCTTATCTTTGTTAGATAGTACAAGGGTTTTTCTACCCTACTTCTCATGCTCTTTACTTATATTACTGTATTTTTTTATATAAAGATATTATCATTATGATGTCTTATAACGATTCCAAAAAATATTCTTTATAAGCTTTTCTTGATAGTCTATTATTAGATAATTTTTCAAATATAATTGTAAAATTCTTTATAAGGATATTGATTATGATTATCTGACAAATTTATTATTATTTCTTGTTATTTCAATCTTAAACTTTCTATCATGTTTTTGTTATTATTTTTGTTTTTCATCAAATTTATCATGTTTTATATTAAGTAACAAATTTTTCTCAGAGCAGTTCCTAATTTCATTATTTATCACTAAACCAAAATTTTATATCAAATTATTCCAAATCATAAACTTTAATATTATCATCTAAGATTCTTGGATAATTTATTTTTATATTATTTTGAAAATAAAATAATATTATTTTTCTAATTTATTTGAATTTTGTTATTCCCACCATTTCTCTAAACAAGAGAAATTTCAATATTATTATTATATGATTACTTTTATTTTATTTGAATTTAGGACTGTGGGATAAATTCATTGCTGTGTATAGCTCTATAATTTTAATAAAGAGTAAACAAGTGGATTATACAAGATAAATACAACAAAGAGATGAATTTGTACCATACTAAAAGTTATCATTTATATATAAATAAGAGTTTAAATAATAAAAATCGACATAGTCTTACCTGTTATATACTTGAGTTGGTATATATTCCCTATCAGGAAGATGGTAAGGGCGGTGCCGTATTGCATCATATGGGTAATTTGAAAGGAAATTAACTATGTAGTTTTTGACAAGGATGAAAATATCGATTTCGACAGATATATCTAAGATCAATTTACAGATATACTCCAAGATTTGAATTTACAGATATATCGTGACATATCAAGATATATCACTTCGATATTTTTTACAATGCACACGATATATCGGAAATTAAACTGCTGCGATTCAATTCATAACCATTGACTGCTGTGATTTCAATCCAGCCATTTAAATATATCTCCGATATATCCTCAATATATCACTGATATATCCCCGATATTTTATGGTGGTAAACGGAATCACTAGCCATACACATAGACTGACATATTTCCACGATATATCGCCATCGCCGAGTATCAGATCAACATCGATATCATTATATTAGCATATATCGTGATCAATATATCGGATATTTTCATTTTTGGTTTTTGATGACGTGACTTTCTCCATTTCTAGATTAAAACTCTCTAATAAGTTTTTGATGATACGACTTTCTCCATTTCTAGATTAAAACTCACTTTTGTGAGTTGTTTATGATGTGACTTTCTCATTTTTCTGGATTAAAACTCTCTAATAAGCAACACTAACCCCTTGGGCAGGATTTGTTGAGGTAGAGGAAGACTTTCTTGTAAGGATTGTGCTGGTGGTACCTTGGCTCTTTTTTATTGCCTAAATAGTCAACATTTAGGCAACAAAAGTCGATCTGATCTTTGCTTGTGATACATTTTGGCTCCTTTTTTATTGCCTGAATAGTCAATATTTAGGTAAGAAAATACGATCTTTGGTAGTGATTCCTTTTGGCTCCTTTTTTATTGCAGACGGTCCGATCAATTTGTCTATCGGACCGGAATTGGAATCAAATGGATGGTTCGATTTTTAAAACATTGAATGAAACTATAAGAAAATCATTTTTTTTCTTTTTAATTATTTTTTTCTTTTCCAATACTTTCAGGTTTCAGATAAAACCTAGAAAGGTGATGATTGAAGCAAATGACTCTAAAGTTTGCTGGAAAATGAATATGTAGAGATATAGAGGAGTGACAATTCATCTTATTTTTTTAGTTGCTTGTTTATTTATTTATTTTATCAAATTTATTAAAATACTATTTATATACTCTATGTGTATCAATTAATTTTCATCATATTTGTTTCACGTGGTCTACGATGGAATATAAACAATATAAAAGAAGACAAAAATAAAGTAGGTCAATTTGCAGGCCTTCACATACATTTTGTGCATGTAGATCAATTACCTTGAACATTATGGAAAAATGTGACAATTGTAATAAGTGATAGAGCTATAATTTTACTTCAATGGAGATAATCTTTAATAGGAATGTGTATCAAGTTCATAATCTTTAGTTGCAATTTTTTTTTAGGATTTTTCATGGAGGCAACAATGATCAAAACTTTTAAAACCTTAATGTGAAAAAAAAATTCCAAAAATTCCCATGAGACAATCGGCTTCCCACTGACCCATGCTTCCTCCAGCCTGGACAGATGAATACAAGAGTTACAAAATGTTTTTAGTGGTTTTCATTGTTCTGCATTCCTTTTCTTTTTTATTAAACCATATAAAACGTTGTCTACATATGGTAGCAAATTTCATTATAAAGTGGTTATTTATATTTTCATCAATATATAAGAAATGTATTTTTAAATTATAAAATACTTTGATTCACTATATAAGGATTGCATAAGGTTACCAAGAATATGTTTAGAAGAGTATTTTGATAACTTTTAAATTATTAAAGTATATATTATCATTAGATTAAAGATTAATTATCATCACAAGTCAAGAAATTATCCTATCTAGATTAAAGAATATCTTTTAAGTCAAGATTAAAAATAAATTTCCAATATATTATCATTTATTTCTTTATTTTGGTTAACCAAAAATCCGATATATGATTAATTGAAAAATGGTTAACAGAAGATTTGGTTAACCATGTTGATGGTTAGGTTTTTTATTTATATAAATAAAAAATTGAAAACCGATTATCAGTTTTTTAATAAGATGGTCTCTAGTTAACCTCAAAACCGTGACACAAAATAAAAAAACTGAATGTCAATTTTTTGGTTTGTTATTTATATAAATAAAAACTTAACTATTAATATGATTAACCAAATCTTTTATTAACCATTTGTTTGATTAACCATGTATCGGTTTTGCAACTCATAATTAAAATAATTAGATTCCATTATCATATATTAAAATTCAAATTCAATTATTATAACACAATAAAAATGCAAAGAAAAATGAATATAATCTATTCATTGGTAATCCTATGACATTTGCGCATTTATATTACAAATTATAATACATCTATAAATATTATATGAATGCATGAGATTAGATAATTTAATCAAATCACGTGAATTTAACAACTTCAGTTGGAAAATAAATTAACCAAGAAATCATAGCCTATATGTTCTTAGTTCTTGAGGAAAATGGTAAAAACTTTATTTAAAAAGAAAAAAAGTAAAAGACACGGATATAAAATGGAAAGTCATTTCCATTCATAAAAGCCGGGAAACCTATTATATATATATATATATATATATATATATATATATATATATATATATATATATATATATATATCAAGTTAATCGAAACAATGCTTTTATATTTTATAATCAAGTAGAAACAAAACCAAAACCAAACTGTTTGATTCTGTTAACATATTTTTCGATTCAGTTTCGGTTTGGTTTTTTGATCGATTCTATTTTTTAGGTTTTTTTGCCCATTCCTAATGTTAATAACAAAAATTCTTTTTAAAAAAATAACAAAAATTATATACTTATTTCTTTATAATCTTTAGCGAGCTCAACTTTCCAAATAAAAGTTATGAAAAGATAATATTTTATTATTATACCGTAAGGATATTTTATATATCGTTGAGATACATTTTATTATCCTGTTGAGGTACATATTTGGGAAAAAAAAAATTATTTCATACATAGATTTTTTTTTTTGAAATAATATTTCATACAGATAATTTATATTCTTACATTTTTTAATAAGTAACTTAAATAGAACTCTTAAAAAGTTAACTTAAATAGAAAAGATATGATAATATCAAAATAGAAAATAAAAAATGTTGTTTACGCTTCTTTTCTTATTTAAATATGATCCACAAATAATAAAATTTTAAAAATTAAATATCAAATAATATATTTTATGTGAATCTTTCAAAAGATTTGCATGATTTTTTATTTAAAATGAAACACAATATATTTAACATAACTAATTTTAATTTATGAGATAAAATAAAATATACATCAAAGAACTAGATAATTTTTTCAAAATATATTTGAATATTATCCTAATCATAATTAATTAATCACACTCGAAAGTAAATTTAAATATGCACATTATTGTGATTTATTATTTTATTTGATTCTTTTCTAAATTTTTAATAATTTTCACTATTTTATATTTTTATACAAATAAATTTTAAATATTAAATTTAGAATTATTTTTTTAAAGATATTATTTAGTTGTTACTTTATTGTTTTATTGTCTTTGTTCTAATTAGCTAGTTAGTTTGATACTTGATATAATAGTGTTGTATTAATATTTATTTGTTTAAATTCTGTGTAATGCCATTATTGTTAAACTTATCCATAATATTAGTTTTTTTTTAATACATTTTATAGTTATATCTGTATATATTTATAAAATTATTATTTTTAAGAGAATAATGATAAAATTTGTAAGTTATTTTTAGAACTGTTTTTAATCTAGTTTGGCCCCAAGAACTTACGAGCTGTGTTAGGCTAACTGCAATCTAACCCGAATAAAATTGATCAAATTAACCACTTTATTTTAAGATATGGATCAATTTGATTAATCAAATTGAAGCTAAATAAATTTCTTATTATTATGAAAATGAATTTCTAGTCCTATCTTATCTATATCTATATAGGCATATATATATATATATATATATATATATATATATATATATATATATATATAGTATATATATATATGGCTACAAAATAATATGGTCAAAACTTTTCGTGGCTCAAATATACCCTAATGTTTTTGTCGTGAATACGCTTATGCCTTGCCATTAACAAACTAATGGATAGACAAAAGGGTGTTAACGATGTCGAATGCGGACCCCCACACATGCTTTAGTTGACATGGCAATTTTCCATGCGATCTATTAAACCAAAATATATTTAAAGTGTTAACTAATGTTTTATTAAATTTTCCCATCCCTATCGGATACCCATTATTTTGAAACACGTATTTCTTTTGTTCGATGACAAATGATTTAGTTATACCTCAAAAAATACCAACTCACCTCCTTTCACCCTTGATCTACATATGATCCCCTTCCTCTCTGAGCCCGTGCCACAGTGATCCGCATCAACAAAATTTATATCCTGTTCTCTCCACTCGAGTCAAGCTTACCGCAAGATAGCCATTTGCGGCCTAAATAATGTGGATGGTCAGAGACAAATGACTTACAAGTGAAGGCCAAAATGGTGAATTCAATTTTGATTTTAAGGTCAGTAAAACAGGGGGTTTTCGTGTCTACCGATCAAACGAAACAAGAAAAATCAGAAAATAGAACCCTTGAAGTGTTAGGCCACGTTTAGGGTTTGCTGTAACCATGTCCCCGGTATTTTTTCCTCAGTTGGGAGGATGATTACAGAATGCCTCTAACCTGATCTTCATTTAGCTTTAAAACTAAACCCTATGATTTTCCTTTGAAACATAGTATTTAAAATGTGGGTACAAATGTCTCCACGTTGAAAACATCTCAAAAACCCTACTCCAATGAGTAATCCAGCGTGAGACAACTGACCGAGTCACTTGATCTAGTAGAAAGTATCCATTGAACCCAAAAAGCCTGTGCCAAATACATACAAAGAGAGCATGCGAAAGAGATTTTAACCCAAGGAGAGCCAGAACACAAACAACCATAAATACGTATGTTAAAAATAGGGAACTGAGTTACCTCCCACACCCTAGCCAACCCGTCCTCTTCAAGAGTGAAGAGGTTCAGCTTAACATCCCTCCGAGCTGTCATCCCCGCAGGAGGCTTTGACACCAGAAATTTTGAAAAGAAAAGGTGCCAAAGGGAAAAGGAAGCCATGTGAACCATTCCCGCCATCAGAGTATCCGAAATTCAAGTCTCATGATTTGTACAAACCGAGACTTATATAGATGCTCGCAGGCGGAAGGCAAAAACCAAATCGAATAAGTATTACATAGGGTAATGGAAACCAAAAGCAAATCAAACAAGTGTAATAAGTGCCAGAACTGTAGCAGGAGAAACAAAGGTCGAGCCGAACAAAGGTCGCAGGAGAAGCCCCGCAAGGGTGTTTTTCTTGGGCATTTTGCTCTTCTTTCCTTCGATCTTTGATCTACAATGCGATTAATTGAATTCTTCGTGGCTTTCACCTAAATAATTTTGGTATAATTAGCTCGTAAAATCGCAAAATTTGCCACAAAATGCTACATCTATTAAAATAGTAGACCTTAATGTGCAATCGAAGACTAGCATGATTATACACACAAAAGCACTCTAAACCTATAATAAATAGGGTCTAAAATAGCACTTTTGGGTACTAATCACACTCAACCCATAGACATTGCTAGTCCCTAGTAAATGAAAGAAAGAAAGAAAGAAAGAGTATATAACTATAACAGTCAATGTTCACAAAATTATATTTCAAAAGGTTGTGAATGAGTAGCCAGCCTTTAACCCTATGAAAATTAACAAAAGTTTGTCCAATAACAACTTAGTCATGAGAGAATGAATGCTACAAAAAATTTGGAGTGTCAAAGAGCTCTTCATGACTCAAACTTAAACTTCCCACCAAAATTCATCCGCTGCTATTTGATTACCACACAAACTGTCAACCGCACTTCAACCTAGCTACAACCACGACTCAGTACGCTAACCAACCCTGTACGATCGACCCACCCTCTATTCCACAATTCTTTTGTCGCTTGTAGGCAATGCCGAGGAATCGACCACCAAAGTCCATGTAACTGGATCTACCGATGACTCCCAACCAATTGTTTAGGGGCACCAAGTCATAAGGATCTTTCGACCAATAAACTCTGCAGGTTTCCACCCCGGACTCTCAATGATTTAGACTCCAAAGACCTTACAACTTGCTAACCTAGACCCATCCACCCATGCAACGTAACACTAAGTCTGCAGGACTGCAACCAAGAAGCGTTCTTAGGGCACCAAGTAGTTGCTTTCTTATATACCCTGACCTGTGTTCTTCGTTTCAAGGCAAAGTGTTGCAATTTTTATTCTTTTTCTTTTCTTTTTTCTTTTCTTTTCTTTCTTTCTTTCTCTCATTTTTCTTCTTTCTTTTCCACAGGGGTCCAGGCAACTCATTGAAGGTGTCAATGAAACCAGGCAGGTTATAAAGTAAAGGAGGCAAAGTGCTTTTTCAACCTATTATTGAAACCTGATTGTGCATTGTGTGGTTAGCTAGAGGTGGAAGAAAAAAGGTTGAACTGTGAATCACTAACTAATCATCCAACCAATTAAGTATGGAACCAATCTAACATCAATATAATTGGACAAAGTTTCACTTTTAAACCACAAGCCAGTGAAACCACAAAAATTTTGTTGCAAAACTGCCCGAATTTGAGTAAAAAGCAAGCCAGAAGTATAATGCCTTAGAAAAGGACCTGGGGCCACCGACATCAAACAGCTTGCACAAAAATAATAACAAAACATAAATACAAAATCCACTTTGCTAATTTTCCCAAACCCAAACATCTTGTCCGAAATGGGTTCGATTGAAAAATTAAAGGAAGTATTATCTGATGAGATGTGATCATTGCTGGATAGGAGACTCACAAGCTTCCATCGACAATCTTATTCACCCGTTTGGGATCCAAATAAAATGTTAGGAGAAGAAAAGAGAGTAGGTGGGCAGACTAGCTTGGACCATTTTAAAATTACACCTTCATAAAAGTGTCAAAAATGTTCTTTTCTGGTCATATTTGATTCTACACTGCTTCAACGGCACCAAGAACGCTCTAAAACCAAGAGTTCGGATGAAAAAGCATGAGTAGGGCTGCAACGCCGGTCACTCCAAAGGCTTCGCCCTGCCCCGGGGCTCGGGTGCCCTACCGAGCCCGCCCCACAGGAGCCAACCGAGTCAGCCTGAGCCCCACTCAGGCTTGATAAATTTCGGTCTCGCTCGGGGCCCGCCGGGCTCTGCTGAAAGCCCCACGCCAGCCGCCGGACCCATCCACATCGGAACGAGGCTTCCGCCACGGCCCCACGCCCACCGTAAGATCCGCCCACCTAAGCGAACATCCCACTCAGCTGCCATGAGGAATGTCCAGTCATGTGTCTCTGATATTGATGTAATGGATCCAAGCTCTAGATCCAAATGAGGTGGATGGCAATTGAATCCTCATGAAGCCGTCAAGGAGGCGCTGGCGACGAAGACGACGGGAGCTCGAGATCCACGCCGGCTTACTGGGGATCTACCTAGATCTCAGACCGTCAAGAATGAAACAAAATCAACATAGCGGGCGGTGCTGCGACTTATGTTCCAAAGGTGGATAGCGTGAAGAAGGTGCCGCAAAGGGAGAATGCCAAGGATATGATGTCAAGGACCATCGTACGACGGCCATCCAGTGCTGCAAGATTCTCGATTACAAATATGAGGTATTGGGGCCCTGTGAAAGGGGGAGCCTATGGCCATGAGCTTAGACAAGGCTTGCCGATCTTGAGTAGCATTGGCAATGAGACGGACCACCGATACGATCAATCTGCACCGATGAACAAGGATCCAATCTCAAATTCATTCACTTTGGCACAGACGGACTAAACCCAGATCTAGGCGCTGGTAAGGGTAAAGGCATCATGGCAGATCGTAGGTCAGGCAGAGTGTCGCCACGCACATCCGGGACTACCGTGAACATACGTTGTAACACGGAGTGCCAACGTCACCATTGGTATGAAAATTCATGCCGACCGGTCGAGGCGTAGGTGATTCTGACCTCCGGGCCCCAGAGTGGTGAAGCCTGTACCTCCATCTGCGCGATTCGCGATCAACGAGATTATTTTTATTAGATAATTGATTAAACCAATCATGCTTCTTATTCAATGATTTCAGTGATCTTATTTATCATCATGCAATTCTCAATTGTTTTAATTTTATTTCATAATTTTCAATATGTTGCTCTTGTTAAATTCTGATCCAAAAGAAACAAATGTTGAAGGAAGGCCTTCGGTCAACTTTGAAGATTTGTACTCTAAATCAACCAAGGTAAACAAACTTATAGGAAATTATTTTTAATTGATGTATTTATATCGATTGATTCAAAAGTTAAAAGTATAGTGGACCGTCGATAATACTATACAAAACTCTGCATAGGCCTGATTAAATATCGAGGTTGCTCGGAGTCATCCATAAAACGGTGCCTAATGAGCTCAAGCCAGTTTCTTTTTAACCTGCCAAGCTGTATTCCGATTTTAAGCCTGCTCAAAAGCTCTACGGCTCGAGCCCACCATAAATCACAACAAGCCTAGCCTCGAAATGTGTTCAAAGCTCCTGGCTCTACTGCCTGCACAAATCTCAACATGAGCAGAGCTTTAAACAAAAACTGGAGGTCAAAACTATGAGATATTAGCTTAAAATTTTCGTTATCCATACAAATTCTTCATGTTTGTACTAAATTCAAGTATTTCCATATATTTGATAAAATTCACAGGTCTAGGCAAATTTTGATTTTTTTCAAATTAAATAATTAATAATTAAAAATAAAAATAAAATAATTTTTATTTTTTTTATTTTATTTTTTGCAAATTTTTTTATTCAAAAAACGTTAAATTTACATACAGATACAGAGAGAGCAATTCTTTAAGTTAAAAAATAAAAAAAATAAAAATCAGTTAAAATAATATATAAAGAAGGAAACGTTTTATAAAGAAGAATAAAAAACAAAAAGAAGAAGAAAATAACAAACTAACAAAGAGCCTTTGTCCTCAGAAGATCTTTATTTCATTTAATTTCTAATGAAGGAATCCCACTGCTCTTACAATTCTTCAACTTCGCTGCCTCACAGATTTTCGTTGCTAGCGAAATTTTGCTAGCTACGAAAATTCCATATATAGCTTAAATTGATTAAGAACGGCAAATTTCATATCATTATAAAATTCCTTCTGTCATTACACATTTTCAATCCAGTTTCGTATTATGCACACAAACCAAAATTAACACAAGAAAAATTACAGGTAATGTTAGCAGAAAGTAAAAATACACTAAAATATAAATTAAATCTAAAATTAGATAAACCCAAGAAGAAAACAACTAAATCAAAATAAAAATACGATAAAATAAAAACAAAGCAAGAAAATTATAAAAAACAAAGTGCGGAGTTGAAATGCCGAGGTTCTGATGTCTAACCGAACTAAAGATCCGAACCGACATTAATTATGCACATGTCAGATAGGCACCGCCAGTTTTGATGTAGTGGGTATAAATCCATGAAGGCCAGAGGCCACTAATCTCAAGTTTTCGTACTGCATGATGGAAGGAATTTTACCTCGGGCGTGCTTCAATAAGCCGGGTTGTGATGCAGTAGATATACCATGCTAGTGGAGGGCTACTGTGGCAAAGGTTCTTTCGTGGCCTGGTAGTGGCAGCAAACTGGGCTTTCATGAATCAAGTTGAAGGTAAACTTTGTGGCTCTTCCCTTCTATACCACTGCCTCCCGCTATTAAGGCACTGATTTTGTTCTTCTTCATTCAAGGCCAAAATTAACACCCTGATTCAGGCATCCTCAGCCTCAGGAGCTTCACTCGATCCCATTTTCAATTCCTCCCGAGGCCAGTAGCTTGAACTTGCTCTACCCAAAATTGTGTCACTACCAAGCACTCTTCCTCCAGACTTCCTCGACGAACAAACTGATCAATGTGAGCTTAGAGTTGATTCTACAGATGTCCAATTTTTGATCAATTTCGCTTTGAACCCATCAAATTCCTGTCTGGCTTGTTTCAACTATTCTCGCTTTCTTTGATCGTCCCACAATCACTGCCACCCTTTGCTCCTCTATGAAATTGTCCAATTTGTTTGCTCAATTCAGATGGCTTGTCTAACAAGGATAAGGGTGGTGTGGTTGTTGCCGGGGCCGGGAAGTCGAGGTATACTCCTGAGGCACCATGAGAGGTGCACCATCCAATGGCTCTAAGAGTCCCTCATGGATCTATTCACTGGGTTCCTCTCCACAAAGGCCGACTTACATGCATGGTTTATGAACCTCATTGTCGCAGCTTCCACCACACTCACCGATTGCCTTCCTCTTCCATTTCATACAATTCAAACCCACCAAAACTAACTCGCAAAGAGAGCCACAAGGCAACACCAAAACAAATTCCCGCAGGAATTTTTTTTTTTTTTTTAACAAAGGAAATAAACTAAGAAACACCCAGAAATGATAAAAGGAAATTCACCAAGACTTGTGATGAGAATCACAAGTGTTCCACATTTGTCACTCTGCACTTGCATCATCCCCTGCACTGCTACCATTTGATCTCAGCAAAGAGGGTGATCTTAATCAACAAAATTCTATATCCTGTTCTCCTACCGTAGTCAAGGCCACGGTGATAGGTCTAGGCCTAAAACATTGATGAGTTTTCTTCTTGCATTAAATGACTACAAGCAAGGCCAAAATGTGGTGAGACCCAATTTGGACTTTAAGGCCTGGTAAAAACAGGGGGTTTTCGGTGTTCACCGAACAAACGAAACAAGAAAAACTTAAAATAGAACCCTTGAAGTGTTAGCCACCGGGGTTTAGGGGTTTAAGGTAACTACATGTCCCCGGTATTTTTTTTCTCAGAGTTGGGGGAGAGGATGACATATAGTCATTTCCTAACCGGATCTCTTCATTTAGCTTTAAAAACTAAACCCTATGATTTTCCTTTGAAACATAGCATTTAAATGGGCACAATGTCCCTAACAAAGGAAAACACATTCCCAAAACCCTACCCACATATAACTAGCAGGAGACAACTGACCAACTTCTAATGGATCTAGTGAAAGTATCCATTGAACCCAAAAAGCTTGCCAAACACACATTAAAGAGAGCATGCTTAAGAGATTTTAACCTAAGTGAGAAGCAGAACAATAAACAACCATAACACGCGCGTTAAAAACAATGGGAACCGTGAGTTACCTCCACACCCTAGCCAACAATTGGTCCCTCTTCAAGGAGGAAGAGGTCTAGCCGAACATCCTCCAGTTGTCATCCTTAGGAGGAGGTTTGGCAACCGAGAAAATGGAAAAGAAAAGGAAAAGGGAAAGAAAGCTACTGGGAAACTGGCCCCTGCCATCGTATATCCGAATTCAAGTCCGTTGATTTGTACAACCGAGACTTATATAGATGCTCAGTGTAAGGGTTACAAAAACCAAAATCGAAGGTTATTGTGGGTAAAATGGAAAAAACCAAAAGCAAAAGCAAAACAGGTAAATACAGGAAAAGAAAGAACTGCAGCAAGAGGAACAAGGCTGAGTCGAGGCGTTGTCGCAGGAGGAAGCCCCGCAAAGGGGTTTTCTTAACATTTTGCTCTTCTTTCCTTCTGGATCTTTGGATCGCAATGTTGAGTTTGACTTGAATTCCTCGTGCTTGGATCGACCAAGCCACTTACAATTAGCTCACAAAAACTCGCAAAATTTGCCACAAAATGCGATCATTAAAATAGTAGGGACCTTAATGTGCAAATCGGGTTAATTAGCATGATTAGTACACAAAAAGCACTCAAAACCTATAATAAATAGGGTTCAAAATAGCACTTTTTGGGCACTAATCATCTCTTTCTCCCTCTTTCTGAAAACTAAAAGAAATCTCTTAATTGAAAAATAAGACACTTGCATTTTCAGAAAATCGATGGCGTAACACGATAGAAATCAAACTCCACAACCGTCACCCTTTATGCCACGTGATCAAGTGCTAGAGCAACAGATTCGGTTCTTCAAGTCTGGCACTCGAAAGAGAGATGACATATCAAAGTGTAAGTAGTCAAGAGTTCACTTGGTGTTGTGAATACCCTTAGAGAACTTGACTAGTCTTTGCTTCCCAAAGACACAATGTTCACAAAATTTCAATTTGCTAGTACACCGACCTTCAAGAAGTCCTCTTCTGCTCAATTCAATCATACCATTGTCACTCATATGCCCAAGGCACATATTCCTCAGTCTGGTAACATCATCATTTGTCATAGACTTAGAGGCAACATCAGCATCACTTAGTACCTTGCAAAACATATAAGTTTGAAGTTCTTTTCTATCCTTTCATCACAACAATAAGACCCAAAGACAAGGAGGGAAAATAGTCAACACCTGATAGCTTAGGGAAATAAGCAAAGAGTCAAATTTCTACAAACCAAAGGGCTCCTCCTACCCTCTAGTAAGGTAGCTCACTCACATATTTGCTCATGGATTGGTACAAGGAGGCCAAGAGAATAGTACCCAAAGAATAGGATCACCCAATGGCAAGGGCCCTAGCCAAAGGAAGATACTCCATGGAAGGCTTACATGAATGAGGCAAAAAGACAAAACAGCAAAGAAGAACCCACAGGAACTCTATGTGTTATGGTAGAAAGTACCCCAGTAGAAGTTCAGCACATCCGTTTGACGGATGAGTAAGCAGTTTAGGAAGTGGAAGAAACTTTAAGATGAGGAAGCAACATGGGTCATGGGACATCTAGGAGACATATTTCGCCAACCCTTCAACAGTACTCCAAGAAAGATAGAAATGTCCCCAAGGTAATGGATGAGGGCCGAAATGGGAAGAGATAAAATGAATTAAAATCCCAGACCAAAACCCCGCACTCATACATCCAAATATGTGGCTATGCTCCACCTTGGTAAGCTTAATGAATTGGGCAATACGTAAGGATTCCCAATGTTCTTAGAAATGAGGAGATGGTTTGTCTATCTAGGTTATCCAATCCTCAGATGCCCTAGGCCATGACTTAGCTAGTAGAAATATAGTCAGTCTTTCCATGAAGTACCTCACTACATGCTAGGAAGAGTGCGAAAAGCCGAGATGCAAATAGTCACATATCTCTAATAGCATGAGCACCCTAAATCGCAACAAGAGAGGAAGAGATGGCAAAGACACTAAAAACAATGCAAAATAGTATCGCAGGGGCCAAGGGTAAAAGAGTGAAGAATTCCAGATGGATGAGAAATTATAAGAAAATACCTTTACCTTTAGGAAGATTGCCCAGCAGTGTCGTGAAATGAAGCAAATCTATGTTCAAGAAGAAATTAGGGGATGAAATGTTGAAAGAGATTAACAAGATGGACTTTTTTATGGGAATTTTCAAATAGCAACTACTGCCATGGTAGCCTAGAAGTATTGCACAGTCATATGAGAAAATCTCTTAAAAATACTAGGTATGAATGACCCAACTTATATTCTCCAAGGCAATATCTTTAAGTCAATCAAATAAAAGGTCGAGAAGTTACCTTTACGATACTTCTGTTAGTAGACAAGGCGAAGAGATCGAGTAGAGCGGGAGAGACCAAGATCTACATACCAAGAAGGAAAGCTCCGATAAGCCTTGCAAGATGCACTTCATTTTTTTTAAAAACTTTTCGCTGAGAATAAGGGTTTTAAGATTCTAAAAAACGAAAAATGGTCTCTCTTGAATTTTTTTTTTTTTTTTTGGTTAAAAAACAGAGGATTTGAAGTTTCAAAAAAACCGAAAAGACTTCATAGTTTTTGAAAATTTGGGAAAACTTTCTTCGATTATGGGATTAGAGATCATATAGAACATTCATTGCAAATCACTTCGACAAAAAGGGACAAATCTACTTACAAGTGCAAAGAAAAACAAAGTTGTGGAAGATGACAAAAAAAAATAAGAAGCCCTGTCAGAGAAGCAGAATTGATGGAGGTCACATCGCCGCAAGTATCAGGCCGTATTCAATGTCAACGTCTCGACGCCGATTTAAGGAAAGACGATGTCATTCGAAGATAGTGACAACGCGGGCCTAAGTAGAGCAACAACGACTTTACCAACAGCGTAGGAATTTTCAACCAAAAATGGGTTTGAGAAAGAAGAGAAAGAATAAGAAGGTGGAGATGAGAATATGGAAGGTTTTATACATGAATCAAAGGGATTTCTTCCTACGAACTTGTCAAATCCCAAAGGAGAGTCTTTTGATATAAAATGAATTGGAGGAAGACCAAAAATAAAGCTCAGAAAATCTGTGGAGGCTTCTGTATTACTTAGTTTTTCAACTCATTTAATTGGGCTCGGGTTTTGGGCTCGTTCTTCCTTGGTAATTCAGATCCAAATTTGTTGTAAACTTATCATATGATAAAATGATGAGAGAAAAGAAATGAGAGCCTTTAACATATAAAAGCTTTTTCATACAAAAATGGCCCATGGACCATACTGTATGCGAGAGACAATTATTTACACTAAAAATGAATTTTTTGGCTCAAATGTATTTGAATAATTATTCAGCTCAAAGGGTAGTAGAATACAAATCGATATCAACAAGAAGCCTGCTCCATAATTGAAGCCCATAAAAGGATCCAAAGACATTTCTTGAATTTTTCAATTTGTCAAAATGACTAGCTCAGAATGGCATGACTTTGTTTCAAAAGCAAGTGAATGAGACTTTTTCTCCAACCCAAGTCATGACATTGCGTAACTGTAGAGCAATTATCAAGAGTTGTTGAGCAATGATCAGAAGAATAACTTTTAGTGGATAAGTGACTTGAGAACAATACTTCACGGGGTTAAGGAAAGAGTTATCTAAAAAATACAGATATAACAGTTATTCATTATGCCTATAAAATGAAGATTCAACTTTGTACAAACAACCAAAGAAAATCAACTAATCAACACCTAAAGAGAGTACTTGGCATTTTTGTTTCTATTATTACTTCAAGCTTTATCGTTTCAATATGTTATTCTCAATCTATTCTGCAATGAAATTTGTTATATTTCAAAATACTTTATATAGTTTTTCTCTCAGCTTTTAATTATAATCTAATTTTTAAAGCATTTTTCATTTAGATTCTAAAGCACCGTCAAAAAAAACTAAAAAATCTAATTTTTGTCGGTATATATTCAATTTAAAAATATTTAATTTTCTAGTACGCTCATTTATCAATTTTCATACGTTTGTATGTTTTGTTAAAACTAAATGTAAACACCTGTTATGTGAATGTAACATGTACTATCCACTGCTGCTTACTTCGTAAAAATATTAACAAATTATTTCTTTGGACAGAGCCCATATGTATATATTATGTATCGACAATTAAATAATATATCTTTAAAAAAAACAATTAAATAATATAATATTTTTCATTATAAAAAATGTAAATAAAAAAAAAAGAAAAAAGGAGCATTGATTGCATATTTCTCTATATAATAATATACTCTCAGCTTTTGTTCATATGCCTGTAAACAAAGAGCCAATTTCGATGGACGATCATACCCCTCAAACCCTCTCTCTTGTAGCCCTAGTACTGTTATTCATCACGTTCCTCCTCCTACGACGGCGAAAATGGCCCCTCAGAACTCCACCCTCTCCGCCGGCTCTCCCGATCATCGGCCATCTCCATCTCCTCGGCGACATGCCCCCGCACCACACCTTCGCCGAACTCGCCCACAAACTCGGCCCTATATTCCACCTCCGACTCGGCCAAGTCGGCACCGTGGTGGTCTCCTCCGCCCGCATCGCCGCCCTGGTCCTCAAAACCCATGATCAAATCTTCGCCAGCCGGCCGCAGCTCACCTCCGCCCAGTACCTCTCCTTCGGCTGCTCTGACGTCACCTTCTCCCCACACGGACCTTACTGGCGCCAAGCCCGAAAAATCTGCGTCAACGAGCTACTCAGCCCGAAACGAGTCTCCTCCTTCCAATTCGTCCGAGACGAGGAGACCCACCGCCTCATCACCTCCCTCTCCGCCGTCGCCGGGTCGGAAACCGACATGAGCCAGCTCTTCTTCGTTCTAGCCAACGACATCCTCTGTCGCGTGGCTTTCGGGAAGAGATTTATGGACGACTCGGGAGGAGAAAAGAAACGCATGGTGGATGTTCTGACGGAAACACAAGCTCTATTCGCCGGATTCAGTATCGGAGATTTTTTCCCTGACTGGAAATGGATGAATACTGTCACTGGGTTGAACAGAAGGCTGACAAAAAATCTAGAAGAACTGAAAACTGTTTGCAATGAGATTATAGAAGAACATGTAAAGGAGAACAAGGAGGGAGAAGATTTCGTAGACGTACTGCTCCGAGTGCAGAAACGAAAGGACTTGGAAGTGGCGATAACAGACGATAATCTGAAAGCGCTGGTTCTGGTGAGTATACACAAAATCTGTCTTTACGGAAAAAAACAAAAAACAAAAAGTCTCTCTTTCAAAAAAAAAAAAAAAATCTCTGAGCTAACTCAGTCAGTACTATGTTTAGAATCCCTTTATTTTGATGGAATTCAATTCAATAGGATAGAATTGAATCCAAATATCACGTTTGGAAATTTATAAATAATAGAATTGGGAAAAATAGAATTCATTTAGGAGCAAAAAATGAAGATTTCCGTATAGAAAGAATTGAACAAAAAAATGGTGTGATTTGTGTAAAATTCTAATGGCTTTTATGATTAAAAGCGGGTCTCATTCTATCTAAAATGAGAAACCCATATTTACCTTTGCTTTATCACGTGCGAAACCTCTAAAATCTGACAAAAATATATTATGGTAAAATAATAAAAATTCAATTATTTCTCAAATTTTTTTAAATAAGAGAAATCAATTCAATTCTATTAATTTTGTATTCATTCCAAACATAATTCATCGTAGAGGGTAAGGATAATATTTTTCAACCAGCCTACTGTTGTCCTTGGATAACTATTTTGTTCTTACTTCTCTTCTTTTTTGTTTTTTTATTCTTTCTATCAACTAGCTTTAGACGCTGCTTTAATTTATTAGTTATTTCATTTATAGGAGATGAAATATATATATATATATATATATATATATATATATATATATATATATATATATATATATAAAATTTATTTTATTGATTAAAAAACTATTATTCGGGTCAAAAGTTCTACAGTCAAGCAAACTTAGGTTCTTAAAACTGTTTTTATCTGTAAATAATTTAAAACTGTATTTTCGGGTTTTTTTGTTTTTTTTTTCTATCAACTAGCTTTAGATGCTGTTTTGGACTTATTAGTTATTTCATTTAAGGAGATGAAATATATATATATATATATATATATATATATATATATATATATTAAATTTATTTATTGACAAAACTATTCATTCAAAAGTTCTACAGTGAAGCAAATCCTAGGGCTTTTTTGGAAAACTGTTTTTTATTCTAAACAATTAGGGAAATACATAGAAAACACCTTTGGTTCTTAAAAATTCTTTTTAAGAATAATTTTAAAAAATATGAACCAATCAGATCCTTTGTTTACTGTTTTTGGAAACTAATTTTATTCAAAAAGTAAAATACAGTGGTGGACACGTCTTATTTTGAAAAAAAAAAAGAAAATATTAGATTAAGATAACAACAATTATCAGATAACAAATAAAAAATTTTAAATAGAAAAATAGAAACAACGATGATCTCTATATTTTTAAATAGAAACAATTTTTAAATAATAACTAAATGATGTTTTTTATATTTTTAAAAATTACTCTTAATAAGAGTTTTACCAAAAGGCTTGGATGTTTTTTAAAGTTCTTATTATATGAATTTAGTATTTTTTTACAAGAACCACCTCCATGTTTTTTTTTTTCCTCCCTTTTTTGAGAATAGAAAAAACTATAACCAAAATAGTACATTCTAGCATTAGACTTAAAATAATTGAAGATATATATTTGGTATTCGAATAATTTAAGTTATACTCTTCTCAAGGCTACGTTTGCTTACCCAAAAATGATACTGAAAGGGAAAAAACGTCAAAAATCTTTTTCAAGTTAGATATCATGAAAAATATACAAAAATATTATAATATCTTTCCTACAAATTTTCTTAAAAATTAATGAAAAAAACAAAGAATATTTTTATGAAGTATTAAATAAGGAAAATAATATTTATTAAAAGAAAATATACATAAAATAGATTTCAAATATAAATATTTGATTAAAAAACCTTAAATAAGTCAAATTGCAAATTTCCAGCCTTTCTCTTACATTGTGTAAATGAAACAAAATCAAGAAAGGTTAGGCCTGCATTTCACGAAAATTTTCAACTCTATCCAAATCGTATTACGAAAATTTTCAACGAGCTCAATCTTGTATTTTCATTTTCGCAAAATACGCTTTCAGATTTCAATTCATTGTAATACGTCATTTCAACCCCATTCGCTGAATCGATCAATTTACCCGTACAAGCGAAACGCTTACCTCGCTTTTCGATTCATATATAAATACAAAATAAATAATTCATTTTCTGCTTTTCAAAATTTGCTGCCTTATTCTCAGAACTAAAACGCTGCTCTTCGTTAAAATAATTAAAACAAAAATTTTCTACCTACTAAACAATGCTCTTAGATTTCGAATTTTTGCTGAAAGGTTCAAATGAGATCATCCTCCTTCCTCTGAGATAAACTACAATCCAAGAAGGAAGGAGAAGGGTAAAATGTTATGTTTCTTCTTTCAATTTTCTTTACCTAATAATATTTTAAGAGTTTTTGTTCCCTTGACACTGGAACTAAGAATTGAAAGGGTAACAGGACATGTTCGTAGCTGGAACTGATACAACATCTTCAACACTGGAATGGACCATGACCGAGCTAGCCAGACACCCACAAGTGATGAAGAAAGCTCAACAAGAGATTCGAGATATCGTGGCCGGAGAAGGGAAGGTGGAGGAGATCAGTCATCTCCACCAACTGCATTACTTGAAAGCTGTGATTAAGGAAACAATGAGGCTTCACCCACCTGTCCCTCTCCTGGTTCCTCGAGAATCCATGGACGACTGCATCCTGGATGGCTATGAAATACCTGCAAAATCTCGACTCCTTATTAACACCTACGCCATTGGCCGTGATCCTGAATCCTGGGAGAATCCTCTAGACTACAATCCTGAGAGGTTTGTTGGTGGGGATGTTGGTGATTTTAAGGGTCAAGACACCAGGTTTCTACCATTTGGGGGAGGAAGGAGAGGCTGCCCTGGTTATTCTTTTGGACTGGCAACAGTTGAGATTGCACTTGCTAGGCTTTTGTATCACTTTGACTGGGAATTGCCTTATGGGGTTGAAGCTGATGACATGGACTTGAGCGAGATTTTCGGCCTGGCCACCAGAAAAAAATCTGCTCTGATACTTGTTCCCAAATACAAGGAGGAGCATGCATGAGATGCCTTATGCTTGATGATCTTGGGAGTTCCCCCCGCCCCCGCGCCCCCCCCCCTTGATTATGTAAACAATTGAGGAAATGGTAGTGTTGTGTTTTGATCATCAGAGATCTAAGAACAATAAAAAAACCATCCGGTACTAGTTTTCTGTGTAATATTGTAATCTTCCTTGCTTTGCATGCTCTTATATAATATATTACATTTATTACAGCAACAACATGAAACTTTCAGATTACAGAGTAAAACTTGCTAAACAAATGTGTCGTGCAAATGGCTTCTTCTTCCTCTTCAGCCTTGAACCCTGAAAAATAAAATGTTTGATCCTTGTAATGTGACCCTTTTAAGGGATTAATATTTAAGACGGTGTTTGATCCTTCTACACAACTATGACAGAAAAAGCGTCTCAGTAAGTATATATGAGAGCAACCAACCAACTGTAAACTCACTTGGATTTCTCCTTGGGCATTTCCTCTGACTCCTCGGTTGTTGGGTTTAGGGAAGTCAACTTCCCAAAAGATTCTTTGGCATCACCAAAGAAGTCCTTCACTTTATCAAGCACTGTCTTCAGCTGATCTTGTGTTGGAAGCTGAAAATCGGAGTTACTAATTGAAAGATGTTAAAAAGATAAAACAAAGACTTCCAAACTCCACTCCCAGTTTAGACAAGAAAATTAGTACCAAGACACCATGTCAAGCTTAACGCCTCTAAGGAGAGTATAATAGATTATATTGCCAGAGTTAATTTGAAGGATACATACATTCCTTCCTGTAGTATAGGGGAAACATTTCTTACAATCTTCAATCCTAGGAAAGTCTATGACAGTGCATAATTACACCCCTATAAATACAAAGATCCATGGTTTAGAACAAGAAATGTAAAAGTAAACAATCCATTCTTAACCTGTCATCTAGCCAAGAGAAAAACTAAGCCTCTCCAAACAATTATTTTAAGTCTGGCACGATATATTCATCCTAATGAAATATTGACCACCTACATGGTGTATCTAAAGTCTAAGAATACCATCTGATCGAATTAGGCTCTTTGGCTAGTGAAAGGTTTAACTAATCCATCTACCAAATACCTGGTCTACACACAAAGGTACAAGAGCCAGAGTGACCAACTTTAGAAAAGTTTCAATACATATACAAACTATAGCCACTCCAATAAAGAATTGTCTAGGCAGAATAGTAAAAAGAAAAAAAATTTATTAAGGGCGTGTTTGGTTACAGTTTTTTAAAATTGTTTTTTTTTTTTGTTCTAAGAAAACAAGAAAACCAAGGAAAACACGGAGAACATGTTTGGTTCTTTTTTTTTTTCTTTTTTTTTCTTTTTTTTTTTCTGAAAAACACAGAGAACAAGAACATTTTTCAGAGAACACAAAACAAACCAGGCCCTAAACTTCATTTGTTAACTCGTTTTTCAGGTTTGGGATTCCTAGACTGAGCAATAAGGATGGGGATCATTCTAGCTGCTCTGTGTTTTATTTGGCTTGAGAGAAATGCCAGGATATTTGAGGATGGGATGAGATCCATGGTTAACTCATGGATGGGACAATATGTGTCTTGTCAAGATTTCTATTGAGTTGTCATAAAGGATAGTATGGGTTCTCCTTTAGTACTAGTATTCCGGATTGGATATCAAAAAACCTTTTTCCAAAGAATGATAGTGCATGCATCATGCATGTTCAAGTAACTAGCCAGTCAGATTTAATGTAGTCAAGTTGTATCAGAAGTGGTCCTCATCATAACAAGAGTACCATGCTACAGCCCTACTACGGTATCCGTACAATACTGCTATAATACTACCACACTATCCATGCATAAAAGGTGCTGGTCAAAGTATCAAGTCACTCCTCATGCCTATGTGATATAAAAATTATTCTTACATCAGTAGTACCCAAGTAGAATTATTGGTGCCAATACGTAATACTAAGGCCCCATAAGAATAAAATTTTGCTTTTCTCTATTCAAACTTTTCGAAACAAGGAAAACGCGCTAGTTACGAGACAAGACGAAAACAAATTTTGAAAATAAAGAAAATGAATCTACCATTTTCAACATTTTATATACGACCGTAAACAAGTAGAAACGTTTTCCTTGTTTTCAATTCAAATTCAACCAATTCAACTAAATGGGGTTGAAAAATGAAACGTATTTTCAACCAAATTCAAGTACGAAACGTATTTCCTGAAAAAATGAAAACTAAAGATTAGAATACATTGAAAATTTTCATATTCCGACCTCGGATAGAAATAAAAATTTTCGAACTAACGCTGCTGTGATCTCAAACATACCATAGGATGAGAGTGCTTTATAAAGGAGAGAAGATATGGTTCTATACTTCATCTTTTTAGCTTTTTAGATTTAGATCATATGGATCCTCACTAAAATAAGTTCCCTGGTACGTACTGTACCTAACCTAGATACTTGAAGGAGTAAAAAGAAGAAAATGGTAGCAAGATCCAGTACTAGGGTATAATATAAGGTTACAGCTCATACAAAATAATATGTTTTCAGAACTTTTCACAGGAGAATATATTTCCTCATGAGGTTGTATTCTATAATCAGGTAGCCACCCATAATTCTAATAAATTTATATTCAATGAGAAAAATAATCACACTGAAATTAAATAACATTTTACCAAAGGAATAGTGATGAGCAAGAAGAAAGTGTTAATTCTGTACATCAAATCTGAGATCAGCCCACAGATGTTTTTACCCCTTTCTATCAGGTGTTACGAGTTGGATCTTAAGCACATTGAGATTCACTGTCATTTTATTGACTTATGATCAGCACATGATAACTCCATAAATCAAGTTCGGAGATCAATTGGGAGATGCTTTTATGGGAGCTATAAAAGGTTTTTGTTTTGTTTCCAAGCTAGGCATTGAGATGATATATTCCAATTTATTAGTAATGATTTCAATTGGTAAGAGTCAGTTTACTTTTTGCTTTATTATGAGGATACACTACACACACACACACAAATAAATATATATACAAAAAACAATTATTATAGACCTAGTCAAATGCGTTCCTTTATGATTAAAACAATATCCAATGCAGTAGATTCTTTTTTTATTAATTAATTAAATCTATTGAGTTGTATTTAGTATTTCTGGAATCTTTTGTTTGAGCTTTTTAGTTAACATAATATGTGCATCACCCAATATAGATAATATGTTATGACCATTCTGTTTTGAAACCTCCCAACTCAGCGGTTGGTACTGAGTCTTTGAACCCTGGTAGATGTCACACCTATAAGGGAGAGGGAGATCCAGCATAGGAAAAAAGGGGGGAAAGGAGGATATGTTCCCCTTGAACAATTTAAAATAAGTATTGCTGAGAGATGGGTTTGAAGTAGACTAGCTTTGTGTTTTTGGATTGCTTTAGCCCCCTTGGAGTAAATGAACCATATAAATGGGTATTCCTTCGGTTGACTTTACTGTTGAACTAATGTCCACCTAGGTTTTTTCCTGAACTTGATTCACATTTACAATGAGATCAGAATCTAGGCTGGCAGATTCTCTGTTTTGTCAACTTTCTCTACCTGATCCTTGTTCTTGTACATCTACTTGTTTGAAGGATCTTCCATTCTTCTCTTAAACTGATGTTTTATATATAATGCTAATACTAGTATCATTTCCTAATAATTTTTAAAAACAATTCTTTGTCATTTAGATTAGTAATCCCGTGAATTCCAGAGATAAATAGAGGTACCAAATAGATTTTACTTCAGCCCCAAAAAGAAGAAAAATGAGGTGAGAAAGGGTGCCATTCAAGTTCTTTTCCTTATCTATTCACACAATTCAAAAGATTGCATTATTAGTTCCTGTTAATGATTGGTAGATCAAGGGCACAACCCTCATTTCTCCACACAATTTGAATATTCGTTTCCTCTAAAATCAATTGCAAACTTCTAAAATGTTAGACAACAAATGCCCAAAATCAGTTCTCACCTCAATAACATCTGTAGTGGAGAGTGCAGATCTCACATTGTTATTTTCCTGCACATTCAGCCCATGAAAATTCAGCTAATGAAGTGGCACACTCCCCACCATACTTGTGCAGAGACATATTCTAGCAAGATTATGGTAAACTAGAAAACCAAACATCGTATAAGGCTGTAATATAAAACAGAGATTATAGGAGCATTACAACAAGTTTGTAGCCATATCTGAACTCTTTAGCTGATCGCAATACACGATACTGCCTAAATGCTGTCTTCTGTATCTCCTTCTCATCCTGTTTAAATTATATTAAGGCCTGTCAGTAATGCATGAGAATTAGATAAACAATGACCGAGGTATTATAAATGACATCACAAGCTTCAAATTAGGTTTGATTGAAGACGGAAGACATTATTTGATTCACACTTACACATCACAAGGAAAGTCCCTCTGAATCAAGGATAGCCAACATGCTTAACATGGCCAGATCCATGTACATGAAATATTAATAAAACATTAACTAATAGATTGTTTATGACAAAATCAATCATTTCACAGTCAAGACAATACAATGAAAAGGGCTTCAAGCAGAGAACACTATGGCAACAAGCATACATCTACTCAAACTGGTCAGAAGTGCTTCCACCCATTTGCAAACACATCCATCTCAACATCCTCATTCAAAATGAGAGAGTGCTATCATGATTGTTAAACATTTAGTAATTAACACCATATAGCATGAATGGCCTTATTAGCCTTATAAAGTTTCATTCTCAGCGTTGATAGTTATGAATCTCAGTTGACATTCTAAAAGCTCTTCTCAACTTTATTTGAGTGTAATTTTAGGAGACAAGAAAGGTTTCTTGAGGAGTTCATATTCTTGGATAGATGGATAATGCTGGTGTAATAATTTCAAGTGTCCTGGAGTTGCCGTTGAGGCGATATGTGATCAGAGAATGGAAACCGGTTTGTTGTTGAGGCAAATCCATCGATTACGTGGAAGGTGAAGGTAAAAAACAAAATACTTTATTGGCAGAATCTGAGAGGTAAAAGTATCGTGGATTCGCTTTGGAGAAGAGGGGTTATTCAACCTTTTGAAGAGTGTCGAAGAGTGTCGTAACGCCTCTACCCCAGTTAGTAGGTCCTTAGTATGGAGGAAGAACGGAAGATTCTTCAGCTGAGAGGCGGAGAACAAAGATGGAAGATTCTCCTGCTTCGCTTAAGACGTTGAAGGAAAAACACAAGTCGTTTTTTCCAAAGGGTTTTTTGACAGGGCCTTGGTTATGAAATTAAGAGGGCCGGGCTTCAACCATAAGAGGAAATTCCCATGAGTTCATTAAAGCAGGGCGGTTAAAGGAGGAAGGGAAGGAGGAATGGTCCCAGAGTTAATGCTCCTTTGTGAGGGACATCCTGGCCGACAAGGCAAGGGTAATAGAGAATGGCAGGTGATAATGCAAGGTTTGGGTGGATGCTGGAGATTGTGGCTCCGGGAAGGCGCTAGGGATACTGCAGTGGTGTTTGATCGGGAAGTGGAAGACAAAAGCGGAGCGAGCCTATTCCTGAGGAGAAGATGGTTGAGACTTGGGTAAGAGAAGCCTGGAGGCTTAACGAGGGCTTGAGGGTTGCCACCCTAAACGAAGACCTCTTATTCCCGGGATCTCGAATCGCCGCAGGAGCTAAGTGGGTCCTTGAGTCGAGGAGAAGAAATTTCAGAAGAGGGGTCTTACAACTGGAGCGATGGAACTTATACTGGATGTATTAGGCACAGTGGTTCAACATAAGAAGAATGGGTTAGAAGGTAGGGGCTCCCCACCCACCTATGGAAAACTGAGATCCAAAATAAGAAAAATAGGGTGATGCCGTTATATTTTAGCCATAGACAAAATTACAGAGTTGAGAACGGAGGTGAAGTGGGCCAGAATTTTAATAAAGACGATGTGTTCAATTCTACTAAGTAATCACTAACATTTTGAAGGCCCCAAGATCGTTCGAACTTCAGATCTGGTGGGAGGTCCCTCCATGGGTAGCAGATGTCTATCCTGTGTGTGCTAGGGCTGCTGCGAAAAGTCTAAAGGAAGAAGAAGATGGAGCGACATGCGCAGAGACCAGAGTGGGCATCGTCCGTCCCAGCTACAATGATGACAAGCAGAAAGGGATGGCAAGGGAGTCTGACGTTGGGGGACAGGTGAGTCTTGTTGAGGCAGAAAGGGTCAAGTTGGGGGCAAATGCATTTGACAGCTACTGCAGGGGAGATCAATGAGGGATTGGGGCATCGGGGTATGATGGTTCAAGGCTGGGGGGGTGGGCCGGTCCAGCTGGTTGCAGCGGCTCAATCGCAGGCTGGTTTCAAAGAATGGGCCAAAAGGGCCGCACTCTGGGGCCAGTCGGATCCTGATAGAAGGACTAAAACACAAAAGTTTATGGGTGGGATGAAAGTGAGAAAAGAAGTCCAGTAGATTAGAGCCCACACTGATAAAGCCTATTTTGGACAGAGTGGGCCTGTTTTGATAGGGCCAAATCAGTCTGAGACTGTTAAAAGCCCAAAGGCCCAAAAACAAGATCAAAAGGGTTCTAGGAGACGAAATGGGCTTAAAAAGTCAGTTTCCTTGTGCCCAAAGGATTTAAATTGTCAAAGTTGAAACAGGTGGAGATCAGGTGTTCTAATTCGTGAAGGGCCTATTACACTCGACTTCCGTTGATCCCCGTTGGATCCGTGCTGCGGGCCCTTCGGATGCCCACGAAGAGAGAGCAGGGTTGATGGATTGTGATAGATTTGAGAGCTATGGGAAAGAGGGGATGTGGGAGATGTCTTATGATCGTCCATTATTGATTTCTTCGTGCTGCGGGCCCACCGAAATGGATCTTCTAACAATAAGCTCTTGACATAGTGGAATCCTGGTTTCCCGGAGAGTCCCCGAACTGAAGTAGCTAAGGATCACCAAAGTCAGATCTTCGCTCCAGTATGAAACTATGTTCTCATCCATTTGTTCTTCTCCCCTTTGCTCTGTTTTTGGCCGACCCCTTCTTTCTGGGGGACCTTCAGGCCTAGGGGATTACCATGGGCATGAGGAGATGGGGGATATAGAACCATTGAGAGTGGTGTCGGTCATGTGATAGAATGGGGAGAAGATCCGAGGATTCATGGATGCCGATCTAGAGACAGAGAATGGGGATCTGAGAGAGGCCCCAAGACATCGCTTGGAGGTTTAAGCACAGAATTGGGAAGACAAATTACCTGACAAATTCGTTGAGTTTCTAGGATCCCAATGGTGGGTTATGATGCAGGAGATATCGAGTTGTTACGCAAAGAAAGTGTCCCAAAGAAATTTCAGTAACAAAAGAAAGAAAGGCAAGCATCCACAGAGCCGGGAAGAAGCAGGAATTAAGGGAAGTTGGAAATGTACTATAAACTCATAATGGGAAGGGTCAAAACAAAGGGGAAGAGGATGGGGAATCCTTGGTCATAAAAATGAAGTTAGTTTCTTTTTCGTGAATGTTAGAGGAGCAAACAATCCGAACAAGAACATTTACTGGTAATTTTTAATAAAAATCTGGTAGAGGTGGATCTGGTTTGCCTCGCAAGGTTAAGCCAAGAGATGTCCGAGTACGATGCCTGAGTCCGGGGTAGATTAATGAGTGGAAGGCTGTGGAGTGCAGGGAACCAGGTGGTATTCCTTGCAGCCAGGATAAAAGAAAAACCGGAGGTGATGAGGCTGAATCATTTCTCCTCATACGTGCATTTTAAAAACACGTGAGGATGGTTTCCAAGGGCCTTCAAGAGTTTGTGGCCGTTGAGAGGAGCAAATTGGAATTGTCTCTCAAGAACTGGCCTGAGCGTTGTGGGAGGGCCCTCATATAGGTGGGAGATTTCAATATGGCCTTTCCCCAAACGAAAAGGAACAAGGGGGCAGGTTCTCAGACTCTATGAGGTGTTTCTAGTTAAATGAGTTGTGGCTTAGAGATCTTCCTTTGCAAGGGGACCTTACCCGGAGGAAGAGGTCTCACACCGCAACCCCACGATAGATTTTTAGTAACGACCGATCAGGGAAAGCCGGCTCTCAAGAATTCGATTCAGTACTCTCCCGAGACCATTCACCACCGTCTTATGGTTGTACGCTGAAGGGATTAATTCCAGTCCGACGCCCTTTCGTTTTGAGATTATGTGGTTGAAATTTGATGGCTTTAAGGACCTTCTCAGAGGCTGGTGGCAAAGCCTGCATTTCTCTGGATCCTTCAGTTTTGTTTTGGCATCCAAAGTAAAGGCCCTGAAAGGTATATTGAGGGTTTGGAACAAAGAGGTTTCTAGCAGAAGTTGAGCTGGCAAGAAGGAGGCCTTAAGCAGGATCTCTTTTTAGGATGACTTGGAGAAGGAAAAGGCCCTGTTCTTGGAAGAAACTGAGGAGAGGGAAAAGGCTAGAGAGGAGTTTAAGAAGTGGGTGGATTTGGAAGAGGTCTCCTGGAGATAGAAATCTAGGGAAATCTTGCTGAAAGAGGGGATAAATACAAGATTCTTCAAGGATGCTTAATTTACATAAGCGGAGGAACTCCATTAGAAACATCGCATAATGGTAGAAGATGTGTCATGAACCCGAGATTAAAGAAGGTCCGGTTGGAGCCTTCCAAAGCTCCTTCTCGCTCAAGCAACCAGCCCGCCTTTCCCGATCTCCTACTCAATGTGATTGGGGTCACTCAAGTTTCTAAGTCGAAGAAATATTTACAGGAGGAAATCCACAGCAACTACGTAGCGACGGTGATAGTTCCAGGTCCCGATGGTTTCCCCTTCGCCTTTTGGTCTTTTAGCTTGGGATTTTGTGAAAGTTGAGGCTTGGATTTTTAGGGAATTCTTCTAACATAACCATTTATCAAAAGTCCAATGCTACATTCTTGGTCTTGGTTCTCAGGGAAGGGACCGCTGAGGATTCTGTGGAAGGATTTGAGACCATCGCTTAGTGGGGAGTTTGTGCATAAAATTTATCGGAAGTTGGCTAATGTAATCAAAAGAGTTATGGGGGTGATTATTTCCGGGCCAAAATGCGTTTAGAAGAGAGGCAAATTTGATGCGCCTTATAGCTAATGAGGCAAAGGGATTCTATTCTAAGAAGGAAAGAGAAAGGGATTCAGAAGTCGGATATTGAAAGGCTTATGATCACATCGATGGGATTTTTCTCGCTTCGGGACATTATGGAGTATAATGGGTTTGGCTCTAAATGGATTAGTTGGATTAAATGGTGCATCTCCACAACTTCTTTTAAGTTCTGGTTAATGGCTCTTCTACTTTCTCTAGGGTTCTTGAACTCCAGAGAGGCACCGAACAAGGGGACCCTCTTCCTTTATCTGCCGCAATCATGAATCAAGCCACTGACTGTCTCTTAGCGCGTGTAGTGGAAAGTGGTTTTCATGTCTCCCGGATGCGGGTTTTCGAGGAAGAGATGCAAGGAGGAGGATCATTCTTCATATCTCTCAAATCTTTATATGTAATGATACTATCTGTTTTCTGAAGCCAACTGGCTTGACTAATGTATTTGAGATGGACCTTGATGTGGTTTGAAACTTTGCTGAGCTTGAAGGTGATACACAATTAAGATGTGATTATCCCTAAGGTAGGGTGGACAATGTGGAAGTGGTAGGGGTTTGAGCCTTTGTCAGTTCCCCAGGGTTGGGTCCCTCGCCAGGCAGATAACTGGTCGCTTTAATAGAGGCCTCCTTTGAACACAGGGGGTTTGGGGATTCCATCGAAGATAGATTTAAGAAGAAGGTTGGCAACACGGAAAGACGGTACTGTCTCGAAAAGAAGATCCCGCTCATTGAGTTCTGTTTGTCAACCTTCTGTTTACTTTTCTTTCTCTATTTAAAATACAAAATTGTTTGTTCTAAAGGTTGGAGAAGATTGAGAGAGACTTTCTGCAGGGTGAGGCAATCCCCGAAATATCACATGAATGGAGTGGAGAAGCTTTGGTTTATCTGCAAAAAAAATGCGAGAGTCTTGGGGTGAGAGGCCTCTCCCTAAGATGAATATGGCTACGTTTTTGCTTGTAAAGTGAACATTTGGTTTGCGGTAGGAGATTCTCTCAGCGTTGGTGATCGGCTTCAAATTTGAGGAGGGTGATGAAATTTGGAACGCAATAACGTGGGAAGGGGTTATGGCACTAGGTTATGGGCGACGTGACTAGAAAGATCTGTTGGCTCTGCCTTTCAAACTCTATCTTCCTTGAAGGCGATCGTAGGATTTTGCGGTTTTGGAAGGATCCACACGGTGCGAGGGGGCGGCGGCGGTAGCCACCTTCCCGGCTCTTTTCAATTTGTGCTCCTGAATCTGGGTAGCAGGAAGATTTGGAGGGACTCCTGGGGTGATGGGTTTAGACAACGCACAATGATTGGGAGATGGAGGAGGTGGAAAGTTCCTTCGAGCTTCAAAATATAAAAAATTAGGCCCACTTCCAAAAATGTCTAATTTTAAGGAGACCGAGCACGATGGTTTCGCCCGATCTGGAACTCATATCGCCAAAGCTAATGCGTTTCTCTCTCAGATTTAGCCTGCCGCTCCATTTTGGAACGATTGTTCCCCCAGTACAGGTTGCTATTTGCTTGGGGAAGCTACGGGGCAAGGTGCTTGCACTCTTGACAGTGAAGAAGAGGAATCACCCTTATAAAACGAGGTGTTTTCTATGTGAAGAGGAGGAGGAAACAATAGACCATTTGCTTATACATTGTTCAAGAAACTAAATCTTCTTGGAACACTTTATTTAGCCATTATGGATTATAGCGGGTGTTCCCATAACGCCGCGATCACCAGCCACTTGGCAAAGTGCTGGTGTTGGAAAAAGCGGAAAGAGTTTGGTTGGCGGCCCCTCTTTGTTTGATACGGGGCGTTGTGGAATAGAAAGAGCAGAGAGGTAGCTTACCCAAAGAATAAGGACCCTCTCTGCTTCAGGGTTAAAAATCTCTTTTGCTATTCCACTATGGATCCACAAGTGGATTGTATGTGTTGAACTCATTCTTTGGTAGAGTTTCACCTAAGTTTGGGGTATAGGTGAGAGTGGTGGTGTTCTCACTGCCTCTCCTTAAGCCCATGCTGCCGAACTTTATTTCAGGTTCCCATGTCTGCCTCTCTTCTGCTTTTTTATAGTCAACCCCAAGAACAATCAAAGTTCAATTTTTCTTCTGGATCATGACTCTTCTAACAAAAATGATCGTTTAATAATTATTCATAAATCTCATCCTTAATGGCCTCCTCTATGCTATTCAGCCAAAACTACTCCAAAAATTGAATTCCTTTTTGTTGATCCATTTCTTAAACTGATCTAACTATCACATTCTGGACCCTAAATTCAGAATCCAAATTATTGAGACTCATAAACTACCGAAGAAAAGTCTCCATCTCCTCCACTCCTCCCTCCTCAACCACCTCCAGTGCACCCCACCTCCAGACCTAAATAAGTGCAAAACAACAACAATACCCAGTGAAGGCAGGATGCAATCCAGATTCGGTTAGTACCGTGAAACAGAGCTGACTGGCACCTCTGCAACAAGAATATGGCTCAGTACAAATCTTTCTCTCGGATCATATTATAAGGGAGGGAACAACTTTACATCATCCTTTTTTTATCAGAACTTTATCACTGAGTTATTTCCAAGATCGTCATCTAGAACAACTTTAAATCAAATAAATAAACTGGTGAAAATTCAGAATACCCTAAATTAATTCACAACGCAATCACTTTGACATCATCGATAGATTTTCCACCTTTTCATCTATATTCTGAGACCAGCAATCATCAACATAATAGAAAACAAAACTCCATCAAATCCATCATTTTTTTTAAAATCTAGCTCCAACAAAACAATTGATACAGCAACCAAAGCAAAGAATGACTCATGAACACATTTATAACACCTTCCATAATTTCTTTAAATCTAAAAATCCCAATGTGATATGGCATCTCTACCAACCAATAAACTTCTTCATGAATAACATTTTTTTCTTTTTATCAATAACTAGTAAGCAAAGCTATTAGAGGCACATGCAAGAATCAAACTAACTTTGTAGATAACTGCAGCAAGATTTCTAGCAATTGTGTCTTTGTAGATATATTTTCCCAGAAAATTATCTTTTGCCGCAACCATGATTTTTCCACGTGGTTCCCCCCAATTCTCAAACTCAGAAATTCGAATAACCTGCAAGACAGAAAACAAAGTCATCCCATAAAGTATTAAGCATAGCTATTACCTTTAAATTTCAAGACATTAAATCAAATGCTGCTTCTGAGAGTAACTATGCAAAAGATCAAGAACTCATAGTGACCTGTTTTGGTTTCTGAGAAATTGAGGGATAAAGGATAACTCATTGTCAAAAAATTAAGAAACCCATCAATCTTAACTACTCTAAGACCACAATTACGCATCTCCATCAACTAAAACAATAAATGCGTATTTAGATTGTTAAAATCATTAGCGGAAAAAGGGCAAGAATCGACATTTCATCACATTCAAATTTCGCTCACTTTGCTGTTCAAAGCACCAATGAGCAAGTCACCCAAAACATAACCATAGACCCGTAAGATCAAACAAACAATTCACCACCAGTTCGCTCAAGAACAACGAAAAAAAACGAAGAAATCGGTTCCAATTAAAGGTAAACCCTAACAGAGTTGTACAAACATTGGCCATGCGCATGAAGATAACGAATTTGGGATTGTGCATTCTCAATCACTGACATCAAGCGCAGAGGATTACCCTTCAGAACTGACATATGCTGCGTGCCCCCTTTTCCCCTTGGCCTCCACCACCAATGCCCTCATCTTCTGGGACTTTTGTACTGTTCGAGTCGAGAAAATCGAGTGCTTAATGTACCCATCTTCACTTGCTCTAGAATTCGACAATGGGGTTCGAACCACTTGCAAGTTCGAAGACAGCCACCCTCATTACTTTTTATCTGAAACTGCCTGCAGCTCTGTTTTGCCTCACTGGTGAAGTGGAAGGCGGGTGATGCTCCATCTCATCAAAAGTTTCTATAGCCTATCACATGCCCCACAATTCCACTCTTTCTACTACAGGGATTATCACCATCATACCATCACTATATTCATAAGCTCAATGTTCTTCATGGTGATTGAAGAACAATAGTGTAAAAAAAAAGTAGTAGTATTATTATTTTGCAATTCATTAAGATAAACCCTTTGGTCTTTCATTTGCTCTTTCTAATAGTTCTAACATCATTTATCTCAGGCCCCAGAAGAAAAAAAAATCGTTCATATTTACTTTTTTTCTCTTTTTTGAAATTCCATTCCTTCAAGGAAATGACAAAACAATAAGTTCTAAACAGTATAAATTAAAATGCTAAAATGTTGAAAATAGCCTCGTCGTTATAGTATTGGATTTTCATCGTAATAATGACCTGAACAAAACGATAGATTTCGTTGTTAATAACTTGACTTTAATCAAATTTCGTTGTTAATAAATGGGTTTTAAAATTCTTTTCATTCATTGTGTATCTGTTTGTGTATTGAAAACTTTTAGCTATACATTTATATTGTAAATAGGTAATGTTGAATAAGAAAATAATTAAAGTACCCATGTAATTTCTCTCTTTTGCTCTGTTTTAACTAAACTCTGTAAATTGGCACTGATTCTAACCATGGCGTTATCGGCCCATTTCACCTTTCTGAGCTTATTTTAATTTTTATTTTGTGAAAAAATCATTTTTCGATTTATCGTATATTTCATCTTAAAGGAAATTCGTACTCTGGGTTTTATTCTGAAAAAACGCGTTTATGAGTGGCGTATCATCTTCAGATGCAGATCTTTGAGGATAAATTTAAAAGTACAATCTTGGAGAAAGCGGGTGAAGAATCAGTCACTCTGGAGGGCGAAAGGTGCTGACGATAATTCTTGGGTATCTCACTGAGAGATCTTCTGATGGATATTTAAGCGTAAAGATCCCTCTAGCCCCATGCCATTGATAGAAAGAGATTTTGACCACTAAGAAACATGAATTTTGCAAGCTGCATTAAAAGCTGAGGATCTTGTGTGAGGATTCTGAGAAACACTAAACAGTTCTTAAACCTTCAGCTACCTTTTATTTAAACCGCTCTAGGTTGACTTTCTAGCGGGAAATATCCTGAGAAGACATGCTTGAAAAAGCACAGCGTTTAGAGCCTTCAAGTCTGTTTCAACAGCGATGACGATATCGAGCGTGGGGATTCACGAGGATATTACCGATTATCGTAATCTTAAATGGCCCGAACAAAATAATGAAACTGCTACCTAATGAAAATCATCAGTCGAATCCCAGCGAGGTCGAGCCTTTACGAAAATGGAATAAATATCAATAAAAATGCTCGACATGAACGAGACATTTGGTCGGATGGTTTGAAGTCGAGGGCGGAATTCCCCGTTTGCCAATATAGCTCGTCTGCCATATCGAAAGAAAAGCTCTAGTTTCACCACCGAGGGTGAATAATAAATAAACTTAAAACGAAAATGGAAAAAATCGCGAAACATCGAAAATTTCGCCGAACACGTGTTTTCCCTCTCGATGCGTGGTATGGAAGGGCTATTTGAAGTACCTGTGCCAGTGTACGTCTTGTCAATCACTGAGCCAAACATCTAGTAGATCTATCGAAAACATCATTAAAGGAAAATGGAAAAGAAAATAGAAATGAATTTCCACAAATGATAATGGAATGGACACCTATCATGAAACCCAAAAATAATAAGATTTACTTTACAAAGTCATGAGTGAGAATTTCGATTATTCCTCGATAAATCTCGAATAACGATGTTAAATAAGTATATGTTATTTTTGAGGTGGTACGTTTAAATGTAATTTTTGTATTTTTCTCTATCTGATCTTCAACATGAATTTGAATGAATGAAGGTGATGTATGTCTTCTTGATTGCGACCCTACCTCTGATAACCGAGAAGAAAAGATATATTTCTTCGATTTAATAACAACAAACACAGTCTTCAGTTACAATACTTTCATTACATCAAGAATTTGAGTGAAGGCTCGGAAAACAAACATCATTACTTGCTAAGTAATTTGGGATTTCGCCTCAATGACTAAACCCAACAACCACAAATAGGAAGAAGGCTGAGGTTTTTAGATAACTCAACGAGAAATGGATGTCATCTCTCTGAAACTCTGGATGGAGGGTGACAAAATGTTTATCTCTTCACCTACGCAATTTGGAAAAGATTGTTGTGAAAAGCTCCCAAGAATTTCTATACAGAGTTATATCGTCTTGACTAATACAGTGAATGAATATTTAGGTGACGAGAGGTTCAGCCAAAATTACCCAATACACTTTCGTGAACTTTTGATTAAATCTGGATCTTATTGATAATAGATAACAGAGCAATAAATGGGCATCCATTAAAGAACCAGAAAATTCTTTTGCTCAAATGAACTTTCTTGTGAGGCTTGTTCGCGGGAGTAGAAGGTCAAGTAATAAACAAATCATTAATAAAAATCGTATGAGTCACCGGTCTTTTTAGAGAAAGAATACATGGGGATATGTGGACCTATTCATCCATAGCTGCTGAATACCCTGAATTATTACACTATGGATCACCCCAATAGATGCACCGGCTAGATGGTCGCATGTACACATCGCCATGTGCCTCAGTGACAACAGCCTCAAATTCAAGAAAGACATTTTTCGACTATCCACCAAGACCATTAGACTCTGAGCACGCCTGAATTTACATCCCGGGAACTCTGGAATACCTTTGTATGTCAATCGATAAACGTCAACATTCTGGGCTGTCATGCTCATACCCAAAATGGTTTAGCGTAATCATTGACAAACGCTTCAATTAATAGCTAGACCATTAATGTATGAAACCAATTACTGAAGATCTACATGGGTACATTAATATGCATGCTGCAGTCTAATAAGAATTAGACTAACATCTTACCATGAGTAATTCCCTTCACAATCCTGTACTCGTACACAACCAAATATTTCTCATTTAATAACTTTTGGTCATGCAGCCTACTTACTCAATCAAGACCTACACAACGCACCAAGATGGGTCCCCAACGAGAATTGGGATTTATGTAGGTTTTGACTGGCTGCCTATCATAAAAGCCATTTGGAACCCACGACAGAAACGTTTTGTGAGCACGATTTGCCGACCGGTCATTTTAATGAAACAAACAGTTCTACAATTAGGAGTAAAAGTCGATCCTGTATGACGACATGAGACTCATCTTGAATGATCTACATTATCTCATCTCGATCAACGACTAATCAATGTGGAACCTGAAGTTTCACGATCATTCACCAGAAATCTTGGTAAAATCAATTACCGATGTGCATTTGTTGATACAAAGAAAGTGACAAAGTTCATATCCCCGCTGCAAATGTTCCAAGACGTGGTTGAGCCACTCGAAGGACAAAAAGCATTCAGTCTAAAAACATTGAAAGCAAAGGGGAGTAATCTTAATGTCAAAAGACATAACTCCCTAAGAGGAGAACAAATGGAAAGCAAATGACCACACAAGAATAAATATCAAAACCAAATCTCGAAGATACAAAATGAACAAATAACCCCGTAAGAGGTATTGAAAATTCGAAAATAATGAGATCTCAATAAGCATGCGGTACGTGGATGAAAAATGGATCGAAATATGCATCCATGTGATAGTGATATACACATGAAAATCCCTCGAAGGATTTAAACTCGGTCACAGCTTAGTACAAAACCTCGTGAGCATGTTATTATCAATTAAGCCGATAAAGATCTCAGATGGATTAAACAACCTGACGCATGTGTGGTACACCGCCTTAGTGAATATTTAATAAAAGAAGTGCATGTGAATAACCCTACATGTCCATGCCATTAAGAAACAAACCTGACGGTAATTATTGTTGTTTATGTCGATGATTTAAATCTTCATAACTCCAAGAGCTCACAAAAGCAAAGAGAATATTTAAAGAAAGAATTTGAAATGCGAAAGATCTGAAACAAAATTTTGCATCGGCCTCGCAGACGGTACTTCCAAATGGAGGCCGTTCATCAATCAACATATTAAAGAAAATTGCCGCTTTTAATACGGAGAAAGACATCCATTAAGCTCACTCTATATTGTTAGATCACTTGATGTGAAAATGACCCATTTCGCCCTTTGCGGAAAAGGGTGAGGAATTACTTGGGTCCCTAAGTACCATATCTTAGGTGTCATTGGTGCACTTATGTATCTTGGCACTAGACAGACTGTGAGATTGCTTTTTTCTGTTAATTTATTAAATTATGTGACAGCCCGCCCAACCGTAAGACACGTGGGTGCGTATCCAACATATATCAAGGGTTTATCTCAAATAAACTACAGATAATACGGGCTTATTCTATTCAAATAAGTCGAAGAAAACTCACTCCTGATATGCGCATGTGATATCTTCCAGATCCGCATAAAGCTAGATCACAAACCGGGTATTTTTAATCATGTTCGAACCGCTTATCTCACGGAGATCCGCTCAAGGCATAATGGCAGGGCTACATCATCAAATCATTCGGGGAATTCTTGCACCACGGCCTAGTCGTGGAATGCATATGGCTTGTGATCGATGATCCACCATATGCAAAAGACCATGTGGGCTCTCCACAAAGACAAGCCAATCAATATTATTTGAAGACAATGCCGCATGCATTGCACAAATCAAAAGGAGGCTACATCAAAGGAGATAGAACTAAACACATTTCACCAAAATTTTTCTATACATGAGCTTCAAGAATGGTGAAATTGATGTCCAAAGAAATACGATCAAGTGGATAATCTATGCATCTATTCACAGCCAAGATTACCGACTTTTAAATCGCTCAAGAAATTAATTTACAAGGTCTGGAATGCGAAAAAGCAGCGATGTTGACATGAGGGGGAGTAATTTTAAAATACTCAAAGTGATACTGTACTCTTCTTTTCCTTCACTGTGTTTTCATTCCAATCGTTTTTCCTAGTAAGGCGAATCGGTTAGCTTATACTTTCAAAGATATTTACTCTTTTCCTTCACTAAAGCCATTCCACTCTTGCTTTTTCCTAAAGAAGGCTTGAAAACATGATGCCTTCATATTATGGTCATTCAAGGGGAGTGTTATAAATATTTGATTTTGAACACTATAATGACTTCACCGCTATAAATGCTATTTATCAAGTGTAACGGGCTTCATATTCATCAGGTAACGGTTTTTGGTCTTCTCACCTATTAATGATTATTTATGTAGCGCTTTGGCCTTTCACTATAAGCCTATAAATAGGGGCTTAATCACAAATAGTTGAAATAGAAATGATCAAAATTTCACCTCTCTCGTTCTTCCTATTTCTCTCTAATTTTTTGGATGCATAAATAATAATATCATACTAATAGCAAGATTTAGTACGATGAAGATAATTGACGACAAAATCCGACATGTTCTTTAAAATAGCTCGATTGTCTTAATGATGTTAAGAGTTGGATTAATGTTTGGTTTTGTAAGGTGATGTTCTTTCTTTTGTTTATGATGCAAAGATCAATGTACCTTCTCTACTACTCCCTTCATTTGAAAATAATTGACGTTTTAAAGAGTTTGTTTTGTTTTTATTTATCTATCATTTTAAAAAATCAAGAAAGAATTTATTAATTTTTTCCAATTTTACCCTTATTTTACTAAATTACCTCGTTAATTTATTTTTCAATTTTCTAAGTTATTTCAACAAGTACGAAGCATTTTTTACACCTTCCCAATATGGATTACTAATAGAGTATTTGTAACATTCTGATCACATATACTTTATAAATTTTTTTGGAAGAAGATAAAAAGTAAATGAGAAAAAATGATAATTTTTGGGAGAAGATAAAGAGTTAATGAAAAAAAAAAGGATAATTTAGTCTTTTTTTTTGTGAAGAGAGAGTGTGTTTTAATAATTTTTTTAATATGTGTGTAAAAACCTTAAGCAACAATTATTTTCAAACAGAGAGAGTATCATTTTATAAATAAAGCTATGTTCATTACCGGTTACATTCTCTTAAAATACTCCTAATTGACTCCTAAGAGCAACTCCAACCACAAAACTTCATTTCCAATTTTAAATTGCCATCTTCTCCATATTTGAAAATGATGAGACCCACTTTTCGAAGTTTCAGTTCTAATCAATAATCTTCATTTTCAACTCCAAATCATTATTCATTTTTCAAAATCTTTACTATTATAAATTAGAATATTTTAGGAGTATTGATATATGAAATACTTTTATTTTTATTTAAATATAAATATAAATAAAATTATAATAAATAATTTTTTTAAAAAATATATTAAAAACATAAAAATGGATTTTAAACAGATAAATAAACATCCAAATATATTTCAAAGAGCAAATAAAAAGCAACATTAATAAAGATCATGTAATAAAATTATATTAACCAAATGGTAAAAATACAATATAAAAACTAATACGATAGTAAAAAAATGTTAATTATTAAAATTTGAATGTTAATTATTGAATTAATTAATTAAAATCGTAATGCTTTATTATTTATAATATAAATAAAAATTGTATTATATCATTATCAAAAAATAATTTTAATAAAATTTTTAATTATTTAAATTTATTTATTTTAAGAAATAATTATAAATTAATAAAAATAAATTAATACCCCAAAATGAATACATTAAAATCATTTTACATTTATGGAAAATAATTCAAAAATAATAAAATAATAGATAATTAAAATAAATATATCTTAAAAAATAAAATATGTTATAAAAATATTATTATAATAATTATTTTATTATTATAAAAATAAAATAATAATATAATATTAAAATGATAGGAGAATAATAGTTACTATTCATATATCTAAATATTGAGATGCAAATAGAAGATAGTTAGAGTATACTTTTTTCCGAGCAAATCTCCAAATATAGAGATAAGTTAAAACTAGAAAATGGTTGGAGTTCCTCTAATATCTTATTTTTCTCAAGTGATTAAGGTAACTATCTTTACCTAAAAGCCAATTGTTTCCTTGACATATTCTGAGTCATGTATTTATCATTTTTTATACTTTATTTATCTTTATTTCCAAATTCGGCAATGAGATACATATTTTTTTTCCTTTTTTCAAAGTTGTAGGAATCACATTATTTTTTTTCAAATAACATTATTTCTTTATCATTTATAATTAACAATATAAGAAATACGAGTATAAAAATAATTATTAGTGCACTTTAAATTCATTAATAATTAAAAAATATTTCTTCTAATATTGATTTTTATTTTATTTTTTAAAAGTAGGATTTGATTAAAAGACCCTTTAAAAATTGAATTAAAAAAATCTAACCATAGATCAATTATTAACCTTATTTTAACTCAAAGAATTATTGAACCAAGAGATGGTTGAGCTCAACATGCATTATTATCATAGGTCTTTTCTCCTTATTGCAGAAGTCTGACCTAATGGACGGTTCATACAGTCTTCTTCTTCTTCTTATTCTCCATTGATCACATTAGTTTTTGTGACAATGAATTAAGTTGAAAAGATCTAGTGATAAGTTAGTTTTATTTTTATTTTGGGAAACTTATGATCTGATTTAGGAGCATTTCCAGCAAGAAGCTGCAATGATGGGCTTAGACTTCCAGCCAAGAACCAAACACCCCTTCTCTTCCACAACTGTGTAACCCTCACAAGGCTTAACCTTCTCTAGCCACTGCTTGGCCTCCGTTATCATCTCCATAGGCGCCGGCTGAAACCCGGCACGGCTCATCCTCCTGCGCCACTGGTCCAGCCTTTGATGCCTCTCCACTCTGGCTGACCCCTCACAGCTCATTATGTTCTTAATCTCCTCTCCAAAATAGAACTGCTCCATCTTGGCTCTTCTTGTGTCATACTTCGGCAGCATTGCATCTAGTGAATCAAAGATGGCTGAATAATAATGTAATGCCTCCATGAACCTCCCCAGAAAGAATGGCCCATTGTGGCTTGCATCCTGCTCAACTAGAACCACAGCCTTCGGCGATAGCTCGCGTATTTTCTGCAGGACGGAGTTTAAGGCTCCTCGGCTTTCTTTCACTACACAGTGCAATTGAAGGATGCTGTTGACAACCAGAGCCTCACCTTCAAGGAGATTGATATCTTCATGGTGAAGGTTTTCTATGTTTTTTTCAACCATTGAGAACTGGAAGTTCATTCCCAAGCTTTTTGCATAGACCTCTAGTTCATCAATGATATCTTTGACTTTGAGGCATTCAGAAGCTGTTCCTACACCAGTTATTTGGAGGCTGCTTGGCTGCTGGCCGGCCCGGGTGGCCAGGCTGTGCATCAGGCTGCGCCATTGCTGGCCCTGGGAAGAACCTAGGTTCATCCCCAACAAGTCCAGGACATGGACTGAACTCTCTCCCTCAAAGGCTTCCAATATTGAAGCATTTGCTACAAACTGACCAAACTGAATTTGTGGACAAGTCTCGTAGAAAAGGCGGAAGGCCTCTTCCTTTTCTGGGGTGGAACTACCAGCCATTGTTTTTTCTGAGCAGCCTCCAACTCCAAGTGGCTGAATCAGAGCAAGACGATCAGAGAGTCCCTGGACGAAGCAGGAAGCGACTCGCTGAAATGATGTTCCAAAGACAAGAGCATTAGGCCGAAGCTCAGATAGTATTGCAGAGGCATGTGACTTGTCTTGGAAGGCCACAACCTTGGCACAGGTGATGAGCTGATGGACTAGTTTCATCCCATCATCACTTCCTTCTTCCGGGACTTCCTTCGCGCCGCCATCCCCCACCATGGCTGCAGCAGAATCTTCTTCCATCATTGCCTCAACTGCAAGGTACCTCTGAGCATTGAATCCCCGTGTATGATCCTCAAGCTGGAGTCCCAGAAAACTATTCATGCAATTACTTCTCCCATTCCAACCACCACCATCATCATAGAGACTGCCATGGCTATAACTACTGATGGATTGATCAGCGCTTCCCCATCCCTGTTTTAGACTCTTCTGGTTACTTGCAGCATCTGGGTAGGGAATGAAGCAGGTGGGAGAAATGTCCATTAATGTGGGAAGGTAAGGGAGGGGACAGCCTTCCTCATTTGTAATGTCACCATTGTGGAACTCAATTGGAAGATAGAGGTCATTGGCCATCCTGATCTTCTTCAATTGTATCAAAGTACATCCAATAATGGAGGACACCCATTGACTCTGCAAGGAGATTTATCCTGTTCCAGGTGAAGATTCCAAGTCATGAAATATTAATTAAAAAATAAAAAATAAAAAGTCTGAGAAAAGGAGGAGGGAAAAAGAAATGGGGTTGATGAAAGTTCCCTTGCTGCAAGCAAGCATAGAGCAATGTTGGGCATAGAGCAATCACATAGATGCTTTGCCATCTTCGAGGAATCCCTAAGGATTTGCAGAATCTAATAATATTCTACATGTTCCCACCTTTAGCTTAGAACACTCTCTCTTCTACATGACTGTCATTTTCTGAATTCCGGTAAAGCATCTCTTGTTTTTGCTTTGTTGTTGTTTCCTTCAACCTGGGCACAACAGGACAAGAAGCGAGACCATTTTCTTGTGTCATCTATTAGTATTGGATTCCAAAGGAAGGTGATTTTGTCTTTGTCATGTGGCAACTATGGCATTCCATGGTATTCAGAAGCTGTTGATGTATCTGTATATGGGATTACTGACAGCAAGATAAAACATTATGTTTGTATTGCCATAAAGAATCGAAGAGTATAATATAAAGTTGTGGGTATACCGTATACGTAAAAGGGGGATTACAAACACTTCATATAAATACACTCAAAAAGATACATGAATTTGGAAGGATCAGAAAGATGGGAAATGAAATGCATTTGATGCAATTTTTTAGTCAAATGGCACTTCTCAACACAGACATAAAGAATGTGAATAAATGAATCTTAGCACACGGTTCACGGTCAGGAAAAAAAGAAATTGCTCATCTTTACAGAGATAACAAGAAAAAATCAAAGAAAATTGAAATGCCTGACGCTATACTCTCTAGAAGCTTTTGGTATAAACAAGCAAACTATCATTTTAAAATACAGCCCACTGAAAGGGATACTATCCAAATCTCTACTTACATCATCAGCTCACTGTTCCTATAGCCATTTTATCATGATGTTCCTTTCCTGCTATGAATATTGGTATTCCCCATTTTTCAGCATAATCAATATGAGAACTCATGGCCTCTGAGGGAAATATATTTCTTGATCCATATGGCAATGTCCTCAGCACAGGCTTGGGCCTGTGGTGTCTTGAGGAGCACATCAAGGGTAGCAAATTCATGTACAGCATCCTTGTAATCAAGAAGGGGTGCATCAACATTCACTTTCCGGAGCTCCTCTGAATAAGCAATGGCTCGGTCTCGCATCCAGTCATGCTCTGCCATGATTGTCAGCGTCGGAGGCATTAGCTTCAAGGGTGGTCCTCTCCCAGGGAGCAGAGGGTTGGCAGCTGGGTGGTCTAGGTTCACTTCTTCCTCAGGTAGGAAGAGTTTCCATGCAAGCAAGCACGTAGCTTTGTCGTAGAAGTAAGAGTTTGCCAGTTTGATCTCCGATTTTGTGGGGACACTACCAATGAAGAAAGGGTACATCAGAACTTGGGCCACCACCTTAACAGGGTCCAAAAGCTTGCCTGCCTCTACAGACTTCCGAGCCACATGGTCTGCAATGTTTGCACCACAGCTCACCCCAAGGAGCACACACCTGTTTCAATCACAGGACCGAGTTAGAGATGATCATCAAGATTGCATTCTTACACATAAAACAAAAAAACAAAGTGTAATGAGTATGAAGATAGCTTACAGAACAAAGCATAATGAGTATAAGATAGCTTATGCAGTACATAGAATGGTTGACCCCACTGATTCAAAATCACTTGTCTGGTATGCTATATTGACAAACATCCTAGAAAGAAACAATAAGGATGCTTATAGGGGACAAAGAATGGTTGACCCCACTGATTCACAATCATTTATTGGCCATGGCTATATTGACAAATACAAAGAAATTTTACATATCAATCTAATTGCCAAGGTTCTCAGGTGGGTGGTAAGGGGGAAAAGAGAGATGCAGTAAAGCATGCACACTTTGTTTTATTTTATTTTATTTTTTTTAAGAAAAATAGAGATAGAAAGAAGTTAACGAACATAGTTGCCAGAAATCCCTGTTAAGAAATCTAGTATTCTGAGGCAAGTTAAGTTTAACTGTGACCAATCAGGAAAGAGTTCAGTTCTAGTAAATTTTTGGAAACTTTTCACCTACAGTGGTTTCTATAATTGTGTAGTCAAAGGGCAGTGGCAGTGAGTGATAGATCAAAGAGTGGTAACAGAATCGAATTTACAGTCTTTCCCAATTCCATTATTCTCATAGAATCCAATTATTTGCTGGACAGAATTTATGGGATCAAAATTGTAGCAGTTTAATACAAAAGAACTAAAACTTGAAATCCCTAACCCAAGTTTAGGGCCCAAGGTAAGATGACTAGAGCTGAGGTATGAGTCATGACAGACATGTATAAGTGTATGGCAAGGGCAAAATTTATGAGTAATTCATCAACCATATTGCAGTATGTAAAATCCTGAGAGAGGAAACTAAATAGGCAGTTCAGATACAAGAATAGAATAAGAAAATTCTAAAAATAGTAAGCTACATGTTTACTAGAGTTTCAAAAGGTTCTATTGACATTACAACCTGGATGTATCATATTCAATTTATTAGCTGACAAGCGAGATTATAGCCTAGGGCATATCTCCAACAAAGATAAGGCTACCATTGGTTAACCGGAAATTTGAGAGAAAATGCTTGAGAAAAAATGGAGGAAGATTGTAGAAAAGGAAAATAAAAATAAATTTAAAGTTGATAAATTATTTATATTCGTTACTTCAACTCATTAGCTTCTTTCAATTCTTCTAATAAAGATCAAATGATTTGAAAATAGCTCATTCCGATTCTATTTCTATCATATTTTCTATAAGATAAGAAAATTATTTTCCTAAATTCGGTTTAGGTGAGCAAGCAGGTTCTTTCAGCATTTTGTCCATGATATTGTTCAATATTTAGATGAATAATTTGCCAAAATTATTTTCCAGATAATCCGTCAAGATTCTAGAGTACCTCAATATTATCTTGACTAGAGAGTTCAAGAAAATAAAAATTGCAGCGCTTCTCCGAACAGATGCAAATTGAGGGTTAAAATTATGCGAAATGTCTCTGAATGCAGCAAGACGCAAATGGAAAAAGCTATTCAGAGAGCTCAATCATGTTTGTAAAATGAAAGATTGGAATCAAATGCAATACCTGGAAGGATCGCCATGTGCCGCCAACCAAGGCTCAACCATGGATGCCCCAAAGCTATCATTCACAATATCCCTCCCCACCTTCCACCGCGATCTGCTCCACTCCGCCAAATTCGCTTGCTTCCCCACCCAATACAAAGCCCTCACCCCATCCTCAAACGCCGCCGGGTACCGGTTCTCCGGCGCCAGCCGATACCCCACCGCCACCACCACCACATCGCACAATTTCGCAATCCTCCGACAGAAAACATCATTCGCCACCGAATTGTTACTCCCACTCACGAATCCTCCTCCATGAAACTGCAACATCACCGGCAACCTCCGAATGCCCCTCCCCGCCTGCGGCGAATACCCTCCGTAACTTTCTTCCCCATGCACCCGAAACCTAGATTTGGAATCGGAGCCGGACACCACCGTTTCTGGGAGGAAGAGGCGTAGTGAGAGGGGGCCGAGGGGATCATCCACGTGGATGTCCTTGGTGGCGACGCCATCGGAGAAGGTGGGGTTGGCGGCGGCGACAGCTTCCTCCGGGCGAGAAGTGACGCAGGAGGGATCGGCCTCATCGGGAGACGCCTGGATTCGACTCTGGAGTTGTTGCTTGAGGTTGAATTTGAAAAGGAAGCTCTGCAGCTTCACTGCTACAGAAGGCATTTCTCAATGTTCTGAATTCATAGAGATTAGAATTAGAATCAGAATTAGAATTAGGGTTAGGGTTGTCAAGATTCGATCAAGAAGAGGAGAAGAAACACAGGTTGAATTTGAGTGAATTCAAACTTCTCGGTTGCGTGATAGACTTGGTTGGGCTGGGGAACACAGAAAGAAGAATGTTCTTCTCCTTCTCAGAAGCAATAAATAATAATCATATCATAATCGGACGGCCAATGTAGGATTGAGTGGATGATCGGACGGTCAGAATGCCTCATGGGATCTGGAAGAAGAAGTAGCCACTTCTGACTTCATCAGCCATGACGGAATTCAGGCGTACCGCCTTATTGTTTGGAAGGTTCTGATCTGACGTGGCAAAAATATTAACATCTTGCTGGCGTACTTGTCACATTTACCTAACGTTGATATATTTATTTATTTATTTTTATCGTCTTCTTAAATAAATTGGAAAACATCATAATTGCTTCCTGGTGTCCTCCTCACACTTGTTCAGCCTAGATTTATTTATGATTAAAAGACTTTTTTTTTCTTTTCTTTTCTTTTAATAATTGATTAAAAGAATTTTTGAGTCATTAATTTTTTGTTTTAATTTGGATAAAAATACCTTTCTCCATTTTTTTTATAAAAATAATCTATTTTTTAAAGAGACAGCATAAATAAGATGATTTGGTTTAAAAACCTTTTGAAAATTAAATATCCAAAATCTAATCCTTTATCACTTTTTGTTATCTTATTTCGACAAAAATACATTTTAATGTTTTCTTGTAAAAATAAACATTTTTTTTTCAAAGACAAATATAAATAAATGAAATAGAAAAAAGTATTTTGATCCATAATGAGTTATTTTTGAAGAAAAAAACATGAAAATTGTTAGATTTATAAATTTTGACTTATTTGATGTATTTTAATAAATATTTCATGTAAATACATAAAATAAATAAGAGCATATATCTTTGTTTAAAATATGATATTTTTTTTCAATATTTTATTTTTCGTGTATTCATATTTATTCATAAGAAAATCATATTCAATCATCATGGTTCTAGTTTTTTACTAGTGTTTTTAAGTAAATTGCGATGCTAGCATTTTCTTAATTAAATTTTATTTTTGTTTTGAGAAAGGAAAATAAGATAGCAAAGAAATATTATAATGTGATTGATTGAAAAAGAAACAATTTTGTCGGAAACCAATTCAATCATTGATCAAGTAGAGAAGGTCTAATAATGAGTCATGATACCCTTTAGGAGCTTCAATAACAATGATTTGTATTAAATATATTAAAGACTTTTGTGATAATTAATTAATTAATTTGGATACTAAAAAATGAGATAAATCAATATATAAAAAAATAATAATGATACATTAATGTTTGCAAAAATGTATTTGATAAATGACAAAAGAGTTATTCAAAATTTTATTTATAAAAATTAATTTCTCTTGTAGTAAGTGAGTTGATTTAATTTTAATCATATCCAATTTTCAGAAAAAAAATTAATTATTCATTAAAAAAAGAGTCAATTTAACAATATTGTTAAATTAGTTTTACCCTTTTTACTAAAACAACACGTTTTTACAATTTTATTTACAAAGTATTCCAATTTGCATTTTGTTAGTAAATATGATTTAGTAAACTAATCAATGCGAGTAAATTGATTTTCTCAAAATCTTATGCACAAATGAATAGAAAATTCAATGTAACTCGAGAGCAAAGATAAAGAAAGAGACATAGAAATATAAACTCGATTTAAAGTGGTACGGCTCCTTGCCTACATCCACTTCTCTTTGACCTTCAATTCAACAAGGGTTCCACAATATCCAATCTCCTTAATTTTACACTTAGATTATAGTTCTAATTGGCTATTCACAATATCTTCAAGCTATTCACACTTAAACTTCACTCTTGAGCTCAATAAATGCTCTCTCAAACTCAATTAATCACTCAAATACAATTCAAACTAAAATGAATACAAGGTGCACTCTAAGGTATGCAAATGTGGAGTAAATGCACCAAGAAACAAAGATGAGAGTTAATTTTCAAGAGAAAATGGAAATTTAGAGTTTTAATACAATGAATCTCATAGCTATAAATGATCTCAACCATTAATTTATAGGGGGAAGTCTCAATTATTAGCTTTTTATCTTAGGACCAGTCGATCAATTGACCAATCGATCAATCAGATGAATTAATGAACTAGTTGTTAGTGCATTTGATGCATTGTAGGTTTATGACCATTACCTCAATTGGTTAACTTAACTAGTCAACCATTTGGTCCATCTACCTCATTCGATTTATCAAACTACAAAAACATAGCTTTCTTACCCAAATAGTCAAGGTGCAACCTCAACTAGATGGAAATCGATTGACTGTCTGACTAACCGATTGACCTCTTAGAACCGATTGACCTAAAGAGCAATCAGTTAACCTAAACAGATCATCCACTTTCTTGTAGAAATTGTCTTTTTTGCTTATTTTCAACTCCTTTTGGCTCCAAATCATAAAGTTATCTAAATTCGAAACTTTAGATAACTCTTTTAATCATATTTTAAACTCCAAATAACTAATGTTTGATGATTAAACATGGGTTTTAAAAAATTTAATCAATTTAAAGTCAAACTGAGTTAAAAACATGATATATGCAAAACATGTCCAAAAGGCACCAAAAATGGTAACTTTAGATTCTTTTCATTCCAAATCAATTTCAACCTTAGATAACTCTTTTAAACACATTTTAAACTTTAAATGACTAACGTTTGATGCTTAAACTTGAGTTTTCAAAGTGATATGCAATTATAAAGAAAAAACCAAGTTATGATGCATAGAGATATGATATATTCTAAAGTGCACAAATGTATTCACCTTACATAACTCTTTTAAACACATTTTAAACTTTAAATGACTAATGTTTGATGCTTAAACTTGAGTTTTCAAAGTGATATGCAATTATAAAGAAAAAACCAAGTTATGATGTATAGAGATATGATATATTCTAAAGTGCACAAATGCATTCACCTTACATTCAAATCCTAAGCTTAAAAAGTCTTATTTTGATGCTTGAGTTTAGAGACTTGGTTGCTTGTCATTTTAGACTTGAATTCTTAATTCTTTGAATGAATGAACTTATCTTCCAAGACCTCAATCAAGTACACTATTGTCATCTTAAACTTGAAATATCTTCATTTGATGCTTAATCAACTTCAATATATCACTCAACTCAATTTTAATAATTAGTAACCAATAACCTTGATTTGTTATCATCTTTCCACGTTGACTAACAAATAGTTAAAGAACCCACGGATCTCACACAATAACTTAGAGTGGTCTACTCTAACACCAGTTAAAAGAAAAATTGTTTGTTAAGAAAGATGTTTTGTTAGTAGGCACATGACGCTCGACCAAGTTATAGACCATCTATCAAATATGAGCAGTTTAAGAGAAATAATGATGAGAAAAAATATATGTAGGGAACAAGAAGGAACACATAAATTGTTTATGTAGTTCGGCCAAGCCTACATCTGCAGGGCTGTACCCAGATGCAAAGAATTTCACTCTATTGAATTAGGTTACACTTAGACTTTTATGAGACAAGGTCTCCCCCATTCTCCAATGCTTTCCTTCACCTAATCACTCCCATTGAAACTTAGAATGAGTCCCCTCGTTCCCCTAACAACAACATCTAGACTCACTACCCATTTTCCTCACATTAACAACAAGATATTATCATTTTGTACTTTAAGGAATAAAGTGTGCAATACATATATCTTCTTCACCTTGCTTCACGGAAATATCTTTGTCAACCTCATATTTTTCAGCCATGTACTCCTTCACCAAAAATCCTCTCAAAGTGATCTTCAATCCTTATGTTGGAGACATTTCTTGTCATAACCTTAGGCAAAAATAAATCACATGCTTCAAGCAGCAGAACTTGTTGTCACAACTGATGTCGCACAAGTTGGTGCAACATGCATGCTGTGTGACACAACTTACCATATTTAGCCAAATTCGATTTTGGAGCCAATATTCTGCAAATCAATAGTCAATATTCGGTGTGATGAACAAGGAATGTAAGAGGAGAATATTAGGCAATATTACACAAATCATATCAGAGAGATAAGATATTATTTTGTGAGATTTGCAAGGAAGGAAGATATTATATTATGAGAAATATGGAAGGAAATCATAATATTCTAGGTGGCTTGTTGAGACATATTAGGAAACATAAAACCACAAAATATTGGGAGAATATCTCTAAGGGGTTGCTTAAAAAGCTGTATAAATGTTTCTCTTGCATATGGAGAAAGCACACACAAAGGAGATCTGTTGGAGGAGCTATTCACACAAGAAGATAGTTGTTAAAATGAAAACGCCTTGCCTTGATGATGAGCAAAGTGGTTATCCCAGATGGGAGTGATTGGACACTTAGGAGTCCAAATGCGTATGAGAAATAAGGAGAGCTATTTCTACAAGCCTCTACGATAGCTTTAGAGAAGACTGACAAGTAGAAGTGTGGAGCCTCTGCCTCACTTAAGCACCAACTTGTAACCTAATTGATATGAGCAGTGAATAGCTGATCCGAGACCAGCCTCGCTGACATAGGCAATTGCCGAACCTCGTAACCAAACTTTGGTTTTTTCCTCTGTGTGTGAGTTTATGCATATGATCTCATATCTCTTTGAATTACATTACTTCAACAAACCTATCACAAATTGATGCAGTAGGTTATATAACACGGTAGAATTGGTTGCAACACTTATGATAGCGTAGCACCATTTGATGCAACATCTCTTGAATCACTATCATAACAAATAGTTTTTTTCTCTTTCACCATGTTTTAAGAAGGTCCCTTAACTATAATAATTATCTCTTTGTAATCTAGATTTTATCTCTTTGAATATTTTGCTTGGTGTTTATAAATAGTTCCCTTAACTACTGCAATTATCTCTTTTGTAATATTCTAGATGTTATCTTCATAAACATCTCTTATTTGTTGAGAGTCCTGGTCGAACATGACAACAACATAGTCATATCCAAAGAGGACTTCTTAGTTGGTTCATGACTTGGTTTGCTAGCATTAGAGTCCTACCCAGAAATTTTATCCTCATAATCATCTCTTGAAACAACCTTTGTAACACCCATTTAGCCTCAATTAGATGATGAAACATGTAGCTAAGTTTTACCTAAAATTATGTCAATAGTCAGCTCTAATAGAGAACATATATAGAGAACAAAAAACAAATAAAACACGTTTGACAAATGGAATATTTTTGTTCTAAAAAATACAATCAGCTATTGAAACACTAAATAAACACACCCTAAGAGATTACCTATTTTATGTTCCTTATCAATTCTAGAAAAATTTGATGGCTTAAATTATTTTGTTTAGATAGCACGTAGTACTATGCTTACGAGAACTCTACTTTACTTGATTTATTATTTTCACTTATTTGTTATAATTAAGGATGAAAATATCGATTTGGGTTTGGATGGATATCTCGGTACTATGATATTACGGATATATCATAAATATATTAGTGAATATTTACACATAAATATCGACAATTAAAAATGATTCAATGATATATATAATTTACATATCAAAATTATTTTAAAAGCATAGGAAATAATAAATTATTGATAATGAGAAAATATCTATATCTTAAGGAAGATTAAAATTAATCATGGATGGATTTGGATAATTATTAACAATATGATATTATTTAATATTATTCATATATTAAATGAGAAATTATTTAATTCATATGATTAAGTAAGGATATTATAACTTTATTATATATATATATAGTATCTTTTTGTCCTTGTTTGAGACCCGTAAGAGACAATTTTTGGATAGGCTTGACTCTCTCACCCATAAATTTTGAGAAATTTAACGATAAATCCTAGAAATATCTGTCAATTGATATCGTGTCCTAACCGATATTCAATAATTGGTTAGGCTTAGGATGAGTAAAGTTTTTTTTTTTTTTTTTTGAGAGAGAAGGATGAATAAAACAATATTTTTATTTTAAAACCGGATCACAATTCACCGTCCAACCACCAATTGCTGTCGCTCCAAAGACGATTCGGGGATGGGACCGATGAATCTTTCAATCAAGAACCGGATGAACCTAATTCAATTCTATTAGATTGCTCTGATTTGTTGATTTTTTTTTTAATTTTCACATCAAAATAACGTTATTTTGACTTGTTTACCCAAAGAGAATTATGTTAGGTTGATTCAGCCTGGGCCAAGCTCAAGCTTGTTTAGAGCTCAACTCAAACTCTAACAAGCCAAGTTTGAATTGCATAATACTTACCTTGGCTTATTATGTTGTGCTCAGCTGTTTGGTATTATCTCTATAATATTCGATATATTAAGATAATCACGTTTTCGCTTTTCCATGTATCTCATTGCTTCTCTATACTAATTACCAGCCGCTTGAAAACAAGAAAGAATGAATTCGCGAATTTTATCAGAGCTGTCTATTTTAATCTATGATGCAGGATATGAAGTGAAATAATATACCAGATGTAGAAATTTTGAAGCTATGCATGTTTGAATGCTTTTTAGGCTCTACCGTTCATGGAGTACTGAAGCAGTACTTCACTAAATTCGAGTGAGGCATCTTTGCTGTCACTTCAGTGAATGCTAGTTCAGGCTATCGATTAGTTCCACAGAATACAGTAGCATCTTTTGATTTTTAATTTGTATTTCCATCATTTACAAATAGGGAAAATATCTTTTCCATGTATTCATTGAATTGGATTTCCTCTTGTTATCCGTGCTTGTGCATTTTCATTTTTTTCTGTTCAATTATGGTTACTGGGGAATGTTCAATATGTTGGGAAAATTGAAACTCTGCTTATGAGATTGTTTTTGGAGAGTGGATTTCTTTTAAACTTTCATGTCCTACTTATTACAGTATCACATGTCCACAACTAAAAATATTAGCACTCACAAGTGACGCCCCAAAACCGTGTCCGGCTGACCACCACAACCGCTGAAGTAATCTATACGCCTCAGATCACGCACACACATTATTATTAGAAACGGCCACTTGGGCCTACATGTCATACTCATCCAAATACATTCAACCAATTTTCTTACACTTGCTCAAGAAATTTATACATTACTCTTAATACAAATACATATTAAAATTTAGCAATTTAATACATATTATCCTTAAAACATCAGTGTTCTAATAACCGGCTTTCTAAAGTGAGCCGTCTTCTCGAATGCTCCTCGCACCAAAATATTCTCTCGATGTGGTGCTATCGCCCCAAGAGGAATCACCTTAAATGGGTTACTCCCACCCAAGCGGCATACGCAACGATCCAATGTAAACACACACCCAAGTAAATACACGATCCCACTAACGCCTACATGCTCATTCGCATGTCTCGAAGTCCTTACCACTCCCTTACACTTGCCTAAGCCATGTATTTAAAATAATCGCTTTCAAAATAAAACTTGTTGTTCTCGAAAACAAACCACCGTAGGAGTTTCCTAAGAAGTATCGACTTACCCTCCTGCGGCTAATTGGTTGTAACTTTCTCCGAAATGGGGCCATTGGCTCTTGTTATCCGAAATGATCCGTCGCCCATCTCCCAACTCATCCGGAAAATCATCCCGGGAATTCCTTTCGCAAACTACGCGCTTTGTTTTTCAGAAAATTCATGTCATGCACTCACACCTAATTTATAGGTTACCCCGATGCATATGAAATGCATTATGCCATTTCAACACAATTTATATCAATATATATCAAATATGCATATATTCTCGAATTTACAATCACACCACATGTAATTAAATGTTTATCAACCATTACCCAAATTAGCTCACTTGAGCTAAACACAATCTCATTTCCAATGGCCTATACACACAATTATATTCCATATAATTGTGACATTATGTTAACACATCAAGCTTGTGCATTAACCTATTAATTTCCACCCAACTCAAGCCATTCATTTCAAACAATTTCATACACACACCACTCATGGACGTTTGGTCCAATTCAAGTCAACCCGGATCGCTTTTACCACCTGAACAATATAATCATCCGTGTTCCACTCAACACACATCTGTTCCACTTTATGGAACCGAATTCCATGGCCATTCCCGGCCCCATACACACCAAAACACAATTTATTGTATAAATCATGACCCAAGGTACCCAAACAGTCCATACACTACCACATATTGTCCAAATGGGTTCCAAAAATTTCCAACAATTAGGTCCCAAGTTTTGGGACCGATCAAACGGCCACTCACGACCTCAATCAACTCAAGCATTTACAAAACACTTAAACAAAGGGTAAACAACAGGATAAAACCCCACCTCACGGAGTTTGTCGAAACCTCCGTGACCCGGTGCCCACGCGTAGTCCTTTGCCGCTGCAGAGCAACTTTCCCTCTCACCTTAGAACCGATCGCCCGACGCTCTCGAGATCTTAGAGAGAAGCCACTCCCTCTCTCTCTAAAAACTATCAAAACCTAAGCTTTGCATCTCATTTCTCCCCTGCACGTTTTCTCTTTTCCCATTTGAAGAAGGAGATGACACTATTCAACATTTTGTCCTTATTATCATTTAACTTTCAAATAATGTCATTCATGTCATTTCTTTTGAATTTTTGACACTTGGCATACCCTAGGCCGTCCATTTCCATCATCTCTCTACTCATGCAATATGTGTCACATGAGTACGTGTTATAGGTGACTTTTGTCACATCCCATGTCGTTTACTCAAGCACTCCGATACTCTGCACTCGAAAACGTAAAATTCCAACTCGGTTTTGACCCGACGAAATTCGATGTGTTAGCTAGATTTCGGGCGAGACGATTTCTTCAACGATGTGTCCGGCTTTGTCATCCGAGATTCGTAAAATTTTCGAATTTTTACCGAATTACGCATTTTGCTCTTTTTCGTAAAATCGATTTTCTCTATTTCACACTCACTTTTTATGGGAGCTTATGAGTTCATCATGCTTACTAAGGACCGGCTTCATCAAATGAGTTTAACTATTTGACTTGCATGCTATTATATCCCAAGAAGCTCCTTGTGAATTTGTGACTGGAATGAAAGTTTGTTGGTCATCAAATCTGAGGGAGAGTTTGGTGTTATGATTCTAATATTAGGACTGGTTAGGTGTTTGGTCTATAACAACACAAAGCTGGTGAACTTTGACCTTTGAGTATGTACTTTTTTTTGGTCAACCTGATGCCATCCTCCTCTTAGTTTAGGCAGGTTCTGGCCACAAATACTATGTCATGGACTGACGAGATCTCATCAGTAGAGAAATTTCACTAGGATGCGGAGGGATTATAGGAGAGATCATTTTATTCAACTCAGCACCACCCCACCGAAAGAGGTATTGTGATGGTATTAGCATTCTCTTCATTACTAAGGTTTCCTTCATTGCTGATAGCACTGGCGACATCTAGACTATATGAAGCACCCAGACCTTTTAATTTGTTTACTCTTTTTTCATTCTTTCTCAAAAGTTTGTGACCTATCCAAAGAATCTAACAAAATCCATAGGACCACAAATATCCAATCAAATTGATTGGGTGCTAGAGACAATATGTAAAGGTACTAGGAAAGATAATTTTTATAAAAGAATGAGGAAGCAGTTGATGGGATTATGAAGTTCTATGAAAACGTTCAAAAGCTTTTTGTAGATGTTGGACTCTTTAAAAGTGAGTAATCCTAATCATATTATTGTATCATATATTGTGGGTTTTTATTTAGTACATTTAGTTTGATAAATATAATAGCGAATTTAAATTTTTTTTTCTGGAGAATCTTGGTATATTAGAAAATAATGGGACAAAAATAAATATAAGTAATAAAGATAATGTTTTTTAAAGTAATAAACTCGAGTCTCGCCATTGAATGAGAAACATATAATATTAAAAAATGCGGAGTCCATAATAGTCATGAAATTTTTTTTTATGGAACATAACATATATAGTCATCGAATGTACTATTTTCACTTATTTTTAGTTAAAAAAATGTTAGTGTTGACAGATGCTAAAATATGTGTAAAGAAGCTCAAATTCTGGATATACCAAGGCTTAGCCCATGAACCTTTACCACTTCCATGCTGGTCAAGATCTAAGTGTATTACAATACATTGAAAAAAAGACTTGGAAAATGAGCTTAGAGAAATGTGGGAACTCATCCAAAGTCAAGGGACTCGATTCCCAAGAAAAACTTTTAGTTTGCTACATTTTTTTAAATTATGGAACTTATCACATTTTATAAATGTAAATATTAATGCTTGTAAATATTAATGCTTAAGGCATTTTATTTGTAAGGTGAATAAATAAAGTTATTTTTTGTATTTGCAGAATATTTTCAATTATTTATTAAAATTGTGTTATCATCTAAATTAATTAATCATCAGGGTGCGCTATAGTTTTTTTTTAAATTAATTAATTAAACATGCTATGATTTTCAAACTATTATGTAGATCATGATTTTTTTGCAATGAAAAACTATGACTTAGCATTTTTTATATCTTCTCCACCCAACAATAGTAGCCTTAGTATTGTATCATCAAAATAACCCACTTGAATTCTATGACTATGGCTATTGAATAGCATGGAAGGGAGCCTTTGCTTCCATCTCATTTTTTTCCCATTGAAGATGATTTTCTCTAAGAAAAAACATATCAACAACTTATTCCTAGGTCTTCATATTGTCATGGACGTAATGATGCTACTTTGGTTAAGGTTTGAGTGGTTAAGGTTTGAGAAAAAGTATTTGCAGAAAATTATTTAGCCTTACTGTGAAGGGTCCACTTGTAATAGCACATTATGAGATCAACTCATTCTTATGACACCGAGGACTTAGATAAGAGAGATAATTAATAAATATAAATATAAAACAAGCTCATTATCTTTAAGAATACAATTAATAAAATTTGATATACAATTTTTATGTCTTTTCTTATTGTTCGAAAGAATTATAATGATGCTTGAAAAAATACTATTTTTTTTTAAAAATAATTGATGCTGACATTTTTTTAAGTTCCATTTTTCTTAAAATATTATAGTGAAAAATTTCATATTTATCATAGTTGCAACAATATAAAATAAAGGAAGTCATGATCATTTAATAAATGTCATAAAATGCACAAATAAGAATTTAAACCTTATAAAGGAGATATTTTCACATGAAGAATAAAGGTCAAATTCAATAAATTTTCATAAAATATTTCTACTTTTCTCACAAAATTTTCAAGTTCCCTATTGCCTTAGAATTTTCTTTCAAGTTGTTTGTAGATGATTGAGTCTATAGAATTAAAATTAAAATAAAATGAAATGGTGAAGTAAGATTTTCAATATTTAGTAATATAACCTTAATAGATTTATAAATGAGGTTATAGTGGCTTGTAAATTATTTGTTAAGATAACTTTTACCTACTTTAACATAGAAGTATTTGAACTATATGTATTGACTTTTAATTTTTTTCTATCAAGGTTATTATCATATATGTCATTTTTGCTTTTATTTAGATGTCTTGACCTATGAATATATTAATTTTATATTGACGTAAAAATTCTCTGTCAAAGTTGCATTATCATAAGTCATGAAATAATCAATATAATTCATATATGTCATTATTCCTTTTAACTAAGTTTTATATGTCATAGTTACCCATTTAAATAAAAATTATTGACATATATTGTCTTATGTCAAGGTAATATATGTCAACAATGACCATTTTTCTTGTAATCCGTTTCATCACCTGAGATATAGAAAAATCCTAGATTTTCCTATAGGACTATTCCGACAAATTACCGTGTTGTCATTTTTCTGAAAAATTCAAATTTAAAATTTTCACGAGTTTTACAAGCCTTGTCTCACTTAAGACCAACTTGTAACCTAATTAATATATAGTGAAATACTTTACATCCGGGACTAACCCTGAGGACATAGGCAATTGCCGAACCGCGTAACCAAACTCTGGTTTTTTTCTCTGTGTGTGAGTTTATGCATATGATTTCATATCTCTTTGAATTACATTACTTCAGCAGATCTATCACAAATTGATGCAACAGGTTACATAACACGGTAGAATTGGCTACAACACTTATGACAGCGTCGCACCATTTGATGCAACATCTATTGAATCACTATCATAACAAATAGTTTTTTTTCTCTTTCACTATGTTTTAAAGAAGGTCCCTTAACTATTATAATTATCTCTTTGTAATCTAGATTTTTTTTCTTTGAATATTTTGCTTGGTGTTTATAAATAGTTCCCTTAACTACTGCAATTATCTCTTTTGTAATATTCTAGATTTTATCTCCATATATATTTCCTTGGATATTCTCCTTCTAGATTTTATCCCCATAATTATCTCTTCAAATATTCTCCTTCCAAATTTTATCCCCATAATTATCTCTTCAAATATTCTCCTTCCAAATTTTATCTTCGTAATTATCCCTTCAAACATTCTGCCTTATCCGAAAATTTTTCACTAAACAATATGCTAGAAAGGAGACCCAAAGGTGCAAGACTCTTATTTGTTAAGAGTCTTGGTCGAACATGACAACAACATAGTCATAGCGAAAGAGGACTTCTCAGTTGGTTCATGACTTGGTTTGCTAGCATTAGCCTCAATTAGATGATGAAACATGTGGCTAAGTTTTACCTAAAATTATGTCAATAGTCAGCTCTAATAGAGAACATATATAGAGAACAAAAAACAAATAAAACACTTTTGACAAAGGGAATATTTTTGTTCTTAAAAATACAATCAGCTATTGAAACACTAAATAAACACACCCTAAGAGATTACCTATTTTATGTTCCTTATCAATTCTAGAAAAATGATATTAAATTATTTTGTTTAGATAGCACGTAGTACTATGCTTACGAGAACTCTACTTTACTTGATTTATTATTTTCACTTATTTGTTATAATCAAGGATGAAAATATCGATTTGGATTTGGATTGATATCTCGATACTCTGATATTACAAATATATCATAAATATATCTATGAATATTTATACATAAATATCGATAATTAAAAATGATTCAATGATATATGTAATTTACAAACTGCACCATTTTAAAAGCATAGGATGAAATAAATTGACATAATGAGAAATTATTCATATCTTAAGGAAAATTAAAATTAATTATGGATGGATTTGGTAATTATTAAATTAAATATGATATTATTTAATATTATTCATATATTAAAACTTATGAAATTATTTAATTTTATGATTAATATATAAGATTATTATAACTTTATTACTTATTTAATTTATATATATATAGTAAATTTATAAAAAGAAAATGAAAATTGTCGTTAAGCACCTTATTTTCCCACTTATAATAAATAATTATATTTTAGGGAAAAAAAATCTGCATAATTAGCGTTAGGGTAACAGGAGAAGTCGTTGTCGACAACCATAAATTCGCGGCAAAGGAGAAGTCGTTGTGTACAAAAATAAAAGAGAACTCAAAGGCTCCCTCAAAAGTTAAACTTTTTTCTGCACGCAGCTTTTGATAGTGAATAGTGTTCTTGTTCAAGGTTTTCAAGGGGAAGAGATTCGGATATTAGAAGATCAGGGGGTTTTCAAGGGATTTTTCGGAAAGTGCAGAGAAAATGGGGGAATCTGCTTCCTTTAAAAGATCATTTTCTGACAGCTCCGGTGATCCTAGAATGGTAAGTCCGAAGAAGAGAGATTTCAAAATTTTCCAATTTCTAGTCTCTGATTTCAATTTTCCCTATTATGTTTTGGCTTTTTGATTGATCTGTTTTAGGTTCTTGACAAGCCCTCAGTTTGGTTTCTTGAGTAACTCTCCGTTGCGTATTCTTGGAAAAGAAAATCTTGAATTCCTTTTCTGATATGTCAATTCTGCTTTTGCGTATTCTTGGAAAATAAAATCTTGAATTCCTTTTCCGATCTTCAATTCGCTCCCTTCAATGAATTCCATTCCTTGTTGTTTCTGAATTCTTGAAAGTAGCATCTTTCATTGTCAAAATTTTTCCAACCAAACAAATTTTGGGGATTCTTTTACAACTCTGCGTTTAGCCTTAAACTGAACTGAATTTCATCACAAGGGAGATACATCCGGCAATAGAGATTCATCTCATTCGGGAGGATTCATGTCCAAACATTGGCATGGGAAAATGGTCACCTTCTAATAGCCATTTAGAAGAACAAAATTTTCTGCCGTAGTTCCGTCGCTTAGAAAAAGGCATATTTATTCAAGCAGGTGAGACTGCTTCCAAGAAAGCAAAGAAATAGATGCAGCACCACCACCGCCAACAACTGAGAGGCTATTTAGATCTCAAGGAACAACTGCATCGTATTAAGAGCTTCTTGTCCCCGATTCCTTCCACCATCATGGTGTCATTTATCTTCATGTGAAGTGATTTTGGAGTAACCCTCTTCTTGTCCATGGCATCTTGTGCAGGTTTCTTTGTGATTGGAGGGGGATTGTTTTCTTCCCAGATATATGAGAAACCTAAGCTTAATGTTTCTACCAGCTGAAATTTGAGGACTTAGAGCAAAGAGATTTTAGCTTGTTAGCCTGATTCTTCTCCACATTAGCAAATTTCCAGATTAAAAATACAGAGAAGTCGAGAATGGAGAACAACATACAAGAAACCATCTATACATCAACACATTTACCTTTAGGGGCATTATCATCTCTTCTTCAACATTGTTATTCAGTCCAATAACGCACATTATGCTTTTAGCTACCTTTTTCTGGGCGTGATTACTAATCTGATGATACCGATTAGTAACTGTATAAGAATGACAAACAAAGAAGAAGATGATAAATGTCTAAAGGTAAATGTCATTTTGAGGATGTTTCGTTTGTAATTGATTTCTCCATTTCATCCGACTTCTCTATCTTCGCAATCCCATGATCGCTAATGTGCGGAGAAGAATCCCGCCAATGTTAATACCAAAATCCTCGCCGCTCTGAGCCCACTAAGGCCGAGCAGACACCTGGCTTTGAGCTCCATGCCAAAGAAAGAAAACAATCCCCTCCAATCATAGTGAACCATTAAGATACATATGACAAAAGAGGTTACTCCAAAATCACTCATGAGTGATAACCATAAGCATTTTTTAGTAGAGGGACTGGCCTCTACTGGAGACTGATTTGACTCTTGTTGTTGCTTGAGGTTGACTTAAAAAAATAAATGTAAACTCACTGTTACATAGTTGCATTTCTCAATGTTCTGAATTAGAGATTAGAATTAGAATTAGAATTAGTTTAGTCAGTCGGGACTGATCAAGAATAGAGAAGAAACAGGTTGAACTATTTAATTCAAAAATTCCTACAAAGATTAGACTATTAATAGGAAACACATGAGAAGAATGTTCTTCTTCTTCTCAGAAGCAATAAATAATAATCATATCATCATCGGACGGCCACTGTAGGATTGAGTGGATGATCGGACGGTCAGAATGCCTCATGGGATCTGGAAAAAGAAGTAGTACTTCTGACTTCTTCAGCGATGGCGGAGTTCTGGCGTACAGCCTTGCCATGATCTGACTGCGGCAAAATATTAACATCTTGTTATACTTGGTCAACACTTACCTAATGTTCATATTTATTTATTTATTACTGTCTTTAAATAAATGGCAAATACTATAATTGCTCTTTGGTGTCCTCTCACACTTGTTCAACCAGATCATTTATGATTAGTGATTCTTTTTCTTTCTTTTCTTTTACTGACCATTAAAGAATTTTTAAGTCACACTTTGGTTTCCACTTGATAAAAATACTTTCCTTTGTTTTATAAAAATAATATGTTTTTTAAAGAGAGATTTGGTTAAAAGACCTTTGGAAAATTAAATATCCAAAATCTAATCCTTTATCACTTTTTGTTACCTTATTTTGATAAAAATACATTTTAATGTTTTCATGTAAAAATAAACCTTTCTTTTCAAAGACATATATAGCCTAAATGAAATATATTTTTGACTGTTGTTATTTTTCAAGAAAAAAATATGAAAAATATTAGATTTATAAATTTTGACTTATTTGTTGTATTTTAACCAAATATTTCATATAAATACATGAAATAGATAAGAGAATTTTTGTTTAAAATATGATATATATATTTTAATATTTTATTTTTCGTGTATTCATGGTTCTAGTTTTTTACTAGTGTTTTTAAGTAAATTACGATGCTAGCATTTTATTACTTAAATTTTATTTTTGTTTTGAGAAAGGAAAATAAGATAGCAAATAAATATTACAATGTGATTGATTGAAAAATAAACAATTTTGTCGGAAACCAATTCAATCATTGATCAAGTTATTTACAGAGAGAAGGTCTAATAATGAGTCATGATACCCTCTAGGAGCTTCTATAACAATGATTTGTATTAAATATATTAAAGACTTTTGTGATAATTAATTAATTAATTAATTTGGATACTAAAAAATGATATGAATCAATATATAATAAAAAAATGATGATACATTAATGTTTTCAAAAATGTATTTGATAAATGACAAAAGAGTTATTCAAAATTTAATTATTTTAAAAGTTATGAAAATATCAAGAATAATTTATTTATTAAAGACAATTTCAAATTTATGATTTCAAATCCTTTTCAAAATTTTATTTATAAAAATTAATTTCTCTTGTAGTAAGTGAGTTGATTTAATTTTAATCATATCCAATTTTTAGAAAAAAATTAATTATTCATTAAAAAAGGAGTCAATTTAACAATATTGTTAAATTAGTTTTACCCTTTTTACTAAAAAAAAAAACACGTTTTTACAATTTTATTTACAAAGTATTCCAATTTGCATTTTGTTAGTAAATATGATTTAGTAAACTAATCAATAGGAGTAAATAGATTTTCTCAATATCTTCTGCACAAATGAATAGAAAATTCAATGTAACTCAAGAGCAAAGATAAAGAAAGAGAGATAGAAAATATAAAGTCGATTTAAAGTGGTATAGTTCCTTGCCTACGTCCACTTCTCTTCAACCTTCAATTTAACAAGGGTTCCACAATATCCAAGCTCCTTAATTTTACACTTGGAGTATAGCTCTAATTGGCTCTTCACAATATCTTCAAGTTATTCACAATATCTTCAAGCTATTCATACTTAAGCTCAATAAATGCTCTCTCTCACTCAATTAATCACTCAAATACAACTCAAACTAGGATGAATACAAGGTAATTTAGAGAAAATGGAAACAAAGATGAGAGTTAATTTTCAGGAGAAAATGGAAATTTAGAGTTTTATTGCAATGAATCTCATAGCTATAAATGATCTCAACCAGTAATTTATAGGGGAAAGTCTCAATTAATAGCTTTTTGTCTTAGGACTACCAATCACCTAATCAAACACAATCGATGAATTACCTAAATCATGTTAGTGCATTTGACACTGTAGCACCATTTATGACCAAGTACTTCAATTGGTTAACCTAACTAGTCAACCATTTGGTCCATCTACGTCATTCGATTGATCAAACTACAAAAACATAGCTTTCTTACCCAAATAGTCGAGGTGCAACCTCAACTAGATGGCAATCGGTCAGATCAGTTCGACAACCACGCACCTAAAGAGCAATCGCCATCCCAAATGCATCATCCACTTTCTTAAATTATTCCTTGGGCGCTGGCTAACTACTTTGGCCTAAATCTCACTTCCAAACTTTAGATAACTCTTTTAAACATATTTTAAACTCCAAATAACTAATGTTTGATGATTAAACATAGGTTTTAAAAAATTTAATCAATTAAATAAACTGAAAGAAACACGATATATGCAAAACATGTCCGAAAGGCACCAAAAATGTAACTTTAGATTCTTTTCATTCCAAATCAATTTCACCGTTAGATAACTCTTTTAAACACATTTTAAACTTTAAATGACTAATGCTTGATGCTTAAACTCGAGTTTTCAAAGTGATATGCAATTATGAAGAAAAAAACCAAGTTATGATGCATAGAGATATGATATATCCTAAAGTGCAAAAATACATTCACCTTACATTCTAATCCTAAGCTTAAAAGGTCTTATTTTGATGCTTGAGCTTAGAGACTTGGTTGCTTGTCATTTTAGACTTGAATTCTTAATTCTTTGAATGAATGAACTTATCTTCCAAGACCTCGATCAAGTACACTATTGTCATCTTAAACTTGAAATATCTTCATTTGATGCTTAATCAACTTCAAAATATCATTCAACTCAATTTTGCAACTGCAATAACTAAAGCTAAAAGTAAAATGTTTAATGGAAAGAACAAGCATCTAAGCCTAAGGCACAATATTGTTTTGCAGCTGCTTGAGACAGGGGTTATATCCCTTAATTTTGTGAGGTTGGATTTGGATTTGAATTTGATCGATCCTCTGACTAAACCACTAAATAGAAAACTAGTGGAATAAACAGGGGGATGGAGCTTTTGCCTATTACAGAAGTTAAAGGTGATGGTAACCCAACCTGTTAAAATAGAGATCCTAAGAAGTGGGTTCATATAGGTAATAACAAGTCATCAGTTGACTGTGAGCTACTCTATCATTCATACTTATTGAGAGTTCATCCCTATGGTGTAAATAGAACTTATTCTGCATTGATTGAGGTTGAGTATAAACTCTTAATAAATATCATATTCCTTATGGATGGTGTGTTTAGATGTAGAACACATCCGGGACCAGCCCCGAGGACATAGGCAATTGCCGAATTGCACAACCAAACTCTGGTTTTTTTCTCTGTGTGAGTTTATGCATATGATTTCATATATTTTCAAATTACATTATTTCAACAGATCTATCACAAATTGATGCAAACAGGTTGCATAACACGGTAGAATTGGCTGCAACACTTATGACAGCGTCGCACCATTTGATGCAACATCTCTTGAATCACTATCATAACAAATAATTTTTAGTTTTTTTATCTTTCACCGTGTATTAAAGAAGGTCCCCTAACTACTATAATTATCTCTTTGTAATCCAGATTTTATCTCTTTGAATATTTTGCTTGGTGTTTATAAAAAGTTCCCTTTAACTACATCGCACTATCTCTTGTAATATTCTAGATTTTATCTTCATAACTACTGCAATTAACTAATGCTAGCAAACCATGACTTGGTTTGCTAGCATTAGAGTCCTACCCATAAATTTTATCCTCATAATCATCTCTTGTACCAACCTTTGTAACACCCATTTAGCCTCAATTAGATGATGAAACATGTAGCTAAGTTTTACCTAAAATTATGTCAATAGTCAGCTCTAATAGAGAACATATATAGAGAACAAAAAACAAATAAAACACGTTTGACAAATGGAATATTTTTGTTCTAAAAAATACAATCAGCTATTGAAACACTAAATAAACACACCCTAAGAGATTACCTATTTTATGTTCCTTATGAATTCTAGAAAAATTTGATGGCTTAAATTATTTTGTTTAGATAGCACGTAGTACTATGCTTACGAGAACTCTACTTTACATGATTTATTATTTTGAATTGGATTTGGATGGATATCTCGGTACTTTGATATTACAAATATATCGTAAATATATCAGTGAATATTTATACATAAATATCGATAATTAAAAATGATTCAATGATATATGTAATTTACATATCAAAATTATTTTAAAAGCATAGGAAATAATACATTATTGATAATGAGAAATTATTCATATCTTAAGGAAGATTAAAATTAATTATGGATGGATTTGGATAATTATTAAATTAAATATGATATTATTTAATATTATTCATATATTAAATGAGAAATTATTTAATTCATATGATTAATATGAGAAAGGATATTATAACTTTATTTCTTATTTAATTTATACATATATATATATATATATATATATGTATATATTTGGATAGGCTTGACTCTCTCACCCATAAATTTTGAGAAATTTGAATCATAAACTCGAATAATCAATAATTGATATCGTGTCCTAACCGATATTCAATAATTGGTTAGGCTTAGGATGAGTAAAGTTTTTTTTTTTTTTTTGAGAGAGAAGGATGAATAAAACAATATTTTTATTTTAAAACCGGATCCACCAATCTGACCGGTCCAACCACCAATTGGTCGCCATTTCAATATGATTAAGATAGTTAGACCGATGAGTCTTTGAACCAGTAAATCGGATGAATCGACCAGTTCTTAGTAGATTGAATGATTTGTTGATTTTTTTTTCATTTTTACATCAAAATAACGTTGTTTTGACCTGTTTAACATCAAAACAATGTCGTTTTGATGTGTTTAACATGAAAGTCGATTCGAACTTCTTGTTCCAAGGTTTCACTAATTGATTACTCTTCGTTTCAAGGCTTCATCAATTGATTACTTCTCGTTTCAAGACTTCACCAATTGATTACTCCTCATTTCAAGCCTTCACCTATAGTGGGGAAATGGCCGCCCACTATTCACAAGGTCCAAAATTGCCCAGCTTAGCTGACCCACATTTTTTCGCCGCTGATCAAATTCTGTACCAATACCGACGCAAGCAAAGCGACCAAACGGGCCAAAATTTAAAAAAATGCTAAAACTTGTAATTTATCTAATTTTAGTATTATTCAAATAAAAAAAACAAAACACAAGTGTTTAATAATACACTTACAAATGATTTATTTAGACAATATACAATATTTAAAGTCTTAAATAAACGTAAATAATGCAACATCATTATAAATTTATAACCAAACTAACTAGTAGCTATTACAACTAACTACAATCACATAATAATTAGGAATTAATGAAGTACCAACTACAATCGTTTAAAGTTTCATGATAAAAATGAAACATCAAATCATAAACATGTCAAAGTGTAATAAACAAAACTAATAAACATGTTCATTCAAAGTACTAAAAAAAATAAAGTGACAAATAAATGATATCTTAAAAACTCTAAATCCAAAGTTTCAAATGAAATCCACTATGCCCTTAATCTTCATATTCATTAGTATGATCACTATAGGATTTTAGAAAAATCCTTAATAAGTAATATATATATATATATATATATATATATATATATATATATATATATATATATATATATATATATATACATTTTTTTAAATTAATAATAAAAAATTTAAAAAAATCTAGGCCACCTAATGTCTGGGCCTACCTAACCCGGATGGGTCATGGCCATTCGGCCCGGCCAATAGCCCTGATTTTATTCGTCGCACTTCACTCGCCCAACCTTCAAAATATCGGCCACCCGGATTAGGCCATCAAGCCACTCAAGCCAGCCATCTGCTCGACCCATATTCCCCCGCTTCTAATTTTCTAATCAGTATTGATTACCCCTCATTTCAAGGCTTCAATTATTGATTTTCAATTCAATACCTTTTAAAATTTATATTCTAAATTTATTTTCCTATAAAATCTCAATTCTTAATAGTTAATACTATATTGACGACCGTTACACATTCAAGACAATATGGTACACATTAATTTTCAATTTATTTCCTTTATAAATTTATATCTTATATTTATTTTCCTATTGCATAAGGAGTCTTAATATTATATATATAAATATTACCATGTAATTATCTTTAAAATCTAAATATTAATAATATTTAAATTTGATATGCATCTCGAAAATATTTAATTATTTAAAAAAAAAAAAAAAAAAGCCTAGCCACCTCTCTTTTGTTCTCATTTTGTTTTTTTTTTTGTCCATTTTAAGCAAGCAGGAATGATTTTTCTACCATTTTTTTTTCAATAAAGTGGTTCTTCCACATAACTTGGATTTTTAATTTGTTTGTTCGTGTTTTTGTCGTCATCTTGTACGGTGTGTGGTTTATGTCGTTTTCAGACGACTAGCTTTGGCTGGGCTGCCTATTAAGGCCACTTCTTGTATATGTCATTCGAACAAATGAAGAAACAAATTGATCAACCAAAGACATCGCTCAAATCACTACTATCAATCCGTCATAACCTGAGTCATATATATGCATTCTAGTTCTCATAAAATTATCAAACGCAGCTTTGGTTCGATTTATCATGTTTATTAACCTAGACGCCACACATCTTCTAAACTTTAAATAATTCGACATTGCTTTTATCGAACGATGGGTAGTTTGAATCAATAAAATTATTCTTCTTTAAAAAAAAAGTTATTATTATTAATTTACTATTTTCAATATTGATTCGATAAAATAATGATTTAGTAGTTACATACCTTGATTTAAAATTTTAATCTAATTTATCATTGAAAAATGAATTATTAATTTACTAATTAATAAAGATTTTAAAACATTATCCAAAGTTAATAATTTACGAATTATTAACCAAAAACTAAAAGTAAAATAAATATTGCATTGGGTAAATTTTAAAATAATTAAATATTATCCATTTATCGATTTAATGAATTAAAATTAAAAAAATCATTTTAAAGTCTCCTTTTAAAAAATTAAATTTTAAATTAAAACTTTGATTTAAGTATTTTAATATACAAATTGAAAGTTTATAATTTATAATTTATTTTTTATTTTATAATAAATAAAAATATATTTATGACATCACCAATGCGACTATGATTCAACCACTGATCCAACTAGTGAACTATAAACTGATAACTTTTCTGATTGGGTGACCGATCAGGTTTTTTAAAACATTGGAATAAAGTTCAAGTTGAGGTGATAATAACAAAAGTGACTAACAAAAAATTGAATGAATGAGATGGGAAAAATAACAAATTAGAAAAAGAAAAAAGTTATAAATTTCACCAGAGCTTAGTAAGATTTGATGCGATTCGTGTACATGACATGAACTCAACACGCTTTTGTATGGTCTGAATTGAGTATTAATCATGTTTTGTCAAATCTGGCTGACCGCATAACTTGCTTAATAACGTTATATTCGCCAATTCACATAATGCTCTAATTAATTCAATTGAAGGCTTAATTATTATATTAATTAATATTTAACCTAAATTAACTCATTATATATATTATTTGTGTTAGACGCATCGTATCGTGTTATTAATTGGATTGTGTTTAAATTTGTTATTTTTGACTTATTCGAGTTGATGAATACTCTAAAAAACCTGATATTCACATGACTCGGGAACACAAATTGACCCCATAATTTCACCCAAGCATTTATAAATAATGTTAATGAATAATAAAATATAGTGAATATTTTTAATAATTGTGGACTGTATATAAGTACATATTTTATTTATAAAAAATAAGTTAAAAAAACTATTGGTAGACACGTAATGTTCTTAAAATGCCCCTTTTGTCAACTGATTGAAATCCAATTTCTTGAAAGCCAATCCACTTCAACATTGTCGCCTCCTCTTCCCCCGGTTGGAGACTCTAAGTGCGATCCAAAAAATAAAAAGAAGAATTAATTAGTTTTGTAACTAATTTGACTATTTCAAAGTTTTTTTTAAATCGAAACAAAATCCTATTATTTCTTTTGACCTTTAAATAAAATAATATTTTAACATATGGAGATTCTAATGTTTTTTCTTAATTAATTTTATTATTTATATTCATATTATTTCCAGCAAGATTCATTTAAAATAAATTTATATATATATATATATATATATATATATATATATATATATATATATATATATATCTGAGTTATGGGGATCTATTGTTTTTATTTAATAAATTAATTTAATTCAAATATTTGGAAAGATATGTTAGGGCTTCACTTATAAATAGGTGTCCCCACCTTTTTTGTTTTTACACGCCTTCTATCTTGAGATTTCTCACTCTCAAGCTCTCAAACCTCTTTCTAATTTTCAAGTGCTTCCAAGCACTCCTCTTTTACTCTCAAGTGCTTTCAAGCACTTCTCTATCTCAAGTGCTCCCAAGCAATCTTTTTAATTTTCAAATGCTTTCATACCAAGCAAATTTACTTTGAGGAATATTATTTTTCGACTTGTATTGTTTCTTACCAAGGGAGTGCACCCGAGGTGAAATCTGGTTGTCGAATCATGGAGGTAAAACACTAGTTCCTTACTACACCAAGGTTACAAACCGGATGAGGACAAATCTACTTTAAGGACAGTGCTATTACACGCCTCAACCATTTAATCAGATAAGTCATCTTACCTCAATTGTTCCCTATTTGGTTTGTTTTGAGCGAAGTCAAATTCCCTAATCTTTTTCTTAAAGACCTTTTAATAGTGATGTTAGAGCCCAAGACAGTAGGTGGTAACTTGTTAGTACAAGTTTAGGAAATGCCTATCAACAAGGCGATAAAAGCTTAAGACAAGTGGGGTATAGTGAAACATTGTGACCCCTCCACTTACCTGGGGACTTTCCTAATGTACTTAACACAACTCTTACTACTGTCTTGGTTTCTATTCACCCAAAAGACTAAGTTTAACCAATAATCTTAAAGTAGAGTATATTCCTTGAATTGATGGAGATCTCCCTAATTCACACCCGTCCTAACACTTCTAAGATGGGACATTTGTTAAGAGATAGCAAGAAAGAGTTTATTGTGCCATTGATGTTGTGAACCTAGGGCATATCTTGACAAACCCAAAACCTAAAACTGATTCTGAACTTTTGTCTAAATGGGAAAGTTGGAACAAATTAGAGGAGATTGTAGTTGTAGTCTCCTTTGAGGTGAGCATGGTCACAAATATGAAGGACTAGACACTAGACTATGTGGGCTACTAGGCACATTCGTGGAAACAGAAGTGCATTCACCTCCTATACCACAGTGAAGGAGGGAGAGGAACAAGTGTTCATGGGCGATTCTAGATCATCCCTAGTGATCAAGTAAAGGGAAGTTCTCCTAAGCTAACCTGAAAACTTCTCACTCTTAGTGATGTTCTCCACAAAAGCGATATTCATTGAACTTAGCCAAGAAGTGTCTCCTACTTTGGGAAAGCAGGAGTTAAGACTATGTTTGATTAAGACAAAATAGTGTTAACAAAGAATGATGCTTTGGCTGAAGGGTTATTATAATCACACCCTTTATGTCAATGCTCTTCACAAATAATGAATAATAAAGCATCTTCTTCTTTTTGTTTACATAGCTGGATTCTCATGGATGTTCGGGTATGGTATATTGGTGATTACGTAAACTTTCCTTATATTAAGAAAATGGTTGAATTAAGTTTAATTCCCAAACTGTCCTTAGAAAACCTTGGAAAATGTGAAGCATGTGTAGAATCTAAAACTATAAAGAAATCTTGTAAACCGGCAGAGAGAGAGAGAGTCAGAACTATTAAGTTTGATTCATAGTGGCGTAGGAGACTTGAAAAACACCATGACTAGAGGTGGTAAAAGGTTCTATATTACCTTCATAGATGACTACTCAAGATATATAAGAGTGTATCTTTTAAGAAACAAAGATGAAGCAATGGATGCTTTCATTAAATATAAAAATGAAGTAGAGAACCAACTAAGTAAGAAAATCAAGAGACTTAGATCTAATAGGGGTGGAGAATATGAGTCTAACCCCTTCAATACCTTTTGTGAGGAACATGAAATTGCTCCTCCTTATTCCCCTGAATCTAATGGAGTAGCTAGAAGAAAAAATAGAACCCTAAAAGAGATTATGAATGCCATGTAAGTAAGTTCAGGAGCATCCTTTAACTTGTGGGGGGAAGCTATCATTTCCACCTGTCATATTCAAAGTATAATACCCTACAAGAAGACTAGTAGACTCCCTATGAGTTATGGAAATGATATGCACTTAACATTGGATACCTAAAAATGTGAGAGTGTTTAGCAAAAGTACTTCTTCTAGAACCAAAGAAAAGAAAATTAGGTCCTAAAACCTTTGATGCAGTATTTATTGGATATGCAGAGAATAGTGTTGTCTATAGGTTTTTGTGTCATCAAATCAGAAAATGGCCTAGCGGAAGTAAACTCTATACTTGAGACTAAAAATGCTGACTTCTTTGAAAATATTTTTCCTTGGAAAACAAATGGCTAACAACAAGTTCAAAGAAATCTTAGAATTGAGTCTAGTGATCCTTCTAAACTAGAACTGTGAAGGAGTAAAAGAGAAATAAAATGAATTAATCTTGCTGTTGACTTTTACACTTTTCTAGTTGATGACAACCCTAGATCCTATAAGGAAGCTATGACTTCATTTGATGCACCTTTATGGAAGGAGGCCATTAATAGTGAAATTGAATCAATAATGCATAACTATACTTGGGAGATAGTAGACTTGCCTCATGGTGCTAAAATTATAGGTTATAAATGGATCTTTAAAAGGAAATTAAAACCATATGAGTCTAGTGAGAAATACAAGACACGTTTAGTTGCTAAAGGTTTTAAACAAAAGAAATGTGTAGATTACTTTGATACCTTTTCTCCAGAGACAAGGATTTCCTCGATTAGGGTGTTAATTGCTTTAGCATTAGTTCATAACCTAGTGATACACCAAATGGATGTTAAGATCGCCTTTGTGAATAGGGAACTAAAGAGGAAATTTATATGGATCAACTTGAAGGGTGAATGGTTCTAAGAGATGAGCAAAGAGTTTGTAGGCTATTAAATCTCTCTATGGGTTAAAGCAAGCACCCAAACAGTGACATAACAAATTTGATCATGTGTTGATATCTAATGGATTCTCCATTAATGATGCTGATAAATGCATTTATAGGAAAGTTGAAAATAACTTATGTATTATCATTTGTGTATATGTTGACGATATACTTATATTTGGGACTAATCTACAAGTTGTTATTGAGACCAAGAGTTTTTTAAGATCTAAGTTTGATATGAAAGATATAGGAGAAGTAGAGGTGATTCTAGGAATCAAAATATCAAGAACACCTAATGGGCTTAATATTTCTTAAGAACATTATGTTAAGAAGATTTTAAGGAGGTTTAAACATTTTGATTGTAAACCAGTGTCAAATCCTTATGATCCCAGTTCTCATTGTTATCCTAATACAATAGTATCAAATCAACAATGCTAGGGACCACTCATAGTCACAAATGAACTACCTTATCCTAACCGCTTCCTAAGCTGCCATTAAAAGCAATGATGTACTCTGATTTAGTTATAGAATCCATAGTCATTTTTTGTTTGGAACTCTTCCAACTGACTGTGCCACCATTCAATGTGAACATTTAGCTGATTAAGATTTTGAGTCATCTCTATCGGATTATTAGTTAGCATCTTACCATAAGATTCATATCTCCATCAATCAAGAATACATCCTTAGTCCTTCTCGGTACTCTCATAGAACACTCGAATATAAATCTCAATGCTGATATGTTTAGGGGTATTTTGTAGACATAATTTGAATGTTTTGTAATTTAAATGCAAAACATGGAAATTCAAAACTCCTAATTGTGACAAGATACAAGGGCAAATTTGTAATTTGGCAAAAGGATAGGGAAGTCATAAGATAAGCAAGAGTGGGCAAAATTAGAATATAGCATAAGTTGATTTGCAAAAGGGAAGAACTTAAGGACTAAAGTGAAATAAGATGGAAACTTTAACCCAAAAAAAGGAAAGTTTTCGGGAGCCAAACATGGCCTAAGGAAATCTTGATTTAAGACCAAATTCCGTCTCATTTCTCGGGGAAGAACAAACCGTGAAGAGAGAAGAAGAGAAGAAGGAGGAGTCAAGAAGAAAGGTAAGGGATTTCTATGATTTTTGACTTCAATATGGAATCATGTGTATTTCTGACTTCGTAGGATTTTATGGGTTCCAAACCCAGGTATAGTTAGAATTGATCCTAACCTTAGGTTTGAATGAAATTGAGTTGAAAAACTCTAGCTTGGTTAATATAAGCTGGAAACCCCTTTAATTCTATGTTTTTGTATAAAGATGGTGGACTTTGGTATGGGTTCTTGGACTTTTACCTAGGGTTTAGGTATGTGAAGTTCTAAACCACCATTACAAGATGAATATGGAGTGGTTTGATGTGTGTATTGAGATTGGAGGGATTGGGGTGAAAATATATGGAAAAAGGGAAGAGAAAACACAATTTCTAGCATTTTTCGAGGGGGTGGTACCGGACAAATCGCAGTGGTACCGCACCATAAGTGTTATGTCAACTCGTTTTGGGACCAAGAGTTCAGATTAGCTATAACTTGATCATTTCTTATTCGATTTGAGTGATTCAAGTTGTTGGTTAAACTAGACTTCAAGGAGAACAAAACATCATGAAATAGGTACCTTCAAATTCTAACTCTATTTGGCCCAGAAATTCACTCAAAGTGGGGCTATGTTCAAGCCAAATTTCGTCAGTTGATCAGAAGATCGTATTGCTTAGACATAACTCGAGTTTCGATGTCTGATTTAAAGGACCCAGTTGAGAAGAACCCTCAGTACCTTAGCTTCAAAGGAGTACAAATAACCAAGGTTAGATATGGAGTTAAGACCCCTGAAAATGAGTATTTCAAACTGACTAGTTTGACATGAAAATGTCATAACTTGAGTTTGGATGATTTAATTGGAATGATTCAAATTTCTAAGTAAAGTAGATTCATAAAGGAACAAGTAATACAATGAACAGGTGCGACACATAAAAATATACCATACAAGTATAAGGAAATGCCATATGGAATGTGCATGAAACATGAACCGATTAATGGAAGGAAATATGTCATGAACACATAATGTGGCTAAGAATGCCCTAATTATTCTGTACAAATAAAAATAGATTCTATATGATTATTATCACATATAATTGTAGGAATGCCTAAGACTAGGTATTAAATGACACCTAAGACTTCGCTTCACGACAGGCAGCACGTTCTCTCGATCGCTGCTTCAAGACTGCGGCTACGACACTTCGCACGTGGGCGACACGCTCGATCGTTCGACACTCGCTTAGTGCTACGACACTTTGTTACGGGCAGACATTCTCGATCGCTGCTTCTAAGACTCGCCAGGCTACCAAGACCTCAATCGTATTATACCTTTCGTACTTATCGTTGTGTCCTACTCATTTTTATTACCGGCCCAAGCAATCCAACGCTATATAAGGAAAGACTCTAAAGAAATGAATATGGTAAAGATCCTCAATGTACCTACCTGCACCTCTAAACTGCTCGTAGTACCCACTAAAGCCTGTACAAGAAACTCCAGAGTACCTATGGGTACTTCTCGTATCTGCAATATAAGTATAAGTTCGTAATATAAGTATAAGTCCGCAGTACCCACGGTACTCGTATCAAACAAGCTTATATGATAAGACTCTGAATAAAGAATAAGAGTAAATAAATGAATATGGTAAAGATTCGAATGTACCTACGGGTACCTCTGTATCTGTTTTGTAGTACATACAGGTACTTCTGTCCGAAATACAAGAATAAGTTCCGTAATACAAGTATAAGATCCTTAATACAAGTATATGCTCCGTAATACAAGTATAAGATCCGAAATACAAGAATAAGCTCTGCATCATAAGTATAAGTTCCATAAGACAAGTATATGCTCCGTAATACAAGTATAAGATCCGAAATACAAGAATAAGCTCCGTAATACAAGTATAATATCCGTAAGACAAGGATATGCTCCGTAGTACAAGTACAAGATACGAAGTACAAGTATAAGTGCATACCTGCTGTGTACTCTTTATCAGAATTCTACGAGAGATCCGGATAGCATACCGATAAGTTCAAGTAGATGTCCTTCTGGGAGACTTAAATAATTATAAGTCCGCCAGACAAGCAGAATAAGTCCGATATATATGTTCTTTTGGGAGATCTCGCATATCGATACGCCCGATACAATTCAAGTATGTGTCTTCGGGGAGAGTCGAATAAGTAGTACTTTACGTACTTCCCAAGATAAGAATAAGTTCCACAATATCGATAAGTTCCGTAATACAATATAATCTCTATAGTATCTACCGTATTCCGACCAAGTGTAAACCCGTAGTAGCAAGATAAGCCCTATGGTACACGATAAACTTTGTAGTACCTAAGGGTACCAGAGTAAAGATAGCTCGCGAACTCCTACGAGATCCGAGATGTATATAAGTACCTCGCACGTGTATAAGTACCCTCCCGTGATATGATAAGCTCAGAATCTCCGAGGGAGATCGGAACAAGTATAAACTGAGATAAGTATTAGTATGGATAAGTACCACCGTATAAGTATATGTGCATAAGCCCGCACGCACACGAGAAATCTATATAAGTATGTGTCCTACGGGAGATAAGTAACAGTAGGTGTCCTACGGAAGATCTAATAAGAATAAGTCTCGCCATAAGTGTAAGATCCGAGTAAGTATAAGTTGCTCTGGCATGCTTCAAGATCAGACGAGAGATTCGAACAAGCATAAGTTTGTTACAAGGATAATTATATATGTAAATCATATATGAATTCCTGGGATCTCAGATCCGTTATTATATGTTTATTATGATTCAGTGATAAATGCATGTACCAAGATAAGTTATAAGATATGTTTCCACTAGTTTAAAAGCTAGCAACGGGTTTTTAATCCGTGTAGGTACAGGAGAAGACGTCCAAAACTTCCGCATACTGCTGGGCCAGCACACTAGTAGGGGTTCACTACAAGTAGGTTCCGCACTCTGATTTGTAAATGTAAAAGTACAGTTTTTGTATATGTAAATGAGACTCAGTATATGTGTATAGATTTTGATGGACACCACTCCGGTGGTAGTTCTTTTGTATATGAAAATGATTTTTGTTATTATAGAAATTGTTTTTATACCCACAGGTACAAGTTCAGCTCTAAGAAAAAACAGGTAAAAAGTCCCAGTATATAGTCTCGCGCCCCGAACTCGGTTCGGATCCGCCATTCGGGTCGGACTAGGAATCGGGGTGTGACAACTTGAGGATATTCTTGACAGCTACCTAATGACCCTAACCTGGGTCCATCTGGTATCTGCTTGTGACTCTCAGAGCATATGATACGTTGGGTGTAAAACCCGGGAAAATTCAAATTTTCTGAAAAATGGTAAAATGGTAATTTCGGTCAAAATCCGAAAATTTTCTAGATCTCGGATGACGAAATGGACTTCCCCGGGTTGGAATTGTCTGTGAGAAATCCCAGCTCACGTCAAATTCGTTGAATTCAGAGGCAGTCAATTTCACGTTTTGAGGCATCGAGTGTGGTCTTGAGTAAAACGGGTTGTGAGAGACATGTGATGTGACAAAAGTCACATACTACATGTACCCATGTTACACATGTTGCATGATTAGTGAGATGATGGAGATGAATGGCTTAGATTAAACCATGTGTAAAAAATCCAAAACTTAAGGACAAGATGAGAATTATTTAAAAGATTAAATGAATAAGACAAAGGAATAGTCTTCTTCTCCACCAATTTGGAGAAAATGTACAGTAAGGGCTGGATTTCAGTTTAGAGAATGAGGCTAACATCTCAGATTTTCTGGCGATTCGAACCATCGGTTCTCGTCGAATGAAATAGTCGATCTGGCTGAACTCTGGCGTGGACACGGTTTGTGGAGTTCCAACAACTCGAGAAGGTAGGGATCTTTCTGCTTGGTTTATTCTTTTCTTCAGAGCCATTTTTATGGATGGAGGGATTTGTTGAGAGGCACGGATGAATTACCGTGTTATCGGTCTCAAAATCTTTGAGCAAGTGGAAAAATCCCACATTGTCGACGTGAGCGATTACCGACCGAGGGTTTCATTGTTCGCGTGATTTTTGGTGTGATTTTTGTGTTGTTGAGTGATTCAAAATGAATTTTTTGTATTTTTTCATTAGTCCATATGAGTTAATTTTGGTGTTATTGATGTGAATTTAATAACATGAATTGTGTGAATTAATTATGTTGATATATACATGTAAAATATATTAGCATGGATGTTTTGGAATTGGCATAATGCATTCCATATGCATCGGGGTACCCTAGAACACTAAGTGGGAGTGCATGACATGAAAATGGAAAGAAAGAGGTAAAGCTTGATTGTGAAAGAAAGGAGGTGCAAGGAAAATTTCCAGAGCGAATTGCCTTAGAGAGTTGTCAACCGGTTCACATGCGGAGGTGGACCCGTATTGTTTCGGTAAGTAGTCGCCTCGGAGGTTGTCGATGTATTTCTGGAAACTGGTATGCATTTTCGAGAACAAAAGGCTTTTGTTTTTGAAAGCGTATTTACTCGCATTGGCTTAGGCATATGTGAGAGTCGTGAGGACTCGGAGGCGTGGGATTGGGCGTGTAGAGCGTTCAGTGGGATGATGTATTTGGCAGTGTGATTGGTTTGCCATGACATGTGCACTTAGGTGGAGCCATGTGAAATTATCACTGCGGGCATTGCTCACCTGTCGAGGAATGTATTTCAGTGCAACGGGGTGTACGGGAGGACAACGCAGCTCACTAGAGACGATTTTAGAAGAAAGCCGGATTGTGTTTTTGATATTTTATTTTGTAAAACATATATTAGAACTCTAGATTTTGATATATGTTTTTGGTAAGGAGTAATGTATTAACTCTTGAACCATGTAATATAGTTGATATATATTTTGTGAGTATTGATGCATAGGCCCAAGTGGCCATTTTACTCGCGTAATGGATTTCCGATGTGGCGTTATGCTTCTTGGGACAGGTTGTATTTTTGGAAGAGCTCCGTCTGAGAGGCTGCTTGATTTTCTAATGAGTGGTGTCGGGTTACTCGACATCCACGAGTATTCCGCAGGTTGACGGGTTGTTAACGGACCCTCGGGAAATGGGGCTTTACATTGGGTCTAGTACATAACATAGCATACATGATCGATCTTATAACCGAAGCATATGGAATCATAGTCAAGAGTGTCCTCTCATCTCGTGTCTTTAGACACATGGATTTCGAGAGCGTTATCCCATATGACATAGGAATGTTTCTTCTACGCTCATGCTAGCCTTTTTTAGCATCTGATTATGTATCTTTGTGAAAGACTAAGCAATCTTCTTGATCTATCTCTATAGATCTAGATCCCCAATATGTAGGTCGCTTCTCCAAGGTCTTTCATGGAGAAATTCTTGGATAACTAATATATATTGATAGATTGTAACATTGAGAAGTCGCTTCCAATAATTAATATGTTATCCACATATAATACTAGGCATACAACTGCACTCCCACTAACCTTCTTGTACACATAAGCTTCATTGGTATTTTGTGAGAAACCAAACTCTTTGATTGTCTCATCAAATTAGATATTCCAACTCCTAGATGCTTGCTTCAATCCATAAATTGATCTATGAAGTTTTCATACTTTACTGCCATTTCTAGGTGCGAAGACCTCTGGTTGTGTCATACACACATCCTTACTTGGGTTTCCTTCGAGGAGAGTCGTCTTCACATCCATATGTCATATCTCATAATCACAATGGGCAACAATGGCAAGGAGTATCCTTTTGGATTTAAGCATAGCCAGTGGACTAAAAGTTTCGTCATAGTCAATTCCTTGTCTTTGACAATAACCCTTAGCTATAAGCTTAGCTCAATAGGTAATCACATTACCTTCCATGTCAGTCTTCTTTTTGAAGATTCACTTACACTCTATGGGTTGTGTTCCTTCGGGTGGTTCAACCCAAGTCCATACTTGGTCGACTCATATGGAATCTATCTTTGACTTCATGTCTCCAAGCCACTTGTCAGTCTCTAAACTATTAAGAGATCAATCGTAGGAAGTAGGCTCATCATCTTCTATGAGCAATACGTCCCACTGTCTACTGATGAGAAATCCATATTTCTCTACAACAGTACGTATTCTACTTGTGCTACGATGTGCTTATGTTTTAGAAGGATCATTTGCTACTTCATCAACATGAATAAGCGCGCTGGATTAAGTCAATTGACCTACGTTTGTTTAAGCACTTTGAACTTCAACAAGTTCACCCTTGTTCCCACTGTCTTCTCTAAAAAGAAACTTTTTCTCTAAGAAAACTATATGCTTTGAAATAAACAATCTTTGTTTCAAAGTGTTGTAAAACTCATATCTAATTGTCTCCTTAGGATATCCTATAGACAGACACTTGTCATATTTAGCTTCTAGCTTGTTTGACAAAATTTGCTTCTTATAAGCTGGATAACCCCATACTTTTAGGTGAGAAGATGAACCTTGTAAGTCACAGATCATATGGAGTAGCCTCAATTGGCAAGATTGGACCTTCATTTAACACTAAAAATAGTCTCATGTGCATAACCCTAGAAGGATTTGAGTAGATCCACCTTACCCATCATAGACCTTACCAAGTCTAATAAGATTCGGTTTGTCCTCTTAGTAACACCACTTGTTGCGGTGTGTAAGATGGGGTCCACTTAGATAAAGTCTCATTATCCTGGAGATAACCCAAAAACTCTTAGCTTAAATATTTGCCACTTGGATCTCATCTAAGTGATTTGATACTTCTCCCAAGCTGTTTCTTTATTTCACTTTTGAATTCTCTTAACTATTCAAAGATTCATATTTGTATCTCTTTATATACAATTACCAAAATCATGAATGATCATTGATAAAGGTTATGAAGCAAATAAAACCTCCTCTAGCATAGACCACATACATTCATATGTATTAGGTCCAATGGTTCATAAGCATGTTCACCATTTCCCATAAAGTTAAACTAAGTCATCTTTGGTTAACAAGCAAGTTTCACATGTGCCAAATGATTCATAATCAAATGACCCCAAGCTACCACTCTTATGTAACTCAGTTATGCATCTCTCACTTGCATGGCCAAGGCGATAATGCCATGAGCAAGATGATTTCAACTTATCTCCCTTTGGCCTTTTATTGCCATTAACATTAAAAATTGGATTTGACATATCTAATATGTAAATTCCATTGCTTAATGTACCACCAACATAAAGACATCCATATGGCTGCCGTTGTTACAAAATATAAATAGAAAACCTTTTTCTTGTTCAAATAAGAAGCACGAAAAAGTTATTCATCAGTGCAGGACATAACAGCAATCATCAAATTTAAACAAGATCACTAGGAGAGTTCGAAAACATAAGTCCATATAGCGTAGCTTCAGCTCTTGGACTATTGCCTCAAAGTCGGACTCTCCTTTGGCCCAGGCTTGTTCTGCTCCTTAGACCACACGTATCAATCCATATCTGTGAATGCTAAGCATTATCATATGCAGCTATGTTGTTAGGAGAAAGAGTATTTGCCTTAATGACATAAATACCTGAAGATGATGGTGCATCATAGGCCACCTTCTTCTTCAACTCTAAGTAGGCCTTGCATTTCCTCTTCTAATGGCCAACTTGACCACAATAGAAGCAAGTCAATTTCGGATTGAATCCTTTTTGAAATATTCCTGAGCCATACCTCCTTAACTTTGAGTGGATTTACTCATTTTTTTTGTTCTTAGAACCAAAAGAATCCATAAGCACCACATGCTTTTTCTCCTTTCTTAAAGAAGACTCAACTGTTTCAAGCAAGTTTATCAACTTGGGTATGGTGGACACAATGTTGTTCATCTTATAATTAAGCACAAACTGTGCAAAACTATCGGGAAAACTTGCAAGAATCAAGTCCACACTCAATTCAAAATCCATCCAATAACCCAACTAATTCAACCTCTCTTTGTGTTCATACATCTTTAATGCATGCTACCTTTGAGGTTCCCTCTCCATCTTAGAATGAAGTAGTTTGAGACTTTGAACCTTTTGATCATAAGCTTGCTCATTGTAAAAAGTTCCTTAAATGGCGTCTTGTGGAATAATAGAAATCACAGTCTTATCTTCTTCTAAACTCAGGTGACATGGAGGTGAGGATAATCAATCCCGCATTCGCACTATCAACTAAACGCTTTTGATATGCGCTGAGCGTTTCGGATGCATGTGATTGAGGATTAGAGGTGGCTCAACAGGACATAGGTTAATCTTTCTTTTAGAAGCTATTCTGCCGAATTCTTTAGCCAGTCCAAGAAGTTAAGCATGGTCAATTTGTTGGCATCCCTTATAGATTGCAAGTTCATATTCGTTGACATGGTTTGATTCTAACAACCTAGATGTAAAAGAGATCATGTTAGATTGTACTTAAAATGCATGATTATTACGGTTTGATAATTATGCATTATAGCTCCCACTATTTTATTACGAATTGTTAGCCCTCACTCTTGATCCGAGAGAACCTATATTGAGGTTTTCTTAGTGGGTCGATATCTAATATCATCAAGAATGACCTTGGGTTTACCCAACAAGCCACCTTTGGTCAATAGGTAAGTATCTTGTCCATAGTAATTGCAATTTCATGCAACTATGGAAACTAATGCTATCAATTGTTGATTTGTGACTATCATTGGGTTATCAACTCATGATGCGTGTACATCTTATGAACACTAACCCAACTGCGTCTCTATCCAACATTAACCTTAGGTTTGCCCAATAAGCTAATGAGTCTAGTTAAGGCCAACCCACTAATCAGGAAAACTCATTTTCATTGATAAAACATGTCCTTATAGAGAGGGCTTGGGTTTGCAAACAACTGATTCGGGAAGAACTTAGGTTTACACAATATTAGTGGAAGACGTTAGCCTTAATATTAAAAATTGAGGGGTTTCTTTAGATTAGTCACATTATTGCACTAACATGCTTTATATATGTTTATTCATCTCATGAAAATATAAAGATAGTTACTCTAACTATATGGCATAATTATGGACATTCTAAAATCAATTCCACAAGCCAAAATGGAATTGACTAGGTCAAACCTAGGGACATCCATGATTATTACAACCCATGAAATTAAATCGAATTTACATTTCAATGTCTTCTTTCTTGGATCCTCCTCCATGCTCCTTTTTCCTTCGTATCTCCACCAACCAATCCTAATCCTATGTAATCTAATGACATACATTAAAAAGAAAAACCTCAAGTTACATTTGAGGGGGATTTAGATGAGAAGAGAAATTTGTTGAGAAAAAGAGCGGGGACCATAAACCTATTTGCAAGTAGTATGCGATAGCCTCAATCAACATCGAAATGAGTCCTGATCATCCGTCATGCTAGCATACACCTTAACATGCGTTCTATAATGTAGCGCCCCCAGTCAAGGTGTCAGTTAGTTTCTTACGCACGCCAACCTCTGCGGAAAATCTATCGTCTGTGTTATCTTGGACGGACCCATACCTAAGTAAAAATGGCCACTTGGGCCTATACGATACTCATCAAAATAACCCCAACTTCTCCAATGAGTTCAAAGTTATACATTACTCTTAATACAAATACATATTAAATTTACAGTTTCTAATACATATTATCTGAGAACATCAAAGCCCTGACTGACTTTCTTCAAAATCGACCTCTAAGTACAGATTACCGTCTCACTCGAGACGCTCCTGTACTTGGAAATATGTCCCTCGACGGGGTGGTATCGATGAGTGGAATTAAATGGGTTACTCCCCACCTGAGCATATGCAATGATCCAATTTAAACACACTCCCAGTAAATCGTGATCTACTTGAATGTCTACATGCCCATTATAATATCTAGAATTCTCCATGACTCATAAGCAGCCTCCTAAGCCATGTATGAAAATACCATTTTAAAACAAAGCATTGTTATCGAAAATACACTATCGGGTTTCGGTAAAAATATAGGAGTACTCTCAGAGCAGATATGTTGGAGAACTTCGAAAGCAGTCATAGTCCTCATCCAGAAATGATCACATTTGATGTTGTCTCATTGCATTCTCAGGAAAATCATCTTGTGAAGTTCACTTCACCCAACCGTATTTGTTTTGAGAAATTTTCATATACATGCACCCACCTAATTTCTAGGTTACCAGGTGCATATGAAATACATTATGTCATTTCAACCTGATCAACCAATATACTCGAATATGCATATATTATCAAATTTTCAATCACACCACATGTTATTGAATTGATCGATTGGCCTCAATTTGCTCGTATTAAATCAACATTCCATTTCAATAGCCTACACCCATAATTATATTCTATATAATTATAGCATCTATGTCTTTACATCAAGCGTAACCTGTTAATTTCTTGATCTTGGCTGAGTCATTCACTTGAAACGATTTCATACACACGACATATGGTTTTTGGTCTGATTCACGCAACGGAATTTGTTTTAACGAGTCCCAAAAGCCTCTTGATGGGGCATCAGTGGGTAGCCAGCTCTTTTGGTGACTCCACTTTGTGGAACGATTCCATGGCCATTTTAGACCTCTGTACACACCAAACACAATTTGTGTATAAATCATGACCAATTACCCAAGCAGTCCATACACTGCTCTGCGGACTATCGAAGCAGGCCCAGAATTTTCACATTTCGGTTCAAGTTTTTGGATATAGCCAGCCCCATGTTGTCTGTCGATGCCAGCCATGCAAAACACTTGGCAGTAAAGCAAGTAGGATAAAACCCCCTTTCTACTCGGGTTGTCAAACTCCGGCCCAGTGCCAGTGTGATCTGGTACATAGAACCACTTTAGCCTTCTTAGCTTTGAAGAAATCAGAGCATCCGTCTGTAGGGATCTTAGAGAGAAGTCTCCTCTCTCTCACAAGAGGAAATCAAAACCTAAGCTGTCTGCATCCAATTTCCCCTTCTCCTTCGTTTCTTTTGGTTCCTTAAGGAAGAAGACCACTCTATTCCACTATTTTATCTCTGTTAACAATTTCCAAAATTCACTTATATCCGCTTCTCTTGGATTTTGACACTGACCCTATTGACATCATGCCATGTTCCGTGGGATTTTAAGTGAGCTCAGCTTGTTGAACCTGATGTGACACGTGGCTTTGTGTTCTGAGCAAAATCGTGATGTGCCCCACGCGGCCTTTCGATTCTCGAAAAAAGCGTCTGATTATTATCTGCGAAATTGACGAAAATCGACATATTAGCTAGATTTCGCGAGGCGATTCCGCGGTGAAATCCGTTTAGTCATCCGAGATCTAGAAAAATTTAATATTTTACATCGAAATTACGATTTTGCCGCTTTTGAGAAAATTAGTTTTCTGAGTTTCATTCTCCTCCTTAAAAAAGAATTTCGTCCGAAATTATACACATACCCCTCAACCACGTGCATATGTACAACATCACCTCGAAAAATTAGCCAGGTATGATAATACATTTGGGACGGTCTTGGCATGACGATGAGCATTAACTCATCTATGCGAGAATGATTCAAACGCACCCGATATATGTACATCATACTGGAATTATCGTGAGTAGAACCAGCGGGATCCGCGACTCACGATCTACCGACACATGCGATGACTCTCACCCACACATCTGGGGAAGAATTTCCCATCACCTCTCTAAAGGCCTTAACCTCTGGCGAGCCTATCACCTGAAGATGCATTAATGAATGAACATGATGCATCGATTTAAATGCACTACTCTGAAATCGACAAGTGCGAGTAAAGCGTGCCCACATCGGCTAATGCAGATGCCGATCCTAAATACGCGAGACCTCGCCTCTGGGACAATCTGCTCATATGCGGGTGTGTGATAGTAGCCGCGTCACTTTGCTGGCGATCAGACTCTCGACGCCGCGATTCCTGTGGTCCACCTTGACTGCGCATTACGGCCTGTAGCGTGCATACGAAAGTACTAGGTGCTTGTGCGGCACCCTAGGACTGATATTGGTCCCTACGACCCTTTAAATTATAAAGAAACAAATTGTATCTGCTCCTGTCCACTCGGTTGCATTTTGGGGCTGCTGCGATCCCCAAACCTCGGGATCCACACTCTTGAGACGATCCCTCCTCATATGTAAGAACTTGCTGATGGTAGCACACCATACGCCCATCTACGGTAGTGACCCTAACTCGTCTCACTTATGATTAGGAGATGAGATTGTCCAGCTAACCTTCAGAGTTCCTATAAAGTGAATGATCTGTCGAAGAAGTGTCGGGATGTGGTAGAAATAACACATCTTTATCTGCCTGCGACTAAATGTCCCGTCTGGCCTTCCAGGTGCGATGACCTCGGCCTGATCTTGGATATCATGCGGCGGAAGTCTTATGCTTCTTTCCCGGGTTGGAAGAAGATGGATCTTCCTTCCTCTTAGTACCAACACCCATATCTTGGATGCTTCGTATGTCATCTACCTCACCCTCTGTGGTCACAATTGTCCTGACCCTAGAGTTCACTCCTCCTCTAACCATTCGAGGACGATGTGCTTCATGTTTGAGTCATTTGACATACTGTCTTGTGCATGCACATGCGATATTGTATTCTGATCCATACGGCCTCGGCAAAGGCTCTTGATCGAATCTTGGTGGTGCTGACGATACCCGTGGATGACCTCTTCGTCCTTGCCCTCAACTAGCCATCTACACATGTCAAATGACAAGTTAAATTCAATGCAGTATCTCTAAGGCATAACCATAGCCCCGAGACACTATTCATACACAGAAAACATTTCATACACAATGTCCTTGCATTTTGCGATGTCTGAGACACTAATTTCATTTCATTAAATCATTTTTAACAACAAAAATTTTATTTTAGAAAATTTCATTTTTACAAAATTTTATTTCATTTCATTTTATTTTATTTTATTTTTCAAAAAAAAAATTCGAAAATTTTTTGTGAATAGTGTTCCATCTGACGATGGTCAATGATGACTCTTCTCATAAGCGGTGCCTTGATTATTGCACACCACGATGATACGGATTGCGCATGATCGCGAGTCGTAGGTCGCGCCGCATACGTCGTGCGTTGGGGCGGGTATCGTGTAGGGCCCAGCCGTGTCGCGACGGGCCTAGCCGTGTCGACCCGAGGCGTAGTGTCTTGAGCTACTACTTGTATTTATAGCGCCAAAAATACCACTAGAATTTTTATAATAATTTTTATTATATATTAAGGTATAGATTGGAGTCAAACTTGAGGCTTTTAAAAGTTAATAAATTGATAAATTATAAAATGTAAATTGAAAGAGTGAGCATATGATTGAATATTATATACCAAATTAGAAAATTTATTAGGCAGAAATAAACCTAGTAGAAAAGGAAAAATGTGAAATTTGTAAAATGAGACCTAAGTCAAATGATAAAACCCAAATGCTAATGTAAAATAAATGATAAATGATAAGGAAAATTGAAATAAAGAGTTAGAATCACAAAATGGAAAATTGGATTTATTGGGTGCGAGCAAGGCCTTATGAGAATTAGTGACTTAGACAAAAATGGGAAATGAGAAAAGGGTGTGAGCGACATAGCCTTACATAGAGAGTTTTAGAAGACCAAGAATTGGTCTTTGGGTGCTCTTTTTGGAGCACATCGTTTTTAGAAGAGAGAAAAGGGAAGAAAACCGGGTTTGCAAGAGATCAAGCTTTGGTGTGATTTTCCCACTTTTGCTTCTAAGAGGCCAGCGACATGGGAAGGAGATTTGAGGTTCAAAATGTCATCCAAAACTCTAACCTCTCTCGTCCTTTTGATTTGGATTTTAGGTAGAAAAGCCCCAACTTGAGGAAAATGGATTTTGTGAGTCTAAACCACATTTGGAGTTGTTTTGGGTAGATTCCATGGTGGATTTTTGATATGGGACGAGTGGAAAGAGTTGTAGAAGAAAAATGTTTACGAAAATGCAAAATCCGCACATTTATGGAGCCTTGCAAAAACCGTAAGTGTCTTAAGTACCGGTTGAGTTATGCAAATACGAGGGATCGCGACCAAATCGATGCGATGCAAAACAAACACTATCCGATCTGTTGGCCGATGGATAACTTTGTATCGATGCAGTCAATAATCTGATCTGCAAATGTCAACGACCACTATTTTGACATGTTTTATGCCGTTAAGTCGTATTGTTATGCCACCAATTGTTTAGGAATGCCTAAACGATTAATGGGGGGGTTGAATAAGAATGAGGTAAGTGAAAAGCGTATCGTACCTCGTAGCGAAAGCGTCGTTTAGTGCGATTATTTGCTTAACCACTGAGTGAAGAATTTGTATTGTTATTAGGTCTTTGGTGAAGGCGATAACTGACCTAGGATTGATATCTAAAAGAAAGGAATCGATAATTGGTTTATTTCTACTTTCGTTCTCGTTCATTCAAATGTTTGTTCTTTGTTTCCTATTTGTTTCGATTTGTTCTCTGTTGTGAAATATACACATATATATCGATTTGAATTATTAGTATTTAGTACTTGTCAAATACGCATGTATGTGTATTTAGTATAAGTGAATTATTACATAAAGTAAATGATTTGAGTGTAATGTGGAGGATAACACCTAACATGGCCAGGATTTACTGGCCCAGATTAAATCATAAGAGGTAACCATAATATTGAATGTGAGAACCATCATTTCTTGGTAATAAATGAGACGGGGATTCACAGTGAATCCTTCGTGAATGTTGACTTCTATAGCCATATGTGAGATGATAATATTGAATGCAGAACCACGTACTCTTGAATGACAAACAAGGCGGGATTCACCAGCTGGTCGCTGCGTGAATATGAATTATAGCCGTATGTGAGATGGTAATATTGAGCGTGAAACCACATTTAACTCTTGAATGACAAACAAAGACGAGGATTCACCAAGCGAATCGCCGTGAGATGATGATTTCACAGCCATATGTGAGATGGTAATGTGGATATGAAACCACATTGTTCTTTGAATGACAAACAAGACGGATTCACCATTTTGAATACATCGTGAATGTAGACTACATAGCGTATGTGAAATTTGGTAATATTGAATGTAGGCATTGCTATTGAATGACAAACGGGACGGGATTCGTAAAAACGAATACCTTCGTGAATGTGACTCCTATGTATATGTGAAATCACCAAAGCCCAAGCGAAAAATGGTATTAAAAGTGTATTTGTATAAGCATCTTTTACATTACAGAACCATTTGCATAAAGACATTATTTTGATAAATCAGTGATATATTAAATTTGAAATGGATTAGAAGGCGCGCATAGAACCGCACAAGCATGAAAATGCTTGGCGTATTGATATTTATCAATGCGCGGTGCGTGATGAGCGGTGAAGCAAGATGAATCAAGAGCTCGAGTCACTAGAAAGTGCGGGTAATATAAAGTCATATGCATTCACTCCGTTTCTTTAGACATTGATATTTTGTAAAAACAATTTGAACTCTGAAATTCTATTTTTATAAAATGCATTTTGTTAAATGTAAAATGTTATCAGGTCTTTGAATTTGTAAATGTTTATGGGCCTTTGAATTTCTTAAATGTTTAGCAGGCTTGCCAAAAATGCAGAAATACTTAATGTTAAAGAGTCTAAAAGGGAATAACACAAACAAAATGTTTTGAAAGATAATTGAATGTGAATGCCAGGGCTCAGTTTGGATCGTCGGCCGGGTGGTCGGGTTGGTCGCGACACTTTAAAGCTCAAAATTCATCATGATAATTAAAAGAATTAAGCGGGCGTCCAGGATCGCAGGAAATGGTAATTGGTAAGGATTTGTGTGGCTTGACGGCATCCTCGGGCTTTGATTCGGATCAAGCTGTGGGTGGGTGGGCTCGAGGGGTCGGCCGCATCGCGCGCCTTGCATGGCGGAGTTATCGTGGCCACACGTGCCGTGACACGATTACCTTATCTCACGCTCCTTAAATCCGTGCACATTTTGTATCGCGACTGCCATACCCAACCTCCTGCTCCCTTGTCCGCGTCTGATTAATTGTATCGTGACACGCCAAACGAGGAGTTCGCATGCAATACAATTTCTTGTGTTGTGACGCAAATCCCGACCTGCTGGCAGCACACTTACGGCATCACGTGCAGGTGTATTGCGGGCCCGATCTCTCAAACAATCAAGCCTCGCTGTCATGATCTGGCCCAGTTGTATTGTGGCGTATAACTCGGCCAGGCTGCATGCTGGGCCTGGCGTGTCGCGATCGAATTTCGTTGTATCGTGACCCGATTCAAGCGATGCGCGACTTCGATTTCTCTTTACCTTACCCCGAGCATAATTTTTTTCGTTTTTTTCTCTCTTTTCTCATTTCCTCTTTTGGAAAACACCCAAAAAAATATATCCATTTTTTTTCTCATTCTCGATGTACCCGAATAAATTTGCAAATTTATTTTCTTTATTTCTTGATTTTACCTTTGGCTTAAAACCTTAGAAATTTCTTCACATCACATTTTTTTTTTCATTTCCTCCAGTAGCCTCCTTCTTTGCCATACATCTGATAGCCTTGTACTACTGATTCACACGCCTTCAAAATTTTCAAGAGTTTGATTACAAACTCTTTTTCTTGTACAAAACCTGGACCAATTTTCCAACTTTTCACATAATCCCTAAGGTTCAACATAATCCCTATGCAATTCACAAGGCATACAAATACATAACATACTGTGATCCATACCTTCCGGCCAGTCACTCATCACTCATGTTATACACGATCACACTTGAAACCTGCTTTGCATCTGTGTTCTAATCTGTCCAGTGATTGTATACAGGGTAATCCATACCTAACACATTTGAGCCACGAGAGTGGTGATGTTCTTACACTTCATGACCATGGCCTAAGCCCAAGTCCCTCAAGCCCTAGGTAATTGTATATCTAACTTATCGACACTAAACTCTAGGTATTTATAAACTGGGCTCGTCTCATTATGAAGCCTTATGGACTAAACTGGATACTGAGCCAGCTCATGGTGGCGTCGTATCTTGGTACAAAATCACCAAGTACCTTGACCTTGAATCTGGGGTGTCGGGTTGACTACAATCGACCGCGGAAAATCTATCGTCTTGTATCGCGAGACATCACCAAGTAAAAATGGCCGCCCGGGCCCGTATACGATGCTCATCAAAATAACTAGCTATCCTCCGATAGTTTCAAAGGTTATACATTACTCTTAAATGCATATTAGATTACAATTAATACATATTATCCCGAAACATCAAGGCCACGGCTTTCTTCAAAATCTGACCTCTAAAGCGATGATATCTCGAACTCTCCAGGTACACGGAAATATTCCTCGACCAGGGGTGGTATTGCCGATGGTGGATACTAAATGGGTTCTCCCACAGTGCATATGTAATGATCGATTTAAGCACTCGTTATCATTGATCTTGCTTGAATGTCACGCCGTTCAGTATCTCGAGTCCTCGCGACTCCTCGCCTTACCATGTGTATGAGAAATGCCGTTCAACAAAGAAAACATTGTTCTTGAAAATACATTTCACCAGAGTTTTAACGGTAAAGCTCTTATAGGACTACCCTCAGGCGAATGTGTTGGAGGAACTTCCGAAATAGTCATGAGTCCTCGTCGAAATGATATATTTGGACCGTCTCTGACCCAGATTTCTCGGAAAATCTTAATGAAATTCCTTTACATTAATTTTGAGGAAATTTTCATGTCATGCACTCCACCTTCTATTTAAATTACCCCGGAGTACATATGAAATACATTATGCCATTTCAACCACAAATCGACCAATATATCAAATATGTATATATTATCAAATTTGCAATCACACCACGTATTTAAATTTGATCAATCTTGATCAAATTTGCTCATGAGCTAATCATTGTCCATTTCATTGCTTTACACCCATAATTATATTATATATAATTATGGCATCATATTAACACATCAAACATTAACTATTCATTTCTTTGATCAACCCGACTTAAGTCACATTCACTAAGCAATTTCATACACACAACATAACAGACGTTTTTGGTCGATTCACAGCTCGGGATGTTTTACTTGATCCCAGAGGCGCTTGATGTAAATTTGTCGTGGCGGCCCACTCCTGAAACTAAACTCCACTGTGGGCCAATTCCATGGCCATTTCGACTCATACACACAACACAATTTATTGCCTCATTAGCGACCCCGAGTACCCCAAGCAGTCCATCTATTTGCCGCTGGCGGGCTATCCGAAGCAAGTACAGAATTTTCATTTGGTTCCAGTTTTTGAATGCGTCAAGCCGATCCCTCCACGACCTGATACGTACTCAACCATTACAAAACAATTAAACGAGGTAAAAGCAAAATTAGGATAAGCCACTGCCTCACGGGTTTGTAAAAACTCCGAAACGAGTCTTACGTGTAGTTCTCGTCGTAGAACCACTTTGCTTCTGCTTGAAGAAATCGTGGTCACGTCGGTAGGGATCTTAAAGAAATCATTTTCCTCTGCAAAATGAAAACCTAAGGCTCATTTGCGTGATTCGCCCTCTTTAAAAACCTTTTGGCTCCTTAAGGAGAAGACCACTATTCCACTATTTTGTCTCTCATCTCATTAACAATTTCAAAATTCCTTATATCCATACCTCTTGGATTTTGACTTTTCAACCTAATGGCGTCGTCTGCATGTGTTGCGTGGGCTACCGTGAGCTCAACATTGAACTTTGATGCTTGACATTGGCTGTGCCACTCAAAATGACCATGTGTCCCTACACGGCCTTTCGATTCATAAAACGTGCAAATTAGAGTTTGTCTCGAAATTAAGTGAAATTCGGCCAGTGTTAGCTAGATTTGGCGAAGCGATTGTAGTGAAATCGTTTCGTCATCCGAGATCTAGAAAAATTTCAGATTTTTATCGAAATTACGATTTTGCCATTTTTCAGAAAATTCGAAAAAGCACATGAAAAGGTTTTTCAACACTTGAACTAAAATGATCCATAAACCGATTCAACTCTCAAATCATTAACCCAATTCAACTCTTGAATCACAAGCCGGATTCAAGTCTTGAATCACAAGCCGGATTCAAGTCTTGAATCACAAGCCGGATTCAAGTCTTGAATCCTTTAACTTATTCAACACCTTGAACCACAAAATCGATTCAACTCTTGAATCCTAGCTACCATGAGGTATAGATTTATTTAAGATATTTGAAGGTAATTTCACCATGGTTTTACATTTTCTCAAAACCCTTAAAAACCATAGTTAATGCAAATTTTAGATTGAGCCTCAAGCAGCATTCCTTTCATCTTGCTCATACAATTAATGAGAAACCAAAATGCTGAAAGAAAAAACAAGAGAAAAAGGGAAAACCCTCACTACCAACATTCATGTCGAGACATGAAGCATGCAGTAGCCTCACGGAAGGGCCCACTTCGCAACGTCACCTTCTCACATCGCGACATGGTGAGTTTTGGGGCACCACGTCGTGACGTGGTGGCCCACACATTGCGACGTTGCCTGGGTTCATAAGTCACGTCACGACATAAAACCCGCATGTCACAACATTGCATGGGTTCATAACCCACGTCGCAAAGTCTCTAGCTCACATCATGACGTGAGCTAGGTTTCACCATCGATAGATCTGATAAAAATCCCGTCTTTGGGAGTTTTAATCTTATCCAAACTATTTCTTCTTCATTATAATCATGTTTGATCATCTCATGACCAGCTTACATGAAGAAGAACACTGGATCGAGCCTTTTGAAAAAAAAATTCTCATTTTTGAACCTTTGGAAAACATTGGTACCAAAAACCATAAACTCGACAAAGAGCGGATTTTTATACCTCTAGTGTACTCTATTCTATTGAAGGGTTTGAAGGTGGCAGTTCCAAACAAAAATAGTAAAAAAATTCTCGAAAACTCCACCCGGACCGCAGGAGCTGACAAATCTTATTTCAAGCCAAGAGGAGGGTGTGAAGGATTACTGTATCGATTTCTTTGCTTGATCAATGGTGGAGCGTGAAAGGCGAAGAGAATCAATCCTAGGTTAGCCTCCAATTGTATCCACACGAAGAGTAGGTAGGCAACCTCAGTATGATCTCGGAAGAAGTCCCGGTGCTAGCGAGTCCTCGATCAGAAGGGGAAGCGAAACTCGATCTTACAGAGGAATTGTTATTGAAGAACCGCTCTCTATCTCTCTTGAACACGCTATGTGAGAGAGGTAGGCAAAATGACTTAGTGAACATTTTTTGACTTAATCTTTGAAAGGTAAATAACTTTAGCATTAAAGCTGTTTGTTTTTAAGATTTCACGCTTATAGCTATTTTTTAAAAAAGTTATGAATAGAAAAAGTGAAAATATTTGAAACACCACAGCCGAAAAACCATTTTCCATCAAAATAAAAAGAAGCTTGTCATTTTAAAACAAAGAGAAGGGCTAGCACCACCTTCTTATTAGGGATGACAAGCGGGAGGAGGGGGCAGGACGGGGTGGGCTCACGTCAGAGCTCGACTCAGTTTATTTTTATCAATTTCCAAGCCTATCTCATTTAAAAAATTCGCAGGAGGTGAGGATAGGAAAATTTAACCTCGCCATTTACGTTGATTTTTATTTTTATTTTGTTTTTATTATTATTATATTAAAATTAATATATTTCTATAAAAAATAAGAAATATTTATAAAATTTTATAAATTATTTATTAAAACATTCTAATTACTATTATTATTATTTATACCAAGAATAAAATAAAATATTTTTATTCTCATCGAAGCGGGGCCAGATATAATCTTTGAACCGGCTCCAAACTAAATCCCTAAGATTTGAGAAAATAAGTGAGCCATTAAAAACAGGTCTGATTCGCAAAACCCCGGTTCCATTAGAGCGGGCGTGGAATCGATAATCACTTTCGTTACCGGCATCTATACTACCCAATATTAAAACAAACGAAACATCTTTGTCTTTATTAAATCTTATTAAGTATAAATCTATAAAAAAATTCTGACCATTTAAGTAAAAACGGCGAATTACCTTAGTCTTGTTAGGTTTCGCAGGAAAACACGTCATGACCTAATTGATCGAAGAGTCAATGGTTTGTTCCTTAAAGCCTTCATAGACAAATACAGCCTGGTCGTCATTTCACCAATCCTATACCCCACTCGGTTGAGCTGTGGACAAAGTGTGGCTCATTACCTTCCCACTCTACGCCACATCTAATTCGTGATATTAGATTTTGTCCTCGGATTCTATTCTTATCGGTTATACTTTCGAGAGACATGAAAGTTTCCACTATATAAGCTAGAGATTCCCATTAATGATCCGACAAAGACCATACGGTATCTCTCCCTCCATTAGAAGATGTGAATCCTCTGTTGGCTACCGATTGCAACCGAATACATAAGCTATACCCATTTCTCCTTTGGCGACCTCGAGAGGCAACATGGATCAATGTCAAAGTACATAATCAGCATCCAAAATATCCTTGAACACTTCAAGTCTAAGGATACATGCACCATTACAATGACAATCATCTACTTTTAAATAAATGGTGTATGATTGTCTCTCTGATGAGTCTCCGATGTGTAGCTACTCTTATGGCTTGTCCAGTATATCATTTAATCAACTCATGATCACAATTTATAAGATCCACTGTTTGATCCAATTAAGGAGTATGACATGTCTAGTCTATCCAGATTAACAATGTCTAGTCTCGTTATTCCTATGACTAAGGATAATTTAGATACTAACATAATTGCACATAATAGGAATCTTATCATCATGATCTCATCATAATTTCCTTTATGTTATGTTATGCATCATGGACTCCATTAATTCAATTAAAAATCTATATCAATCCAACATATAAATATCAAATTAACGAAGATGTCTTTAAAAAAAACCTAAGACGTACAACAAGTGCTTAGAAAAATTGCTTTTAGAGTACTTTTCTAACATACTTAACACAACTCTTTATCGTTGTGCTTGGTTTTACGTTCATGAAAAGACCAAGTTCTTATTTGACTTGCTCGACTAGCAACATTAATGGTAGTATCAATCATGGCTGGAGGGGACAGGTCGATTTCGACTCCGAGCTAGCCAGATTTCAGATTCACCAACCCTCAAAACAACGAACTTTGCAAAAGGTAAAATTAACAATCTGTGCCCATTTCGTTTAATTAATCAGCAGTTGCAACAACAACTGAACTATAAAAATAATTAGTTAGTATTTTATTTTCTTTTTTTTAAAATTATTTATGAAAACATTAATGGTTTTATTTGTTTATAATTTTAAAAATATTTTATTTTGAAATAAGAAAAACACTCTCCCCATTCTTTTTTTTTCTATAAAATCCACAGAAAATACTAAAATTTATAAAATAAGAAAAACACCAAAATAATGTTCTTTATGTTTTCAAGTACAGTTTTAAAGATAAGAACCAAACAAACCCAAATATTTCATTTTATCTTCATATTTAATTTTTTTTCTAAATAATAATAATGAGGCAATCAAGTGTAAAAAAAAAAAACTTAAATTTCCTGATGATGCTTTCAAAGCATTCAGGTTGGAGCTTCTTTGGAATTGCTAGTAGGTTCGTGACTCTGGATGTCAGAGGCTCCACTGCGAAAATAAAGCAAGAAGGATCGGCGGGGGTTACTTGGGTGCATCTCCAGATACTAAGTCGGTTCTTTCTAGATGGAAGAAAATCAACAGCCTTAGGAATAATTTTTGTCACGTCACGCTTATTTGATGGGATGACTGATATTTATAATTAGAGTGGCAATTAGAAGTGGGCTTATTGGCGGCGGCCAAATCTGAAACGAGGAGTATATTGGCCGGTTGGTGGGCTTTAATTCATAAGCGCCATTTACTTGCTGGCGAAGCCACTATATCGGGCAGTAGGTGACCGATCTATGAGAAAAAAATTAAATTATTTATTCAATAATTACTTTCCCTCCCCATCTATTATTTGTTTGAGTTCAAATGTACTATGATTTCTACTCAGAAAATAATGTTATATTTTCGATTTGCTCAAATGCCTCGCAGTTTATCTCAAAAAAGTCCTTTGTTTTCTACTAAAAAAACAAACCCGATTCCATAACAGTTATCTTACTTTATGAAATTCCTATACTCAATATATTATTTTGATAATTAATGAAATTTCAATATAATATCTTTGTTTCAGTATTATTATAATGTAAAGATTTTTTTTTCATCTATACAAATCCGTTACCCGTACTACTCAATCCTTTATAAAGATTATTTAACTTCGTCGAGCTGTGAAAAAAATCGGGCCAACCCCAGAAAAAGCAAGGTCAGCAATCCGTCTTATTTGGCCCAGCCAGGCAGTGGGCGGGCTAAATTCTTCGATTTCCGTAAAAAATTAAACTGTGACTAACTCCGGTTAAGTAAGGCTAACCTTCAACGGGCAATTTCAAATTATACATTTCTGTATAATAATGGATGATCGCGATATTTCGCTGTGATGATAATCTGAATATTTTAAAATTTAGGTGAAGGATTTTCTTTCCTTATCGTTCTTAGATTAGTAAAGGATAATTGATAACTTTCTAGTTAGATAGTGATCTATCTTCTTCCATTGAATGAGGATTTTCTTTGCTTATCATTGACTGATTAATAAAGGATAATTGATAACAGTGTTGTTTCGGTCGGAGGGGCTTATCGGGTGGTAGTAAATCTGGAGCAAAAGGTATGATCAGTAGGATCCCGAGTTTGCTTCCCGATTCATAGGAAAGCCATTTGCCTATTGACCCCGACCATAATTTATTGGGCGTGATCTATGAAATTTTTTTTAATTATTTTATTAATAAATTACTTTCTCATCTATTATTTGTTTTGATTCAAATGCCTATGATTTTCTCTCAAATAATGTTATAATCTCGATTTTGCTCGTACTATAGCAGTTTATGCGGCACTTCTTTTCTGCTGCCAAACAAGCCGATTTCATAACCGATTATCTTACTTTATGAAATTCTATATAATATACTATTTTATAATTAAAAATTTCAATATAATATACTGTACAATTATTATTATAATGTAAAAGATTTTTGTTTTTCATCTATCTAAATCAGATTACCTTTTCTGCTTACTCAATCTTATAAATTCTTTTAACTTCAATAATTTAAGTAATATAATATACTATTTTGATAATAAATAATATTTCAATATACTTTACTATGTTTTATGGGGAGTTTTTATTTAATTTTGTCAAGCGAATAGCCCGAAAACGGGGCAGTAGGAAAAAATCAGACCATTTCGATCAAGTGCTGTTTGTGTGAGTGATTGGGCGGGGCTAAATTTAGCGATTTCCGGGTGAAAAAATTAGATCAGAAATACTAATATAGTTGTTCGAGGGCTAGCCAATGACCGGAGACTCAATTATCGATTTATTTATAATAGATGATCATGATAACTTCATAATTGGATGATGATGGATATTTCCCGTTGGGTGAAGGATTTTCTTTCCTTATTGTTAGCCCAGATTAATAAGGGGATAATTGATAATTTTCTAGTTGGATGATGATGCCATATTTCTTGTTGGGTGAAATTTTCTTTCTTTATCGTTAACCGATTAATAAGGGATAATTGATAACTTTTCGCAGTTAGATATAATCTGTAATTCTTCAGTGAGTGAGGATTTTGTCGCATCGTTAATCGATTAATAAGGGATGGTGTCTTTCGAACTCTTTGTTTTCAATTCGGGAGGGCCTCGGCGGGCGGCGAGGCGATACGAGCCAGGGTATAGTCGGGCTAATCGGTCGAGCTTTGTTGATTGCAAGGTTGCCATTTCTTGCCAGGAAGCCCTATCATCAGACCATGGGCCGACCGATCCTATGAGAAAATTTTTTTTTTAATTATTTTATTCAATAAATTACTTTCCTCATCTATTATTTGTTTCAGTTCAAATGTACTATGATTTCTCTCAAATAATGTTATAATGCTCAGTTTGCTCGTACTAACAGTTGTCAAAAGCCCTTTGCTTTCTCTCTTTCAAAACAAACGATTCCTGCTGAGTTATCTTACTTTATGAAATTCCTATATAATATACTATTTTGTTAATTAATGAAATTTCAATAAAATATACTTCTTTAATTGTGTATAATGTAAAGATTTTTGTCTTTTTTTCATCATAAATCAGTTACCCATACAACTTTCGATCCTTTATAAAAATTCTTTTAACCAATAATTTTAAATAATATAATATACTATTTTGATAATAAATGATATTTAGATTTATGCTTCACTAATTTTATGGTGGTTTTTTATTTAATTGTCAAGCAAGACGGCCAGAAAAATCGGGCCATCCGGCAGGAGCCACCGTCAGAGTACTATTTGGCCCCTAGCGGGCCAATTGGGTGAGCTAAATTCTTCGATTTTTTAGAACTAAAAAAATGGAGCCAGGTCTAATATCGGGTTAGTGAGCTAGCCTAATGGAAGGCTCAAATTGTGGCTTCCATTTATAATTGATGATCATGATAACTATAATTTGATGATGATCACGGATATTTCTCCGTTTGGTAGAGTTTTCTTTCGCTTATACGTTAGATTAATAAGGGATAATTTATAAACTTCTGGACCCAGAGATGATACCATATTTCTTCCATTGGGTTATAGATTTTTTTTCCTTATCTTTAACCGTTTAATAAGGGATAATTTATAACTTTCCTAGTTAGATGATGATACCATATTTCTCCCATTGAGTGAGAGATTTTCTTTCTTCTTATTAATTGATTAATAAAGGGATGGTGATAACTCAAATGTTGTTCAGTCGAGAGGGCTTGTCGGCGAGGGCAGAGCGAATCTGGGGCCAAGAGGGTACTTGACGGCCGGATCAGTCGGGCTTTGGTGCAAGATCTGTTTATAGCCGCCCGACCATATCGAACATTGATCCTATAAGAAAAAAAATTAAATTATTTTATTAAATAGAATTACTTCTCATCAATTATTTGTTTAGGTTCAAATGTACTGTGATTTTCTCTGAAACATTGTTATAATGCTCTTGAATAAGGCGGAAGAAACATGAGTTGCTCATTACTATAACGAGTTTTATCCAAAAAGCTACTACTTTCTATAAAAAAACCAATTCCATAACAGTTATCTTACTTTATGAAATTCCTATATAATATACTATTTTGATAATTAATGAAATTTCAATATAATATACTATTTCAATTATTACTTGATAATGTAAGATTTTTTTTCATATATCTGATCAATTACCACTTACAACATTGATGCTATAAAAGTGCTTCTAACTAATAATTTAAAGTAATATAATATACTATTTTGATAATAAATGATATTTCAATGCCCTTTTTTAATTTTATGTGATTTTTTATTTAATTTGTCGTCGGATCAGCCCAAAAAAATCTCGGGCCAGCCAGACTAATAATGTTAGGCTTCCATTTTCGCTTGTAGTTATATTATGACATTTGGATGAATTATCAATCTTCTATCATCACTTAACCACTAGGGCGTTACTTAAATTTGATGTACACGTGTGGACAAAAGTTAAAGAAAAAAAAAACACCCTCAAAAACTTGGATATGTTTTTTTAACATAAACTTAAAAATGTGTGTGTGTGTGTGTTTTTTTTTTTTTTTTGTAATTATATAGATTGCTAAGCTTCTATCATATGGTGTATTAAATGGTTCACCTTTGAAATCTCATTTGATTACTCAAAATAATCAGGAGCAAGTAGTGTTTTTAAATAATGAGATCGACAAATTTAACAGATAAATTTACTAATTAAAAAGTAAAATTAAATTGTGATCACTTTCATTAATTATTTGTGAATATTATTGTTTGAGATTATTGTTCAATAAAAGTTAAAATGAAATTAATTAGAATATGAAAGCACTATCTTAGAAAAATGGTCTACCAACATTGTAAAAGTGTGGGCATCCTATTGTGGACCATATTACAAGATTAAAGGGCAATGTGCCCTTACACTTCGTAAAAGAACAGGGACAATATTACAAATATATATCCCATTTGTTGGGGATATGCTAATAAATTAGAGTAACAGAATAAATTTATAAAGAAAGAGCTGAAAGAGTGCCATTAGCACCTTATTTTCCATATAATAAATAATTATATTTTAGGAAAGAAAAAATCCCGAGTCACCCTCCCAAACAAGGTAACATAATAAATTTATAAAAAGAAAATGAAAATTGCCGTTAAGCACCTTATTTTCCCATTTATAATAAATAATTATATTTTAGAGAAAAAAAATCTGAGTCCACCCAGTGTGGTTTTGGACCCCATCATTTCCCAAACAAGGTAACATAATAAATTTATAAAAAGAAAATGAAAATTGCCGTTAAGCATCTTATTTTCCCATTTATAATAAATAATTATATTTTAGGAAAAAAAAATGCATATTAGCGTTACAGTACTTGAAAAGCCGTTGGCAGACAGAGAACTCAAAGGCTCCCTCAAAAATGGATTGCTCCGCGCCTTAGGAGGTGTCTCATTCGGGGAGATTAAGTATACGAAACATTGGCATGGGAAAAGCGGTCCACCGCCCTCTCGAACCGCTGCCCAGAAGAAATTAAAGTTTGAAGTCCGGTTATCGCTCAGAAAAAGGCATATTTGAAGCGTTACAGAGGGTGCTTGGCGGATCACGGATGCGGATCACGAAGCGGAAGCGTCTACCACGGTGCTGATCTTCTGAACCCGGATGAGCCGTACAATACCTCCTCGATTGTTCTACTTGGATCCACAATAATACTACCTCCTCAGATGAGCAGGATCTTATGAGAACGTTGCATGATTATTGATGAACCAGTGGGACAAGAGGAGGCCCCCAATAGTCAGCTTCTTGTTGAAGGGGAGGAAGCAGAACTACTAGAGATGGTCCAAGACCCTCCTGCCCAAGTCGAATTTTCAGACCAGAATGACAATGATGAAGAAGAGATGATAATGCCCCTAAAAGGTAAGTAGTGATATAGATGGTTTAACTTTACTTTATGATTTGATTTCTCCGTATATCTTACACTTCTCTATGTTGCTAATGTTGCAGAGGCTGCTAGTCTTGGAGAGAGATCCATTACTGAAAATTGCCAAAATCCTGGCACAACTCTGAAGTCGCAGGCTCGAGGCTAGGGCGAGGCATCCAGTTTGGAGTTTCTCCTGCTCATGCCAAGAAAGAAAACAATCCCCCTCCAATCACAAAGAAACCTGCACAAGATGCCATGGACAAGAAGAGGGTTACTCCATGTGGAAGCAAATCACGGTCTCCAACTATACCTTCTCCTTTTAGATTCAGGAGTAGAAAGAGTATGAAACACAGAGAACTGTTTCCAGTTCACCATTCTTATTATTTATCAGTATTTTTATGCCCTGTGAGGATACAGATTATTGACATTTTAATCAGAATTTGTGCCAGTTCTTCCAGAAACTAGAAGAGAATAAAGCCAAGGAGGCGGAGAAAGTAATGGACGAAATCTAAGGTCATTCTCCCATGACTCATGTTATGAACTATGCTGTTGAGATTTTACCAACTCATACAATCTGCAAGTAGATCCTACGATGGTTTTCCCCACTGAAAGATTATTCAAATAATATCTATCATGTTTTCAGGAAGCTTGGGACACTGATCTGAAAAACTGCGTTGCAGTGTACCTTCAAAGCCATACCAACTACAGATTCTAGCCGAGAAACAGAATCATCCAGTAATCACATGAAAAAGGTAGCTAAAAGCATAATACTGATTAGTAATCCGGGTGGTTTGTTGTCACACATTGCAGTTTATACGCACCTCCGATAAACGCACCATATTCATTATCTACATTCTGTATGCAGGGAAGGGTGAGAACGAGCTTAAAAAACTGAGACACAGCATCACATTCAAATCAGGTTCTTGTCCTGAAACAGACTCGCCTGGTAATCACATCATGAAGGTAATTCATACTATTAGTAGTCAGGGTTTTGTCGTCAACCACAAATCATATATTTTCATGATATGCAGGAGAAGGTAATGGGGGCTTAAGATGAAACAGCATTACCTTCAGACCAGGTTCTTATAATGCAACAGACTCACACCAATCAAATAAGAGGTATCATATCGTCTTTGTTAACTTTGTCATCTATGGTCTTTCTAACCATTCTGGTTTCTTCTTGCTTATATGCCAGCCATTTTCGTTATTCTGTAATTCCTGCAGACACCATTAGCAAGATGTAGCCATGGTCCCCCCAAACTTGGGAGGAAGCCAGCTCCCAGTGTAGTCAGGACACAAGCTCAAGGCCACTCGTGCTTCAGCCAGAACTGATAAGCTCCAAGCCTGCTACAGAAAAGAATAAACTACTCAACCAAGAAGATTTCACGAATGCCTCTCTCCAAATATCCAGCTTTGAGGGTGCTTTTCAAGATCCATTACATTGTTTAAGAACTAATTGTCCCCTGCTGATGACAGTAAAAGCGCCATCCTAAAAATTTCATATCTTGGAGACAGAATAACTTTGTGATTGCTTTTTGTGTTGATTGCTGCATTCAACATTAGCCAACCAAATAAAATTTTATGGTAGTATGGTATGTAGAATAATGACAAATTATGTGTTCAAAGAAAAAAAATGAATGGGTTAAACCATTGTGTAATCGAACATCTGAGTTTTTATTAAATGTGTAATCAGTATGAGTTTATGTAACCTATCACAGATCTTTGAATCATCACTGTCCTGAGCAGCTAAAATAACAAAACTCTCAAACTTTGCAGGCTATAACATACTTCCTCAAATTTATCATCAGTTCCATGTTCATCATGCAAATAACAGAAATTATATGCCATCTTTAGAACATTAAGAAAGAAAGCTTATTAAGCTTAAATGTATCATATACGCCTAATGTATATCAACATACTGTACATGTTTCACCATGAGCCTGCCAGATCTTGAATCTATCATTGTCTAAAGGCAGCCAAAACTCGCCACCTCCCAAATTTAGCTGGGCTAAATGCTTCCTCTCCACAAGATTTATGAAGGAATCTGTGCATGTTCATTATACAAATAACTTGGAAATTATGCATGTGGCATCTTTAAGAACAGTAAGAAAACATTGCCCAAATGTATATAATAATCATGTCTATTGTACACATTCATCATCCTGTGTCTAAATTTATAGGTGGACGTCAACGTCCCATCCATAAAAAGCTGACTTAATCCACTTCAAATCATTTTATCTGGAAGGGTAGAAGAAGAGGATCCTTGTTTCACTGAGGTTGCCTAGAAAGCAAAAAGCTGCCAATCAAGAAGGTCAGCATATAAGACGACCTTGAATCCATTATAGGATATTCTATTAAGTCTGAGATATTCGTAGTCTAACCAAATGGATCATACAGAGTGGAAAGGAACGCAGTCAGTCAGAGCTACAGTCATGGTAATCAGAAAGTCCCAATGTTTTGGGGTCCAAGATTCACAGGACTATAGTCTTGTAGGCCAGCAGACTTGCAGTCACTCTAAAGATTCAGAGCTGGCCTCCATGAAATGGGGTTTCTTTGATTCAAATCCATTCGCACGACTCTAGTTGCAGCCCACAGTTTCTCATATTCATTGTAATGCTGGAGACCGACTCGAGGGCTTGAGGGTTTTGTTTGGCGCTTCGATTGTATCTGTAAGAAAATAGGTCAATTTCACTTCCTGTTGGATTTGCATGGCTGGCATGATTGCCATCATGACTTGCATCATACAGAACAATTTTAGCAGGACTTGCTTTATCTGCTTTCTGGAAGATCCAGGGCTGATGGTGGCAGAGTTGGCTGCAAGCGATCAGCAGATATGACGCTGTGGATAGGCACAGCAGCTGGTTGGAAGCTGAGTCTCCATCTGAAGACTCAGTCTATGTTCTCACAGCTGGGCTTCTGGAACTTTTTCTCCTCCAAGAGGAGTATGCTGGAATACTTGAATCAAATGATGCATAGTTTATCTTCTATCTATTGTCCCAAAGAATGATTGAAACCCATCTGTGAACTTCTGGCATCTTGCTCTGTTATTCAAAGTGTGAAACCATCTGTTTCTTTTGCCACTTCTGAATCAAGCTTCATCATTAGTTGCATATTGGTCAAGTTTGAAAGGCCATAGCTTCCAGAAGAATCTTTTGGAGATAAATCTGAATGCTTTATCCCACCACAAGATATCTTCAGATCATTTTCATGCAATATATATAAATGAAGTACTTCTACTGTAAAGAATTTGACAATGTTATTCCTCACAACATTTCATATATTGATCACTGTGTCCCTTTATAAGATCTCTAGAGTCATGCCAAATTATAGAACATAGTAAGAGACACCATATAACTATATATATCTATATCTATATATATATATGTGTGTGTGTGTGTATGTGTGTGTGTGGCTCTACTGGTCAATAGCTCTAACTGATAACAGTATCAGAGAGATGATTACCTGTAAATGACTAGCCACATTTTCACGAGTAAGCCAGGGCACATTCATCAAGTCCAATATTTTCTTAGGACCAACCTCTGCGAAACATACACCACATATTATACCTCTGAAAAAGCATGATATAGTAGATGACCACTGTGCAATTGAAACCAAATACCATTTATAAAACTGAATATAGAACAAAAATTTTAACTTGTGATGATTAGTAGCTTCTACAGAAGGTGGAAGTTATGTTTATACTAACTCATCATTAATCTAAGTTCACCGCTTTGACAAACTTTTGATGAAGTTCGACTGACCAAACAACTCTAGCTTTCTTCATGGAACTAGGGTCACAATGGTCTCTATCTTCGTGCATCTTCTTGGTATCTTTTCTTTTCTTCATTGAAGTCATATCACCGCTTATCAAGAACCCATCATCAGACTGCTCAGGTCCATTTCTCATAATCTGGAAATCATCAAAACTTTCATGACTTTCAAATGTCTCTCCCTCATTGGTGATCTTCTTTCACAAAAAAGCATGCTGCCATACATATGTTTCCAGGTTCCTTCATTCTTATAGGCAAGAAGATAATCACATGCCATGTTGGACACCTTCATTACCCTGCTTGTTTCATAGCATCGACAGACATCACTGTGTTTTCATTGGAGATACAATCAGGGAAATAAAGGTTTTGATTGGCACTAGTAAAAAAAAAAAAGACAAATTGAAATTCAAGATAAAGCTTTCAAAAGAATCTCATGCTAGAAAACTTACTAATTACTGGAAGATCCATCTCAAGTCCAACATGCTCAAGAAGTTTAAAACCATCCATGTCAGGCATATTGACATCACTAATTACAATGTCAAATCCATCTTTTCTTTCCCGAAGCAAGTTCAAAGCATCCCTTGCCAAACCACATGTCGTCACTGAAAACACATGCAAAAAAAGGACAGAAAACATTAAAATGTCAGAAAAGTACAGAATATAGGTCCTGTGGTAAGTTGGATGGTAAAGCTAAACAAGCAAGTTTCTATCAAACATAATGCAGAGTCAATTTAAGGAAATTGATGACATAACAAGAAAATGCAACCTTCTAAAAAAAGATGCAATTGGCCTTTTTCAGGATCAAGCTTCAGTCCATCATGCAAACCAAGGTTGGTGAAAGAAACATCCCCATAAACTAAAGGAGATGATTGTATTTTTGTGCTGAGTGACTCAAACCAACAGCTACCTTGATTGGAGATTTCACAAAATAGTAAATAAGATAGTATAATGTTCTTGATGAATTCAAAAGTAGCAAGCCTAGTGCAGCAGTCAATTTTAAAAGCTGAGATGCAATGTTAGGAAATAAAGCCACCTTGATTGGAGATTTCACAAAATAGAAAATAAGATTAAGCTAATGTCCTTGATTTCCAAAAGCAATACTAGGGCAGCAGCCAATTTTAAAAGCTGAGATGCAATTTTAGGAAACAAGACAAATAATATAGAAGGTTCATCATGCTAAAGAGTCCTTGACTGAATCTGTGAGAAATATGATAAAAGGAATTTAAGGTATTTGCCAATGATATATGATATGTCCCTAAATAGAATAGCAATTAGTGGCAGGTTTATGGAGCCAGCATAGTGGTGTAAATGTTCCAAGCCAACCACACTGGGGGTGTGTTTGATTTGTGGGAATAGGGAGGGAGGAGGAGAGAAAGAAATAGGATGAGGCAGAGGTGGTGTAGATTCCTTCAGCCACTGGAAATACATAAATGCGACTATAAGTATTTTTAGTCATAAAATTTTTTGACCCTTGTTAAAATTGGGCTACTGTATCCCAATTTTCTTGTAGTGAGAACAGATCCGGGACCAGCCCCGAGGACATAGAGCCCAGTGCGAATCGCACAGCCAAACTCACGGTTTTTTTCTGCATGAGTTTTGTGCGCCTTGATTTCATATCTTTTCGAATTACATTATTTCAGCAGATCTATCACAAATTGATGCAAACAAGTTGCATAACACGGTAGAATTGGATACAACACTTATGACAGTGTCGCACCATTTGATGCAACATCTCTTGAATCACTATCATAACAAATAATTTTTAGTTTTTTTATCTTTCACCGTGTATTAAAGAAGGTCCCCTAACTACTATAATTATCTCTTTGTAATCCAGATTTTATCTCTTTGAATATTTTGCTTGGTGTTTATAAAAAGTTCCCTTAACTACTGCAATTATCTCTTTGTAATATTCTAGATTTTATCTTCATAACTACTGCAATTAACTAATGCTAGCAAACCATGACTTGGTTCCTAGCATTAGAGTCCTACCCATAAATTTTATCCTCATAATCATCTCTTGAAACAACCTTTGTAACACCCATTTAGCCTCAATTAGATGATGAAACATGTAGCTAAGTTTTACCTAAAATTATGTCAATAGTCAGCTCTAATAGGGAACATATATAGAGAACAAAAAACAAATAAAACATGTTTGACAAATGGAATATTTTGTTCTAAAAAATACAATCAACTAACCAAACACTAAATAAACACACCTAAAGTTACCTATTTTATATTTCCTTATCAATTCTAGAAAAAAATTTGTTCTAGCTTAATTATTTTGTTTAGATAGCCACACGTAGTACTATGGCAAGAACTCTCTTTACATGGTTATTATTTTGAATTGGATTGGATGGATATCTCGGTACTTTGACCTTCCTAGATATATAGGTGAATGTTATCGTAAATATAGATAATTAAAATGATTAATGATATCGTAAATTTACATATCAAAATTATTTTAAACATAGGAAATAATACATTTATTGATAATGAAATTATTCATATCTTAAGGAAGATTAAAATTAATTATGGATGGTGGATAATTATTAGAATTAAATATGATATTATTTAATATTATTCATATATTAAATGAGAAAATCATTTAATTCATACCAGTTAATATGAGTAAGGATATTATAACTTTATTACTTATTTAATTTATATATATATATATAGTATCTTTAAAAAAAATATTAACAGAAAAAAATAAAAAAAATAAAGTGATAGTAATTTTAAAAAATGATTAATGAAAGAAATGAAATATTTAATGTAATTATAATTTAATTAACTTTATTCAATAATAGAATTTATCATTAAACTGATATATAAAATATATAAAAAAAAATTATTAAAATTTTTTCAATAAAATAAATGGTTTGAGATAAAAAGTCCATATAATAATAAGAGAATAAATTAACTTAGTGGTAGAGTAGAGTTGTTACATTGGTTTTGTTCTTGTTCGAGACCCGTAAGGGATTAATTTTGGATGAAACGGCTCTCTCACCCATAAATTTGAGAAATTTAAGATAAATCCTGGAAATATCATGTCAATTGATTTCGTGTCTAACCGATATTCAATAATTGGATTAGGCTTAGGATGAGTAAAGTTTTTTTTTTTTTGAGAGAGGATGGAATAAAACAATGTTTATTTTAAGCCCAGGATCGATCCTCTGTGATCCAACACAGTGGTCTCAGTTCTCAGCATGATTTATGGGCTATAGTTAGACCGATGAGTCTTTAGACAGTCAAAGCGGATGAAGCCATTGATTCTTAGTAAATTGAATGATTTGTTGATTTTTTAATTTTCATCAAAATAGCGTTATTTGACACATTTAACATCAAAACAATATCGTTTTGATATATTTGGACTTCTTGTTCCCGAGAGGTTTCACTAGTGATTACTCACCGTTTGAAGCCATCAATTGATTATACGGTTTCAAGACGCCGCCAATTGATTACTCGCCATTTCAAACCCAACCCTTTATATGAAATGGTACGGCCCGACCATTGATTTATGAGCGAAATGGGTGAAACCGTTGGCTCGCATTTTCGGGCGATTTTGATGACTCGGCCCGGAAATGCGGGCTAAGCCAGGTAAGCAGGGCCAAAATTTAAAAAATCTTTTAAAAACATAATTTATCTGAGCATCATTATTCAAATAAAAAAAAACAAAACACAAGTGTTTAATAATAGTTAATGCATAAATGATAGAGTTTAGACAATATAATAATATTTAAAGTCTTAAATAAACTTATAACCAAACTAAGTAGTAGCTATTAAGCAACTAACTACAATCACATAATAATTAGAATTAATGAAGTACCAACCACAATCAAGTTTAAAAAGTTTCATGATAAAATGAAACATCAAATGCAATAAATATATCAAAGTGTAATAAACAAAAACTAATAGACATGTTCATATTCAAGTACTAAAAAAATAAAGTGACAAATAAATGATAACCATAGCTACCAAATCAAAGTTTCAAATAAATCTACTATATATAATCTTCATCTTTATTATTATGGTCACTATAGGATTTAGAAAAAATCAATAAGTAATATGTATATATACATTTTTAAATTAATAATAAGAATTTTAAAAAAATTCGGATTAATCGAATTGATTATTTAACTTGATAGAATTTGGCCAATTAATTTGACGATGACTGGGATTTTAATTTACTTTAATTTCTTGGCACAAACCCTTCAAAATATAGAGCCCAATTGGATGAGCCATGAATAGTGTATTCACCGCTCTACGGCTTCACTATTGATTACACATGTTTGAGGCTTCAATTATTGATTTTCAATTCAATACCTTTTAAAATTTATATTCTAAATTTATTTTCCTATAAAATCTCAATTCTTATTGATTAATACTATATTGACGACCTTTTACATTCCAAGACAATATGGTACACATTAATTTCAATTATTTCCTTTATAAATTTATATCTTATATTTATTTTCCTATTGCATAAAGTCTTAATATTATATATATATATAATATTACCATATAATTATCTTTAAAATCTAAATATTAATAATATTTAAATTTGATATGCATCTCGAAAATATTTAATTTTTTTTTTTTTTTTTAAAAGCCTAGCCACCTCTCTTTTGTTCTCATTTTGTTCTTTCCTGTCCATTTTCTTTAAGCAAGGAGGGATGATTTTATAATTTTTAACACTACCGATAAAGTGGTTCTTAGCATAACTTGGATTTTTAATTTGTTTTTTCGTGTTTTTGTCGTCATCTTATGCGGTGTGTGGTTTATGTCGTTTTTGTACGACGGTTCGATTTTCGTCGTCTTGTTGCGTCACTTTTTTATGTGTAAGTTATTCGAGCAATGAAATAATTCTGATCATTAAAATTTGTCAGTCGAATCGTGGTCATCGTCCAGATTCTGCGAAATGGGTAAAATATATGCATTACAGTTATATCAATGAAATTATCGAATGTGTGTAGGGAACTTTGGCCAGATTCGTTTGTCTTATTAACTTTGAATACCCATCCATCTTACAAGCTTTTGTGAATTTGATTACGTGTTTTTTATGAATGTATGAGTAAGTTTGGTCGATAAAATTATTCTTTAAAAAAAAAAGTTATTATTATTAATTACTCGTATTGATTCGATAAAATAATGAATTTATTAGTTACATACCTTGATTTAAAATTTTAATCTAATTTATCATTGAAAAATGAATTATTAATTTACTAATTAATAAAGATTTTAAAACATTATCCAAAGTTAATAATTTACGAATTATTAACCAAAAAACTAAAAAGTAAAAATATTACATTAAAAATTTTAAAATAATTAAATATTATCCATTTATCAATTTAATGAATTATAATTAAAATATCATTTAAAGTCTCTTTAAAAATTAAATTTTTAAATTAAAACTTTGATTTAAGTATTTTAATAACACAAATTGAGGATTTATAATTTAGAATTTATTTTATTTATAATAAATAAAAATATATTTATGACCACCAATGCGACTATGATTCAACCAACGTCATTAGTGGTATAAGCGATAGCTTTTCTAATTCGGTGACCCGATCAGATTTTTAAAACATTGAATAGAAGTTCAAATTGAGGTGATAATAACAAAAGTGACTAACAAAAAATTGAATGAATGAGATGGGAAAAATAACAAATTCGTGTCAATTCATATAACATGAATTTGACCCGTATTAATCGTTTAATTATTATATTAATTAATATTTAACTTAAATTAATTATATATATTATTTGTGTTAGACGTATCGTATCGTGTTATTAATTGAATCGTGTTTAAATTTGTTATTTCTGACTTATTCAAGTTGATAAATACTCTAAAAAAACCTGATATTCACATGACCTGGGAACACAAATTGACCCCCTAATTTCACCCAAGCATTTATAAATAATGTTAATGAATAATAAAATATAGTGAATATTTTTAATAATTGTGGAGTGTATATAAGTTACATATTTTATTTATAAAAAATAAGTTAAAAAACTATTAGTAGACACGTAATGTTCTTAAAATGCCCCTTTGTCAACTGGTGGAAATCAATTTCTGAGAAGCCAATCCACTTCAACATTGTCGCCTCCTCTTCCCCCTATTGGAGACTCTAAGGTTGTGTTTGTTTTTTAAGCTAATGTTGAATGGGAATTTTTGAGTTTATCTTGAATAATCTTATGCGATTAGGAAGTATAAGGTTGTTTGTTTTTAACATTAGATAGTAAGTAAGGCATGGCGGAATGGATATTTCGGATTAAAATGCGCATTCTTAATCAGGGCCAGGTTTAGTTCAGTATGTCAATGGATTTTAACGGGTTTGATTTATTTTACTACCGAATCAAGAGACGGGTTCGGGATGGAGTTAAATATTCCTCCCCACCCCCACCCATACAGATATATTTTAAAATATTTTTATTTTAGTTTATTTTATACTTTAATATAATTAATAATAATAATTATTAGAATGTTTTTAATAAATAGACTGAAGTCATAATATTTTATTTTTATGAAATATATTAATTTAATAATATAATAAAAAAACAAATATAAAAAATAAAAGCAATCGGAATGTAAATGGGCAGTTTTGAGAATTTTCTATATCGTACCCTTGATTAATTTTTAAATGAATATGTTTGTGAATTAAAAATAAATAAGCAGTCAGTCGAGATGAAGCCGTATAAATCTATGCTGGTTATCGTGTAGTAGTGATGTTATTGCTAGTCATTCTCCTTTTTAGATAATGATGGAGTTTTTCTTATTTTGGTGGAAAATGACTTTTACGAATAGAAAAGCGAATGTTTTAACTTTTACATTGAGAATTTGTTTAAAAAATTTGATAAATCATGAAATTTTTAAAAGCAACATTAATACGAGGAAAATTGTTTAGCTTTGATAGAATCAAAAATAAACATACTCTAAGTGCTTAAGTCAAAATAAAAGAAAGAAATTAATTAGTTTTGTAACTAATTTGACTATTTCAAAGTTTTTTTTTTTAAATCTAAAATAAAAATCCTATTATTTCTTTTTGACCTTTAAATAAAATAATATTTTAACATATGGAGACTTAATGTTTTTTCTTAATTAATTTTATTATTTATATTCATATTATTTCCAGCAGATTCATTTTAAAATAAATTTATATATATATATTAATCGAGTTATGGGGATCATTGAGTTTTATTTAATAAATTAATTTAATTCAAATATTGGAAAGATATATTGGGGCTTAACTATAAATAGATTGTCCTTTTTGTTTTGCGTATATCTTGAGATTTCGCTCTCAAAGGCTCTCACCTCTCTCTAATTTCAAGTGCTTCCAAGCAGTCATCTTTTACTCTCAAGTCTTTCAAACCTTTCTCTGTTTCCCCAAAATCTTTCGTACGAAGCACATTTACTTTGAGAATATTATTTTCGACTTGTATTGTTTCTCTTACAAGTCTTGCTTAGAAATTGAAATACGGTTGTTAAAATCATGGAGGTAAACGCCGAGTTCCTTACTACACCAGGTTACAACGGATAAAGACAAATCTACTTGGGAATTGATCTTGTACGCTGTGGTGCTAATCAGATAAATTAAATGCCACTCAATTGTTTCCTATTTGGTTTGTTTTGGCCAATTAAATCCATAATCTTTTTGTAAGACTTAATAATAGTGATATCATGCGAGACGTAGGTGGTAACGGTAGTACAAGTTTAGGAAATGCCTATCAACAAAGTGGTAAATGCTTAAAGACCAGTGGGTATAGGAACATTGTGACCCTCAGCTTACGAGGAATTTTCTAATGTGCCCAACGACTCTTACTCTTTGTCTTGGTTTCCTATTCACCCGAAATACGAGTTCAGCCGATAATCTTAAAGTGGAGTTTATTTCATATGAATTGATGGAATCTCCCACTAATTTACTTGCAGTCAACACTTCCTAGATTAGACCTTTTAATGGGACGTGCGTTGAGATGTGAGAAAGAGTTATTACTTATTGATGTTTGTGAACTGGCGTATCTTGACAAACCCAAAACTTTCAAAGTGATTATGAACTTTGTCTAAATGGGAAAGTTGGAACCGTCGGAGGAGATTATAGTAAGTGATAGTCTCCTTTGAGGTGGGCTTAGTCCACAAATCCCGAAGGACTAGATAAGTAGATGTGGGCTACTAGGCGCATTAAGTGTATGAAGTGCATTCACCTCTATACCAGTGAAGGAAGGAGGAACAAGTGTTCATGTATGGGCAAGAGAAAATTCCAATTTTTCTCAAAAGAGCAAATCTTATTTTCGGTAAAGTCGAAATTTTCTAGATCTCGGATGTGAAGCAGGACTTCTCCGTTGGAAATCGTCTGCATGAAATTTAGCTACGTCGAATTTCGTTTGGATTAGAGGTGGTCGAGATTTAACGTTTTTCGAGTGGGGTGTCGGATGACCTGGCAAGATGGGGATGCCACATGGCACCACAGGGTGTGCCACTTGAGAGCCGTGTGGTCTACTAAAGGAATGGCTCACATTGAGCCACGTAGGTGTAGCATGACCGCGGCTCGTAATCGCCGTGTAGGGTATGACGTATTAAAAGAAATAAAAAGAAAGAAGGAAAATGGAAAACCACGCATTTGGCTTGAGGAAGGGGAGGAAACTTCCTCCTTTTATTATCTGATCAATGCTCATCTAAGGAGAAGAGAGTGCAAAAGAAGGGAGAAAATAAGAGAAAATGAAAGGGAAATGGGAAAAAGAAAGAAAGGAAAGAAAAGAAGGGAAGGAAAGAAAAGCAAAGAAGGAAAACAATCAAGTAGAGAGGAAGGAAGGAAAGGAGAAGAAGAAAAAAAAGGGGAAAGGGAAAATTTCCCGGCTTTGGGCGGTCGAGGAATTTGTGAGTTCGAGACTAAAGTTGGTGCACGCGTGATCTGCGTGTGGAGAAAGCGTGAAAGTTGGAGTTCGACAGGCCTTTCCGTGAGGTAGGGTTTTTATCTTCTTGAGGTTATCTTTGTTTAAGTGTTTTGTTGATGATTAACAAGTTGATTTGAGGCCTTAAATGACCGTTGTTCAGTCCCCAAAACTTGTGACCAGATTGTTGGAATATTACAAGACTCTTGGAATGATCCTGGATGTTTAGGGTGCTTATAATGTTATGATTATGCATTAAATCATGTTTTGGTGTGAATGAGGCCGAAAATGGCCATTAATATAGGTCTCAAAAGCTTTGGACCGAGTGAGAAAATTCCTATTTTGAGTGGTTGTGAGATAACGAGGGTTTTGGTCAAGTGAATGAAGTGACATGAATAGTACGCCCAGATAGTAACACGAATATTTTGTGTGGGTGGATCAGCGATCCGTGTATTGTGTGCTTGAAATTGTTTTGAAATGAATGGCTTGGGTTGTGGAATTAATAGGTTAATGCATAAGCTTGATGTATTATACTTGTGATGCCCATCGATTATGAATATAGTGTGTATAACAAGCCAATTGGAGGTGAAATTGTGTTTTAGCCCAGTGAGCTAGTTTGGGTGATGGTTGATAAACATTGAATTACTTGTAGTGTGATTATGAAATTTGGGAACATATGCATATTTGACTATAGTATAAAATAGTTGAAAAGGCATAACCATTTTCATATACATTAAGTAACCTAGAAGTTAGGTGTAGAGTGCATGACCTTAGATTTGAAAAAGCGAACATGGTTGCGAAGAATTTCCACAGATGATTTTAGAGGAGAATGGGGTTGGGAGGCGGTCAGCGAGATCATTTGGATGAGGACCATGGCCCATTTGAGAAGTTCTCAACACATTCGCCTCGGAGGAAGCAGTCGTATTATTTTCAGAAACTACGATGTGTACCCAAAAGCAACTGAAGTTTTGTTTGAAAATGATGTTTTCTCATGCATGGCTTGTAGTCGGGAGTCGGTGAGGACTCGAGACATGGGAATGGGCATGTAGACATTCAAGTAGGATCATGTATTTACTTAGTGTGTGTTTAAAATTAGATCATTGCATAGCACTTAGGTGGAGAGTAACCCATTTGGGTGATTCCACTGCGAATGCTTCGCCTGTCGAGGGAATATCATTTCAGGTATAGGGAGCGTTCGTGAAGACGGCTCATCTTAGAGGCCAATTTTGAAGAAAGCCGGGTTGTGACTTGATGTTTTGGATGTAACATGTATTAAAACTGTAAATTTTAATATGTGTTTGTATTAAGAGAAATGTTATAACTTTTGAACTATTGGAATATAGTTGGGATGTTATTTTGTAGTGTGGTTTTATGGGCCCGAGAAATTGTTTTATTCGGATGAGTCTCGCGATACGAGACATATAGATTTTCCACGGGTTGACGGGTGATCAAGCGGACCCCTAGTTTGGGGTGTCACGGCAGTATCGGAGGTACAGTCAAGCGATTACCTGCAGGGCTCGGTGTGTGTAGTTATAAGTGTAGTCACGTGCCAACTACGGCTTAATTGTTAGAACTGGGTTTATAAATACCTCTGGGGCTTAATTAATGGAGAGTAATTGGGTATCAAATTTACCTAGGGCTTGGGGTTGGTTCCAGGCGGAAGTCATTGGAATGTGAGAACATATCGCACTTGGTATGGCTCGATGTTAGGGTTAAGTATGTCATTACCTAGATAATCACGGGACATGATTAGAACACTGCATGAATGGTGTTTGATGTGTGATGGTGTGTATAACGTGAGTTGTATGTTATGTGATAGTGTGATCATGTGTGTGAATTGTGATTGAAATTATATGCTTGAGTAGATAGCATAGGAAAACGTTGAACACTAGGGCGAGAAATATAACCTTAGGTATTGAGAATTTTGGCGAAATAGTCGAATTAAAATGAAAAAAAATGATGTGAAGAATTTTTTTTTGAATTCTTCTGATGTGTAAAAAGCGAAAAAGCGGATAAAATAAATTTTAATAAATTTATTTTGGTTTATTGGAAAATGAAAAATATATATATAATGTTTGTTAGTTTTCGATGGTTGGAATGAAAAATAAAATAAAATACAAAATCTTTTAAAAATGAGAAATTATTGTTGCATTACCTAGATACATGGACATAGTGTATAAAATTTCACGGAATGTGAATAGTGTCTAGAGGGTTGTACTACGCCTTAGAATCTTTGCGTTAAATGTCAGCACCATTTGACATGTGTAGATGGCTGAAAAGTCGAGGAAGGGACGTGAGGCGTCCATGAAGTGCCGATCAGGAACCATCGGCTTTTGACCACGAGGCCTTTGAAATTTGTAAGGTTGCGATGTAAGCTATTGCACATGCTTGTGCGGTGGTGAACCAATGAATTGAAACGACCTCCGGTGTTTGAAGCACGCGCCGTCCTCCGATAGTTTGGGAGGTGGACTCTAGGTTCGGGACGACTATGACCACCGAGAGGGAAGTAGGAGCTGGCATCTGGGCATCAGATGTAGGTGTTGGTCTTAAGGAAGGAAGATCCATCTTCTTTGGCAAGGAAAGAAGCCGGAAGACCTGTTCCTGAGGATATCGAGTGGGGCCTAAGGTCATGGACCAGAATCGAAGATGGAACATTTAATCGGGCGGGCGGATGATATGTGATTCTGCGGACGGCAGACGCTAGCGGGATTGTCGGAGGCGGGAATCAGTTATCGGACACCTTAGTCCCGATCATCGATCAAAGGCAATTGGATTGCGAGACGGGATGGGCGGATGGTGTCTTGCCATTGCGGCGGCCGGAACCATGGGGAGGGATTGCCCACCGAGGCCCGGGGATCAGGTTTGGGGACAATCTCTGGATCCCGGTCGGTGAGGGACGGGAGAGGACCTGAGTTTGTTTCTCATACCTAGTATGGTCGAAGGGACAAGTCACCTAGTACTTCTCAAGCCGAATGGCGTGTTTTCATGCCGCCGGCCGGGCATATGGCGGGTATCTGAGGCGAGATCTCATAATGCGGCCGAGCATGCGGATTATGGTACGGATTATACGGGTGCGTTCTGCCGCGCATGACTGGTGGCGTTTGGATTGGATGCATCGAATTCATTATTTGTTGCATCTTGTGGCGATGGATTTGAGTTTAGAAGGAAAAGACGCTAGAGATAATGAGAAGTGTACCTAGGGCGTAGGAAGTAAGTTGGTGAATATGTAAAGATAAATAAATGAGATGCCGTTGATTATCATGGTGGACCTTAGGGTGTGGGGCTGGCATTGGTGTTGATGTCATTTTTGACGCTGGATGGAGTTCAACGTGCATCAGTTGTGATGGCCGATACCTTAGCTGAGGTGATCTGCTAAACGCGTGCTAAGTGGCGAAATTAAATATATGCCGACCCGAATCATATCATGCGTGGAAACCGGGGATAATTACAAGGAGGAGATACGGGCGGAAAACTCATTTCTTAAAAAGGTAAATAATTTAAATAAAAATCCATTTTCCTGAATCTCGGATGGCGAAGCGGACACCGTTGAAATAAATGCCATGAGTACTTCTACGTTGAATTTAGTTGGATTAAATTAAATCGAGTCATTTGAAGCGTAAAAATGTCGAATGACATAACTTAAAAATGTAGAGATACCTAACTACAAGTAATACCCATGGCAAGAACCATCTGATCTACTAAAGGAATAGCTGCGTTAGTGCATGGAGTGGCATGATTATAGTTCATATTAAATACCATGGGAGTATGGCGTCATAAAGAATAAAAGAGAAAACAAACCACATTTGGCGAGGGAAGAGGAAAACTTATATACAATACTCTCATCCCAATATCATCTAAGAAGAAAGTACAATAAGGAGAAAATGAAAGGGGGAAATGAGAAAAGAAAAAAGAAAAGGAAAAGAAAAGAAGGAAAGAAGGAAAGAAAATAAAGAAAAGAAAAAAACTCCATATATAAAGAAAGAGAAGAAAGAAAAAAAAAAATAAGAAAAAATTCCGACTGGATTGGTCCGGAGTTAAATGATTCGGGGGACTAAAGTTGGTGCGAAGTGAGATCTACGTGTCGACCGAGTTTAGATTCGTAGGCTGTGGTGGGGTTTTATCTGGCAGTGCTGTTTAAGTGTTTCGGTGATGATTGAGTTGATTTGAATAACGGATGATCGTTGTCGGTCACGAAACTTGGGATCAGTTATTAGGATTTTGGAACTCGTTTGGACGTCCGCGGACATTTGAAACGTATGTATGATTATATGCATTAAATCATGTTTTGGTGTGAATGAGTAGAATGGCTAGGTAATAGCCGGAGTCTCGAAGCTTTTTTGGATTCCGGTGAGTTCTGGTGAATGGTGCGTGAACATAACCCCTGGGATTTCTGTTCCTGCGTGAATAATGTATGAATAATGGCGTAATGGCAGCATGAACAATAATATTGATGTGAATATTTATGAATAATAATGTCTGATATTTTTCGTGTGGTGGACCAAATCGTAGGTAGCCAGTATGTCTTTGAGGTATTTTGAAGTGAATGGCTTGGTATGTGGAATTAATGTTGTGCATAAACGATGTATTAACTGTGATGTACAGTATATGGAATATAATTATTATTGTATGGAGCCATTAGGATGAATTGTGTTTTAAAAATGAGCTAGTTTGGTGATGGTTGATAAACATTGAATTACATGTGGTGTAATTGTAAATTTGAGATATATGCGTATTTGATATATTGGTATAAAAAAATGATTGAAAATGCATAATGCATTTTATATGCACGGGGTAACCCTAGAAGTTAGGTGTGAGTACATGACATGAATTTTCGGCTTGAACATGGTTGCGAAAGGAATTTCACGGGTTGATTTTCGGAGGAATGGGGTTGGGAGATGGTCAAGCGGATCATTTCGGATAGGGACCACGATTGTTTAGGAAGTTCTCAAACACATTCTCCTCGAGGAGGATAGTCCAATATTTTTACGAAACTCGGTAGTATGACTTTTCCAAGAACAACAAGTTTTGTTTTTGAAAATGTTTTCTCATACATGGCTTGAGCAGAGTGTGAGGAGTCGATGAGAACTTCGAGACATGGGAATGGGCATGTAGACATTCAGGGGATCCGTATTTACTTGAGTGTGTGTTTAAATTGGATCATTGCATATGCACTTAGGTGGGGAGTAACCCATTTAGGGTGATTCCACTACTGGGAGATAGCTCACCCTGTCGAGAGAATATCATTTCAGGTACAGGGAGCGTTCGAGAAGACGGCTCATCTTAGAGGCCGATTTTGAAGAAAGCCGGGTTGTGGCTTGATGTTTTGGATGTAACATGTATTAAAACTGTAAATTTTAATATGTGTTTGTATTAAGAGAAATGTTATAACTTTTGAACTATTGGAATATAGTTGGGATATTTATTTTGTGAGTATTGGTTTATGGGCCCAAGAGGCTATTTTTACTCAGATATGAGTCTCGCGATACGAGACATGTAGATTTTCCACGGGTTGACGGGTAGTCAACGGACCCCCTGGATTTGGGGCGTCACATCATGGGCGATTCTAGATCATCCTTAGTGATTGGCAAAGGGAACCTCTGGAAAACTTCTCGCCCTTTGTGATGTTCTCCATGTGCCAGATATTCATTGGAACTTAGCCTCAGTGTCTCTACTTGGGAAAGCAGGAGTTAAGATCATGTTTGATTCAAACAAAATAGTGTTAACAAAGAATGATGCTTTGTTGGGAAGGGTTATTGTAATCAAGGTCTCTTTATGTTGAATGTTTCACAAATAATGAATAATAAAACATCTTCTTCTTTTGTTTACATGGTTGATTCTTGTGATGTTTGGCATGGTATATTAGGACATGTAAACTTTCCTTATATTAAGAAAATGGTTGAATTAAGTTTAATTCCCAGACCGTCCTTAGAAAACCTTGGAAAATGTGAAGTATGTGTAGAATCTAAAACCACAAAGAAATCTTGTAAACCGGTAGAGAGAGAGTCAAAACTATTAAGTTTGATTCATAGTGGCGTAGGAGACTTGAAAAACACCATGATTAGAGGTGGTAAAAGGTTCTATATTACCTTCATAGATGACTACTCAAGATATATAAGAATGTATCTTTTAAGAAACAAAGATGAAGTAATGGATGCTTTCATTAAATATAAAAATGAAGTAGAGAACCAACTAAGTAAGAAAATCAAGAGACTTAGATCTGATAGGGGTGGAGAATATGAGTCCAACCCCTTCAATACCTTTTGTGAGGAACATGGAATTATACATGAAATCGCTCCTCCTTATTCCCCTGAATCTAATGGAGTAGTTAGAAGAAAAAATAGAACCCTAAAAGAGATTATGAATGCCATGTAAGTAAGTTTAGGAGCATCCTCGAACTTGTGGGGGGAAGCTACCATTTCCACCTGTCATATTCAAAGTATAATACCCTATAAGAATACTAGTAAGACTCCCTATGTGTTATGGAAATGATATGCACTTAACATTGGATACCTAAAAGTGTAGGGGTGTTTAGTAAAAGTACTTCTTCTAGAACCAAAGAAAAGAAAATTAGGTCCTAAAACCTTTGATGCAGTATTTATTGGATATGCAGAGAATAGTGTTGTCTATAGGTTTCTTGTCATCAAATCAGAAAATGGCCTAGCGGAAGTAAACTCTATACTTGAGACTAAAAATGTTGACTTCTTGAAAATATTTTTCCTTGGAAAACAAGTAGCCCGACAACAAGTTTCAAAGAAATCTTGGTGAGTCCTATTGATCCTTCTAGCTAGAATTGAGAAAAAGTAAAAGAGAAAGATAATGAATTAATCTTGGTGTTGACTTTTACACTTTCCTAGCTGATGACGACCCTAGATCCTATAAGGAAGCTATGACTTCATTTGATGCACCTTTATGAAAGGAGGCCATTAATGGTGAAATTGAATCAATAATGGATAACTATAGTTGGGAGATAGTAGACTTGCCTCCTGGTGCTAAAATTATAGGTTATAAATGAATATTTAAAAGAAAATTAAAACCATATGGGTGTAACGCCCCAAAAATACCCTGGAATTTTTATAATAAAATTTATTATATATTTCGGGTATAATTGGGCCAACTTGGGAATTTTTCTGGAAATTTTTAGATGAATATTGATTAAATGATTATTGAGAGCAGAAGCAAAGCCCAAGTGAAAGAAAATATGAAAAAATTGTAAATGGGAACCTAAGGGGTCAGTGCAAATAGTTTAGATGTCTAAGTGAAATTAGGAGAAATAAATGGGCAAGGGGAAAAATAATGAGACTTAAGCAGAATAATAGAGAAGTAGAGGGACCTAAATACAAAAGAAATAAAGAAAAAAATCGAGGAAAGGACTGTGGCGTGCCAGGAAGAGTGGAGGAAGTTTCCATACGCTTTTTAAAGCGATTAAGGGCGATCCATAAGAAAAGGAAAATGAGAAAAGAATGTTTTAGAGTTAGAGAGGCTACATACTCTACAGATTTACCGACGATCGGACCATAGGCTCAGGGGTAACGAAGGAAAGTGTACTGTTCTGGTCATTCCTCGTGACAAAAGTTTTGTAGTAGAAGTCGGGAGTTCGACAAACTAGAATTGGGTCTTCTCTAGCAAGTTTTTCTACCCTAAGGGTTGTGTGGAGGTTATCTTACCTTAGGGAATGCAGTTTGTATTTTAAACCATGGGAAGCTGCCACATTGTGGTAGTGCGCATTATCCGGACCTTAGAGCTCATTTTTGGGTATGAAGTGAAGGGAATTTGGTAGTGAGTCCTTCTAGAAAATTGTAGCCTCATCAATGAACTTGATGTTAGGCTTTTGAATTTCTCGATTTGGACCTTTGTAGACCAAGTTATGGTCATTTTACCGAGGTCGTCTCAAGCTAGATACAGTGGTCGGTTATTCGTTTTGGTCAACTAGCGGACAGCAAAACAGGTTTTGGGTTAGAAATAAAGGGAATTTGAAATAAGTCCTTCTGGGAAGTTGTATCCACATCAGTAGAAATTGATGTTAGGATTTAGTTACCGGTCGGACCCACGTAGACCAAGTTATGATCTTTTATTACGAGCGTCCAATGATGAGAGGTCATCGTAGAGGTCATGCGGCGGAGGTCATGCAATAGGGTCATGCAGCGGAGGTCAGCAGACCTCGTCACGAGGTCGAAAAGCTCGTCTTGTAGAAGGCTGTCGTCGTGTAAAAGCTCATTCGTCGCAGTAGAGGTCGAACTCGTCTGTAGAGAATTGACTCGTCGGTTAGTCGGCTCGTAAGGTAGACTCACATGACCTCAACGAGGAGGTCATATCTCCTTCGTTCCAACTCCGATTTGGGTGTTCTTGGACTCTATGGAAAGCCCATTGAGTCAAGAATACATTCATATGCCTGAGAGGTATATTAGATGTCAGACCAAGGTGTTATATTGAGCTCGTCCAGGTCAGGTCAGCTCGTCAGTTCAGGTCAGCTCGTCTGGGTTGACTACACCGACCTCAACCGGAAGGTCGCCATCTCCTTCATTTAAACTCCGATTTGGGTGTTCTTGGACTCCTATGGAAAGCCCATTGAGTCAGGAATACATTCATATACCTGAGAGGTATATTAGATGTCATACTGAGGTGTTATATCGAGCTCGTCCAGGTCAGGTCAGCTCGTCAGTTCAGGTTAGCTAGTCTGGGTTGACTACGCACGACCTCCAACTTCGGAAGGTCATATCTCCTTCGTTCCAACTCCGATTTGGGTGTTCTTGGACTCTATGGAAAGCCCATTGAGTCAAGAATACATTCATATGCCTGAGGAGGATAGAAGATGTTTGATTGAATTGAAGATCGAGCTCGTCAGGTCAGCTCGTCAGATTCAAGTTGTTATGTATGACCTCAACTTTGGAAGGTCATAACTCGCCGTCGAACTTTCCGGTCGGGTATTCTTGGACTCTATGGAAAGCCCATTGAGTCAAGAATATATTCACATTCCTGAGGATGATAGAAGATGTTTAACCGAGGTGATAAGTGAGCTCATTGGAGTCAGGTCAGCTCGTCGATTCAGGATTTGGCTGCGTATGACCTCCAGCCGGAAGGTCATAACTTCTTAAAATCCGAACTCCGTTTCGGGTGTTCTTGGACTCTATGGAAAGCCCATTGAGTCAAGAATTCATTCATATTCCTGAGGAGGATAGAAGATGTTTGACCGAGGTGACAGATCGATCTCGTCCAGGTCAAGTCAGCTCGTCAGTTCAGGATTTGACTGCGTATGACCTCAACGGAAGGTCATAACTCCTTAGAACTCGATTCGGGTATTCTTGGACTCTGAAAAGCCCATTGAGTCAAGAATCCATCTATATATAGCTTTTTGAATTTGGAAATCATATTAATCTCTGAAAATCAATCCTAACCAAAACGACTAGTACGCATGAATAATATTGTTCTTTAATGGTTTTGGAATAGGGACTCACGAGGAGGAAAAGCCAAACTGAGATTGAATTTCCAGGGATTGGAATCAAAGTGCAAAGATTTTGGGTTTGTTCTACCGACTCCAATTCCTCGTTTCAAGTTTTACAACGTATTTGTTAAAAGCATATTGAATTGATTTAATTGATTTGAGAAAAGTGATTGTGAAATGTTTACGCCTAAAATTGCATGATTATTGAAAATATTTATTTATACAAGCGTACATATTGTACTATATTTTGCTATAAAGGATTTAGACGCCATAATTGAATGTGTAACCGTTTATTTACGCGTTAAGGATGGGTGTTATACCAATAGGGTCAAATAGCGATCTTCGCGAACTATTGTATTGATGTGTCACTCCGATCGGTATTACGTAGGTTTCCGTGCGTGTTATAAATCATTTGATTACATTTCTGACCCGGCGGGACAGTGCCGGTGACTCGACTATCTGTATATCGAAGACATAGGTTAAATTCGTTAAGGGCATCTTGAATTGATTAGCATAAGCGAGATTGGTCAACATAATTGGAGTTGATTAAAAATGAATTGAATTCTGGCGGAATTGTTTGACATATTTGAATTGATTTGAGATTGTGAAATATTGAATATGAAAATGTATTTTGGGATGATCAAAAGACTATAATGATTATATATTTATAACAAAATATATGTATTGTATTTATATTGATCATCCATAATGGTTGAAAGTTTTGAATTGTTAAATTGCATAATTTGATTTAAACCGGCCCGAGAATGGTTGTATAGAACCACTAAGCATGAAAATGCTTAGCGTATTATTTTACCAATGCGCCGTGCAAGTGATAGTTAGTGATGGCGAACCAGATCGGGGAGCATCGGAGTCATAAGAAGGAAATTTGGATTATGCCGACATGTGCATTCATTCCATGTTTTCTTTTGGATATTGATATTTTGTAAAAACAAATTTGAACCCTGAACCTCTATTTTTGTAAATCATTTTGAAAATTTGGAATGCGCCATTGAATGTATTTTATTAAGTTAAATGTATTTTGTTAAATGTTTATGGGCTTGCCCAATTTTCCTGTCGTTTCCGCAAAGATATGATTTTGAGTGATTCTGGTGATTTTAGTGGCATCCGGACTCGATTCGGTTGCCCAAACGGTCGAGTCGAATTGAGCCACAATGGGTCTATTAAGGAAATCTGAGGCCACGTTGATTCTTTGAAGGTTTAAACAAAGAGATGTGTAGATTACTTTGATACCTTTGCTCCAGAGACAAGGATTTCCTCGATTAGGGTGTTAATTGCTTTAGCATTAGTTCATAACCTAGTGATACACCAAATGGATGTTAAAACCGCCTTTATGAATGGGGAACTGAAAGAAGAAATTTATATGGATCTAACTTTGAAGGTGAATGGTTCGAGATGAGCAAAGGTTTGTAGGCTATTAAATCTCTCTATGGGTTAAAGCAAGCACCCAAACAGTGGCATAACAAATTTGATCATGTGTTGATATCTAATGGATTCTCCATTAATGATGCTGATAAATGCATTTATAGCAAAGTTGAAAATAACTCATCTATTAACATTTGTTTATATGTTGACGATATACTTATATTTGGGACTAATCTACAAGTTGTTATTGAGACCAAGAGTTTTTTAAGATCTAAGTTTGATATGAAAGATCTAGGAGAAGTAGAGGTGATTCTAGGAATCAAAATATCAAGAACACCTAATGAGCTTAATCTTTCTTAAGAACACTATGTTAAGAAGATTTCAAGGAGGTTTGAACATTTTGATTGTAAACTAGTGTCAACTCCTTATGATCCCAGTTCTCATTGTTATCCTAATACAATAGTATCAGATCAACAATGCTCATAGTTCATAAATGAACTACCTTATCCAAACCGCTTCCTAAGCTGCCATCAAAAGCAATGATGTACTCTGATTTAGTTATAGAATCCATAGTCATTTTCTGTTTGGAACTCTTCCAATATTTGTGCCATAAATTCAATGTGAACATTTAGCTTGATTGAGATTTTGAGTCATCTCTATCGGATTATTAGTTAGCATCTTACCATAAGATCCATATCTCCATCAATCAAGAATACATCCTTAATCCTTCTCAAGTACTTAAGGATATTCTTGACAGCTACCTAATGACCCTAACCTAGGTCCATTTGGTATCTACTTGTGACTCTCAGAGCATATGATACATTGGGTCTAGTACATAACATAGCATACATGATTGATCTTATAACTGAAGCATATGGAATCATAGTCATGAGTGTCCTCTCATCTCGTGTCTTTAGACACATGGATTTCGAGAGCGTTATCCCATATGACATAGGAATGTTTCTTCTCTACACCATGCTAAACTTTTTTAGCATCTAAGTTATGTATGTGTACTGCGAAAGACCAAGCAATCTTCTCGATCGATCTCTATAGATCTAGATCCCCAATATGTAGGTTGCTTCTCCAAGGTCTTTCATGGAGAAATTCTTGGATAACTAATATATATTGATAGATTGTAACATTGAGAAGTCTCTTCCAATAATTAATATGTTATCCACATATAATACCAGGCATACAACTGCACTCCCACTAACCTTCTTATACACACAAGCTTCATCGATATTTTGTGAGAAACCAAACTCTTTTATTGTCTCATCAAATCGGATATTCCAACCCCTAGATGCTTGCTTCAATCCATAAATGGATATATGAAGTTTTCATACTTTACTACCATTTCTAGGTGTGAAGACCTCTGGTTGTGTCATACACACATCCTTACTTGGGTTTCCTTCGAGGAGAGTCGTCTTCACATCCATTTTCCATATCTCATAATCACAATGGGCAACAATGGCAAGGAGCATCCTTTTGGAATTAAGCATAGCCAATGGACTAAAAGTTTCGTCATAGTCAATTCCTTGTCGTTTACAATAACCCTTAGCTATAAGCTTAGCCTTATAGGTAATCACATTACCTTCCATGCCAGTCTTCTTTTTGAAGATTCACTTGCACCCTATGGGTTGTGTTCCTTCGGGTGGTTCAACCCAAGTCCATACTTGGTCAACTCATATGGAATCTATCTCTGACTTCATGGCTCCAAGCCACTTGTCAGACTCTAAACTATTAAGAGATTCATCATAGGTAGTAGGCTCATCATCTTCTATGAGCAATACATCCCACTGTCAACTCATGAGAAATCCATATTTCTCTAGAACAGTACGTATTCTACTTGTGCTAAGATGTGCTTATGTTTTAGAAGGATCATTTGCTACTTCATCAACATGAATAACTGCCTTTGGATTAAGTCAATTGACCTACGTTTGTTTGAGCACTTTGAACTTCAACAAGTTCACCCTGTTCCCACTGTCTTCTCTTAGAAGAAACTATTTCTCTAAGAAAACTATATGCTTTGAAATAAACAACCTTTGTTTCAAAGTGTTGTAAAACTCATATCTAATTGTCTCCTTAGGATATCCTACAGACAGACACTTGTAATATTTAGCTTCTAGCTTGTTTGAAAAAATTTGCTTCTTATAAGCTGGATAACCCCATACTTTTAGGTGAGAAAGATAGGGCTCCTTGTAAGCCTAGATCCCATATGGAGTAACCTTAATTGACTTAGATTGGACCTTGTTTAACACTTAAAATAGTCTCATGTGCATAACCCTAGAAGGATTTGAGTAGATCTACCTTACCCATCATAGACCTTACCAAGTCTAATAAGATTCGGTTTGTCCTCTTAGCAACACCACTTGATGCAGTGTGTAAGATGGAGTCCACTTGGATAAAGTCTCATTATCCTGGAGATAACCCAAAAACTCTTAGCTTAAATATTCGCCACTTGGATCTCATCTATGTGATTTGATACTTCTCCCAAGCTGTTTCTCTATTTCACTTATGAATTCTCTTAACTATTCAAAGATTCATATTTGTATCTCTTCAGATACAAGTACCAAAATCATGAATGATCATTGATAAAGGTTATGAAGAAGATAAAACCACCTCTAGCATGTATGGACATAGGACCACATACATTCGTATGTATTAGGTCCAATGGTCCATAAGCATGTTCACCATTTCCCATAAAGTGAAACTAAGTCATCTTTGGTTAACAAGAAAGATTCACATGTGCCAAATGATTCATAATCAAATGACCCCAAGCTACCACTCTTGTGTAACTCAGTTATGCATATCTCACTTGCATGGCCAAGGCGATAATGCCATGAGTAAGATGATCTCAAGTTATCTCCCTTTGGCCTTTTATTGCCATTAACATTAGAAATTGGATTTGACATATCTAATATATTTAATATGTAAATTCCATTGCTTAATGTACCACCAACATAAAAGACATCATAATGTAACAACCGTTGTTACAAAATATAAATGAAAACCTTTCTTGTTCAAAAAAGAAACCTGAAAAAGTTATTCATCAATTATAGGACATAACAACAATTATCCAAATTTAAACAAAGATCACTAGGGAGGTTCAAAACATAAGTCCCTATAGCAATAGTTGCAACTCTTGGACTATTGCCCACTCGAAAGTCGGACTCTCCCTTTGTGAGCTTGCTAATGCTCCTTAGACCCTGCTTATCAATCCATATGTATAAATCATAACTGGTATCATATACCCATATGTTGTTAGGAGAAAGAGTATTAGCCTTAATGACATAAATACCTGAAGACGATGGTGCATCACAGGCCACCTTCTTCTTCGACTCTAAGTACGCTTTGCATTTCCTCTTCTAATGGCCAACTTGACCACAATAGAAGCAAGTCAATTTCGGGTCAGTCTCTTTGGCTTTCTTCTCAGCCATACCTCCCTTAGCCTGAGTGGATTTACTCATTTTTCTTGTTCTTAGAACTCTTCTTAGAACCAAAAGAATCCATAAGCACCACATGCTTTTTCTCCTTTCTTAAAGAAGACTCAATTATTTCGAGCAAGTTTATCAACTCGGGTATGGTGAACACAATGTTGTTCATCTTATAATTAAGCACAAACTGTGCAAAACTATCGGGAAAACTTGCCATAATCAAGTCCACACTCAATTCAAAATCCATCCAATAACCCAACTAATTCAACCTCTCTTTGTGTTCATACATCTTCAATGCATGCTACATTGGGGATGTCCCCTCCTCCATCTTGGAACCAAAGAGTAGTTTAGAGACTTTGAACCTTTTAGTCCTCGCTTGCTCATTGTAAAGTTCCCTTAAATGGCGTACTGTGGAATATGCATCCACAGTCTTATACTACTTCTAAAACTCAGGTGACATGATTGAGGATAATCAATCCGAATTCTGCTTATCAACTATTGTACGATATGCCTTTGAACATTTTCGAGGATGCATCGACAGGTTCGAAGTTGAGGGAGTGGCTCAACAAGGACATAGGTTAATCTTTCCCTTTTAACAACTATTCTCAAATTCTTTAACCAGTCTAAGAAGTTAAGCATGGTCAATTTGTTGGCATCCATTATAGATTGCAAGTTCATATTCGTTGGCATGGTTTGATTCTAACAACCTAGATGTAAAAGAGATCATGTTAGATTGTACTTAAAATGCATGATTATTACGGTTTGATAATTATGCATTATAGCTCCCACTATTTTATTACAAATTGTTAGCCCTCACTCTTGATCCGAGAGAACCTATATTGAGGTTCTCCTAGTGGGTCAATATCTAATATCATCAAGAATGACCTTGGGTTTACCCAACAAGCCACCTTTGGTCAATAGGTAGGTATCTTGTCCATACTAATTGCAATTTCATGCAACTATCGAAACTAGTGCTATCAATTGTTGATTTGTGACTATCATTGGGTTATCAACTCATGATGCGTGTACATCTTATAAACACTAACCCAACTGCGTCTCTATCCAACATTAACCTTAAGTTTGCCCAACAAGCTAGTGAGTCTAGTTAAGGCCAACCAACTAATCAGGAAAACTCATTTTTATGGATAAAACATGTCCTTATAGAGAGGGCTTGGGTTTACCCAACAACCCCAATTCCAGAAGAACTTAGGTTGACACTATATTAGTGGAAGACGTTAACCTTAATATTAAAAATTGAGGGGTTTCTTTAGATTAGTCTCATCATTGCATTAACATGCTTTATATATGTTTATTCATCTCGTGAAAAAATAAAGATAATTACTCTAACTATACGACATAATTATGGACATTCTAAAATCAATTCCACAAGTCAAAATGAAATTGACTAGGTCAAACCTAAGGACATCCATGATTATTACAACCCATGAAATTAAATCGAATTTACATTTCAATGTCTTCTTTCTTGGATCCTCCTCCATGCTCCTTTTTCCTTCGTATCTCCACCAACCAATCCTAATCCTATGTAATCTAATGACATACATTAAAAAGAAGAAGCTCAAGTTACATTTGAGGGGGATTTAGATGAGAAGAGAAATTCGTTGAGAAAATAGAGGTAGGGACCACGCAAATATTTGCCAAAAGAGGTAACCATCTTATTGTCTTTCTCAACATTGGGCAAAGTCCATAATCATCCATCATGCTAGCATACACCCTTAACATGCATTCTATAATGCATCCCATTGAAAGTTAAAGATAATGACACCCTATGATTTCAGAAGCACATGAAAAGGTTTTTCAACACTTGAACTAAAATGATCCATAAACCGATTCAACTCTCGAATCATTAACCCAATTCAACTCTTGAATCACAAGCCGGATTCAACTCTTGAATCCTTTAACTTATTCAACACCTTGAACCACAAAATCGATTCAACTCTTGAATCCTAGCTACCATGAGGTATAGATTTCGCCTAAAGACCTTTGAAGGTAATTTCACCATGGTTTTACATTTTTCTCAAAACCACTAAAAACCATAGTTAATGAAATTTAAGATTGAACACTCAAACTTAACTTGCATTCTTTCATCTTGCTCATACATTTACTGAGAAACCAAAATGATGAAAGAACAAACAAGAGAAAAAGGGAAAACCCTCACTACCAACCTTCACGTCGAGACGTGAAGCATCTCGTCTTCTCAGGAAGGGGCCCACTTTGCAACGTCACCGCGCCACGTCTCTTGAGCATGGTGTGGGTTTGGGGCTGCAGTAAAGTGACATAATTGGCCTACGGCTATGACTTTGCTTGGGTTCATAAGTCATGCCACGACGTGAAACCCGCATGTCACAACGTTTCATGGGTTCATAACCCATGTCGCAAAGTCTCTAGCTCACGTCGCGATGTGAGCTAGGTTTCACCATCGATAAATTTGATAAAAATCCCGTCTTTGAGAGTTTTAATCTTATCCAAACTGTTTCTTCTTCATTATAATCATTTTTGATTATCTCATTACCAGATTACATGAAGAAGAACACTGGATCAAGCCTTTTAAAAAAAAAATTCTCATTTTTGAACCTTTAAAAAACATTGGTACCAAAAACCATAAACTCTCAACAAAGAACTGTTTTTTATGCACACAAGTGTGCTCTGATACCATTGAAGGGTTTTGAAGGGGGCAACAGTTGCAAAAACAAAGGAAACAGTAAAAAAAATTCTCCAAAACTCCACCCAAGGACCCCTTGAGACAACAAATCTTGTTCAAGCCAAACAGGAGGGTGTGAGATTACTTTGTGTCAGTTTCTTTAATCGATCCAATGGTCGGGGTAGCAAAGACCGAAGAGAACCAATCCTAGGTTCGCCTCCAACTGTATCCACACGAAGAGTGGAGCTGACAACCTCCAAGGTAACAGTCTCGAAAGAAGTCCCAATGCTAGCCAAGTCTCGATCCGAAGAGGGAAGCCAAAACTCAATCTTACCAAGAGGAATTGTTATTGAAGAACACGCTCTCTATCTCTCTTGAACACCCTTCATGAGAGGAGTGAGAAAAATGACTTAGGGGTTGTTTGTTTTTTGACTTAATGCTGAAAACTAAATAGGTTTTAGCATTAAGCTGTTTGTTTTTTAAAATTTTCACGACTTATTGCTAATTTTTTTTTTTTTTTTTAAGTTCTGAATAGAAAAAATGAAAATATTTGACTTTTTCTATTCAAAAAAGTCATTTTCCATCAAAATAAAAAAGCCATCATTCCCAACAAAGAGAAGTGCTAGCACCACTTATTATTAGAGATAATGACAGGGAGGATTTGGAATTTGGGTGGCTCCATCCAGCTTCAACTAGTTTATTTTTTTCAATTTCCAAACTCTCTCCCTCATTTTAAAAAATTCGCGGGACCAGTGAGGATGAAATTTAACTTCATACTGTTTACATTTGATTTTTGTTTTATTTTTATTTTTTTATTTTTATTTTTTTATTATATTAAAATTAATATATTTCATAAAATAAAATATTCATAAATTTTATAAATTATTTTAAAAAATTCTAATTATTATTATTATTTATATTAGTATAAAAAAATTTAAAAATATATATTTTTAAAATATAATCGGGGCAAAGCGGAATTAACACTTGAACTGCTCAGGGCAGTCTAGGATTTGAAAATAAGCTTCGAGCAAGCTAAAAACACGATTCTGATTAAACAGCGGTCCCATTAAGAGTTGAAGCGGCGGGAATCAGAAATAATCCGCCTCATATTGTCATCCTACTAAAACACACAATATTAAAACAAACAACAATACTTAATTTTGGTAAGTATTCGACGATAAGTAGTTATATTGACGTTAAGTAAAAAAAATAAGCGCCACCTTAGTCTTGTTAGGGTTTTCCTAGGAAAACACATCATGATCCCGATAGATTAAGAGTGGGTAGTTAGCGTTAGCCCTTCTATAGACCGATATCGCTCGAGTCGTCCATTTCACGCAATCTATCTGCTCGGTTCGGGCGTGGACAAGTGTAGCTCCGTCATTGCGTGTATCTAGCACAAGTGATATTAGATTTGTCCTCGAACTCATTACTCATCGGTTATGTACTTTCGAAGGCGCTCTTGAGCATTTCATTTATGGCTAAATTCGGATTAATGATCGAACAGAGGCCATAGGTATACTCTCCCTCCATTAGGAGTAGCGAATCCTTTGTTGGCTACCCAATTACCTTCGAATACCTCGTGCTATACCGACTATCGCAGAGCGACCTCGAGGCGGCATAGTTGATGTCAAAGTGCATGTCGACGTAAAATATCCTTGGGCACTTGAGTCTGGGATACATGCCATTACTATGACAATCATCTACATTTAAATAAATAATCCATATGATTCTCCTGATAGATGCCCCGATATACTTAGCTACTCTTAGCAAACATCCACATGTCAACTCTAATCAACTCATGATCACAATTTATAAATCTACTGCTTGATCCAATCAAGGAGTATGACATGCCTAGTCTATCCAGATTAACAATGTCTAGTCTCGTTATTCCTATGACTAAGGATAATTTAGATACTAACATAATTGTATATAATAGGATAATTTAGATGCTAACGATTTCCTTTATGTTATGTTATGCATCATGGACTCCATTAATTCAATTAAAAATCTATATCAATTCAACATATAAATATCAAATTAACAAAGATGTCTTTAAAAAAACCTAAGGCGTACGGCTTAGGAGTGCTTAGGGCGATTCTTTTTAGGCTAACTTTACATAATCACTAACCTGGCTCTGCTACTTATTGTCTTGATTTCTGTTCACTCAAAAGACCAAGTTAACAGCCCCAGCTTTGCTCCGACTAGCAACATTAATGGTATCAATCATGGGAGGATTGGTCCGATTTCGACTCCGAACTAGCCGAATTTCAAGATTCATAACCCTCAAAACAACCCGAACTTTGCAAAGTCGAGTAACAATCTTATGCCCATTTCGTTTAATTAATCAGCAGCAGTTGCAACAACAACCGAACTATTAAAAATAATTGGTTAGTATTTTATTTTCTTTTTTAAAAAATTATTTGAAAACATTAATGGTTTGTTTGTTTATAATTTTTTAAAAATATTTTTTGTTTTGAGAAATAAGAAAACACTCCCAGTATTTTTTTTTTTCTATAAGCCACATAAAATACTAAAATTTATAAAATAATAAAAACACCAAAATAATGTTCTTTGTTTTTTCAAAACAGTTTTGAAGATAAACAAACCCAAATATTTCATTTATCTTTATATTTAATTTTTTTAATAATAATAATAAGGCAATCAAGTGTAAAAAAAAAAAACTTAAATTTCCTGATGATGCTTTTTCAACTGAAACTGGGTTGGAGCTTACTGGAATTGCTAGGCCGGTTCGTTGACTCACAGATAATCAACTCCTGAAAATAAAAAACAAAAGGATCGAAGGGTTAGCAGATTTGCCTCTCCGATGCCTAAGTAAGTTCTTTTCGGTGGAAGAGAAATCAGCCTTAGGGAATAGAATTTTGTGCGTACCTTTCAGGTGGGCGGCTGATGTTATAATTAGATTTGGGGTCGGGCGGGCTTATCGAGTCGGTAGAATTAAATCTCGGAGCCAAGGGTATAGATCAAAGCCAGTGGGTTGGGCTGATTTAAAGTGGGCTACCATTTTGCTTGCCCGACCCAGGCCTATATCAGACGGTAATCCCTTGATCCTATAAGAAAAAAAAATTAAATTATTTATTCAATAAATTACTTTCCTCATCTATTATTTGTTTCAGTTCAAATGTACTATGATTTCTCTCAAATAATGTTATAATGCTCAGTTTGCTCGTACTATAACGGTTTGTCAAAAAGTCATTTACTTTCTACTACAAAACAAACCAATTTCATAACAGTTATCTTACTTTATGAAATTCCTATATAATATACTATTTTATAATTAAAGAATTTCAATATAATATACTATTTCGAGGTATTATTATAATGTAAATATTTTTGTTTTTCATCTATACAAATCCGTTACCCATACAACGCTCAATCATTTATAAGATTCTTTTAACTTCAATATTCGTAAAGATAATACTATTTTGATAATAAGTGATATTTAATATACTTTACTAATTTTATGGGGGTTTTATTTAATTTGTCCAAACCGAGCCATCCCGAAAAAACACAGCCAGCCGGAAAAAGCAAGACTATTTCGGTTTGATGCTGACTATTGTAATTAGTGGGCGAGGCTAAATTGCTTGGTTTTTGGGGCAAAAAAAATTAGATCCGGCCCAGGCCTAATGCTCGGGTTGAGGTCGGGGCTAGCCATGATGGGCTCAAGTGTCAGCTCATTTATAATAGATGATCATGTCGCTTTTCTGGATTGGATGATGATACCATATTTCTTCCATTGGGTGAGAAATTTTCTTTCCTTATCGTTAACCGATTAATAAGGGATAATTAATAACTTTCCTAATTAGATGATGATACCATATTTTTTCCATTGAGTGATGGATTTTCTATCCTTATCGTTAATCGATTAATAAGGGATAATTGATAACTCAAATATTTGTTTCAATTCGGGAGGGCCTATCGAGTGAGGCAGCCGGTAATCTTAGGGCCAAAGGGTATAGTCGAGGCTTGATCTGGAAATCAAACCACGATTTAAACCAGGTTGCCATTTGTTGTGACGGAGCCCTATATCGAGCTTGATGGAGCCAGCCCAGTCCTATGAGAAAAAAAAATTTAAAATTATTTTATTCAATAAATTACTTTCCTCATCTATTATTTGTTTATGTTAAAATGTACTATGATTTCTCTCAAATAATGTTATAATACTCAATTTGCTCGTACTATAGCGGTTTGTCAAAAAGCCCTTTGCTTTCTACTGCAAAACAAACCAATTTCATACGATTATCTTATTTTATGAAATTCCTATATAATATACTATTTGATAATTAACGACATTTCAATATAATATACTATTTCAATTATTATTATAATGTAAAGATTTTTTGTCTTTTTTTTTCATCTATACAAATCCGTTACCCATACACTACTTAATCCTTTATAAATTCTTTAACTTCAATAATTTAAGTAATATAATATACTATAATGATAATAATGATATTTCAATATACTTTACTAATTTTATGTTGGTTTTATTTAATTTGTCTCAAGCGGAATGGCAGATCCGGTCTTGTTGCTTAGGTCGGGCTAAATTTAGCTCGGTTTTTTCGGGCAAAAAAAATTAGAGCCCAGTCCGGCCCTAATATCGGGTTGGTCATGCTAGGCCAACAGGCCGGGCTCAAATTGTCAGCTCTATTTATAATTGATGATCATGATAACTTTCCTAGTTGGATGATGATACGGATATTTCTCCCATTTGGTGAGGGATTTTCTTTCCTTATCGTAACCGATTAATAAGGGATAATTTATAACTTTTCTAGTTGGATGATGATACCATATTTCTTCCATTAGGTTAGAGATTTTTTTTCCTTATCGTTACTTAGATTAATAAAGGGATAATTATAAACTTTCCTGGATTAGATGATGATCACAGTATTTCTTAGTTGAGGTGAGAGATTTTCTTTTCTTTGCCAATTCGCTAGATTAATAAAGGATAATTGATAACTCAAATATTTGTTTCAATTCGGGAGGGCTTGTCGGGCCGGGCCGAGCCGATACCGGGCCAAGGGTATAGTCAAGCCGGATCAGTGAGACTGATTAATTTTGCCATTTTGCTAGCCTGACTGACCTATATTAGACTGACCAGTCCTATGAGAAAAAAAAGTTAAATTATTTTATTCAATAAATTACTTTCCTCATCAATTATTTGTTTCAGTTCAAATGTACTATGATTTCTCTCAAATAATGATATAATGCTCAGTTTGCTCATATTATAACGGTTTGTCAAAAAGCCCTTTGCTTTCTACTGCAAAACAAACCAATTCCATAACAGTTATCTTACTTTATGAAATTCCTATATAATATACTATTTTGATAGTGTGAAATTTCAATATAATATACTATTTCAATTATTATTATGTAAAGATTTTGTTTTTAATATATACAATTGAATTACCCATACACTACTCAATCCTATATAAAGATTCTTTTAACTTCAATAATTTAAGTAATATAATATACTATTTTGATTATAAATGATATTTCAATATACTATACTAATTTTATGGGGGATTTTTTATTTAATTTGTCAAATCGGACCGGCCCGAAAAAAATCAGGCCAGCCCGAATAACAATGGTGGGCTTCCATTTTCTATACTTGTGAATTATATGATGACATTTTGGATGAATTATCAATCTTCTATCATCACTTAACCACTTGGGCGTTACTCAAATTTGATGTACACGTGTGGACAAAGTTAAGGTTTTAAAACACCCGTAAAACTTAAAAATGGCAATTATTGTGTGTGTGTGTGTTTTTGATCTTAATTTACTTCAGCTTCTATCATATGGTGTATTAAATGGTTCACCTTTGAAATCTCATTTGATTACTCAAAATAATCCAGGGAGCTAGTAGTGTTTTAAATAATGAAAGTCAGACGAATTTACTTAGATAAATTTACTAATTAAAAAGTAAAATTAAATTGTGATCACTTTCTTTAATTATTTCTGAATATTATTGTTTGAGATTATTGTTCAATAAAAGTTAAAATGAAATTATTTAGGATATGAAAGCACTATCTTAGAAAAATGGTCTACCAACATTGTAAAAGTGTGGGCATCCTATTGTGGACCATATTACAATATTAAAGGGCAATGTGCCGTTACACTTCGTAAAAGAACAGGGACAATATAACAAATATATATCCATTGTTGAGGATGATGCTATTAAATTAAGGTAACAGAATAAATTTATAAAAAGAAAATGAAAATTGCCTTTAAGCACCTTATTTTCCCATTTATAATAAATAATTATATTTTAGAGAAAAAAAATCTGAGTCCACCCAGTGTGGTTTTGGACCCCATCATTTCCCAAACAAGGTAACAGAATAAATTTATAAAAAGAAAATGAAAATTGCGTTAAACACCTTATTTTCCCATTTATAATAAATAATTATATTTTAGAAAAAAATGCAGATCCACCCGTGTGGTTTGGACCCATCATTTCCCAAACAAGGTAACAGAATAAATTTATAAAAAGAAAATGAAAATTGCTGTGAAGCATCTTATTTTCCAATTTATAATAAATAATTATATTTTAGGAAAAAAAATCTGCATAATTAGCGTTACGGTAACAAGAGAAGCCGTTGTGGACAACAGAGAACTCAAAGGCTCCCTCAAAAATGGTCATCCGCGCCTTAGGAGATTCAATCTCATTCGGGAGATTTATGTCTGAAACATTGGCATGGGAAAAATGGTCGCCGCCTGCGGAAGCATTACTTTAGAAGAATCGAAAATTTGCGAGTCGGGTTACGTCATTTCGAGAAAAATATTTTAGGCCAGATTCTGAGGTGAAAGCGGCGAGATGCGAGATGACGAGCGTCACCACCAGCTAACAATCTTACGAGCAGGATGGCCTTGCAATCTGCCCTCGGTTGTTCATGAGATCGCTTGTCTCGCCGGATGGGCGGATGCTAACAAGAGAACAGCCCTGTGATTGATGAACCAGGTCAGGACAGAGGAGACCCCAATAGTCAGCTTCTTGTTGAAGGAGGAAGCGGAACTACTAGTGATCCCAAGACCCTCACACTTGAAATCGAATTTCGGACCCAGGAATAGCAATGATGAAGAAGAGATATAATCTTTTCAAGGTAAATGTGTTGATGTATAGATGGTTTCTTGCTTGCAATTTGATTTCTCCATTATATCTGACTTCTCTATGTTGCTAATCGTACAGGAGGCTGCTAATGTGGAAGAATCCATTATAGAAGCTACCAAAATCTGTGCTCTAAATCTCATCCAAGGCCGAGCAGAGACATCAAGTTTGGAGTTTCTCCTGCACAAGATGCCATGGACAAGAAGAGGGTTACTCCATGTGGAAGCAAATCACGGTCTCCAACTATACCTTCTCCTTTTAGATTCAGGAGTGAAGAAAGAGTAGCAAAACACAAAGAGGCAAGACTCCAGATTCACCATTCTTATTATTTATCAGTATTTTTATGCCTATTGAGGATACAATTCGCTGACATTTTAATCAATTGCAATGCCAGTTCTTCCAGAAACTAGAAGAGAATAAAGCCAAGGAGGCGGAGAAAATGCAGCTGCGGACAAAATCTAAGGTCATTCTCCCATGACTCATGTTATGAACTATGCTGTTGAGATTTTACCAACTCATACAATCTGCAAGTAGATCCTACGATGGTTTTCCCCACTGAAAGATTATTCAAATAATATCTATCATGTTTTTCAGGAAAAACCCGGGACTGATCTGAAAAAACTGCGTTGCAGTGTCACCTTCAAAGCCATACCAACTACAGATTCTAGCCGAGAAACAGAATCATCCAGTAATCACATGAAGAAGGTAGCTAAAAGCATAATACTGATTAGTAATCCGGGTGGTTTGTTGTCACACATTGCAGTTTATACACACACTCAATGGAAAGGTAAACACCCCATATTCACGTTATCATTATATGCAGGGGAAAGGTGAGAACGAGCTTAAAAAACTGAGACACAGCATCACATTCAAATCAGGTTCTTGTCCTGAAACAGACTCGCCTGGTAATCACATCATGAAGGTAATTCATACTATTAGTAGTCAGGGGTTTTGTCGCCAACCACAAATCATATATTTTCATGATATGCAGGAGAAAGGTAATGGGGAGCTTAAAAAGATGAGAAACAGCATTACCTTCAGACCAGGTTCTTATAATGAAACAGACTCACCTGGTAATCAAATAAAGAAGGTATCAGCATCCGTCTTTGTTAACTTTGTCATCTGTAATTCTTTCTGCGCCATTCTGGTTTCTTCTTGCTTATATGCCAGCCATTTTCTTTATTCTGTAATTTCCTGCAGACACCATTAACAAGATGGCCATGGTCCCCAAAACTTGGGAGGAAGCCAACTCCCAGTGTAGTCCAGGACACAAACTCCAGGCCACCTAGAATGCCTTCAGCCAGAACTGATAGCTCCAAGCCTGCTACAGAAAAGAATAAACTACTCCAACCAAAGAAGATTTCACAAGAGAATGCCTCTCCAAATATCCAGCTTTGAGGGTGCTTTTCAAGATCCATTACATTGTTTAAGAACTAATTGTCCCCTGCTGATGACAGTAAAAGAGCCATCCTAAAAATTTCATATCTTGGAGACAGAATAACTTTGTGATTGCTTTTTGTGTTGATTGCTGCATTCAACATTAGCCAGCAGTAAAATTTTGTATTGGTATGGTATGTCAGAATAATGACAAATTATGTGTTCAAAGAAAAAAATAGATGGGTTAAACATTGTCATTTATCTGGGTTTTTGTTAAATGTGTAATCAGTATGAGTTTATGCTTAACCTATACCAGATCTTTGAATCATCACTGTCCTAAAGGCAGCTAAAACTCTAACAAAACTCTCAAACTTTGCAGGCTATATGCTACTTCCTCACAAAATTTATCAACATCAGTTCATGTTTCATCACATGCAAATAACAGAAATTATGCATGTGCCATCTTTAAGAACAGTAAGAAGAAAGCTTATTAAGCTTAAATGTATGCTTATTACGCCTAAATGTATGTCAACATATGCTGTACATGTTTCACCATGAGCCTATACCAGATCTTGAATCATCATTGTCCTAAAGGCAGCTAAAACTCATTACATACTCTCAAATTTGGCAGGGCTAAATACTTCCTCACAAGATTTATGAAGGTCTGTGCATGTTTCATTACATACAAATAACTGAAATTATGCATGTGGCATCTTTAAGAACAGTAAGAAGGAAAGCTTGTTACGCTTAAATGTATGTCATCATGTCTATTGTACACGTTTCATCATCCATGTCTAAATTGGTTGGACGTCAACGTCCCCATCCATAAAAGCTGACTTAATCCACTTCTAAATCATTTATCTGGAAGGAGTAGAAGAAGAGGATCCTTGTTTCACTGAGGTTGCCTAGAAAGCAAAAGCTGCCAATCAAGAAAGGTCATGCTATGAACAGACCTTGATCCATTATAGGATATTCTGTTAAGTCTGAGAGATATTCGTAGTCTAACTTAAATGGATCATACAAGTGGAAGGGAACGTCAGTCAGGAGCTTCTGGTCATGGTAATCAGAAAATTCAATGTTTTGGGGTCCAAGATTCACAGGACTATGATCGCCTTGGAGCCAACGAACTTGCGAGTCCTCTAAAGATTCAAGAGCTGACCCACTCCATGAAATGAGGTTTCTTTGAAAGGATTCCAAATCATTCGCACGACTCTGGTTGCGGCCCTGATTTCTCATATTCATTGTAATGCTGGAGATAGGCTCGAGGGCTTGAGGGTTTACCATTTGGCGCTTCGATTGTATAGAAAATAGGTCAATTTCACTTCCTGTTGGATTTGCATGGCTGGCATGATTGCCATCATGACTGTCATACAAGGGCTTGATTTTGGCAGGACTTGCTTTATCTCTTTCTTTTCTGGAAGATCCAGGGCTGATAGGTGGCAGAGTTGGCTGCAAGCAATCAACTTGAATATGACGCTGTGGACCAGGCACAAGCAACTGGTTGAAGCTAGTCTCCATCTGAAGACTCGGTCTATGTTCTCCCTGTAACTGAGCTTCTGGAACTTTTTCTCCACTCCAAGAGAATTGTGCTGGAATACTTGAATCAAATGATGCATAGTTTACATCTTCCTCTGTTGACCCAAAAGAATGATTGAAACCCATCTGTGAACTTCTGGCATCTTGCTCTGTTGACCTAAAAGAATTATTGAAACCCAGCTGTGAACTTCTTGCCTTCTGAGGATCAGAAGCTTCGTCATTTAGTTGCATATTGGTCAAGTTTGAAAGGCCATAGCTTCCAGAAGAATCTTTTGGAGATAAATCTGAATGCTTTATCCCACCACAAGATATCTTCAGATCATTTTCCTTCTGCAGCCTGCTCAAGTAGAGGCGGTACTTCTGCACAACCAAAGAATTGACAATGTTATTCCTCACAACATTTCATATATTGATCACTGTGTCCCTTTATAAGATCTCTAGAGTCATGCCAAATTATAGAACATAGTAAGAGGGCATAGCTATATATCTATATCTATATATATATATGTGTGTGTGTGTGTATGTGTGTGTGTGGCTCTACTGGTCAATAGCTCTAGCTGATAACAGTATCAGAGATGATTACCTGTAAATGACTATCCACATTTTCACGAGTAAGCCAGGGCACATTCATCAAATTAATATTTTCTTAGGACCAACCTCCTGAAACATACACCACATATTATACCTCTGAAAAAGCATGATATAGTAGATGACCACTGTGCAATTGAAACCAAATACCATTTATAAAACTGAATATAGAACAAAAATTTTAACTTGTGATGATTAGTAACTACTGAAAGGTGGAGTATATTTATACTCACTATCAAACCCAATATGATTCACCGCTTTGACAAACTTTTGATGAAGTTCGACTGACCAAACAACTCTAGCTTTCTTCATGGAACTAGGGTCACAAAGTTCTTTGTCTTCGTGCATCTTCTCGGTATCTTTTCTTTTCTTCATTGAAGTCATATCACCGCTTATCAAGAACCCATCATCAGATTGCTCAGGTCCATTTCTCATAATCTGGAAATCATCAAAACTTTCATGACTTTCAATGTCTCTCCCCTCATTGATCTTCTTTCTGAAAACATGCTGCCATATGTTTCGGAGTTCCTTCATTCTTATAGGCTTAAGAAGATAATCACATGCACCATGTTGGACACCCTTCATTACCCTGCTTGTTTCGCCATCGACAGACATCACTGTATTTTTTCATTAGATACAATCAGGGAAATAAAGGTTTTGATTGGCGCTAGTAAAAAAAAAAAAGACAAATTGAAATTCAAGATAAAGCTTTCAAAAGAATCTCATGCTAGAAAACTTACTAATTACTGGAAGATCCATCTCAAGTCCAACATGCTTAAAGAGTTTAAACCATCCATACTTCTCAGGCATATTGACATACTAATTACAATGTCAAATCATCTTTTTCTTTCCCGAAGCAAGTTCAAAGCATCCTTATACGACCATGTCGTCACTGAAACACATGCAAAAAAAGGACAGAAAACATTAAAATGTCAGAAAAGTACAGAATATAGGTCCTGTGGTAAGTTGGATGGTAAAGCTAAACATGCAAGTTTCTATCAAACATAAAAAGCTTCAAACATGATGCAGAGTCAATTTAAGGAAATTGATGACATAACAAGAAAATGCAACCTTCTAAAAAAAGATGCAATTGGCCTTTTTCAGGATCAAGCTTGAGTCCATCATGCAAACCAAGGTTGGTGAAAGAAACATCCCCATAAACTAAAGGAGATGATTGTATTTTTGTGCTGAGTGACTCAAACCAACAGCTACCTTGATTGGAGATTTCACAAAATAGTAAATAAGATAGTATAATGTTCTTGATGAATTTCAAATGCAAACCTAATTTTGCTGAAGTCCAATTTTAAAAGCTGAGATGCAATGTTAGGAAATAAAGCCACCTTGATTGGAGATTTCACAAAATAGAAAATAAGATAGTCCAATGTCCTTGATGAATTCCAAAAGAAGCAATACTAGGGCAGCAGCCAATTTTAAAAGCTGAGATGCAATTTTAGGAAACAAGACAAATAATATAGAAGGTTCATCATGCTCAAGAGTCCTTGACTGAATCTGTGAGAAATATGATAAAAGATTTAGGTGTTGCCAATGATATATGATATGTCCCTAAATAGAATAGCAATTAGTGGCAGGTTTATGGAGCCAGCATAGTGGTGTAAATGTTCCAAGCCAACCACACTGGGGGTGTGTTTGATTTGTGGGAATAGGAAAGAAATAGGATGAGAATGAAGGTGAATCACAATACCATGTAGAAGAGAGGAATCAAAATCCTAGTGAGATTGGGTTCAATTTCCATGATAATGAATTTTTTATCCTGGTTCTCATTCGAAAAAACAACCCAAATCTATTAATGAATGGAAATTGAATTGATTTCCCAATCCCACCCCCTTTTCCAATGTTTCAAACATGACCTAAGTGGGATGGCTCAAGCCCACCCTTGTTGAATTTGGTCAAGCTCAAGCCTTATTTACCTATCCAACCTTGTCTTTAGTCAGTTTCGCTGAGCTTGAGCTTATGCATGGGCCTAAGTGCACTAACTCATTATTCTAATTTTTAGCACATCTTGTTTCAGTAGTCCAGCCGTTACCAAAACAAATTAGTGAATGACACACTCCAAATGCTTGGTCAATTCTCCATCATTTCTTGCATTTTATAATATTTGTGAACTCTGTACTAAAATCTTCTTTAATATGAGTTTCTGGGTTTATATTACTGCACCCTGCTAATCTAAGTTCGTATCAAGGCTAGTTACCCAAGTTGGGCTTGTCAAGCTACCAAGTCTGGAATTTAGGATTGAGCTTGGTGTCCTAAAGTTAGGAGAAAATCATTAAAGTATTCAGCTTGAGCATTGTATGAGGAGCTTTTTGAAGAGGTAAACAATTAAGAAACCATTACTCATTCCATCATGCACACATACCAACAGATAAAGAGACTAAACTTTTACTGCTCTTAAACTATGTCCATTCCATTGTGACTCGTGCAATTGCGAGAAGTGTGATCAATGGAAGTGCTTGAGCATATCAGTGGAAGTTCTTTTTATACAAATGAGGATTTGCTAACTTCACAGTCTTTCAGTATGAAATAATTAATATGACAGGATATGAGAAAAAAGCATTACTCGGATGTATGCAAAAATATTGTGGAAAATTGATGCAAAGTGAGTTACGAAATACACCAATCAAATGCAGTAACTATAATCAAATTATCACCCCTAATAACTTAGATCATTGGCAAACTACTAATATATGCTGTAGGCAGAAGCATAATCCTAAAATGCCTGTAAGAGAGTAACAAAAGTTTTGCTGGACTTATTGTGAAGGTATATCCCTGGGTCAACTCATCACAAAATGATGATCATACTCGACCTTCTACAAAAGGCACATGGTGCTAGCGGTGCAAACCACTTATTAACTGACTCTGACAGATGATATAGGGAACTTCATGAACCAAAATATATATTTATCCCATTTATATCATGCATAAACATGACTGGTCTAGTTCTTAACTGACATCACTAGTGAGCAATGGTTAGGTGATACACTAAGTGAAAGACTGGACATGGTGGTTTACTGCTTGAGAAGCTAGCAACTTCACTTATAAGTTTGAGCCTTATTATAATAAATGGCCCCTGTTGCTCATTTAACTGTAAATTTAAAATTTGAGAACCCGTTGATCTTTTATCAAATTGATTCAACGTTCAAAATGAGACGTTGGAAATTGATGTTTTTTCCTCTTTCAATTAGATAAGCATCTAGCACACAATCAGAAGAATGAACTAATTAAATGGAAGTATACAATACAGGAAGTCATGAAAAGGCAAGAGAGGGGAAAAGACTTGACAGGACAGACAACATATAAGAAAGAAAATAAGATGTTGCCCAACCCCTCAAGCAACCCATACTACCAATGAAATCTATGAAAGAACAGTTCTTACTAAGAAAACATCCTCTCCCCAAGGAAAAAAATGATCTTGGATACAACTTCTGTAAGTCTGCCTTCAGAAGAAAATCCCTCAAATTCTACAATTCAGCTGCTCAACATTGGGACATAAAGGAGGGTATCTCAATTCATCAATGTTCCCCTAATGGACTCAACCCTTACCCCAGCTTTTGATAACTCTCTGACTGAATGGGCTATGACATGGCCTATCTTCAAGAACTCCATGAGAGAGAGAGAGAGAGAGAGAGAGGAACACACACAAAAAGCAATCAACTAATCACATCTTCTGATATTCATACAACATTCTTGATGGTAAATGATTCCACATCAGCATGCAGCGATCATGAGAACTCACTAATATCTTGCACTCATGAACTCCCAGCACCTAAAGAAGCCCTCCAAAGTGGACCCATCTAAACTCGATTTCCTCCACCTTTATCCTACTGCAGCAATGGTATCCACTGATTGCATATTACCTTAAAGTGGATGGTATAAATGTGAACAAGGCTCCATATTCCTTTATCTCATGAGACTGGAGCCTTCTTTAAAATACAAATTATGTAATAACAATACTACATTTGGTTCCAAGAAAACAGAGGAAAAGAAAAGAGAAGAAATTTCCAATGCTAAATTTTTGCTGCTGTGTTTTTCTAAGAGAAAAATGATAAGCCCATATCAATTGCCACAAATAGCTGTATTAGATGCTGGAATTGATTGAAAGTTTTCTTCTCAGTCCCAAAAACAAAAAATATAAGATTCAGAATTCTGATTTTTTTTTTCTCTCCAACGATTCACTGGGAACCAAACAAACCATCAAAATAAAGAACCAAACATACTTATCAAATTTCAACCATGAAATCATGGTCAAAAAACCAAAACCAACATCAATCATTACATCAAAACGCCACTTTGTTTATTCAAAAGAGAGAGAGAGAGAGAGAGAGAGAGAGGAGAAGAGGACAAAGTGAAACTAAAGTTTTTGAATCCCACATTTCCCATTATTTTGAATGAAATCATGGAATAACTTACCCCTAATACTGCTGTTTGGCTTTAATTTTTAGAAAAACCAAAAAGGGAAGAATCACAGAGTTCACCAGATCTCTTTCATTTTCTCCTCAAATTTTCTCACCAGCCAAATATGATCTTAAGTACGGCAGCATCAATTTATGGCCACAAAGACTTGATACACAAAAAAATGGCAGACACATGTGCATCAGTAGTAGAAAATTAGTTGAATTCCAAGCTTTTGCTTTTGAGTCCCCAGGTAACAAAAAAACAAAAGGAAATACCTAATTCAAAATCCTAACTCTTCCTTTCTCAACAATTAATCAGCAATAAGACAATCTTAAAACTATAGACGAAGTATCATCAACTTCGAGAAACCTTAAACCAATCCATTATCCTCTGTTTGGATGCTTAGAAAGTCGAGAACAAGAGATGAAACTAAGAGCCCCTTTGGGAATGTTTCAAATTACATTTTTTTCATAACAGTTAGTAAAAATAGATCTCAATTATTTTGAGGAATAAAATTATGTTTGCAATTTTTTTTTTTTTTTTTGCCATTCTCCAACAAAGAACTATGCAAATACATAAATGCAAAGTTTCTAAAATATTCTCCATATTTACAATTGTTCAAAATCGGAATTTGTTCTAAAAAAGCACATAGTTGGCATAAGAACAAATTCTCAAAAAACAGTTGGATGAGAAATTTGCTGAATACGTTTTGCAACTTAAAAATTGTTTATCATGCTAAAGAATAAGTAGCTGTTTTCAAGAAGTTTCCAAACAGGACCTAAACATTTTCAGTCTCATAGTTCTACTATTTTGAATGACCTGAGAAAACAATAGCATCTGATATTATTATTACTGTGATGCAGGAACTTCTACAACAACTTTTGGAATTAGCCTCAATTATGGAAGATTTGGATTCAAGGGGCTGTGAAACCTTGGGATCATCAAAATGGTTTTTTTGAACTTCAATTTGGACTGATAATTTAGGATGTGGTCGAACTGAGGAAGAGTTTAATGAGTCAGTATTTGATTTTATGTATTTTCTAAGTCTGGCAGTTTGAGTTGGAGTCTTGTGGATTATTCCATAGTTTGAAAATAATGGCGTTTAGAGGATTTGTTTTGTTTTTATTTATGTGTCGTTTTTAAAAAATCAAGAAGAATTTATTACTTTTTAATTTACCCTTATTCTACTAAATTACCTCGATAATTGATTTTCAATTTTCTAAGTGTAAGTAAAGAAGCATTTTTTTTAACCTGATATGGATTACTAATAATTTTAAAATTTTGATCACATATGCTTTTTAAATTTGTTTTAAGCAAAAAAAAAAAAATTATCTCCAACAAAAAAAATGAAGAGAGGTAAAGACTCCATAGATTTGGATTCTAAACCTTTGTCTAAATCTAATTAATTTGCTGAACATAGAAAAAAGAAAGTTATGCAGTTTTCAAGCGGGGTTGTTGTTTAACCCTCATGATTAATAACATTGGTTTTATACACAATTTTTGGTGGGAAATAAAATTATCTATAATTTTAAATTGAAATTTTAACAAAAAATTCACCTTAAAGAGATAAGCGCAGATTTTTTTGGAAGAAAATGATAATTTAGTCTTTTTTTGTGGAGAGAAAGTGTATTTTAATAATTTTCTTAATATGTGTTCAAAAACCTTAAACGACGGTTATTTTCAAACATAAGTAGTAGTAAAAGTGTAGTTTTTAGTTTCCAAGTCAAAGCAGGAGTTGTTTTGTGCAATTTTGTGAAATATTGGCTTTGAAGCAAAATCTATCACTTCTCATCAAAGTTATACCCAAAAGCCCAAAAATATCATAAACCGATTCCGTAACTTATCTAAACCCCTTAGATCATCCATCATGATCACGCCATCATACTATACTTCCATCTTCAAAACACACATACACACACACAAGGAATGAAGAGATAGATTTGAAAATATTTCTTTCATTTTCTATGCCTCAGATTTTTCTTTCATACAAAAATTGTTGGTTTGAAATAGTCAAAGCAAAACAATTGCCATATAAAACACAGAAAACAAACAAGATCCAAATAATCACCCTGATACGAAAATTCGATAAATTAAAGACTTTGGAGATTGTCCCGCAAACCAAACACACCCCAACATAAACGGATTAAATAATTGCCACATAGAATCAAAAGCAAAGCATAACAAACATACACAATATCAACATTATACAATAGTAGAAATTGATGCAGAAGTTGATTGAAGGTTTTGTTTTCCCGATCCAGGATACAAAAGGTGTCAATTCATAATTCCAACTCTTCTCCTCCAACAATTTAACTGCACCAAAAAAACCTTAAAAGTAAACAATCAAAAATACTCTTCAAATCGGAAAGCCTCAAACCACTATCAGTTTCAATTCTTTGTTTAGTTGATTTTAGAGGAGGAAAAGAAAAGAAACTAAAATGATTAAATCCCGATTCCCTCATTTTCCATTACATTTGAATGGCGTGAAGAAAACACTAATCTTTATTTAACTCAGCCTAGTGATAGTATTTGGCTTTTCAGTTCTTAAAATCTCAAAACAACAACCAAAGACCATTATTTAAAATAAAAATAGAAGAGTTCATGGACTATCCTAAGAGTTCATTTCCTTATGCAACAACTTATGTTCTGGTGATGAATGTGAAAACACAAATGATAACCCAATATCACAAATTTCACAAAACAAAAAGAAATTTAAAAAAAAAAAAAAAAAAAATCCTTCATTTTCCATTCTTTAGATTACTCAAACACATCCCAGAACACTGAGTAACATGAAAATACTAAAAAAATAACTAAAGAAAATTGCCAGAAAAAAATTAAGCAAAAATTGAACCTTCATAAGAGCACTTCTTAAGCATCTTCTCAAGGATTTTGAGCCAAGTGGGATCGTCATCAACCACGAGAACTCGGAGACCGGCCGGAAAGGCTTCGGTTCGAGACGAGCAAAAGGCAGTGTCCATGGTGGAATCGAGACCTTACAGCTGACACTCTTTCTGATGAAGATTTGATCAAGCTAACGAGTTGGGTTTTAGGGCATATATAGGGGGAGTAAATAGACAGGAAGGAGAGAGAGAGAGACAGAGACAGAGACAGACAGAGAGTGCGGAGTTTAAAAATGAGTTAATGGGGTTTTATGGCCACCAGTGAAGCGAACAACGAATATTGGCGCCGACTGGTTAACGGTCCCTGTGGCGCACGTTAGCATTTCCGTTTCCCTCCTCCCCCCCAAAAAAATAAAAAACCTCCTTTCTATTTTCTCTTTAATATCATACAAAGGAAAAAAAATATCACCTTTGGTTTCACCACGAAAAAATATAAAATCAAATCAAATATAATCAAAATTTATTAAAATTTTACCTTTTTTTAATCCTTATGTAATAAAGAAAAACTAATAAGAAGTTTGAATAAACATGAAATTAATTCATTAAATTTAATTTCATGAGCTCATCATGCTCAGCTCGGGATAGGACGCTTAACGTTTTAAAAAGACAAAGAATGGAAAAGGAAAAGGTATCGGATTCATCCCTATTAGGGATATTTTACTATATTATAATTAAAATGTTTAACTATCAAAAACATTGTTAAGAATTTAAACTATTTTATTTTCTCTACATTTTCATTTTTTATTTTAACTCGCGAATGCTCGTCTCAAGAATGAAATAAAAGTCTTTAAGAAAAGAAAATAGTAAAAAAAAATTAAAGGAAAATAAAAAAATGTTTAAACTTAATAAATTAATTATATTTATGTAACAAACTAATCTAATTTGTTTATCTATTATATAAGGATTAAAAAATAATAAAAAAGTAAAAAATATTAAGAAAATTGAATTATATTTTAGTTTCTTTTATATTTTTAACAATAAAATCAAATATAAAAAAAATCATTTTTCTTAATATTTTTTTCCTCTCCACGTTACTTTTCGAGTTTTAAATACAACCTTAGTTTATTTCTCCCGTAACCATTTTCACCCGTTTATCACTTGACTCATGTTTTAAGGGCTTTTGTTCTCTGCTCTTAGAAAGGAAAAATAAAATAATGCATTCATTGTACAATTATATAATATATATATATATATATAAATTTTTAAAAAAAATTGGCAACAAAGGCAGGAGGGGGGTAGAATCCAAAGAAAAAGAACAGGAAATTTGAGTGGGTGAAACTGTGAGAGAATGTTTGAATATGGAAAATTCCCCTATTTGCTTTATGAAAGAGGTTTCTGGGTGGACTCTCCCCACACTTCCTTCCTATATATAGATATATAAAATTTAGTTCAGGTTCTTTTGTTAAGTGAAGAGATTAACATTTTATTACCAATCTCTCTCATTGTAATGAAATTAATTTTTTTAGGACATGTTTGAAATATTAAAATTTAAAAAGAGAAAAAAAAGAAAAAAAAAAGAATGAAAAACCACTGTTATTTTCATTTATTTTTATAATTAAATGACAAAATTGTGTACTTATCAAGAAAAAAATGACCCATTATCTAGAAAAATAAAACACATATTTATGACTTTTGATCTTTTTTATATGATAAATAAAAAAATCTTTCATATATGACAAAGATGATGAAAATAATTCCCAAATCATTCAATGGATCAAGCCAATGCAAGTTGCATGCTCTAATGAACATAGGCTTGACTTGAACACTAGATTTGAATAATGATTTCCCAAAAAAAGTGCTTGGAAAAACCCCTAAAATAGTTGAAGTGGGAGTATGGAAAAAAGATTGGGGGGAAAAAAAAATCATTCCTTTGTTAGATGCCCAATCATTCATATACTTGATTTCTTTATGTAATTTAAAGCATCTATTGTACTTTGGAGACTAAGGTTTGATTGTGTTCAATATTTTAATGCAATGTTCCACACAATGTGATCCCCATGCCCCCATGCCTAGCCTTTTGGCTCAAAGCCTCAACACAAAGCATTTTTCTTTTTGATATAGGGTTGGACCCATGCACCCACCAAAGGCTCCTATCCAATCATCCAATCCTATATCAACAACTCATGTCGATTGATATCGAATTAAGGTCAATAACTCATTCCGATCGATATCGATTTAGGGTCACTAATTCTGTAAATTGTCTCAATGTTACTAGGACGTTATTTTTTTTCTTTACTATGATTGTTCGATTAACAATGAATGAGTTCGAAATAAATTTTTGGCATAGGGATCAAACCAGGTTCATGTTTTCATGAAAACAAGATACTACTCAACCATAAAAAAAAAAGAAATCTAATATTTAGCCTACGAAAATAACATTAATCTCAACGTGTGTTTTTAATACTCTAATATGACTAAGAGAAGCACCTGAACATTGTATATGCATTGTTATTTCACACCAACAAAATAACATGGAATTTTTTTTTTTTTTTTCTATTAACGATGATGACGACGACGGTGACGATTTCGTGTTATGCATGTTCACATAATTATAGATTTATCCATAGATTATTAGCTCAGATAAGACGGCATCTTGAATATTAGTAGTGGATGCAACTCATTTCCCTCTATTAATTATTACATTAACCTAAGGGTGTAATTTCTTATACAAAATAATAGGAAGAAATATGCTTTAATAATAGGGTTGTTGGTGGATTAATTAAAGATATCCTTTGGGTGGGTATTCTATGAATGGGTAGGGGAAAGAGGTTTAAAAGAAAGTAAATTCATGTAAAAGGAAATTCCCACTAATTTGTGCTTTGAGAGTGAAGAGAATTATTTTAGGTAAAGGGAGGGGAAGCATGATTTGTGACTTAACAAACTGCTTGGGGGAACTTCTCTTAAGTGGAGTATTGCTTTTTATTAATTTAATTTAAAGCTAAAGAATTTTTATCTCACTTTTGATGCCCTCAGGTGTTCTTCCCTCTTTACTCCATTTTTTTATTTATTTTTTTATTTTTTTATTTTTATTCTTTCTTTATCTTCCATTTCTTTTCTCACTCATTTCCAAATTATGAATGTTTGTGGGAATATTCTTAGCTTTCACACAAATTAAGACCATGTTTTGTGATGGTTTTTTAGTCTCATGTTTTTTAAGTAGATTTTCTTGGGAAAGAATGGTACTTAGGCATTAATTTACTAGGGAAATTTTAAGTTACTTATTGGTACCATATCCTACTTTTGATGCATAGATAAACCTAGACGTTTTAAATTAAGTTTTTCAATAAGCGGGTTAGAAGCCAATAAGGTATGGTTTAATAGTTAAGAATCGGATGAAACATAAGAAAAAAGATCAAATTCGATTCTTCATAAGAATAAAATATTATAACGTTATAATGTAATATAAATAAATGTCAAAAGGAATAAGCGAGTTAGAATACATTTAGTAATTGTTTCGAAATAGATCAAAAATGCCTTTTCATCTATATAATTTCAATTAAATATTTGATTTATTAATGAAAACATAAAGAATCATACATTAGATGATTCTTTCGGATTTAACTTTTTGTCTAGTATAAAATATATTATCAAAACAATTATTAGAGTTGTTTTAAGTTAGTTGATATCCAGCAAACATCTGTAGAAGATTTTGTAATAGAAGCATGTGTTATAAATAAAGATGCTCTAATTAGAAGCAGTCTTAGAAGGACTCTTACTGTAAATAAAAAAGATTAAGATATAAAAAAAATTAAGATAAATTGGATTGGAACCGTTAAATCTCAAAAATATTTACAATAATTACTTCTTGCTAAAATATTCTTGAAATGTCACATATTCGGAAAAAAAAAAGTCAAACTTTTTGATCGCGTTTGTTTTTTAACTTAATGCTGAATATAACTTTTTTTAAGTTTAATGCTTAATAGTATTAAGTATTAAGTTGTTATTTTTTAACGTTGGAGTAGTAGGTATGAATATGTGAGGATGGGTTATTTCGGGTTCCCATCCCGTCCTTAATGGGGTGGATTTGATTTAAGCGCCAATCGGGTTTTTAAGCGGGTTACGATTTATTTTTAATACGTGCGGGTTCGAATTATTTATTAAGCGCGATTATATTTAAAAATATTTTTATTATTTTATTTTATACTTTAATATAAATAATAATAATAATTAAAATGTTTTTAATAAATGATTTATAAAATTCATAATATTTTATTTTTATGAAATTTATTAATTTTAATATAATAAAAATAAAAATAAAACAAATATAAAATATTTAAATTTAAAAAAAACAAAAATCAAATATAAATTGGACGGATTTGAGAATTTTTCTCATCCCTACCAATCTATTCGTTTAATTTTTTAAATGAGATATGTTTGGGAATTGAAAAAATAAACGGGTCAAATCGAATTAAGTATGAAATTACGGCTTAGTTTAATGGAGTCTTAATAATGAATGTTACTAACCCTTCTCATTGTTAGGCAATAGTGAAGTTTTTCTTGTTTTTATCAAAAATTATTTTTTCTGAATAGAAAAAGTCAAATATTTTCATTTTTTCTATTCATAATTTTTTTTTAAAATTTTAACAATAAGTCATAAAAATTTTTAAAAAACAAACGATTGAATGGCGAAAGCTATTTAACTTTCAACAGAAAGTCAAAAAGCAAAAAGCCCCTTTGTCTTATGTCACATATTCGGAAAAAATGCCAAACATTTTGTCTTATTTATCCGAAATTGTGTCTTTTTCTATCTCTTTTTCCATTTTAAAAGAAAAAGTTATTTTTACAAATAAGTTTTGATTTTGGCCCATTTAATCCCGTTATCCCAAAAAAAAAAAAAAAAAAAGATCATTATTGAACTATAAACCCATATTACCAATTTTCATTTTACATTTCATAACCCCAAACAGCCTTAACGATTTCCATCATATCAAAATACAATTCCAACACTATCCATTTCCATTTTTCATTCCATATTGCAAAAAGAAAAGGCTTCAATTATCTCTTTCGTATCAAAATACAATTCATATGTTTTTTTTTTTTTTTCTTTTTCCCCTAGACCCCGAGACAGTTTACTACCTTGAATCTAAAAAATGCATTCAATTCATATGCATTTAAGAGGTAAACTTGATCATAGATCTAAATACTCGCCAAGTAATTATCATAGATTTAATCACTAAGGTTAAGATTTTATCTTCATGAACATTTTTTTTTCATATAAACAAAAAATCCACTTCGAGTTCAAGATCTCTTTTTATTCAACCCAAACATTGGCTCATTTAATCGAGCTATGTCCTAGAATATATATATATATATATATATATATATATATATATATATATATATATATGTATGTTTAAAAAAATGCTCAAATTAGTGCATCTTTGACATGTAGGATCCATGTCATCAAAATCGTAGTCGATGACTACGGTTTTAAAATTTTAAAAATAGTTAAAAATGTAGTTAATAGCTGATTTATCACTTAAAGTTCGCGTAGTTGGAATACGGTTTAAAATTTAAATGTTTAAAAGCATGGTCGCTGATATTATAACATGTAGCTTATATTGAGAGTAAAAGGAAGCAAATACCAGAACATAGCGACGACATTGCTCTTCGTGTATATCCTCTTTTGTTGGGAGATAAAATAATAAGTTAAAGGTAAAAAAGCAAAGCCTTCGTAGTACGGTACGGTATGTTCAAGATATAGGAATATTTTTATAATTTGCCCATATTCAGAATTATTATAAATACCTTCCTATTTAACTCATAATGAAAATTTGAACCGTCATTCTTGTGAATGTAGGCACACTGTCAAACCATGTAAAATCTATGTCTTTTCCGTTTTTCTTTGTCTAATTTTTATCACCATTATCGCACTAAACACAACAGCCAACCACGGTTTTAACACCGTTAAGATAACTTTACTATTTCACTTTCCTATGGCTTTTAGCCTTTTACATTTACCATTTTCTTGAATATTCTCTCCCCCAGATGATGAATGTTCAAAATTTCCCCACCACAGGTATGCTTCAATCTTTTATTGTGTTTTACTTAGAACAGTGACTTTTTATGGTGGAAAACTTTAAACTTTTTTCTTGTTGAGTGTGACTTTTTATTTCGCTTTTTGAATTGGAGGCTCGAAAGAGGTTGTGCCATTTCTGAAGTCCCTTTCGAAAGCTTTTAACTTCAAGCTTAAAACTTTAGTCATCAATCATAATTTTTATTATCATCTATCACGGTTTTAACTTTAAACCTAAAATTATAAAAGGGTCTCAAGTTTGAATCCCAATAAAAACGGTTTACTACGTTATAATAAAATGCCCTTGTCAAAAAAAAAAAATAGTTATTTTTACAAATAAGTTTTGATTTTGTCTATCCAATTACTAACTCATTATGTTAAAAGCAAAATAGAAGACATCCAGAAAGGAAAACGATCCCAAATTTGAGTCATAGTATAAACAGTAAAATGCATAATTGTTAAAAAAAAAAATTTTACAAATAAGTTTCTATTTTGTGTATCCAATTACTAACTCATTATGTTAAAAGCAAAATAGAAGACATCCAGAAAGGAAAATGATCCCAAATTTGAGTCCTAGTATGAACATTCAAATGCTTAATTGTTAAAAAAAATATATTTACAAATAAGTTTTGATTTTGTCTATCCAATTACTAACTCAAAAAAAACAAAAAAACAAAAAAACAAAAAAAAAAAAAAAAGAAAGAGAAAGAAGAGAGAAGAAATCCACCTCATTGTGAATCCTACAAAACACCCAATCTTTCTATCTATGACATGACCCATAAAAATAATATTTCAAGTTAGAAGCACTTTGCCGCAATAAACTTTTGGACATCATTTTCTAATGGAAAGATGAGATGGCCTAAACCCAAAAGGGGGGTGTCTTAAAGATTGGGAATACCCAAAAGAAGTAAAACAAACAATGATGATTATGTATTATTAAGTAACATATAATAAGAGCATTTGCTTGCAGAAATGGGGATTGTATTCTTAATCCATTACTACAACAAGGTACAACCCTAGATTCTCACACTCACCTAATCTAACAAAATCCTTATAAGCTAAATAATGAATATTGGTATTTCACATAACAAGCCAACTCCTTGCCTTCATATTGATGCAAGAAATCTTCATCAATGAGAATATTGGATTCATACTCAAAAGTCAAAACACAATCTTACCCTAGCTACTTACAATTCTTAATCTTTTATACAATTGACTTTATATTATTCTTTTTAATGTTTGATATTTTCTATGATAAAAAATATGAATTTATACCTTATCTAGAAATTTTTGAATAATTAAAGATCCATTAAACATTATTCATATTTGGTAAGTAAAAATTGAATATCATGTTAGTTGATATATAAAAATATTTGATAATACATAGATTAGTAATATTTTACATTTTTTAGATTTTCCTCTTCAACCACAATTTTAATTTTTTAATCAAAATTTTTCATTTTATAAACTTAATATAATTTTTTTTAAAAGTGGATAAGAAAAATAAATATATAGTACATGGGTTTCTATATCCTATATCTTAGACCACTTATCTTGTCTCATATTTAGTTGAACATGAGAAAGGATAATGACATAACAGCTTTATCTTATTTTATTACCAACCTAACATGAGATAAGATATGTTATCTTCTCTCTTGTTTGATATCATACTATCTTATCTAATTTTTTATATTATATCCAATTGACTAAACTTGCCATAGTATACAAATTCAATATCAGATCTAGCTTGTTCTAAGAGTAATCATTTGGATAACCCCATCTTTAAAGTTAAATGCAGGATTGTTGCATCTATCAGACCACTAAACATGAAATACTCATGTAACTAAAAACCATGACTCTTGACTCTTATACCATTTGTTGGGTCCAACCTTAACCATCTCATTTGAAAAGCGTTCTATCCTTTAATCCTGAGGGGTGGCCAGGTAGCTTAGTTGGTCCGACCTTGGGTTTGTTCCCCAATGATCACTTGTTCGAGTCCCTTAGGGCAGGCGGTAGCTTAGTAGGTCAGACCTTGGGTACTTCGCTCCTCAATGATCACTTGTTCGAGTCCACTCAGGACTAAAAGTTTCCAAGCATTTTGGCCTATTCTAAGAGTTATCATTTAGGTAACTAATCCGGGGCTTAAGAGTAAGCTTATCACATCCCAACAAAAACCGGAAAAGATTTGAATAACATATACATTTGATCAAGGAGTATCATGCAACACATGACAATAACAGGAAAATGATCACATACCAATTTAGTGAATATGGTAGCTTGCCATTTCCATTTCCACTCCAACACTCAGGTTCAAAAAAGCTGAGTTGAATCTCAAGCATACCCCTTTATTTTATATCAGTTATATCATCATAGTTGCGGATTGCCATGGCTGATGATTGAGGGATCATCTCATGAATCTCCAAGGCCATCTACTTGATTATATATCAACAAGTTCCAAGTTCATCAGGAAAAGGGTAACCGGGTAGTTTTAAGTTAGATAAATACAGCTGCAGTGCTGCACTGAAAGAGCATTCTGATCTTCCATAATTCAGATGAGATTGAACTTCTCCACACCAGACTCTATATGTACAATGGGTGGTCGGCATTCGGCTTTCTCCATGCTTTACTACTTCATTCTTCTACACTGCTTCAGATCATGTAATCATATAAAAGCGAATGAGTATCAGGCATTAGGAGAGGTAAATTGTCGATATAAAGGTAGAATCGCCTCAAATCCTCCTTTGCAAGAGTAGCTGTGTCGACCACATCAATGTTACTAGTGAGAACCCACAAGTCTCTAGACCTAACTCTCTTCAGGCTGCCTCGACAAAAAGGGCAGGACTGAGACCGCACGTTCCTGTGATCCAATTCAAATTTGAGTACATTTAACATAAACGGTTTGTTCATGATGTAAAATGCCATAGCATAGGGAAAACCAAAAGCAATTCATCGATGCCTACCAGTCATGAAAACAGCAGATGCACATAGAGTGGCCACAGTTAGGTAACACCATCTTGGTTCTAGTCTCCATACAGATACCACATTCATCATCCCTATCAACATCTTTATCAGAAACTTTCCTCCTGTCTTCCATTCTCTTTCTGCTCAAAACTTCCGCCCCTCGGCTTTTCTTATTGTTATCTTCCAATTCCATAAACTGGCCTTCAAGTAGCCTGAGTGAGGGATATATCACAGCTGCAAAATTTTCCCGACTGAAGTTAGTACAGAATGAATGCATTCATCCAAAACACTGACATTGAGAGGGAGAACCTAGAAGAAAGGAACACACCATAGAATTCCCTCAGGGTGGCTTTCCTTTCTTGTGAAGACATTGTTGGCATACCATCAACATAGACCTGTACATACAACTATGGAGATTGATTTGGGAATTTTCATTGAAGAGGATAGAGTTACAGAAACAAAAGCAGCCCCATAAGACTAATCATATTAATTTCAAACAATTTGCTATATGAAATAACAGCCCACCCTATATACAACTATGTGGAGAAGGCCTAAATAGCTTGGGAGGGTATCCATGCATTTATAATCCAGCCATTCAATGAGAAACATGAAGAAGGGGGCAAAGGGGCTGTAGGACAATCTCATCTGAACACAGTCCCCAGAGTCCACGCCATAATTTCTTGGAAGAGCAGCTGCCCTGCAAAACCCAATCAAAAAGCAAATTGGTAAAATCTTCTTCTGGCCTGACCAAACAAGTACACAAAAAAGAATCAATTTCTCTACATAACAGGGTCAAATTTATCCAACTACAAAATGCAGGTGGTGAAATCCAAATGGGTTCTTCGTTTTTGGATTTTCAGAGGGATGGAATTTCAGGAGGGTGAAATTAGGATCATTAAGGTCACATTTCCTCAATCCCAAATTCACATGAGAGAAAACTTCTTCCTTACCACCTTCTTTATGACAAACATGAAACACCCACCTAACCATCATAATGAAATGAACCAAATATCCAACAAGAACCTCAGAAAAAAGGGGGGGAAAGAACCAGAAAGGAAGAGAATCGACCAGTTCTTCAACAATGGGTTCATCAACACAAAACCAAAAATCAAAAAAAAGAAAGAAAAAGAAAGAGAAATTGCAGGAACTCACAGGGTGTTGGCATGTTGTATATCAGCTTCCAGAGTTTTCACAGATTCCCTGAAAGAAGACATATGGGGGTGCTGATTTTGCCACATTTTTCAACCCTTTCTGTTGGGAGTTCTGAGGAGACAGACAAAAAAAGAGTTGTAAAAGATGATGAAAAAGAGTAGGCTCTTTCTTGGTGGGGTTTAGTTTTGTGGGGAAAGAAATTTGGAGGAGAAGCTTGGACATGGAGAGTATTAAAAGGGGTTAGATGGGAGGCTTGCTTTGTGTTGAAACATTTGGCACCTCCAAGAAAAGAAAGGGATGCCTTCTCTTTCCTTATGTGTCCTTCTCACCTTGCCTTACATTTTCTCTCACCTCTTGTATTTTCCTTCCTTCTCATAGTCATATCTTTCTCCCCCAAAAAAATTGTCCATTTTTTCTCTGGTTAATGTATTCTTCTCGGTCATGCTAAAGTCATGATAAGTCGCCCTGAGGTCTGCTTCAACTCATAAGTCATTAAATCTAATATTAATATTATCAAAATTAATATTCATGCATGTAATCTCCTTTTTGTTAGTAAGGCCTAATTCGAATGTTAATGGTTGAGTAAGAAATATAAAATAGATCACGTTCGAGTTTTTATAAGAATAAAATATATTATAAAATTATATTACAAAGTAAATAGATGTAAAAAAAATATATGTGAATATAAGGTCCTTTTTATTTATAGTTTTTGAAAATTGTTTTTTATTTTAAAAATAAAAGAAAATAAGGAAAGCATAGATTCATTTTGTTCTTGAAATCAAATAATACAAAAGATATTAAATTTAAAAAACAAAAACAATTTTTAAAGAACATCATTTTTTATGTTTTCTATATTTAAAAAAAAAAAACGTGTTCTTAAAAACTGTTTTAAAAAACAAGAAACAAATAAGCCTAAGGTTTTATCTTTTAATAAAACGGTTTAATAATTTAATTTAACTTAATAAAATGAGTTTGGATGAATATCGGATATTTTTTCAAACCCGATACGAGTTTAACGTCTAAATTCTAATCCCGTTGGGTCTCTATAATGTTGAATAATGCTTAATAGCATTAAGTGTTAAGTTGTTTGTTTTTTAATATTAGGTAGTAAATAAGGATGACAATGAAGCGGATTATTTTGTGTTCTCGTCTCATCCCATTCTTAATGGGACGGGTTTGGTTTAACTGTAATCAAGTTTTTATCGGGTTTAGGTTTATTTTCTCAAATCCAAGACAGGTTTGAGGTGGGTTCAAGTATTGGTACTCCCGCCTCACTCCAATTATATTTTAAAAATATTTTATTATTATTTTATTTTATACTTTAATATAAGGAATAATTATTATTATAATGTTTTTTAATAAATAATTTATAAAAATTCATAATATTTTTAGTTTTTATGAAATATATTAATTTTAATATAATAAAAATAAAAAAATAAAAAATAAAAACAAAAATTAAATGTAAACGGGTCGAGAATTTTCCCATCTCCGTCCCTTTCTATTTAATTTTTTAAATGAGACAGGTTTAAGAATTAAAAAAAAATAAACGAACCGAGTCGGGATGAGACAATCCCGTCCCAAACCTTCTCGTCGTCATCTCTAGTAATGAGTTTCTTTAATCTTTTCTAACATTTGAATGATAATGAAGTTTTTAACATTTTGATGAAAAATGATTTTTCGAATAGAAAAGCGAAATATTTTAAACTTTTACGTCGAAAATTTTAAAATTTCGATAATAATTTGTGAAAATTTTAAAAATGAAGCAGCTTGTCTTGAAAGCTATTCGAATTTTGACATTAAGTCAAAAAATAAATAACCACTAAATCATGATATTTCTAAAAATAATTTAATGAAAAACAGTAATCCTATTTTCTCATGGAATTGAAGGCAGACCTGAATTAGATTAATGGGGCATGGGCATTTTGAGGGTGATACTTAAGAACAAATTATGATCTAATCATTAAAACAAATTAGTAGTTTAATTATTGATAGAACAACCATTATCAAAAAATGAAGCAATAATGAACATGTTGTACCTACCCACCAGTTAGTTAGGAAACAGTTTTCCATCTTCCCAAACAGATTATTTGTGTGGAATGATCAGGATATATGCATGCATTGCCAACCGTTGGTATAATTAATTAATATGAATAGAAGTTGACTACGGGGGATGTGTAAGTGTGTTATTAACTCACACGTGTGTGTAATAACAGCCCCATACGTGCACACTAGGACTTCCCATGATTTTCCTATCACTTTGGGATGACAACGGAACAGATTTGAGATCGGGACGGACCTTTCTAATCCTATCCCTTTATTAAAATTATTTCTCATACCCATTTCACTTAAAAAATTAAATAAATTAAGGCATCAAGATAGGTTATGGGTTTAACATTTATTTAATTTTTTTTTTTTATATATTCATTTGGGGGGTTTGGGTGGGTTAACACATATTATGTTCTCATTAAGACTCGAACCTAGTTGATTTCTTATGTCATGCCCAATCCTTCAATTACTGAATCAAGTTTTATTATTTTTTAAGAATTGTTTTAAAAGCTATTGTATAATATTTTTTAAACGAAAGTATATTTAGAACTCAAAATCATTTTAAATTGTTCTTTTTTTAACCATTTTAAATTAGTCTTTATATCTTAAAAATAGTACTTTTGCTTTTAATAATAAAAAAATTCATGTCCATCATGCCTAATATTTGTAACGAAGCACTTAATGTTTCAAAAAAGTAATATATAAAAAAGGAAAGGGTCCTGAATTCCAACGTAATAAGATAATTTAAGACATTGTAACTAAATTATTTAGTTATCTAAAAAATTAATCAAAACTCCGATTATTTTGTAAAAGTTAATGTCTTATGTAAAGCTCTCAATAAAAAACACATTTTAATAGCATCTTTAAAAAGGGGACCCACATCCACAACTCCAAATTTTCTACCTCCCCAACTTGTCTTCCCCCATATATTATAATTTTAATGCTCTAGATGGCTATGTCACATGACTCATATCATATTATACATTTATTTATGACAATTTAATTTTTCATATTTAATTATTTATTGTTTTTCTAATTTTCTTGCAATATAATTTTCTTTTAAGTCAACCTGGTAGATTCCTTTTTCATTTTGAATGCAATTTACTCCTTGAAACGTTTGAAACGGATTGGTCAAAGTTTTAAAACCTTTTTATGGGAATTCATTTCATTTCAATTCTTCCATTCACTCCCCCTCTACTTGAAGTCTATATAAAAAGAGTTATGACTCTCTTTGGCAAAAAGAAGAAAAATCCTTTGTGTAAGATTCTGTGAGTCTTTTTGTGATAGAGTACGTACATCGTCGCCAGTTCGTCGGGAGAGACTACAACGAGGTGATGTTGTCGCCGCTTAAAAACCATTGTATCCTAGGAAACATAAGCCATAGAATTCTCAAGCACCGACGAGAGAAGGGGAGTTTACTTTAAGACTGTTACACACCTGCTTACAAACTGAAATAAAAATGGAAAATAAGTAAAGGAAGAAAAATTACAATGGAGAAGATTGAAAGACTGTTCATGGCTCGAATCCTAGTAGCCACACCAATTGATGAAATAAAGATTAATACAATGGAGAAAAGAAACACAATAAAATCTCACTCTATACAATAGACTCTTGAAATTACATAAGCACTCACAATTTCTTGAAAGTATAAATAATAAGAAGATGAAGAACACAAGAAGGCTTAAACAAGTTCTTAGAACTTTGTCCAAAGACTCTATTTTCTCCTTCTCAATAAATCTTTAGGGAAGTAGAATGGACATAGTCTTGGGATTAATAAAGCCTTTTCACTTTTCTGCATAAGATTTCAAAAGAAGAAAAGTCACTCTAATATAACACTTTTAGGGTTGAAAAATGTGATTACAAAAAGAAGAAGACTTCTTGTCTTCCTTAACCTCTTGAGATTGTAACATCCTAAAACATAAATATATGTTTAATTCACATATTAAACATATATTTAAACTCAAATGTTACAAACTTATGATTTTCATCAATCCCATAAGTTTTGTAACAATTCAATACTTTATTCATATGTTTAATGCTCACATTAAACATGATTTACTCTCAGCTCACGGTCTTCCTCAACCTATAAGTTTTGTAACATTTCATAAGTTTAATCCACCCATTAAACATGGTTTATTCTCAAATGTTACAATCTTAATTCACTATTGAATGTGTAACTCCTTTTACACATTAGATGCTTAAAAATGTAACTCTTCTTACACTTAAAATATCATCACAAGTGTAACACTTTTACACTTATAATATTATAAAAACTATAATTCTTTTTATACTTATTTTTAACCAACAATATATGGAAATATATAACAGTCCCCCACTAATAAAAACAACATTTGTAACCACAATAGTGAAAATATATAAAATAAAATATCTTTTGATTTGAATTTTACTTTAGTGTAATTGTCACAAAACTCCGTTGAAATCCCAAATTGCTTGTAGCATTGAACCAGTTATTCCTTGTAATGATACCGGTAACAACACACACACTTCCACTAACCACATGAGTGTCTAAAATTTTTCCTTGCTTAGCACTTTTATGGCCATGTGCTCAATCCATTCATGAACTTTCTATAGAGAAACTCCAACTCTCATGAGAGGCAACACCACCCCTAAGTTCACATAGGTGAAATTCTTCTAGCATCTTTGTTACCTTTAAGATGTTCGTCACACATAGACTGAAATTTCATTAAAAACTTTAAGTTTAACCCTCCAACGGTAACAACCAGTATTATTCATCACAAATGGAACTTAAGGATTCTAATGCTACCATAATTCACTTATCAATGACTTGTTTTTACCCATTGAACTTAAGACTAGTCATTTCTTAGTATTAAGATGGGTTATTATTATTGGTGAATTTTACTTATGGAGTTTTAGTCTCATCCCTCTAGATATTGTCCTTACTAAATCTCTTGTAAAAGGTTTAACAAAAGAATTTCCACTTGATCTCACAAATGAGATTGAGATGATTTCATCTTGAATCAACTGTTTGACATACTCATGTCTAATACTTTTGTGTCTAGACTTCCCATTGTACCCACGAGCTAGAGTGACTTGACTATCACAGTGTATCAATATTGTTGACATACTATTTGCAGTAAAAACGATGTACGTCATGAGATCCCTCAGCCACTCAACTTCTTTTCCTATTGCAGCTAAGGCTATAAACTTTTCTTCCATAGTTGAGTGTGATATATAAGTTTGTTTCTTGGATCCGAGAAACCTTGACCCATACAATGTAAACACCCGACTGTGGTGATAGAATTATCTCCTACACTTGATATCCAGCTTGCATATGAATACCTTTCAAGTATAGCAGGAAACTTTGAGTATTGGAGGCTTAGTTCTTTAGTATTATAACCAAGAACTCTACCAATAGCTTTCCAGTGTTCTACACTTGGGTTGCTAGCAAACCTACTTAGTTTACTAATTGCAAATGAAATGTTAGCCCTAGTACATTGAGCAGCATACATAGGACTTCCAATTGTAACTTAAGTTGAGTCACTGCTCTACCATCATGCTTTTCAAGCTTTACACTTGAATCTAATGGAGTATGTATCTTTAATGCCAGGACGGCTAATTTCTTTCTACTTTTTCAATATAATTAAGTTTGGGTTCAAAACACAAACCCAGTGTTCTCTTTATTTTGATACCCATGATAGTATCAACTACTCCAGATAGTATTCAAATGGAGTATTACCATCTTTAATCTTGAGATGACTAAATTTACTAACTACTTTTTCAATATAGTGAGTTTGGTTCAAAGCACAACCCCCATCATTTCTCTTTATTTTGAGACCCAAGATAGTATCAACTTCTCCAAGATAGTATTCAAATGGAGTATTATCATCTTTAATCTTGAGATGACTAAATTTACTAACTACTTTTTCAATATAGTGAGTTGGTTCAAAGAATAGCCCCCATCATTTCTCTTTATTTTGATACCCAAGATAGTATCAACTTCTCCAAGATAGTATTCAAATGGAGTATTAGCATCTTTAATCTTGAGATGACTAAATTTACTAACTACTTTTTCAATATAGTGAGTTTGGTTCAAAGCACAACCACCATCATTTCTCTTTATTTTGATACCCAAGATAGAATCAACTTCTCTAAGATAGTATTCAAATTGAGTATTAGCATCTTTAATCTTGAGATGACTAAATTTACTAACTACTTTTTCAATATAGTGAGTTGGTTCAAAGCACAGCCCCCATCATTTCTCTTTATTTTGGTCTGAGATAGTATCCTTCTCCAAGATAGTATTCAAATAGAGTATTAGCATCTTTGATCTTGAGATGACTAAATTTATTAACTACTTTTTCAATATAGTGAGTTTGGTTCAAAGCACAACCCCCATCATTTCTCTTTATTTTGATACTTAAGATAGTATCAACTTCTCCAAGATCTTTCATCTTGAAAGTTGAGGATAGAAACCTCTTTATTTCTATGATTCCTTTCATGTCATCACTTAAGATTAACATGTCATCCACACTATAACCACATAGTCTCTACAAGTCTTAGAATATAAGCATTTGTCTGCATTGTTATGTCTAAATCCATTTGAAAGAATAGCATGACCAAAATTTTCATGTCATTGTTTGAGAGCTTGTTTTAAACCATATACTGATTTAACAAGTTTGCACACTTTGTTCTCATTCCCCTTTAGAACAAAATCTTCCGGTTGTTCTCATTCCCCATTCAAGAATGTTGTTTTGACATCCATTTGATGAACAAATAGATTATAAATTAATGTCAAAGCAAACAATATCCTAATTGATGTCATTCTTGCCACCGGCGCATATATATCAAAATAATCAACATCTTCTCTTTGTTTAAACCCTTTAGCTACTAATCTAGCCTTAAAGGTTTGAATCATGCCATTAGTGTGATATTTCCTTCGACATGCCCACTTGCACCCAATTAGTTTAAACCCCGGTGGAAGGTTTACCAATTCCCATGTTTAGTTGGACATAATTGAATTCATTTCATCATTGATACCCTCTTTCCAAAAACTAGCATTTCTAAAAGCCATAGCATCTTTGTATGTTTTGGGATCTTCCTCTATTTGAAGTACTATAGGAATTTTCCTTATAATATATTATCTATCTCCTTCTACTAAGTAAAAAGAAATTATTTGAGAATCAATCTCATTCGATCCCAAAATTTTTTCTTTTCTAACTCTTTGACTTTTCCAAGGCAGGATGAGTTGCTCAATAACCTTTGGAGGTGTCTCCTCTTGAGACTCTCCAACACTAATGGGTACTTGAAAATTGTTATCACTCAACAAATTCTCAAAGAACTTTACCTCTCTTGATTCAATTATCACATTAGACTCTAAAGTCTAATAGTTTATAATTCTTGCTATTTGAGGCATAGCCTATAAAAGCACACTTAGTGGCCCTTAGACCCAATTTTGTTTTATTTGGATATGTTTTCTTGCAATAAGCAACACCCCCACACTTTGAAGTAGTCTATATTAGGCTTCCTTCTTTTCCATAACTCATATGAAGATATCTCATTTTTCTTCATATGAATTCTATTCAAAATATGACAAAGCTTCACCCTACAAATTAAATTTTAATTTAGTATGCAATAACATAACATTCACCATTTCTAAGAATGTTATATGCTTTCTCTCCGCTATGCCATTGTGTTGTGGTGTATAGGGTGTGGTGCACTCATGTATTATGTCATATTCTTCACAAAATTAATTAAATTCACTAGAGAAATATCTACCACATCTATCACTTCTAAGCACCTTAATATTTTTGCTTAATTGATTTTCAACTTCAGCTTTGTAAGCTTTAAAGGCATTAAAAGTTTCACTTTTATTTTTCAACAAGAACACATAGGTAAATCTAGAACAATCATATATGAATGTAAGAAAATACCTATTGACACCTCTTGTTAACATGCCATTAAGTTCACAAAGATCACTATGTTAAATCAAGCAAATTAGATGATCTTTCAACACTATAGAAAGACTTTTTAATCATCTTTGATTTGACACATTTTTCAAATTCGTTGACATCATAAGAAATCATACCACATTTCATAATCCTTTTAATAGTACCAAACCAACATGTCCAAGCCTATTATTCCACAAAGATAAGGAATTTGAGTCACACATAAGCATAATTAGAAGCCACTTTATTGAAATTGTCATTGGTACAAAGTTTGATCATCCCATCACAAGAATAACCCTTTCCTACAAAGTTCCCGAATTTAGACAAGATTAGCTTACCGGATTCAAACACCACTTTGATACCCGGTTTTCTAAACAAATCCCCACTAATAAGATTTCTATTCATATCAAGAACGTACAATACATTTACAAGGGTAATCTTTTTTCTGGAAGTAAAAACAACTTCAATTATGCCCTTGCCTAGCACCTTGAATCTCTCTTCATTGCCCATTTGAACATCTTGTTTACTCTTTGTATCTTCAAAGGTCTTAAAATGAGATTTTTCATAGGTGACATGACCAGTGACACAAGTATCATACCATCATTCTTGTACCTTCCCTTGTACAATACATACATTGTTAAAGGTTACAATGATCTCTTCATCAATTGCATTCACTGTAGCCCCTTTTTGGTCCTTTCGGTACCTAAACTCCCTACCATAATGCTTAGGTTACCCACACACAAAATATGGACCTTTCTTACCCTTGAATTGCTTTTTTTTTTTTTTTTTGGCCCCATAAAATTCTCAAAATACTTTTTGTTGTTTTTATTTTTACCTTTAAGATGATTGGGCGTTGAAACCACATTTTCTTTATTAGTCCCACCATTGGACTCTTCCACCACCTTGTCTCTTGATCTTGATTCTTCCTTTATTCGAAGATTTTTTTGAATCTCCTCTAAAGAGTAATCTTCGCTCTTATGGAGAATTATCTTCCGATAACCTTTCGAACTTTGTGGTAATTTAGCCACAATAGCACCAACTTGGAAGGCCTCTGGAAGTTCAATTTTAAGAACTTTCAACTTATTCATAATCACCTGTAACTCGTGAATTTGTGGTGAGAGAGGCTTTTCATCCAAAAAATTTGAAATCAATGTATTGAGAAATAAGGACCTTTTGGTACCTTTTTCCTTAGTTTTGTACTAGTTTTCAAGAGCCTCCCAAATCTCCCTTGCGAAATGAGTGTTGGTGTAAAGGTCATATAGCCTATCGGATAAGGCATTCAGAATATGATCCCTACATATGAGCTCGTCCTCCTCCCTCTTCTTCCTTTTCACCACTACTTTGGGCATGTCACCTTCCTTTGATTATGGTAATAGTGGCAATGCAGGATCAAGGATGTAGAAGATTTTGAGCATCGTGAGAAGGAATCTCACATTGCCCTGCCACCTAGTGCTGGAACCATAAAAAAGATCCAACCTCACAAGGTCTTAGTTCAGGATCTTGATAGTCTCTCCTTCCATTGAAAAAAAAGTATTTGATTATTGAAAAAATAAATGGATGCAATGGAGAAGAGAAACACACTCAAATCTCACTCTATACATGTGGGACCCCTTTCCTGCCAGGCCAGTTTGGCGGATCGAGCAGAGAGTCAGAGATGCCTGATATCGCTTTCGATCACTCAAAATCGATCTTTGCGGAGCTGATTTCAAAGTGGGCAAGCCCGTAAACATTTACATTTAACAAAATACCTTTACAATGAAGGCATTCAAACTTTTTTCAAAAATGATTTACAAAAGTAGATGTTCGAGTTCAATTGTTTTACAAAATATCAATATCAAAAACATGGAATGAATGCACATGTCGAACATATAATTTCCTTCTTTATGACTCATTGGCTCCTCGATCTTGGAGTCGCTTCGATCAATATCTATCCTTTCGGTACCTGTGCATTGATAAAACAATACGCTAAGCATTTCCATGCTTAGTGGTTCTATACAAATCCATTCTTCAGTTTCAGTTAAAACAAATCATGCAATTTAACAATTCAAAACTTTCAAATCTTTATGGATGATCAATGTAAATACAATACATATACTTGTTTTATATACAATCAGTTACAGTTTATTGATCATCCCAAAATACTACTTTCATATTCAATGATCATGCATTAATCAAATCATGCATTTCACAATGCTCTTTTCAATTCCAATATTTCACAATCTCAAATCAATTCAAATATGCTCACAAATTCAATTCAATTATGTCAATCAATTCAGTTATGTCAATCAATTCAGTTATGCTAATCAATTCAATTATGTCATGCAATTTAACATATGTCTTGATATCTGAATCTCCAGTGTGTCTGATCCGTGGGCTGCGGGCCGGTATAAAACGGTTTATAACAGTCTTGTCCGTGGGGCTGCGGTAGTTATCTGATCAAATAGTGAACACTCTGGAATCTACGGTCCCGGCTGAGCTGGCGATCGGAATTGACACATCAATACAATCGTTCTCGGTCGCTGTTGGCCCGCGTATTGGTATCTGCGTCTATCGCTATCTGAACTAAGCGGTTAACATTCTATTAAGAGGCGTTCAAATCTTTTATAGCAAAGTACAGTACAATATGTACATTTGTATAAATAGTTCACTTTCAATAGTCATGCAATTTTTATAAGCAAACATTTTACAATCAATTTCTTCAAATCATTTAAAACAATTCAATATGCCTTTTTTATGCATTTAGAACAAGCATTTCAAATATTGAAACGAGAATAAGAAAAGATAGAACAAACCCAAAAATCTTTGCACTTTCATTCCAATCCTCGGAATCTCAATCTTAGTTTGACTTTTGCCGCCATTATTTCTTGGCAATTCAAGAAACATTATTAGGTATTGTCTTAGTAGTTTGGATAAGTTGATTGATTTAATATGAGTTAAATTTAATAAACATATATAGATGGACTCTACGGACTCAATGGGCTTTCCATAGAATACAGAGCATCAGCAGTTAACTCTTAGTTCCATACTAATTCTTATATTTCTACCATATATACATCTATTCATTTACGTATTAACTATTCACTATTACGTATTAACTATTCACTATTATGTATTCACTATTCACTATTACGTATTTCACTATTCACTATTACGTATTCACTATTCACTTTTCGTATTCATTATTCAATATTACATATTCACTATTACGTATTTACTATTCATTTACGTGGAAATACAACGAAATCCCATGATTTCGGTACCCACGCTTAGCTCGCGTTGCGTAGAGTAATTTAACTCTTGATCCGAAAAATTCTAACCATCAGAACACCGTAGATTTGAGAAAAATTAAAAATTAGGATTTCTTGAATTTTTACCTGAATTCTCGGTGAAATCCAATGTTTTTGGTACCCACGCGTAGCCCTCGTCGCGTAGAGCACTTTCGTTCTTGACCCGACGAATTCCGACGGTCCGATTTCCGTAAATCTGAGAAAGAGATGAAAAGAGAAAAAAAAAATTTCTCCCTACGCAGTCCTCTGTCCATGTCTCCTTTCTTTTGATATTTTTAGTTTTTATTTTATTTTTATTTTATTTTATTTTATTTTGTTTTTTATAAATGGGACCCATATGCCCCTTTTTCTTTATTTTCTCGGTCCGTTTCAACTCCGAAACAAATTATTTCATTCCGGTTTCAATTTCATTTATCCTAATGGAATATTCTTTAAATATTACCGTTTTTAGAGATTTTAAAATCGTTTCGGAGTTATTCTGTTCGTCATTTAGAAATTCGTAAAATATTAAATGTCTCGAATTCAACGAAACTGCAGGTCACTAGATTTGTGAGGCAGATTTAGCAGGCGGTCTAGTTTTGTCATCAGAGATCACAGAGAATTTTCTAGGCTTCCCCGAGCCATTCGACAATTTTACTATTTTACTATTTGTTCTTCTTATATTATGACATTTAGGTCCTCATTTTTCACATTTCCAAATTTGCCATTTTTCACTTGGTTAAATTTCCGGGTGGAAATCAATTCTCATTTAGTATATTATATTTGCATTTGGCTCTTAGCATATAGTCATTTATGCAATATTCATTTAACAATTCTCGGAAAATACCCAAGTTGGCTCAATTTATACCCGGAATATATAATAATTTTTTTATTATAAAATTCTAGGGTATTTTTGGGGCGTTACAATACAATAGACTCTAGAAATTACAAAAATACTCACAATTTCTTGAAAGTGGAAATAATAAGAAGATGAAAAACACAAAAAATCTTGGAACTTTGTCTAAGAACACAAATAATAAGAAGATGAAGAATACAAGTTAACTGGAACTTTGTGAGCTTCTATTCCCCCTCTCAAAAATCTTTAGGGAAGTAGAATGAAGCAGTCTTGGGATTGATCGACACTACATTTAAATAAGATTTCAATAGAAGAAAAGTCACTCTTATAAAACACTCTTAGGGTTAAAAAATGTGATTATAAAGAGAAGAAATTTTTTTGCCTTTCTTAACCCCTTAAGATTGTAACATCCTAAAACATAAATATATGTTTAATTCACACATTAAACATATATTTAAGCTCAAATGTTTCAAACTTCTAATCTTCATTAACCTCATAAGTTTTGTAACAATCCAATACTTTATTCATATGTTTAATTATCACATTAAACATGATTTACTCTCAAATGTTACAAACTCATGGTCTTCATCAACCTATAAGTTTTGTAACATTTCATAAGTTTAATTCACTCATTAAACATGATTTATTCTCAAATGTTACAATCTTAATTCACCATTGAATGTGTAACTCCTTTTACACATTAGATGTTTAAAAATGTAACTTTTCTTACACTTAAAATATCATTACAAGTGTAACACTTTTACACTTATAATATTATAAAAACTAAAATTATTTTTATACTTATTTGTAACCAACAATATATGAAAATATATAACAATTAAGATTGAATGTAATGACTATAATTAAGTTAAACTTGAATAAAGCGAGTACTTCTACTTATATGTCTGAGTCGTCTAATCTATGACATAGTAGATTAGGACATGTTAATTATGATACATTACGTAGATTAATTAACTTAAATCATATACCAACTTTCCAAATTGAAGCAAAGTATAACTGTGAAAATTGTGTTGAGTCAAAACTGACCAAGTCATTTTCTCAAAGTGTTGAAAGGCGCACTGAACCTCTTGACTTAATCCATAGTGATCTATGTGATTTGAAGTTCGTATAAATAAGAGGTAGTAATAAATATTTTATTACCTTTGTTGACGATACCACCAAGTACTGTTATGTGTACTTACTTAAAAGTAAGGATGAGGCGATAGAAAATTTTGTTTTCTGTAAAAACGAAGTTGAGAATCAACTCAACAAGAAAATTAAAGTGCTAAGAAGTGATCGAGGTGGTGAGTATGAATCGTCATTTGTTGACTTTTGTGCTCAACATGGTAAATTAATATACATGAAACCACATCACCTTATTTGCCTCAATCCAATGAAGTGACTGAGCGAAAGAATTGCACTCTAAAGGAAATTGTAAAACTCGGGTAAATTTGAATCTTCACGAAAATAGCCAAAGCGATGGGAATTATCGTTCTGATCTGGTTACAGAGCACAGATTTTCTAGATGGGATGTGAAATGGACCTCAGATTTGGATTAAGTCTCGCGACATCTAGTTACTCGCCTAAATTTGGTTGAATTCCGAGGCGGTCGGGTACTACGATTTCGAGGCGTCGTGCGATGGACCCCAAAAAGCGATTTTGAAAAATCTCGAAAGTGGAAAAAATAAATTAAGTAAAGTGCATTTAAAATAATTTGAACTTAAGCGGACAAATCGTCGTTTAGGATAAGCAGTTCGGACCCGATCGTGGACACATGGCGTGATGTGGGCCAAGTCTTTAAGACTTAAGTCAAAGGTAGAAAATTAGATTGGAGGGGGAAAAGAGCATATTTTCTGCTGGAAAAAAAACCCGTAGAGAGAGAGGGAGAGAAAAGAAAGAAATTCAAACTTCTCTCTTTGATCTATGGAGTTCCGTCGGTTAGAATTCGTCGGGCCAATAACGAAAGTTCATCTACTCGACGAGGGTTACGTGTAGATACCGAAACATGGGATTTCGCCGAGGATTTAAGAAAGGAGTTTGGGAAATCAAGGATTTCGGACTTTGGGAGGCACTACTACAGTGCTACTACGACTTGAGAGGTAAGGATTAACTACCGCCACTTTGGTTTATTTTATGCTCTAAAAGCCGTTTGGTTGTGTTTTTTTGCCCTAAGGAAATTTTGTTGGTTGGAGTTTACGCCTAAGGGCTGTTGGGTTGTGTTTTTGTCCTAAGTATTTGGCAAAATTTTTTGGGTTATTAGAATCTTTGCATTGTTTGGCCCTTTGAAACATCAGATTTTGGGACTTATTTCGATTCAAAAGAAATTAGACTAGTGTTTTTCATAGGAAATTACTCTTGCATACGTAAACTTGATTTTGAAACTTTGAATCACCAAAATTGGACATCTATAGCTCAAGTTATGGTCAGCTTTCCGAGACTACCACAAGCTGCCTTGTTTTGACCCTATACACTATCTAGATTTTGAGACATATTTTTTGTTGGGAAAATGAGGGAATTTAGGCTAGTGTTCTTCATGGAAATTATAGCTGCATCTGTAAACTCCAGTGTAGGCTTTGAATCACGAGTGGACCTCGACTCAAGTTGTAGTCGATTTCGGGACCGCTACAACTTAGGCTGTTTAATGGTTTGTGTCCAGATTTTAGGACTGTTAGCGGAATAGTTTCTAAACCGAGTTCGGAACTATCATGTGGTCTGCTATGGTTTGTTGTGTGGAATGTTTTGTGAGCATCTCTACACCACAACTAGTCTTGAGGATCAAGTTGTCATTGCTTAAGTTTGAATGACATGCTTGGTGGTTATTAATTGGAGGTCAATAGGTGTGTCATGATGTATTGACATGTAATGAGTTTGTGTATGGATAAGGCCATTGTAGGGCTTGTTTGTAGGCTATTTGTAGACATGTTATGTCACAATTTGGCCTAAAGGATAAAGTATGTCATTGCTTGATTGGTGATGACTTATTGATGTTGATATATGTGTGTGCAAATATATTGACATGAAATGTGTGATCGTTAGGAAATTTTATGTTGATTGATATAATTGTCCATGGTACATAGTGAAGTGTACGGTTTTAGCATTGTCCATGTAGCATTCATTATGCATGTGATATGATATAACATGCAATGGCGCATTGCATTGCATATGCATGGAGACATCGCATTGAATGAGTGTGAGTGCATGGTTATAATCAACACTGCGTTTAGTGTTTGATTGGGTGGACTCGGTAATGTGGGACAATGTCCAACAAAGTTACACGGTTGTATAAATGAATGAAATATCGTAGGGTAATATGAAAGCGAGGGATAGATACTACACTCGGTGAAAGCACTTGTTACGGTTATACATATGTGTGTGATTGAAAGCAGTGAAAGTGTAAGAAAACTGCAATACTCTGAGTGAAGACCTCGTAGATGTAACTCTACATTTCTTCAAGAATAAAGCATAGAGTGTTCTCAAGTAGAATATTCTGAGCGATAAGCATTTAATGTACTTAATGAGTTATGCAGGCCAGGACATAGTCCCATTAGTTAACAAAGCGAGCGGATACACAAGTAATCGAGAAACGAAATAACGCGAGGAATTGTAAGTATTAAAATACCTATGATTTACTCATGACTATGAGTTCTTATACAAGATATCTATTTTACTTAAAGGATCTGATGTTAATTGAATATCGATGTTAAAGACTCAAAATCCATGTTAGGTTATGTCTTCACGTTGGAATGCGACAGTATCATGGAATCCTTAAAACACGCAGTTTATTGCCCCGGATCTAATGGAATCGAGTTTATAGTATTTAGACAAATGTAAGGAAGGGTGAGATGGTTGCGCCATGGCAGAGGATATGCGAGATGGCGGGCACATGTCTCGATATGCATACATTGTGATAGTCAATCTGTCATTGGTAGAGTATAAAATAGTATGTACAATGGTAAGTCTAGACATATTCGTCGTAAACATAATACCATTAGACAACTACACTCAACTTTAGTTATCTTTATAGATTATGTAAAATATAATGATAACATTGCGGATCCGCTAATCAAAGGGTTAAACAAAGAGTTGGTTGAAAAATCATCGAAAGGAATGAGACTGAACCGTGTAAAAGAATAAGTCGATACAATGGTTACCCAACCTAGCTAACTAGAGATCCCAAGATCTAGGTTCAAAGGTACAACTAAATTGTAAAGTCTTTGATCAATCACTGTAGGGATATGCCCTTGTCAATTCCTATGATGAAACAGTAATGCTCATAAGGAAAATGTTAAGTTATGCTTTTAATGATCTCCATGCGAGGGAAGACCACTATGAGTTCCTCTCAATTAGAAGATCACCTATGTAAGAGTGAAGTGTGGTCATTTCAAAGGGAATTGAATATGGCATAATTTCCTATTAAGCTCTTGTAGAACCAAGCGCATGTTCATGACCAAAATGAACATAAAAGTGAGAATTGGAATATGTTAGAAAGATTCCTATGTAAGGTATGTCATCATCTACACAATGGACACAATCGTTCAAGGACATCATGTCTACTATTTAGTCAGTAAGAGTAGACATACTTTTACAAGGGAAGGTTCAAAGGGTAACACCTATCTATCCTATGCAGGTTTCAACCGTTGTAATCTTTCACCAATGAGGGATCGTTGATCTTGTGTTTGAGTGTCAATTTGAGTGGGGATTTGTTAGATTCCCTTTTCATTTTGAATGAAATTTACTCTTTGAAACATTTGGAATGGTTGGTCAAAGTTTTAAAACATTTTAATGGGAATTCATGTCAATCCTTCTATTGGCTTTGGAACTGTCGGAATCTTTCAATTCTTCTGTTTACTCCCCCTCTACATGAAGTCTATATAAAGAGAGTTCCGACTCTCTTTGGAAAAAAGAAGAAAAATCTTCTGTGTAAGATTATGTGAGTCTCTTTGTGATAGAGTATGTACATCGTCGCCCAGTTCATCGAGAGTGACTGCAACGAGGTGCTGTTGTCGCCGTTCAAAGACCGTTGTATCCTAGGAAGCAGACACCATAGAATTCTCAAGCGCCAATGGGAGAAGGCGAAATTGCTTTAAGGAGATTGTGGTTGCATAAGACTTGGTCTATTCGTTGTTCTGTAGTTTGATTTTTTTTTTCTTATAATTTTTCTTCCTCACTTTCTTTTCCATTTTTTTTTTTTTCAGTTTGTAAGAAGGTGTGTAGCAATTCCTTCTCAACCAAGCTCCCTCCTCTCCTCCCTCGAACCCTTAGCAGCATACCAGAGAGGTTTTTTCAAAAAATTACATTAAATTATTTTGAAAAATATTTCATAAATTCACTGCTGTTATTTTCTTATAGTATTTGTCATTAATGAAATTACTGCACCTAGAATGGTTTCATTGATTTCAAACTAAGGAACTATTTGAAAACGTTTTCAAAAAATAATTCTCGAGAATCATTTTTTATTAATACACTATAGTTTCAAAGTAATAAATTGTCTTTATTAAGACTCGAACTTGAGACCCCTCTTCCTATGCTCTTGTGCTTGTTTTAACAATAGATATTCTATCACTTAAGCTAGGCATGATGGGCCTTGAGAATCATTTTTTGGAAACAGTTTTTATTTTATTTTTTATTTTTTTGCAAAATACGTTGCAGTGTTATGTTCTTACAAGATTTGAATTTGGGATCTCCATAATCCTTTCTCATCCTTTTACCACTTGAGTCATACCTCAAGGGCCCATTTAAAGTAAAAATTAATTACCAATATCCTAACCAACTAATTTTTATCTTAATTATGTTCCTTAAACTTAGTCATGTCCCCTCCCAGTTAGGGATGACAATATGATTGGTTTTTTTGGGTTCCCGTTCCATTCCATCCCTAATGAGATGGGTATGGGATTATGATTGTCAAGTCTTTGACGAGTTTGAGATTAATGTAACCGTGTTCTTGACGAGATGGAGCATGTTAAGATATTGTTTAGTCTCATTCCGATTATATAAAAAGAAATGATTTTAAAATAAATTTTACTTTTACTTTTACTGCATATTTGATAAATAATAATAATAATTTTTAATATAATAAAAATTTTTAAAAAATATAATATTTTATTTAAAATTAGACTGGTTTTAATATAATAAAAATAAAAATGAAATAAAAAATTAAATGGGGGTGATTATGAGAATTTGTCATTCTTGCCCAACTTGTCCCGTTTATTTTTTTAAACAAGACGGATATGAGAAATGGTTTACGTAAACTAGACAAGATTGGGATGAGACCGTCCCACCCCGTTGCCATTCCTACTCGAGATCCATTTCCAACTTGATAATTGAAATGGTACGAAGCATTACAAATCAAGAGCTCAAAAAGCATGGGCCGAAATCAAGCCCAATCCATTGAAGAATGATGGATCCCCTGATGGGCCCATTTCCAAAATGGGTCATAAATTCCATCCATGTCTGCCAGCCCTTCAAGGGACAAACAGTCACATTCGTACCTGGTCCTTCTTGGGCCCACATGATACATATTGTTCTTTTTTTTCCAACAAAATAATAATAATAATAATAATTATCATGGATTTGAATAAGCGATATAGTTTTGTGTTGGTTTATTGTGACGTAATTATATCGTCTTGATCGATGTCGCGATTGGTATTAGCATATTCGATTGAGCGAGGCGTAGTCATGGTCATTGATATGTTGTAGAACTGAAATCATATATATTATAGTCATTATTATCAAATATGGCTGATGTTATTTATCTTATTAATAGGATCTTGCTATTAAATGCTAAAGTTTTTAGCCAATTTGATTTATCTTATCGAATCTATTGTTAATTTCATCCGATAAAATTATTTATTTTGAAAAACAAAAAACAAAAAGCCGATAAAGCAGGGCTGATGGTTCAAAGGGTTGGATGAGGCATATAAAAGGGATCATATTCGAATCTCTCTGAAAACAAAATACTATAACAATACAATACAAAGTGAGAATAGATGTAAAAACAAAACAATAATAATAAAAAATTTGTAATTATTTCAACGTTTTTTTTTTTTGTTTTTTAAAGAATGAGAAGATTAAAGAAAGTTGTAATAGTGGAGGAAAGGTAATAAAGAGAGAGGATTAGGTTCACATCTCCCTCATCCTTTGGTGATGGGAGTGAAGAAGGGTGTGAAAGAGAGTATACCTTACGTGACCACAAAGTGGACATATCTCCTCTATCTTTTAAAAGCTAAAGGGTAAGGACAAAGTGGTCCAAAGTTCCAAACTCACAAGAAAAGAGATTTTCTTGTCATTAACAGAAAAAGCAAAGCTATTCAAGATTAAAGTAAATATGGGTTTATAGTAAAATATCCTCAACTTTCAATTTCTTTGTACCTTTTCCTTCTTTTAAGATGCACTTTGCATGGCCCAATCTTGTCTTTTGCTTTGCCTATTCTCTATCATCTCAACATATCTTCTTAAATTATTAAAGTTGAACCTACTTTTACTTCATCCCATACCTTAGCTTAAGCTTAGCTTAGGAAAGTGGTTTTGCTACAAAAAATTTCACTACCATTTATATTGTTTGTGTCACAACTTCTTATGCCTTCATTAGGGATAGCTTAGTTAGTCTAAATACTCACATGCTCGACACCTTAACTTAAGAGTATCGTAGGATTAGTTGAGATACATGACAACTAAAGGTTTTAACTGGGCCCTTAACTTAAGGGTTTCATGGGATTAATTAGTTGAGATGTGCTCAAATTGCTCTGATATAAAAAATTACTTTTTAAAGAGTCTTTTTCAATGATAGCAATACAGACTTGAACTCGAGATAATTAGTTAAGTTAGAAGGAAATTTCATTATTCCTTTCTACGTATTCTATAAATATATTTATATAGTTAAAAAAAAGCATATATATAATAGAAACTATACTCATATGTAAATAACAAGATATTATAATTCATTACTTTATGAGGTCAATAATACATTACCATGGCGACGAATAACTTCAATATAATTTCTGTGTATAATAATTCGAGTAATGTATAAATATTATTCATTTTGAATTCAAGGAGATTCTTATTATTTTAAAATACGTATATATAGTTCAAAAGAAGTCTATAAGGGTGTAATGTCACAATTGAAGTGGGTAGGATCCCTTTAAATCCATATTAGATAATATTTATACAATTGAGTATGAATTATAACATAAAGAGGAATATGAAAAGCCAATTATAATGAATTTGTCAAAAACTCTTATTGGGTGTTAAAAAATAATTGTTCTTGTTAAAAAATAATTAAAGTTAAATGATTTTGTCTTTCATTTGATATATGATGATTTTACTAAATTATAGTTGTTGAAAAGACAGGAGATTTTACTAAGATCAATCAAGAGATCAAAAGGTCCCACCCACCAGACATCTTGTCTTCTAAATTAGGATCCAACTTTTTAATAATTGATTAATATGTATTATTTGCATTACCTAAAAACAACATCAATTTTGTCTACAGGTGTAACTCGTTTGATTATAATATTCAATGTTTAAAGATAAGATATGAAAAAAGAAGATGTTCGAGTTTTAGTAAAGACAATAAATATATTACATCGTATTAAAGTGATTAGCTTTAAAAAAAACAACATATATTACAAGTTTGGTTCCTATTTTTGTGTTTTTAAGAATAATTTTTGAAAACACATAAAACACTATTTTTGTATTTTCTGAAAATTACTCATATTCTTTATGTTTCTCATTAAAAAAAAAAACTGTGAATAAAATATTTTCTTATTTTTTTGTTCTTTTGTTATTTAAGAGCAAAAAAATAATTTTAAATAAGACAGCTGCCCTTACCTTCTTCTAATATATATATATCAAAAATTTCAAAGTAAAAGATGTGATTTAAATCTTAGAAACTAGATTTTTGGGTTTTCAAAAACAACAAAAATATCACCATGTCCAACAGTTCAAGGCACAAACAACCAAAAAGAAATTGTATGTATAAAATCACAAAATCTCCTTTTTCCCAATCACCCATTTTCCTTTTTCCCAATCATAACTTGGCTGTACTTCTTCGCCTCACCCATATCATATGGCTTCGGAGACTCAGCCAAGTCAGGGAAGTTTCCTCATGTCATTCACATTCTGCCGACTTGCCAATTGCCATTACTATTTTCATTTTGATTTCTGCAATTTTTTTCTTCGAGTGAATGCTTTCAAAATGAAAACACTCATTTTCTCACCTCCTTTTTTCCAACTTGAGCTGAGTCATGTGTGCTTGTCACAATAAATGCTTTTCCCAAAGCAAGAAAAGGCGGACCTGAAAATCTTTTTCTCCCAAAAAGGAATTCCAAAACCTAAAGAATAGTTCAGGAATGTGATTGAACATGGCACAAACTCACGGATCAATCAGGAAAAGTGAAGAGCTAGTGGAAGGTAGAAAAATGGGGGTGAAATGCTGAACTTTTAAGCCAGTTGGGAAACTGACTGCCTTTGATTTTCTCTCAATACTTAGAGATGCTAAACAAAAACTAAGTTCAAAAGCTCAGGTTTCTCAATTCTCTCCCTGTTCTTCAATGGGGTTGTTCTCTCATTTCTTGGTCCCTTTTCTATGCTTAATAACAACTGCTCTCTCCCAAGTTACAGGTATGTTGCCTTTTCAATCTTGTAGTTACAGAATTACAAGATTATGCACACCAGATACATGGTGAATGTTACTAACTAATATATAAGCTCTAACTGTATGGATCAATTTTCTGATTTTTTGGGTTAATCCAATGAGCAATTTAATATGCAGAGTTCATCAGTATAGATTGTGGAGGCCCGGGTAATTACACTGATTCAAGAACTGGGCTGTATTGGATTTCAGACACTGGGCTTATTACCTATGGAAAATCAGTGAAAATTGAGAACCCAAATGGGAGGTGGCTTCAGTATCAGCAACGCAGAGACTTCCCAACAGAGAGCAAGTACTGTTACACACTGAGAACAGAGGAGAGAAGAAGGTACCTAGTGAGGGCCACATTTCAGTATGGGAGCTTGGAAAGTGAAGGCTCATACCCGAAATTTCAGCTCTATTTGGATGCAACCAAGTGGGCGACCGTCACGGTTTTGGAGTCTGAAAGAGTTTATGTGAAGGAAATGATTATCAGGGCACCTTCAAGCTCCATAGATGTGTGTCTCTGCTGTGCCACCACTGGTTCTCCATTCATATCTACTTTGGAGTTGAGGCCTCTCAACCTTTCAATGTATGCCACTGATTTTGAGGATAGTTTCTACTTGGAAGTTGCAGCTAGAGTGAATTTTGGTGCTCCTAGTGAGGACCCCATAAGGTATGATTCCTTGAGGCGTTCAAATTTGACAGTTTTTTTTTTTTTTTTTTAAATAATCTCAAGTACCAAAAATAAGTGTTTTTCTCAGGTACCCTGATGATCCATATGACAGAATATGGGATTCTGATCTTGTGAAAAGGCAAAATTATCTTGTGGGGGTGGCTCCAGGCACTGAAAGAGTCAATACATCGAAGCAGATTGACATAAGAACAAGAGAGTACCCACCTGTTAAAGTTATGCAAACTGCCGTTGTTGGCACTGGAGGAATCCTCAGCTACAGGTTGAACCTGGAAGATTTCCCAGGCAATGCTCGGGCTTATGCTTATTTTGCTGAAATTGAAGAGTTGGGAGTTAATGAAACACGGAAATTCAGAATGGAGAAACCTTATTTGCCTGACTATAGCAATGCAGTGGTAAATATTGCTGAGAATGCCAATGGGAGCTACTCTCTTTATGAGCCTAGTTACATGAATGTGACCATGGATTTTGTTCTGTCATTCTCTTTTGTAAAGACCAATGACTCTACGCGAGGGCCTCTCTTAAATGCAATTGAGATAAGTAAATATGTGCAGATTGCTTCAAAGACAGACAAGGGAGACTGTAAGTCTATGATATCAGTATGCTAGGTTTCAACTAGCTCTAATTAGCCTTCAATATTTGACATACCATTCATGTGCTTTACCAATATGAGCTCATTTCTAGTAATTTTGTCATTTGTTAGTGACTGTTGTGAACGCCCTTCGTGCCATGTCCACTGAAAGTGCTTGGTCGAATGAAGGAGGTGATCCGTGTGTTCCAGCTCGCTGGTCATGGGTGGCTTGCAGCCCTACAACCCCACCAAGAATTACAAAAATGTATGTCCTTCCTTGCTTTACTAGTAATTCTAGTTTCTTTAAAAATTTAGTGCAGTACTCATCGTAATTCCATGGGGAAAGCACCCAACATTCTAGTATTCTGCATTTCATTATGGGCTAAGATGGATTCTTCATTGGTGGAACAGTACTTTATCTGGGAAGAATCTGAATGGTGTAATTCCATCTGAGCTTAAGAACATGGAGGAATTGACAGAGTTGTAAGTGCTATTGCTCCTGGCAAGAACTTACGTTTCCATACTAGTTGTTCCTGTCTTTCGTAGTTAAGAGTATGGGTTTTCTCATTTCTTTAGGTGGTTGGATGGTAATTCCCTCAATGGGCCAATCCCAGACATGAGTAATCTTATCAACCTGAAAATTGTGTAAGCTCTCCACTTCATGAGTTCACACCAAGAAAATTCCATAACTTCAGTGATGATGTATGCTTACTCTTTCTTCATTGTACAGGCATCTAGAGAACAACAGATTGACTGGTCCATTGCCTTCTTACCTTGGTAGATTGGCAAGCTTACAAGAACTGTATGCAGTAACCTGGATTTCTTAGCTCTTGCTCGAAAATTGGATTGGGTTAGAGGCTTCCTTTTTTGTAAAATTCAAGTTTCAAAATTTTCAGGAAGTTGCCTTGATCTAATCTAATCCAAACTAGAGATGTTTTCTTTTCCTGATACACTTTTTGAGTATGCAGTAACCATGACATCCACACTGGCAGGTATGTGCAGAACAACCTTCTCAGTGGAGAAATACCCCCAGCATTGTTAACCGGCAAAGTAATTTTCAAGTGAGTATGCTTCTAATCAATGCATATGTGAAAATAAAGCTAAAATCTACAAATTCCCATCCTGGCTCAATCCATAAATCCTAGATTCCTAGACTGCAATTACAGATATAAAATTGGAAAAGTGAATGGAGTTCTGCAAAAATTTCCGCTGAGAGGAATTAATGCTTAATAAGACACAAAAGCAAACTGCAGAATTTCCAAAGAAAATTTTTGTTAGAAGGAAAATAGTATTAGTCAGTAAGCACTCACTCAAGCATGGTAATCCTAGGACATAGCAATAAATTGATAAGAATGATGAAAAGAGGGTCCTTCCAAATCCTGTAGGGCAGAAGATTTTCTCACAGACGAACTTTTGTGTTCTCTCTTGCAGCTGTGAAGGTAATAGCAAACTACACAAAGAGGCACACAAGACACACTTTAAGTTGATACTTGGAGCTTCAATTGGACTGCTTGCACTTCTCTCAGTTCTTTGCATAGGAAGTTTATTCCTATTGTGTAATAGTCAAAGAAAGAGATCACAAAGGAAGAGTAATGACAAAGGTACTGTAGGGTGACCGATCCCTTCTGTTATTTTTCATGTCCTCTGCAAGGGTGTTTTATATATCCTCCGCACTTTTCTTGTGCCCATCAGGAAGTTCTTTGCGTATGAGCACCAAGGCTTCAACTGCTTACTCAATTGCAGGAGGTGGAAGTCTAAGGGATGAAGGCGTAGCTTGCTATATTTCGCTCTCTGAGATAGAGGAAGCCACTAAAAATTTTTCAAAGCAAATTGGCAGAGGAAGCTTTGGACCTGTCTACTATGGGAGGATGCAAGATGGAAAAGAGATAGCAGTAAAGATCATGGCTGATTCATCCAGCCATGGAACCCAGCAGTTTGTAACTGAGGTAGACTTATACACCGTGTTACTAATTCGCAAATTCTGATCTCATTCCACTTTTGATCCTCAGATTTAGTAGAAAATATTACCCAATAACATACTGGTCGTAAGAACAGAACTTCCATTCTGACTGAATAAAGTGTTTGAAAGAAGGGTTTTACCAGGAAGAATCCACATTGTTACTATAAAAGGCTATTATTAGACCTTCCAATGATAGCACAAATGAATAAATGAAGAACATTATCGTGGATTCCAATTCAGTAACCAGAGTAGTATACTTTTGCAGGTTGCCCTCTTGTCAAGAATTCATCATAGGAATTTGGTTCCTCTCATTGGATACTGTGAGGATGAACACCAATGTCTTCTGGTGTATGAGTACATGCACAATGGAACCCTGCGCAACCACATACATGGTCTGATCTTTTGCAGATGCTTTAATGATCTTATTTCTATCATTTTTCTTTTATCCTCTGCAATGTAAACAGTTAATTAAATGTGAAATCATGACAAAACCTGCTTGCAGATTCTACAGATCATAAGCCTTTAGACTGGCTTGCTCGTCTTCATGTTGCAGAAGATGCAGCTAAAGGTTTGATTTAGAACTTCTTTTTACTTGATCAGATATAAACTCGAGTACAAGTCCACATTGTAATCGCAAAAATGACTTATCTGCAGGCCTTGAGTACTTACACACAGGATGCAATCCTAGTATCATTCACAGAGATGTAAAAACAAGCAATATTTTGTTAGACATTAATATGAGGGCAAAAGTATCAGATTTTGGGCTATCAAGGCAAGCTGAAGAGGATTTAACGCATGTATCAAGCATGGCACGAGGGACGGTAGGGTACCTTGATCCTGGGTAAGCCACTTTTATGTTCTGTGCTAAGTTAAGGTGGTTTTCATCATCTGATTCTAAGACCAACAATGTTTTTTCCACTCCAACAGGTACTATGCTAACCAGCAGCTGACAGAAAAGAGTGATGTTTACAGTTTTGGAGTTGTCCTGCTTGAACTGATCTCTGGGCGAAAGCCAGTTTCAACAGAAGATTATGGTGCTGAATGGAACATTGTTCATTGGGTATGCACCACCCTTCACAACTTCTTTTTTTCTTTTTTCTTTTTTCCTAGAACTGCTTTCTAATTTAAAGGACAAGAAGGTAAACATACAGTCTCAAAGAAGATCACTGGGCAAGGCAATGCCAAGATACCAAATATAATTACCATACTAATACATCCATAAGCTAAGACAACTCAACATGAACTCTCTCAGATTAGGAAACTGCTTCATACCCTTGTTGGTTTTGCAGGCAAGGTCATTAATCCGGAAAGGCGATGTGATTAGTATAGTGGATCCATTTCTTCTAGGTAAAGTCAGAATTGAGTCCATGTGGAGGATTGCTGAGGTAGCAATACAATGTGTAGAACAGCATGGAGCTTCCAGGCCAAGAATGCAGGAAATAATTTTAGCTATTCAAGATGCCATAAAGATTGAAAAGGGGAATGAAGGTGACAATAAAGCATGTTCAAGTAGTTCAAAAGGACAATCTTCGCGCAAAACGTTACTAACAAACTTCCTTGATATCGAAAGCCCCGACTTGTCGAATGATTGCCTAGCCCCTTCTGCAAGATGAACATGATCCACACCATCTATAACTTTGTATAAGTAGAAAAATACTGTTTAACTTCTCTTTGTATGTAGATGTTTTGCTTGTAGCTAATATGCCAACAGCAGTCTTAGTACATATAAACTAAGCTCCTTTTTGCTCTTTCTCCCTAGTCATATTAAATAACAGAGGAAAAGAATACCATCTTGCTTTGCTTGAAGATTCATTGAACAAGTCCTGGTGAAGAAGCTTTGCTCTTTAGCCAACAATGGAAGACCAGAAAAACTATTTTGGTAGAGTAAGGCGTGTTGGTTCGCAGTGCAAAAGCGCGTAAGCAGTATTTTGGTGCTGGAAATTATTCTTTATTATGCGAATTTAACGTTTTATGTGTTTTTAAAAAAAAAAAAAACTGGAATCAAATGGTTCTCCCTGTTTTCTTTGTTTTTTAGAACATAAAACAAGTTTAAAAAACTGTAACCAGAAAGACCCTAAGCCACCATTGAAAATAGTTACTTGCCTCTCAGCATGGGCCATTTTGTTATACAAGTGCCTTCCTCAATTGACTTTGTTTAAGGGATGGAAGCACAGCCCATTAAGGCCCTTCCCACTCTTTGAAAATTCAAAGTTCCAGAATTTTCCTTTTTCACTCTTTCAAAGGGTTCAGTTGGGCTACCGACAACAACCAAAAAAGGGTGAAAATTTAATGAAAATATTTTCAAACCCAATGATGATCTCATTCAAGTGAATGGATTTGTTACAACAAACGATGCAGAGCATCACCTACTAACTCTTATTTCTAATAATACAAGCATTAATCATCATCAGCTTAAAAAAAAAGAATGGTACACCTAATTTTTCATTATATAACCCCCTAAGGTTAGTTATGGCACTAAAATTAGGTCATATTAAGAAAAAAAATTATGAGGATGTAGTCCTGGATTGCTTTCTGTTATGTTAATATCAGCAGATTCCCCATCAAAGTTTTGACATTTCAGTCAAGATTTAGATATAAATAGATGAAATATGACCTAAATATGAAAAAAAAAAAACAAGATTGATATATATATCTAGTCACTTTTAGTTAGATAATAGTTTTGGTGAAATTTGGAAAAATTAAGTAACTCCATGACAAAATTTATGCATTTAAAGAATCTAAATCCAATATAATTGAATGTTCATTTGTGTTGTCATCCAATCAAATTTTAATGGAAACACCAAAGTTGAGTCAAACGTAATAAATATACCCAACAGTCTGTTTCTTGTGGGAGGCTCAATTAATGAATAATTTAGCCACCCAAATCTGACTGACCGCAAATGAGACCTTGACAAAAGGCCTAGCTGGACAATATCATATCAAGATAAGAAGATTACTCATCTGTAAAATATTAGCTCAACTTAAAAGATACCATAATTCAGAAAATTATAGATATCCATATGGGAACAGATCATCATCTGATCAATACATTAGAATATAATAACAAAGAGAGGCCCAAAATATGGGGCAGCTATCAAAAGAAAGCCAACCACAAAAGTAAAAGGTAGTATTATGAATTTAATGTGACAGAGCATCTCATTTCAAAAGGAGTCGAGCTTCTTGTCTTCTACACTTTTTTTATTCTGAAGTCTTCCAAAAACTGAAGCAAGGAAAGAAACAAAAAAAAAAAGAAAACGTAAAATACTCTTCTTCTTCCACAAAGGCATAATCTAAAAAAGATTGCAAGAAAGTTGGTTTTGGATTGGGTTCTCTTAAACCAAGGCTGGTGTGGGGGAAAGGATAGGGATGGAGGTGGTGTGTTATCAGCTTGCTAGTTGTTCTTACCCGGATTCTGTTAAGGTTCTGGAGGCCGATGTGCAGCATGCCAATGCTTTGTGAGTTTTCTTTGGGTTTCTTGTTCTGAGTTCTATGTTCTGTTGGTTTCCTCTGTTGGGTTTCTCTCTCTTTTGTTCTCTTGTTGATTTTTTTTTCTTCTTCTTAATTCTCAACGCTCGCCTGTTTGTTGTTGTTCTCCTCAACTGCTCAACTGGGTTTTCTCTCTTGACTTCTTAAATCTACTTTTTTTTTTTTTTTGTCCTCAATGAAATTTTCCTTCCCAATTATCAATTCTCGGCCTATTTGTTGCTATCCTCAACTGGGTTTTTGGCTTTTTGTCCTCTTAAATGACTTTTCCTACTCCGATTCTCATTTCTCAGCCTGTTTTTGTTGTTCCTTTCCCCAGCTTGGGTTTTGTGTTTTTGGTCCTATGAATTTCCTCTTCTCAATTCCAGTCTCTCTGTCTGATTGTCATCGTTTCCCTCAACTGGGTTTTCTTTCTTCTCTCCTCTTGAGTGTTATTTTTCCTTCTTCCTCTTCTCCTGAGTTACAGATTCTCTGCCTTCTTGTGAGTTCTTTCCAATCTGGGGTTTCTGTCTTCGTATATATATTTCTTTGGAACGGGCTGTATAATGTCAGATTCAGGTTTTCAAGGAATCACAATAACTGCCTTTTTGGGATTTCATCATGTACTGCCATTGATTTGTCTTCTTTGGTTTCCTGTTTATATTATGAGGTCTTTGATCATCATCAGCAACTGCTGCAGTGGTAGATCATAATTTTACCATTGTGCCAATTGAGGAGAAAAATGTAGCTCCATTTGAGTTTCTGTATTTTGGAATAATTTCTCAAATTTAGGATACATTCCAATCTCTCTCTTGTGTGTGTGTGCTTGAAGATTATGCTTGGTTGGTTTTATTGAGGTAATTAGGGTTTGTATAGTTATGGTAGCCCAGATGGAATCTGTGGCGAAATCTTTGTGCTAGCATATAATAGGCTGCATTTCAAAAGGACAAAACTAGTCACTTGGATTGTCTATGGTTACCACTTTCATTAGAGTGCAGGTCGATAGTCATAATGTTGTAAAATTAGAAAAATAAATCAGTTGTTATAAGATGAAATAATATGTCTTAATTTATTTTTTAAAATTTTTTACAGCTTATGTTTGATGAAATTGATCCATGCAAGGCAGATACTGTTGTTATTGGCTAGTTGAAGTGTTGGAACTGATTTTTCTTCAAATTTGGGATTTTGGTTTTCAGGGCTGCTGCAATTCCAAGAGGGAAGGGTGGTGCCCGACTTCAAATGAAATTAGCATACAATCCATTGACGCCAGTCTTTTTGCTTTTGCTCCAGTGGATGGATTGTTCGTGCACTTGTCTACTCCCCAGATATCTGAATCTCTTCCACATACTCATTTACAAGGTTGGTTCCTGTTTATTGGTGTTTATATTTGCTCTTCACATGAAGGTTCGAGAAATCAACAGTGATGTCTTGGCAGATTGTGTCACTTTCATTTTTTTTCTGTTGTGTAACCAGGCTTCCCCAAACTGGCTCATGAATGTTTTCTATTGGTTTCGTTCTTATATTCTACAGGTATACACAGATGGGAGACCAAGGTTATCTGCCCATGGAAGGAAGGCAACTATTAAGGATTTCTATGGTCTGTGAACTGTCTATATTGGAATATTATCTTCTTTCTATCCGGTGTATGCATATATTGATATGTGTTTCCACTTCAATAACAATCAAATTGCAGCTGTCATATTACCCTCTTCGACGAATCCATGGTAACATAATGGAGCTGAATAATGATGATGATTGCAATCCTGAAATAGAGGTGTACAGAAAGAAAATAACTGAAGAAGATGGCAGGCTTTCCAATATGGATTTGAAAAGGGAAGATGAATGTGGAATTTGTTTGGAGCCTTGCACCAAAATGGTCTTGCCCAATTGCTGTCATGCAATGTGCATCAACTGCTACCGGGACTGGTAAGTTGGTTAACTACAAGGATCGCATTTTCATTTTTTCCTTTTTTTTTTTTCTCTCCCTCATTCTAGTCCTCTATTTTTTCTTTACACTGTTCCTCTTATTTTTCAAAATCACAGGAACACAAGATCAGAGTCCTGCCCCTTTTGTCGTGGCAGCATAAAGAGAGTTAATTCAGAGGACTTGTGGGTTCTCACTTGTGGTGATGATGTGGTTGACACAGAAACAGTTTGCAGGGAAGATTTATTGCGTTTCTACCTGTATGTCCACCACCTCCCAAAACACTATCCGGATGCTCTTTTCTTAGTGTATTATGAATACTTAATATAATTAGAAATAAATGAGAAGAATGATGTAAAGAGACAAAAGAAAAGCCGACCTAAATGTAAATAGTGTCCGGTAAAGAAATTCTTCTCAGATTGTTATTCAACCATTACCATTTCCATTTGTATCTACATATTTAATGTATGACATTGACAACATCATAATCAAATTAGAAGGTTTGTTTCTTTCCTCTTTACATGGGTTTACTTCCTTGGGAATTCACTGACTGAAAGCTACTTGCATTACACTTTTACACTTTTATATATAAACCAAAACATTAAGAAGGTTAAACCTGAACAGAAAATTATAATCTGATAAATTTATTGTGGTCCAGCTACATTTTATCTTCTGTATTAACCGGCTTTGTACATGAGCTGCCTAGTTTATTGGGGGAAACACCTGTGTGCTCTTGTTTCCCTTTAGTGTCAACTTTTTGTGTATATGCTGGCTCTCCCTGGAGGTAACTTTTTTGTGTATATACTATCAAGAGTATGATTTAAATTGCTGCAATGAACGGTCAGAAAACTCGTCTCCTTAGGTTTCAAGCGTCGATATAGTCTTTTTGGCTCTGCATTTTCTAAAATGAAGACAGGAAATAATACATAGAATGCATCTCCATGGGAAAACTTAGAATGCTTGCCTTGAGGTACTTCTCGATACCCCTGTCTCTAACTCATCCATATCAGAATTCAGAAATGCAATGTTACACATTATCTTAAAAGATTTCAGTTTTAGACACATAAAAACACAAAATAAGACTTAAAAGCTGATTATGACTTATGAGGCATCTTCATTACCTATTGAGTTGACCATTACCTTTCTTCAAAAGCTGATTCTGTCTGATCCAGTGTTTTCTGGATTTCCCTTTTTCTTTTAGCTAACTCAGAAAGAATCTATCTTGAGGAAATTGATCCATTTATTAACCAATGAATATCGCACAAAAAAAAATCAAAATAAGTGCAAATCATGCTGATTCTAAACATATATTTCAGCTAGATGAATGCAGCCTACACTTTAAAAATGAGCCTGCCTGACAAATTCTATGTTAGAGCTAGTTAGCTGTGCAACTTCTTTTCTTCTTAGGCTACCCACAATGCGAATAATGTTGGCCCAGTATAGTAGATGTTGCTTGCTCTGGCTTGATAATGCCGTAATCTTGGTTACGGCATTGAAATTTTAAGTTAATATCGCGATCCCTGATGATTCTGTATTGATTCTGATATTAACACAAAAAAAAATCCAATATAACCAAATACATTATTTTGGGTATTAGTTTGTTATTTAAATTATTTTGATAATTTTTTTAAAAAAAATTGTATTAATTTAGTACAAGACTCTTAAAAAGAAGCATATTTATGTTCAATGAGTGACTACCATTTGGGGAACACTACTTTATTTTTGTAGGAGACCCGAGACCATTTTCTACCTCTTATATTTCTCCTCAAAAGCCCCACTTCAATCCGGGGCTGACACCAATTTCTTCCAATACTGTAGAATTGTAACTAGATAGCTTTTTATTTTTAAAAGAAAAATTAAAAAAATTAATATTTAATGCACTGACCATATTGAATTTTCTTAAATGATTTAAAGGGTGATCAGATTAAAAGACGTTTTGAAGATCAAAATTCTGAAATATAGCATTTATTTCATCAATTTTTGACATCATTATAAAAGCTCGAAATGTGTCCACAGTATCGTATCCTTTGTTATCGATAACTGATATATTCTGACATTTTCAACCATGAAAAAAATAATTCTTTTTTATCAAAGACATATGTAAATATATAAGATGATAAAGATATTTTGTTGTAAAAGAGGTTATTTTTCAAAAAGAAAAAACATGAAGAGGGTTGGATTTTAGATTATTTAACCAAGTATTTCTAATTTAAAACTATCTAATTTTTTTTTTAATTCCCAGACTCGAACTTGAGATCCCCTTTGTATGTCTTATGGTTGTGCATATTTGAAACGGTGAGCGTTCTAGTACTTAAACTAAGCATGATGAAGAGAAACTATCTAATGTTAAAGTCTTAGATATGATAATGATCACCCTTATGACATGGATTATCGTTTAGTACTTTTGATAAAAATTATAGGTGTTTGGAAGAGTTTATAAAAATAACTCATGACTCTTTATAAGCCTATTTTAGTTTATTTCAATAAGCTTCATGGAGAAGATTATAAAAAAAGAAAAAAAAACTTCAAAAAGCTTATACAGAAGCCAAAAAATTAATCATTTTAATGATAAAAATGACTTTATGATAAATTATGTAAAATGAGACAAAATTTAGAAAAAAAAAATAGAAAAGAAATTCAAAAAATTATGTAAAAAAATGGGTAAATTTTTTGAAACAATTATGTCAAAATGGGGAAAATTTCTGAAAATAATGAAAAAATAGAAAAAAATTCCAAAAATTCATGTAAAAATAGGTAAATTTTTAAAAAATATGTAAAATTAGGAAAAAAAAATCTAAAAAATAATGAAAAAAATAGGAAAAAAAATTCTATTGATGATGGGAAGAATGATATTGATGATGATTTTCTTAATTTAGAATTTGATGGAGATTCATGAGTGTTTAATTTTTTTTTAAACATAGAATTTTTGTGATGATGTGAAGTATTAATAATGTTGTTATTTTGTTTTGAAAATGTTTGTGATGATGGAAAACACTAGTGATGTTTGAATTTTATGTTTGATGTTTTTTACTTTATTATATTTTATTATTAAATAAAAACTATAGAATATTTAGTGAAATATATAATTTTTATTTATATTAGGTATGATGTATATCACTTAAAAAAACATACACCTCAAGTGTGTTTTTTCTTTTTCAGGCCCTAAGAGCATTGTGTGCCCATAAATAGCCTTCACGAGTTAAAGTAGTACGTCGCGTTCGATTTATAAAAATAGTTAGAGAGCTTTAATGAAGAAAATTTTAAAATATTTTAGTTTTATAATGTCTTTTGATGTATATGAAACAAAAGCAAAAAAAAGATAATGATTCATTAGCTATTTTTTCTACTAAAGATTACATTTGAATGATAAATGTTTTTCAATATATATTGAATCTTTATTTTATTTTAAATTTTTTATCATGGTTTTATGATATATATATAATATAAATTTTTAGTTCTTGTCTCATATATTCAAACACTTCAATTTTATAAGTGTTTATGACAGTCATTTCAATAATTTTAACTATTTTAATTGATTGTGTATGGCCTCTGCCAAATACTAAAATATATAGCGTCTTTTAAAATATACATTTAAAAACAAATAACTTATTGAATAAAATAACTTTTTACATTTTATATCCTCTTCATCCTCCTTACATGTTGCTTTATTTGTACTTCGATTAAGGAGGATTGTTTAAAACCATACGATATTTGTTTATATGAGTGGAAAATATTTAAAACATTAGAAAAATGGAATTGCAATAGAATACGTATGGCACAAGTAAGTTTCTCTATTCCAACATTGCGTCATTTATTGAAAATAATTTCCATCGAATTTTATTATATATAAATAAATAAATGAATGGGATGAGGTGTGCCATGACAGGTTTCTTGGAATTTTTCAATGATTATTGTGACATCATATATTTAAAGATTAAATATGTTCATACTATAAATTTTAATTCAGCATAATTAAAATGATCTAATTAGAATTTAATAATTAGGTTAAAGCTATAATTGTCATGGAATTAATATATGAATACATAAAAGATATCTCTAATTTAATGTGGGTCAAATTAGAAATATTTAATCTAATATGAATATATATATAAATTCCTATTCAAATTCATATTCAAACTGGAGGAATTTTTTATATTTAAAAACAAGATATTTTTTTTGGATTTTGATATAGATATTCGGTTACAGATTCAAATTTAAGAACCTTGAATATTTTTTGTTTGGGTCCAATTTCAAATTTGGTTTTCGGCTCTTGAGATTTTTTTAAGCAAAAAAAAATCATTCAAGTCAGTTAAGAACACAAAAAAAAAAAAAAAAAAATCTATTTTTTATTCAGTTTCAAGCTTGAAGTTTTTTTATATAAATTAAAAAAAATATAATTTTTTTATAAATTAAAATATAGTTTTTTTTATTGAATTCGGATACATGTTCGAACTTTAAGAATGTTCATTTTAATAAAATAAAAAAAAAACCTTTTTTATTATTTAGTTTCACATTCGGTTTCTGTTTCAACTTTGGAAGTTTTTTTTTTAATAATTTTTTTTATTTATTTTTTATTGAATTTGATTTGGTTTCTCAAACTTTAGGAAGTCTTTTTAGTTTTTAATTCAATTTCAAATTCCATTGCGGATTCAAGTTTCAGTTTTTTTAAATTTTTTTAATTATTTATAAAAAGGACTCTTTTAGTCCCCCGATCTCAAATTCGATTTGGAATTTGGACTTGAAGAATCCTTTTTAATAATTAAAAAAAAAAAGATCCAGATTTGGATATTGCATTTGAGTTGTTGCTTGTATATTCAATTTTTGTATAATTTATATTATATATATTTTAATATATATTTATCCAAAATTTTAGGATATATATATATATGTTATACACAACGTTAACATATAAATCTTTCCATTTTTATTTGATTTTATTTAAATATTTAATTGAAAGATAAAGTAAAAAATTAAGGAACAATTGAATCCAATAATTTGGTTCTTCAATTATGCCTTGTTATAAGTTGTCTAACACTTTAATTGAATTCATTGAAACAAGATGTCATCAAAATGAACTCTCTTGTGGAAAAAGTTCAAAAGGGATGTGGGATGTTTGTGTGTGTTATTTCATGCGGGTATTAGCCGACTCGAAGAAAGTTTATTGTTTGGCCGAATTACACATATACCTATGGTAATAAATATGTGAAAATTATTGAGTTTTACATGTGAATGATACGTCGATCCAAAGATAGGTCTATTATTTGACATGATTTATCGTCTGTATTTGATGCAATAACAATAATACTATTTATAGTTAATATTACTGTCCAAAGACTTGATATTAATGTTGTGCTAGGTATCTTGATATCTGGTTTACCATTACTTGAATTCATTTATTTTATTAAATTTAGTTAATTAATGTGAGTTTGTTTATTTGAATTTGTTTGTTCTCTATACATTTAGTATTGCTAATATATCTGCTAAACTCAACTCCATTCACATACTCAATGGGTCTTACTTTAAGGACTCAAAAGAGATTTTTTTTTTTTTTTGTTCTTAGCTACAAGGATCTAGATCTTGCACTTCGGATAGAGAATCCCACTACTCCTACACATTCGAGTTTCTCTATTGACATAATGAACTATGAGAAGTGGGAGCGCTCAAGTTGCATGACTCTCATGATCATTAAGTGTGGTATTTCAGAGACATTTAGGGGTGTCATATTTGAGGAAATTGTCAAGGCAAAAGAATTTCACGTCGAAATCGAAAAACGATTTGCAAGTAATGATAAGGTGGAAACAAGCACACTTTTGTTGCACTTGAGTACCATGAAGTATAAAGACAAAAGTAATGTAAGGGAACAAATTATGGAAATGTCTCATATCGCTTCAAAACTTAAAGCTTTAAAGCTTAAGTTTTCTGATGATATGCTCGTGCATCTAGTATTGCTCTCACTCCCTACATAATACAACCCGATTAAGGTCAGTTACAACTGTCAAAATGACAAATGATTTCTTAATGGGTTCATTTTGTAATGTGTATAAGAGGAAGACAGACTGAAGCAAGACAGACTGAAGGTGTTAGTTTGGCTACCACTTGTAAAAATAAGGATAAGAGCATTAAAAGAAAGAATATGAAAGTTGTTGATAAGGGTCCAACCCAAAAGAAACAACAACTAAAAAACAAAGATTGTTTGTTTTGCAATAAAGAATGATATACAAAGAAGAAATGTACAAAGGCAATAAGGCACTTTAGGTTGTCATTAGGAGCTAGATATTATTTGAATTTAAAAGATACTTTCGTAGTATTGTCTTTTAGACGGAATTTGGTTTTAGTTTCTTTATTTGACAAATTTGGTTATTCTTGTTCATTTGGAAACAATTAGTTTTATTTTTCTTTAAATTCGAATATTGTTGGTGCTAGTTTCCTAAAAGCTTATGATAACCTAACAGTTGCATTCTATAATGAAACCTTGTATGTGGAATCATGAGGTACTAAACACAATTCAAATAAAGAAAATTCAGTCTCATTATGACATAAGGGATTAGGCAATATTCTAGAAATAGAGTTCAACGTCTTGTGTTTGATAGGATTCTTGATTCCTTTGGTTTTACAAACTTTGATGTTTGTGTTGAATGTGTAATGGGAAGACAGACTAAAACTAAGCGATTAGGTGCCAATAGGTCTATGAAAGTTTTAACATTAATACATTTAGATATATGTGGGTTATTCCTTACGGCTTCTTAGAATGGTCAATAATATTTCATAACTTTCTTAGTATGTTACTCAAGATATGACTACCTATATCTAATTCATGAGAAATCACAGTCCTTGTATGAGTTCAAAACATTTAAAGTTGAAGATGAGAACCAACTCAACAAAAGGATAAAAAAACATTAAGGCTAACTATGGTGGTAAATTCTATAGAACAATGGATGAAGTGTTTGTGTCAATCGCTATCTTGTTGTGGCGATAGCCTATATTTTTAAACCAAGTGCTATTTATCTTGAATGGGAGTATGAACAATTGTATGAATCGGTGAGAAACCAATTATTCTTCAAAGACAAGGTCTTTAACCTTATTTATCCTCCCAAACTCAATATTCTCCTCCTAAGTGTGGGATCATAAAACTTAAAGCCCTTTGATTGTTTTGCATAGCCAATAAAGTAGCCGCTCACAATTTTGGATTCAATTTGTTTTCATGTGGCTTGTAGGGCTTTACCTTAGTTGAACACCCCCAAACATGCAAATGCTCTAAATTGGGCTTTCTACATTCCAAAGCTCATAAGGTGTTTTTACAGTTGCTTTAATTGACACTTTGTTAGAATATAAGTTGTTGTCTTAAGTGCTTCACCTTAGAGTGACTTTGGTAAAGTAGAATGACTAATCATGCTCCTCACCACATCCTTAAGAGTCTTATTCCCTCTTTTAGTTACACCATTCATTCTAGGTGATCCTAACATGGTGTACTGTGAGAGGATTTCACATTCCTCTGGGTATCTAGCAAATGGTCATTGACGTTGTTCACTTGATCCATCAGGTCTACCATAGTATTCACCATCATAGTTAGACTTAATGCTTTTTATCCTTTTGTTAAACTGGTTCTCAACTTCAACTTTAAATGTTTTGAACACATCCAAAGATTGTGATTTCTCATAAATTATATATAGGTAGTCATATCTTGAGTAATCATCTATGAAAGTTATGAAATTTTGTTGAATATTCCGAGAAGCTATATATATATATATAAATATATAAATTTATTAATCAAAACTTCCATAAACCTATTGGCACCTAATCACTTAGTTTTAGTCTATCTTCCCATTACACATTCAACACAAACATCAAAGTTTATAAAATTAAGGGAATCAAGAATCATATCAAACACAAGACGTAAAACTCTATTTCTAGAATATGGCCTAATCACTTGTGTCATAATGAGGCTGAATTTTCTTTATTTAAATTGCGTTTAGTACCTCGTGATTCCACATAAAGGGTTTCATTAAGGATGCAACAGTTTTAAGCATATATAGGTTATCATAAGCTTTTAGGAAACTAGTATCAACAATATTTGAATTTAAAGATAAATAAAATGGATTGTTTCCAAATGAACAAGAGTAACCAAATTTGTCCAATAAATAAACTATAACCAAATTATGTCTAAAAAACAGTACAACGAAAGTATCTTTTAAATTAAAATAAAATCCAACTCTTAATGACAATCTAAAGTATCTTATTGTCTTTGTACATTCCTCTTTTGTATATCCTTCCTTATTGCAAAAGAAACAACTATTGTTTTCCTGTTGGTGTTTCTTTTGGGTTGGACCCTTAGGGTGGTAGCCAAATTGGCACATTCAGTCTTGTCTTGCTTCAATATGTCTTCCTCTTGTGCATAATATGAAATTAACTCATTAAGAGACAATTTATCCTTTTGGCAGTTGTAACTAACCCTAAATTGGTTCTATTATGTAGGAAGTGAGAGCAGTACTAAATGCAAGAGCATGACATCAAAAACTCAAGCTTTAAAGCCTTAAATTTTGAAGCAATATGAGACATTTCCATGATGTTCTCCCTTACATTACCTTTGCCTTAATACTTCATGGTAATCAAGCGCAACGAAAGTGTGCTTGTTTCTACCCAATCATTCTTTGTGAATCATTTTTCTATTTCGACAAGGAATTCTTTTGCATTGATAATTTCCTCAAATACAACACCCTTAAATACCTCTAAAATACCACGCTTAATGATCATGAGACTCATGCGATTTGAGCGCTCTCACTTCTCATAGTTCACTTTGTCAACAAGGGAACTCGAATATGTAGGAGTAGTGAGACGCTCTATCCGAAGTGTAAGATCTAGATCTATGCAGCCAAGAACAATAAGAAAAATGTTCTCTTTCCGGTCCTTAAATTTAGACCCATTGAGTATGAGAATTGAAGTCAGATTAACAGATATAATAGCAATACTAGTTGTATAGAGAACAAACAAATCAAACAAACAAGCTCACATTAATCAACCAAGTATAATAAAACAAACAAATTTAAATAATGGTTGAACCCCATCTCAAGATATCTAACACAACATTAATACCAAGTGGTTGGACAATATTATTAACTTTAAGTGGTATTCTTGTTGTAGCAATCAAATACAAACAATAACTCATGTGAAATAATAAGTCTATCTTTGGATCGACATATCATTCACATGTAAAACCCAAGAATTGTTACATATTTATTACCACAAGTATGTGTGTAATTCGGCTAATACCCGCATGAACAAATACACACAAAAACATCCAACATCCCTTTTGAAGTATTTCCACAAGAGATGTCACTTTGGCGGCATCTTATTTCAATGTGTCCAATCAAAATGTTAGACAATTTATAACAAGTCATAATTGATGTACCAAATTATTTGAATTCAATTGTTCCTTAATCTTTTCGAATTTATTTTTCAATTAAATATTAAAGTAAAATCAAATAAAAAATTGAAAGATCTATATCTGCAAGTCCTATATAACATACAAAAAATATATTCTAAAAAAAAATAATATAAATTACACATAAATTGAATATCCAAATAACAACTCAAATGTAGTGTCCAAACTCTGATTCGTTACTTTTTCAAATGATCTCGGCAATCTAACATAACTGAATCCAAATAAAAATCTTTAATTATGAATCTGAAACCGAATTTATATCTTAATTCAATTAAAAAATATTAAAAAATTTTATTACAAAAAACTTCAAGTTCGGAACCGAATATAAAACTAAATAAAAAATATGTTTTATTGAAAAGAGCATTCTTCAATATTGAATCTGTATTCGAATTCAATTAAAGAAATTCTATATATTAATTGAAAAAAAAATTCAAGTTCGAAACTGAATGAAATCGAATAATAGATTTTTTTTATTAAAAAAAAAAAACTTTAACCGAATCTGAAAATAAATACTTCAAGTTTATTTATTTATTTATTTTAATCAAATTTGAATGTGATTTCCCTTTTTTAATTAAAAAAGAAAATTCTCAAGAAGCCAAAATCGAATATGAAGCTATATCCAAACATAAAATAGATTTTTTTTTTTTGAATCTGAAATTGAATCCAAAACCAAATCTGAGATCGAATAAAAAAATAGATTTTTTTAATTAAAAAAATCCTCAAGATTGAATCATAAACCGAATCTCAATCTGAACCTTTTCTTCTAATAAAAAAAATTCTAACTTTGAATCTGAAAACGAAATATGAATTAAAATATTTTTTTATTTATTAACCATTTAACAGATTCACATGTTTTGAATTTTTTTTTTTTTTCATAAATCAATCATGGTTAGGTTGTCAAAAAAGTTTATTATTTTTTTTAAAATTTCATCAAAAGCAATTTTTTGTCCATAATAATATAAATTTTTATTACAAAAAAATAATCTCAAAAATTAAATATGGATCGGCTTTGATACCAATTGTCAAGAATTCTTAATCGTCTAATCACATGTTTCTAGTTTAATAATATTATAAACACAATAAAAATCCCAAAGTATTACACTCAAATCATGTTTCTACCGATTTAATCCAAGAGACGTTAAGTTCATATAGTGGAATCTTACCTGTATCCATTGTTGGAAGTTGTAGAATGTACGAGTTAGATCTTTCAAATTCGATATGGCCCTAATGAAAAGAGTTTGCCTCTCCTCTAGTGATGAGGATGTAGAGAAGAAGAGGAAATGAGATTCTTTTTCATTGTATGAATTGGGGACTATAACCCTAATATTTATACTAGTCATATTAGGTTAGATATTTTCAATTTGACCCCTTTCAATTTGACCCCTCATCAAGTTAGAAATATCTCTAATGTATCTACACATTAATTCCATGACAATTATACTTTTAAACCAATTACTTAATTACAATTAGATAACTTTAGTTAGGCTTAATTAAAATTGATTGCATGAACATATTCAACATTTACATATGTGGGCTCACCATAATTATTGAAAAATCCAACATCTTCTTCATCTCTTTAAATTTTTTTTTTAAAAAAAATTTTAAAAACATATAAGAGATTGAAGAGATAAGATAGAGGAAGAAAAAGAAAACACATAGAGAAAATTCTATCACAGCTATTATTACAGCTGGTCACAAATACATGGAAACAAAAAATGAAGAGGGAGAGAAGAAAATTACAAAGGAAGAGAAAGAAAATTCCGAGAAGAAAATAGGATCGAGTCTTAGTCAGAGATCGAAGACTCCGAGTCTTGTGAGGAGTCACAATCTCCTTAAAATAGATTTGTCGTCTCCTCTGATGCTTGGAGAATATCACACATTAGTCTATCCGGGGATGAAACGACTTGATGAATAGTGACAGCGCTGCGGCTGTCAAACAATTGGAACGAGGTTTGCTTCCGGTCAGGTTATGTTAGTAGCAGAGGAAGAGGAAGAATATGACTTTGGGTAGAGTTCTCTTAGCATCTTTCCAGAGGAGATCCTGACACCTATAAATAGTGCGCAAGGAGATGAATGGAAGAACGAAAGAGCGATGAAGCTCTGACCGTTTCATGTTCAACGAAAGGGGAATTTAAATGGCTCATAAAAGGTAATAAAGGATTTTAATTTCTTTATCCAAACGTTTCAAAACAAAAAATAATTTCATTCAATAACGGATAAGGATCCAACAATTCCCCACATGAATGAAATTGACACCCAAAGGTAAGAAAAACGATTCCTCAAAAGTGATTGAGTATAACGGTTGAAACCTGCATAGGAAAGGTAGGTGTTACCTTTTGAACCTTCCCTTGTAGAAGTATGTTTACTCTACTAACTAAACAGTAGACACGACGTCCTTGAATAGTTTTGTCATTTGTGTAGATGATGACATACCTCACACAAGAATCTTCCTAACATTTCATAGTTTTATGTTCTTTTTTGGTCATGAACATGAGCCTGGTTCTACAAGGGTTTAATAGGAATTATGCCTTATTTAATTCCCTTTGAAGCGACCCCATTTCACTCTTACATAGGTGATCTCTTAAATTAACAATAGATCATGTTAATCTTACCAATGCATAGAGATCATTTAAAACATAGGTTAACCTACTTCGTATGAGCATCACTGTTTCATCATAGGAATGGACAAGGGAAGATCCACACAGTGATCAAATCAAAGTCTTTAGAATTTAGTTGTCCTTTTTCAACCTAAATCTTCAATCAGCTGGATTGGGTATCCATTGTATTACCTTATTCATTTATGGGCTTTTGTCCCATTCCCCTCAATAACTTTTCAACTAACTCTTTGTTTAACCCTTTGGTTAGAAAATTCGCGATGTTATCCTCAGATCTTACATAATCTAGAGAGATAACCCTAATTGAGAATAGTTGTTTAATGGTGTTGTATCTACGACGAATATGTCTAGACTTACCATTGTAACTACTGTTTTGTGCTCTACCAATAGCATATTTACTATCACAATGTATGCATATTGGAGGCACAGGTTTTGGCCATCTTGGAATATCCTCTAGGAAGTGGTGTAGTCATTCAGCCTCTTCCCCACATTTGTCTAGTGCTATAAACTCAGATTTCATTGTGGATATGGAAATAACCGTTTGTTTTGAGGATTTCCATGAGACTACTGCTCCTCCTAATATAAACCTATAACCATTTTAGGATTTTGAGTCTTTAACATTAAATATCCAATTAACATCGATGAATCCTTCAAGTACATCAGGATATCTTATATAGTACAACCCATAATCACGAGTAAATCGTAAGAATTTTAATACTTTCGTAAGTATCTTATACAATAGGATATGCTTGGCTCCTTAATTTCTCGTGTGTTTACTCAATTTGTTAACTGCATAGGCTATATCTGGTCTTGTACAACTCATTAAGTACATTAAACTACCTATTATCCTAGAGTATTCTACTTGAGAAACACCCTCTGCTTTATTCTTGGGAAATTGTAGAGTTACATCTACGGGTGTTCTTGTTATACCATAATTATCTTTGTCATTTTCCAAGAATATTGTCAACATAGTGTGACTGACTTAGAATGAGTCTATATGATGTTCTTTTGATTTTTATCCTCACTATAACATCAGCAAGTCCTAAGTTTTTCATGTAAAACTTTGAATTCAACATGTTCTTAGTAGATGTAATCATCTTATCATCACTACCTACAATAAGCATGTCATCTACGTACAGACATACAATGACATATTCATATTCTATGTCTTTAACATACGCACACTTGTCACATTCATTTATTTTAAAGTCATGTGACATCATGACATTGTCAAATTTCTCATGTCATTGTTTTGGTGATTATTTTAGCCCCATACAACGATTTCACCAATTTACAGACTTTCTTTTCTTGTTCCGGATTAGAAACCTCTCAAGTTGCTCTATGTAGATTTCTTCATCTAAATCTCCAATAAGAAATGTTGTTTTCATATCCATTTCAAGGTTCCTTAAGGCATCAATTGCAAGCACCATCCTAATGGAATTTATTCTCGTCACAAGAGAATATGTGTCAAAATAATCAAGGCCTTCAGTTTGTTTGTAGCCTTTGAACACAAGTCTTGCTTTGTACTTGTCAATTGATCCATCTACTTTCCATTTCCTCTTGAAAACCCACTTGGAACTTAAAGGTTTACAACCTGGTGGAAGATCCACTAGTTCCCAAGTATGATTATGCAGTGTGGAGTCAATTTTACTCTTAATGGCCTCTTTCCACATGAAACTATTTATAGAGTCTCTTTGAAAGTCAGAGGTTCCCCTTCAAGCACATATGTTAAAAAATATGGACCAATTTTTTTTTTTTTTTTTTGTTTCCTTGCTCTTTTGTTGCGTCTAGGTTCTACCTCACTATCTTTATCTTGATCCTAAGTATCTTCATTAATAGTTTTAAACACTCATTTCAGTGAGTTTGGTTCTTCTCTAGATCTACATGGAAATACATCTTAAAAGAAAGATGCATTCCTTGATTCCATTATCATGTTCTTGTGAATATCTGGGATATTCGACTCATGAACAATAAATCGATAAGTAGTACTGTTGTGTGCATAACCAAAGAAAATGCAATCAATAATTTTAGGTCATATTTTCACCTTTCAGGTGGAGGAATTGCCACTTTGACCAAACATCCCCACACTTGCAAGTATTTATAGGATGGTTGTCATTCTCTCCATAGCTCATATGGAGTCTTCTATGTTTTCTTTTTAGGTACCTTATTCAAAAGGTAATTAGTAAACAAAATGGCTTCTCCCCACATGTTTTGTGGTAGACCAAAACTTATCAACATTGCATTCATCATTTCCTTTAGAGTGCGATTCTTTTGCTCAACCACTCCATTAGATTGAAGTGAATAAGGTGTTATGGTTTCATGTATAATCTCATGTTGAGCACAAATATCAACAAATGATGATTCATACTCATCACCTCAATCACTTCTTAGCACTTTAATTTTCTTGTTGAGTTGATTCTCAACCTCGTTTTTGTAGAGAACAAATTTCTATATTGCTTCATCCTTACTTTTGAGTAAGTACACATAACAATACTTGGTGTTATCATCAACAAAGGTAATAAAATATTTATTACCACCTACTGTTTGTATAAATTGCAAATCACTTATATCACTATGGATTAAGTCAAGAGGTCCAGTGTGTCTTTTGACACTTTGAAAAGATGATCTGGTCAGTTTTGCTTCAACACAAGTTTCACACTTATGTTTTGCATCAATTTGGAAAGCTGGTATATGATTTAAGTTAATTAATCTAAGCAATGTATCATAATTAACATTCATAATCTACTATGTCATAGATTAGACGACTCAAGCATGTAAGTAGAAGTACTAACTCTATTCATGTTTGACTTAATAGTAGTCATTACATTCAACTTCTACACACCATCGCTCGTATACCCTTTCCCTACGTACATTCCACTTTTGGATAGTACAAACTTGTTTGACTCAAACACTAACCAGAATCCATGATTGTTCAACAATGAATTAGACACCAAGTTCTTTAGAATTTCAGGCATATACAGTACATTTGTTAGAGTCGAGTCCTTTCCAAAAGTCATCAGATTAGCTTTCTTTGGTCTTTGATTTCAGAGGTAGCAAAGTTTCCCATGTACACTTTTTCCCTAATCTTAGTTGGCTCAAAAGTGGAGAACATCTTCTTGTCTGAGCACACATAGTGAGTAGAACTAGTGTCAATCCACAATTCATTGGGATTGGATCCCACCAAGTTCACCTTAGAGATTATTGTTGTGAGGTCAATGTCAGATACATTCTTGTTAATGTCATCAACCACATTGGTTTCTTTGGGTTTGTTCCTCTTTGGTAGTCTACAATTTACAGATTTGTGACCTTACTTCCCATAGTTGAAGCATTTTCCTTACAGCTTCAGCTGCTTGGAGACTTCCCCTTTAGGTCCCAACTTAGTGCCCTTCCCTTTGTTGTTGCCTTTCTTGAACTTGGAACCTTGATCATGTTCCACAAAGTTAATATAGAATGATTGGGATTGTGTGCACCTTCTTCTTTAGATCCTACATTATGTTGCTTTGATCACGAATCTAATAATCGGATCTTGATGCTCATTTCATTTTCTTATGCTTGAGTTAATTCTTGAAGTCTTTCCAAACTGGAGACAACTTCTCAAGAATAGCTGCAACTTGAAAAGTTTCGCTCAACATCATTCCTTCGGCATGGATCTCATGGAGGATTTCCTGAAGTTCTTGGACTTGGTTGACCACGGTCTTGAAATCTACCATTTTGTATTCGAGGAAATGGCCCACGACAAACTTCTTTGCCCCAATGTCCTTGGTTTTATATTTCCAATCTAGTGATTCTCATAGCTTCTTGGTTGTTTTCTTATCTGAATACACATTGTATAAAGAATCAGTCAAAGCATTCATGACGTAATTCTTGCATAGAAAGTTAGAATGTTTCCAAGTATCCACAACACTGATGACTTGGATATCACGCTTGTCTTCTTTGAGCTTAGGAGTTTTTTTAGTCAAGAATGTCGCAAGATTCAAAGTAGTCAAATAGAATAGTCATACATTTGCCACGCACTTAAGAAGTTAGTCCAGTTTTGCCTGCGGTTTTCTCCATGTGGGACGGAGAGATAGGCCTGGCCGGTAGGCATCACTAACATATGCCACAATAAGTGCCAATTTGGTAGGATGCAAGTGGAGCAGTATTCTTCGGAATCGAGTCCCATTTCTCTATAGATTTGGCAGAAAATGTGTCAATTTTTTATTTCCAAAACCAATTCTCGGAATAATTGAAAATAACGTGTTACAAAGAATTCCCAAGAAAGATTGATGGGGTATGGCTTGGGGAGCCCCGAAACAGCAATTTTGAATGAGTATTGGGTTCATAAAAGATTGAAGTCGTAAACGGTCCGTTTAGATCAAACTTCTTAGACATAACTTCTCTGTATTATAATTTCCAATTTCCTAAGACCAAAAAGGAAATGGCACAAACTTCCAAAGTGAGTGTAGAGTTTAGCCTAGTAGGTTTATCTCTTTATGATATATTCCTCGTAAGAAAAAAACACAACTAAACATATAGCTTAGTGGTAGAGCATTCACCACTTGAATGTCAAGACATGCGTTTAATACTTTTCCTTATACTTTTGTAACAAGGATTTTCTACAATAAACCACCTTGTTTGTTTGGTTTTTTTTTTAAATTCTTTTCTTTTCTTTTTTTTTTTTTTAATCAAAAGAACCTTTTTTTTTTAAATATTTTCCAATCAAAAGGACTTTTTTCCCCTTTAATCTCAAGGATTTTCTACAATGAACTAACAAACCACCTTATTTGTTTGGATTTAAAAAAAATTCTTTTCTTTTTGTTTTAACCAAAGGAACTTCTACAAAAGACCCCCTTTTTTTAATATTTTCCAACCTAAAGGACTTTTTTTTTCCTTTAATATTTTTGACAAATGATCAACAAACCTTATCCACTTAATGTTAACAAAGCATACTTTATTTTTGTTAAACAATTTTTTTTCCATTACTTAAAGAGAAAAATAACTCGAATAAAAATCATTATCCTATAACAAAACAAAATTTGGAAAGGAAATTTTCCTTTTTTTTCCTCTTTCGATCACCTCCCTCTTCCCATCACCTTCTTTTTATTTTCAAAGGCTTTTTTTCCTAGCGAACCAACTCTGCTAGATATTCCTTCATGTTTGAATATGTTTTAAAACTATTACAACTACTATTACAGCTGGTCGCAAATACATGGAAACAAAAATGAAGAGAGAGAGAGGAAAATTACCAAGGAAGAAAATAGGATCTAGTCTTAATAAGAGATCAAAGATGTCGAGTCTTGTGAGGAATCACAATCTCCTTAAAACATATTTGTCATCTCCTCTGGTCTCTTAGGATGAAAAGAGTGGATGAATGGTTAGCAAAGCACCTTGCACTACTCCGACGAACTGGAACAAGTTTTCTATATCATTGAGTTGTATTATTGACGAGAGACACAAGGAGGAATATGACTTTGGATAGAGTTCTCTGATCGTCTTTACAAAGAAGATCATGACACCTATTAATAGTGCACAGGGAGATGAACGGAAGAGCAATGAAACTCTTATCGTTTCAGGTTCAACGGAAGGAAAATTTAAATGGATCATAAAAAGTAATAAAATATTTTAATTCCTTTATCCAAATGTTTCAAAACAAAAATTAATTTCATTCAATAATGGATAAGGATCCAGCAAATTATTCTCTTTAATATAAGAACAATTGTGTGAACTTTTAGTAAATTGGAAAAACATCTCAACTTGTTTCTGTTTATTGGAGAACACTAAGAAAGACCCTTGGTGCTTCAGAGAATACTAGGCAACAAAGACATTGAAGAAGAAAAAGTACGTTTTTCTAAAACACCATATTTGTTTTATATCATTAAATTGCTGTTAAAATTAGAAATATTTTTTAAAATCTTTCATATATTTTTTTATGAAATCTGGTTTCAAACCAATACAGATGCTAGAGCCCACTGGATGTGACTATTGTTATCCATCAAACTTCTATATTACTCTCAATTTCATGAGTATCCAATACGTTCCTTTTTTGTCACCCTTTTAACCACGGACATTTGGTTTGCCTTAACCTCGATGTCTAATTGAGGAAAGCGGTGTATCCCATTAAATTGTGGAGCTAAATCGATAAACAAACATCCTTTAAAAACTTAAACAAATCCCCACATCAAGGTTGGTGTTGATTTTAGTATCATTTATAATGACTCGATGTCCGATTGAGGAAAGCTAAGGATCCACCATTCTCTTTGTCGCCCAATCACAAACATTGTGTTCTATCGGATCGTGGGATTAAACCAATAAACTAACATCTCTAAAGAGGTCAAACAAATCCCTACACCAACGTCAGAATCAGTTTCAACGACTTGGCTCAACCATATATATATATATATATATATATATATATATATAAAGAGTATTCTTCTCTCTCATGTTGAAGTAGTAGTGTAACAATTCGGTCTAACCATATAGATATTGTCCGCTTCGGGTTCAAGGGGATGTCACAACTTTAAAACGCGTCTACTAGGTTGAGAGCAATTCATACTTATATAGTCTCAGAAAGTTTCTTTTCTATCCAATGTAGGATGTGACAATTAAGTTATGGCATTACATAAAATGTACTTTTCTAAGCAAAATTTTGTTTTGTTTTTCTAAGCATTCTTTTTTTTTTTTTTTTTTGGAAAACAAGCAAACAACTTTACTAAAGAATAAGCAAATCAGCTAACAGAGTATCATCTAAAATAGAGGGAATGGAAAACAAAATACAAGGACTAGCATGAGAACGTGCAGCTCTAGCTAAACAATGAGCCGGTCTATTCGCTTGTCGTTTTACAAACTAAATAGAAAAATAACTATTAGCAAATAAACCTCGACAATCACCGATAATGCATCCAAACTCGTCAATAGCAAGGGGCTCCGAGTGAAATGCATCCACCATAATCTTAGCATCTAACTTCACATCAACCTCAAAATTATGAAGCTCAAGCAGCCATTGTAATCCCTCGCGAAGACCAGCTATTGCAGCCTCTTTTACAAAGCAACAAAACGGAAAAACAACAGACTTACATGCAACCAATAACCCATCAGAATCACATAAGACCATCCCTACCCCTACTGCCATTAGAGCTTTCAGCATAGTTGCATCAATGTCTGATTCGGTCTCGCCAACGGGAGGTCGAACCCGAGACCAAACACCTGCGAGTGCGGAGAATGACCTTCTTGGGTTTACATGGGCTAGCTTCCATTCGTTGTAGAACTCAAAGGTAGTCCTCATCGCCACCTCCGAAGGCAAAGCTTGCCTACCCCCATGCAGGTGATTCTTATTTACCCTAAATAGCCCATAGCATCGAAAAATTTAGTGAAAACCAAGTTATCTTGCAAAGCTAAGCAAGACAAAATATTAGTGAAAAACCTCCCAATGGGTTGAAAAATCAACTTCACGACTGCCCTGACAAAGGTAGAGCAAATGAGCAATTAAAAAAAAAAAGATGCATCCTCAACTTCCATGTCGTAGAGACCACAACACGTATCCAACACCACACCTTTTTTATGGAGCCTCACTCTTAAAGGTAAACAATTACTACACGACCTTCACACAAAATCTAGCACTTTAGAAGGAAGTGAAACCTTCCAAAACCTCTTCCAAGCTTCAGAGAAACCTCCCGATGGGAGACCATTCAAGGACAATAGCGTATCATAACAAGATTTAACCGTATAGAGTCCTGAGCTCGAATGGTGCCAAATTGGAAAATCTTGCTCTTGTGACTGAGAAAGCAATTGTCCACACACAATTACAGCCTCGATCGGACTAAGAATATGGTGGATAAACTCCTCATTCCAACGACCAAGTTCCAACAGTAAATCAGGAACCTTCAAGTCCTCTAAACCCTGCATTATGGTAGATTGAACCCGAAAATTGGGCAGGTGTCTAACCTATGGATCATTCCAAACACTAGTCATTTCGCCAGACCCAATTCTCATGCGATACCCCAATCTCACAACCTCCTTTGCTGACCAAATACTATTCCAAACTAAACTAGGATTAAACCCCAAATTGGAAGAAAGATAGTCCCTCGAAGGAAAATAATTTTCTTTGAACACTCGGGTTACCAAGGTATGTGGTTTGGTTAGGAGATTCCAACCTTGCTTTCAGTGCGGGTGCAGTAGATCACGAACCTAATCCACCTTCCTCACACATAATCTTTCCCATCTTTGCCAATGTATCACCTTATGCCCTTCACGTCGAGAGCCCCACCAAAATGAGTTCAACATTTTATGAAGTTCTTCTAAAACCAATGGAGGAATAAGAAAGACACCCATCTTGTAAATGAGTACTTCTGTACAATCCTTATCAAAATGCTTTTACACAACTCTCCATGATAACGCTTTGCTAGAAGACAACCGTTTCGCAAAGCGATCCTTCAAAACCAAAAGCCAACGGTTTAGAGCGACCCGAGAACTAAAGGCAATCCAAGATAATAAGAATTGCCATCCGTAACTTCAATGCCCAACATACCAATTATCTCATTTTGTTTATCAGTGAGGATGTTAGAATTAAACATAACCTCAGACTTACCATAATTAACAGCTTGTCCAGAAACCTATTCGAATCTCAAGAGAATATTACGAACCACGTCAACTTCAGCTAGAGAACTCTTGAAGAACAAGTAACTATCATCCACAAAGAAAAGATGAGAGATGGACAATGCATTCCTACAAACTAAACAACCATGAAGAGCACCCCTAGCTTCCGCATCTCGAATCATGGCAGAAAGTCCTTCAGCGCATACAATAAACAAGTAAGGTGAAAGAGGACAACCTTGAGTACTTCCCAGTCTGTCGAACCTTCTGGTACCATTGAAACCTGAAAATATTCAAGTCGAAATGCACAACGCCAGCGAAATCCTTTGCTCTGCAAAAACCCGTCTCTGCGACATAAATTGGAGAATCCCACACAATTAACCATCGTATGCCTTACTAATATCCAATTTTTACTAATATCCAATTTTAGAGCAACATCACCAATACGACCCCTCGTGTGTCGCTCAAGACAGTGCAAGACTTCGCTTGCTAGAAGAATATTATTTGTAATAGAGCGACCAGGAACAAAAGCTACTTGAGAAGGAGATATCAGTTTATAAAGAACATCATTCATCAGTCAGGACCTTGGCAACAAGCTTATACAACACATTACATAACGTGATCGGCCTTAACTCCTTCATGGAAGATGGATTCTCACATTTAGGGATTAAAACTATCAGAGTATTATTAAGGCCCAAAGGGAATGCACCATTCGAAAGTCATTACGAAGCTGTAGAAAATATTTGATCCCTAATCAAAGGCCAAAAACGTTGATAAAATCTAGGGTTCAAACCATCAGGACCAAGTGATTTTTCAGGATGCATTTGCTTGATAGCCTTGTGAACTCCACTTTAGAAAAAGGTGCAACTAAGCTCTCATTCTCTTCCCGGAGCCTAACAACATCGGAGTCAGTAAGGAATTTCCAAAGAACCATCGAAGTTAGAGCGAGAGCACGGGGAAGAATAAGTTCCGAAAATATGACAAAGCGATGGAACCCATCGTGCTCAAATCCGATTGCACTATCCTATCATCATCAACAAGAGAACTAACCTTATTAGGAGCCTTATGACCCAAAGCTTGTGCATGAAAGAATTTGGTATTAAGGTCACCGTTCTGCAACCAAAAAGCCTTAGCCGGCGCTGTCCTGACTCTTCGTCTTCGACAACTTGGCGAGGCGCATTTTCTCGATAAAAAATTCAGCGACTTGACTTTCATCAATCTGGGCGAAGTTGCTCAGCACTTTGCTCTGAGTTTTTAAGTTTATTCACGAAAATTACGCAAAAAATTCCCTCCCGATTAGCCGAAACCTACACAATGTGGCGACCCGGCTGAGGAGAGATTGCTCGCGCACAAAATCTCAAAGTTGAACCTGAGCTCCTTTTCTCTTAACCATAAATTTTTTAATCTAAACCGATGTGAAACATTCCTGCGAGAAGGAGGCGAAAATTGTAATAAAATGAAGGAATGATCAAAAGAAGCAGCGAACGAGTTAGAGAGTTCATGGGAGGGGAACAACTCAAGCCAGTCCGCTGTAGCAAAGCACTGATCCAACTTTTCTTGAACCCAATGAGGAGAACCCCTACTCCACTCCCAAGTAAAACCATAACCATGCAAAAGCAACTCATTCAAGCTACAATTAGTTAAAGCACCATAAAACCCACGAAAGAGCCAGTTAGGATGAGCCACACCTCCTTTCTTATCCAAAGGAGAAATAAAATCATTAAAATCGCCAATGCAAACCCATGAGAGGGAAGAACGAATTGCCAAGGACGCAATAAATTCCAAGAAGCCCTCCGTCTATGGTGTTCAAGGAAGCCATAATAACCAGTCAAACGTCAATCACCAGTGCTTTCAGAAATAACAAGGTCAATATGATTATTAGAAAAGCCCGAAATCGAACAACTCAAAGATGAATCCCATAGCATAGCCAAACCACCACTATGACTGATGCTATTAATTGCAAATTTATAAGAAAAACCTTACTTGATACATAACTCCTCAATCTTCATCCCATGAACTAGTGTTTCCATGAGAAAAAGAATACATGGACAATGTGACATAACCAAATCACACAAACTACGACTGCTCTCGAGTTCCCTAAACCCCGTAGTTCAGCTAAAGCTGACTCATGGTTGTTAAGCGAGCACACTCTCATGAACCGCGAGATCAATAGCGAAGATGAATCTTTATCAAGCCAGGAAGAAGAATCAAATGCATGACAATTAAAGCTTTCACTGGCGATCAGGCCGCTGGCGAAACACCCGCGCCCATCACTTGAGGTGTACTCAATATGTTCCCAAGCGTAGGAACTCAATATCGCCAAGCATAATAATTCTACGGGAAGTCCACAGGTCATCTCCACAGAGAGTGCGGTTCTAAAAGGATCCTTAGGTATTGATATCTGATAAATGTGCAACTAAAGTAAATCATGGGGGGGTTTTGATTATTTGATTTGGTAACCGATTGATTTGAGATTGAGATTATATTATTCACAAGAAAGACAAGTGATAGGATTCTAGGGTTTCCACTTATCCACAACTAGGTAACAAGCGTCTCTCACTTATATTCTCATCTAGGATCCATCGAGGAATGGTCCTTGATGGAAGATATGACTTTAAAGGTTGTTTACAAAAAGAAGGATAGAAGAATGATGTCAAATGCTCACTTAGAAGTTTATACAAACCTTTCGGCATGCATTTAGGTTCAAGCACAATGTGTACCAAGATGCTCTTGTTCACACATTGTCAAGAATATGCCAAACTGAGCATTTAGAGAGAATGTATTAAGTATTTAATATCATACAACTTCCATTGAAGCAGAAGGGGTGAGAGAGCATTGTTACCTTTGTTGGTGATGAGTTTCCACCGTTCGAATCCTATCTTGGAGGTTTAGAACTCCATTAAAGCTAGCAAATGACTAATAAATGCAAGAACATCCAAAATAAATGCAAGTAGAGGATAAATAAATGCTATAGATTGATGTAAAACCGAATGGAACAAGTTTAGAGATGAAATACGGACTAAAGACTTATATTAAGAGTTCTGAGATTAGTGCAAAAACGAGCAAAGATCTAAGCTATACAAAGTAGAAAGTGCAAGAAACCCTAGAAAAAGAGAGAAAACCCTAACTAAAACTAAAGGAAAACCTAAGTAGCAGTTGTGTCCCTCAACTCATTGCTACAGTGAAAAACTTAAATAAACCCCACCCTCCCCCAACCTTGTGACTACACGAGCGGGTGGTGCAAAGGCGACTATGCCCTTGCACAAATATCATAATTTCGGATACCAATTGAATCTCGAGCACGGGACCGGTACTCACTTTTCGATCTGCATTTTCAGCATCCACTAGGCCTTTAATAGATTTGAGTACGGATACTAGACTTTAAATCTGGTGCTCGTCTTCCTCTATACACTTTACTTGACTTTGATGCAGTCTTGGACTTTGAGTACCGATACTCATATTCCTCTGCACTTTTAACAACTTTGAGTACCGGTACTCATATTCCTCTACACTTTTAACGACTTTGAGATGCGGAGTGCTTGGACTTTGAGTACCGGTACTCATATTATTACCGCATAATTCCTTCCAGCAGATCTGAGAACCTCCCGTTAGTGCATAAAACCTCGAGTGATCATCCCCGCAACTTTGAAAGTCCTCAATCACATTGGGGAACCATTCCTTAGGTTGAGGAGAGAGGAAAAACAAGATTTGAGTAGGTTTTGGCGAATTGCTTCGAAATTCGACTCCGCTTGGAAGTGAAAATGCGCATAAGTGATTTCTTCAAAACATGTTGTCCTCTAAGCATCCAAAGGCACTTCAAAAAGGTGCAAGGAACATTGAGCAACCTTCATGAGCATAAAAACAGAAAAGAAAGTCAAAAGCACCTGTTCTACACAAACTAAGGGCAAAATACGAGCTAGAAAGGCTAAAAGCAAGTATAAACACTGTACTTATTGTGTTAGACGCACCACAACCTGCATCTTGCTAGTCCTTAGCAAGATTTGAACTAAGAAGAACTAAAACAACTAAGAGGCATAACAAAGCACAAACGAAACCAGTTAAACATTGAAAATTTCCAAATAAGCAAACATGAACATAGTACTACAACTTTACAAAATATGCCAACATTTGAACTTAATAGGCCTTGAAGCAATTCCAAGTGTAGTGATAATCAGAGAACTTTCACAAAACCAACAACATTCATACAAAGGAACAAAGACCTTTTGAAAATGGAATAGAATGAAGTCACCTAAAGAGAGATAAACTGTTGATGAAAATAAGCATTTAACAAAAACCAAGTACTTAAGCATATATAATATTCAAAAGGAACAACCAACAAAATTCAAATAAAAAAGGACTTCTAGGCTTGTAATGACCACGGGTTACACAAAAGGGCTTTCAGGAAACAAAATGGGTGTTGGCATGACATGGGCGAGTTACTACCATTACCTTTCTATTCTGCAAAAAATCTAACTACTCTTCTTCAGAATTCTCTTTATCAGTCGAGAATGCATCTTCATCCACATAATCATCAAGCTCGTCAGAATCCCCTTCCAAGTTAGGAGGGGGTCCTTCAACAATAGAAGGCTCTCCTCGTAGGATATGAACCTCTCTCTTGAGCATGAAGAGCCTGTGGTCAACCTATTTGTTTTCCCCGGGATGCGCCAAGCCACCTTTATCTGCCCTCCATCATCTTGAGGGATATCTTCCCCAGTTGGGGGCTGTGGTGAAGATGCTCTTGAAGTGGTTAGGGGAGGCTGAGCTAAAGGAGGCTTTACTAAAGTGATGGGGCCCAAAAGAGGAGGAACCATCTTTTCCCTGCTTGGGCCCTTTATACCAGCAGCTTCTACTAATTTAATAACTAGTGTTGGATAAGGAATGTAACTCTTTTCACTCGTGGAATTAATGAAGTCTCTCATGATGCACCATATCACAACACCATAGTCAATAAGCCCCCCATTCATCACCTCAAATAAGAATTGAATATCTTCCTCACTTGGTAACTTTTCTTTCCCTTTAGGCACGATCATATTATGAACAATCTTATTCATCAATGCATACTCTAGTTGACTTCCTCGGGGCAAGTCTTTCCACAAAAATCCTCCTTAGGCAGGATTCAATACACGCGCATTGGAAAACAACCCAGCCTCGAACTTCATGATGGCACGGAATGGATAAGGCCTGTCTCCCATGATAGGACGAGTGTACCCTAAAGATATGGCAATTGATTCCGAGTCGACTAATAAGCACATACCAGCAACTTTGGTCTCCAAAAGGAACTCCTTATCAATATTCTCACTCAAGTTAGAGTAGAATTCTCTAATAACTGAGGGGAGATAACCTTTTACTTCTTTGCAAATAAACTGTAACTTCTGAGCCTCTATGATTGCACGAATAGGTGATCAAAAATAAAAGTTCCAATTTTCATGCCCCTTTCATAGTGAAAGTCTCTCTTTGCAATTGATTGGGACCACTTTGTTCGCACGGCTTCAGCAGATTCATCAAACATTTCCGCAATCTCCTCATCTTTACTTTCTTCCTCAGTTTCTGATGACTTATTCTTGCACTTTGCCTTGCTCTTTTTTACCACTTGAGAAGTGTCAACCTTTCTTTTTTTCACTACTCGCTCCATAGAAGAGATGGCAGCCTTTCCTTTCTCGGTATTTTTAGTCCTTGCCATGGATACAACAATGAGAGATAATACTGCCAAGATTTCCCATACACACAAAAAACACTCCCACAAGCCCATTTCGACAAGAACTGGACTTCCCTTCCCCGTATCCCTCAAAAAGTTTCGCCCCACAACCTTTGTGGCAACCACACAATCCAATCAGACAACTAGCACCACAACCCAGCAACACACAGCAGAGTCCATACCAATACAATAGTAGAAACCATAATTATACAACTCAAAATGTTAGAGAGAAGCTCACTTACCTACAAAAGGCTCCAAAACACCCAAATTTCAGGTGAGAACTCCAATTTTGACCCCTTGATAAGCAACAACCCTTCTCAAACACAACTCTTGTGATGAAATGGTTAGGAAGGGACTTTGAAGGTTAAGAATGATGAGAATGGGGTGATGGTGTGATGTGAGAGTGTTTGGATGGTGGGGAAGTTGGCTAGGGTTAGGGTTTGATGGTGAGGGTGTGAGAAAAATGAGGTGATGGTGAGGGTGTGAGAAAAATGAGGTAATGGTGAGGTGAGAGGGTGTTTGGATGGTGAGGAAATTAGGTAGGGTTAGGGTTTTGGTGGTGAAAAAAAAATGAGATGGTTTGGGGATTTCGGATGGTGAAAGAAGAGAGAGTTTTAATTCTCAAATGGGGTGGAAACCTGCATAAATAGGGCAAATTTTATGCTTGAGTACCGGTATTGGACTTTGAGTACCGGTACTGAAATGCCACTGCACCCCCCAAACAACTTGAGTACTGGTACTAAGCTTTGAGTACCGGTACTGAGCCACTTCTGGACCTATACAAGTTGTGAGTACCAGTACTCACATATTCGGTACCGGTATAGACCTTGCAAAAAGTTCATATTTCACAATTTTCCTCCATTACATACTCAAACTTTGCATAATGTTTCAATTTCCACCCAAACCCACTTATGCACATCTCAAATCGTATTGAACTTGCTCATTTACCTTGGCGCTCGCTTTGAAACAAACTGTAAAAATGACCATGGATCCTAAGGTTTTGAAAAGGAGATTTGGCAACTTTTAGGCTCAACAAAGGGTCAAGCATGGTTAGAAGTTTAAATGAGCAACAATGGCCTAAAATCATTTTCAATTATGTACGGATGTTCCAAAATATGAATAAAGGCATGAAAATGTCAAAGTACATACAAAGATGCACAAAATGAAGCCAAAACCAAGTGGATTTGAGCTTGGAAACAAGAAATCAATGACTTGCGATAATTACGATACCAAGGGTATTGAAGATGAACATAAATGGTACAAGCCATAATTCAAAAATGAGAAGAGATAAGAAATGGAAGAAAATGATCCCAAATATGACGGAGTGGTCTTGTTCAAGCACATTGGTGTGCATGTGCGACAGAGATGTCTGAGTTCATAACCTGAGTTCAAAGAGAAGCATAGTTCAAAAGTTCAAGTTCCATTCTCATGTAAGCTTAAAATCAAAAAATTTTATGCAATTAACTTACTAAAAACACTAAATTAAACCCAAACAAGCAAAACAAACTCCTTAAACAAAAAGAAACTATCCTACGAAAGTATGAATTATGAACACCTAAGTATCTCCCCAACATTGAAATGAACATTGTCCTCAATGCAATAAAGATAAACATAGGGTGAATTGTGAGGAGGAGATGAAAAGAATATCATGAGTCAGCGTATCCACAATTCCAAAAAGAATTATTAGGAACCAAAAATGAGAGACTATATACAATGAGTAATAACATAAATGACTCTGATGGGGCATCCTGGTAGACCGGATCTACCAACTCCTCAATACTCTCCTGATGGTCAAAGTTCTCAAGAAATGGCTTTAGGCCGCTGACCGTTGACTTTAATGATTTTTCCATTCTCTAGATTCTCAATTTCGACTACTCCATAGGGATGAACTGTCTTGACCACAAATGGGCCAGTCCACCTAGAAAGTAGTTTACCTGGGAAAATGTGCAAACAAGAAATGTACAAAAGTACCTTCTGTTGAGGCTCAAAGGTCTTCTTCACAATGTTTTTGTCATGGAAAAGCTTGACCTCTCTTTGTAAATTCTAGAGCTCTCATAAGATTCATGCCTCATTTCATCAAGCTCATTCATTTGTAGCATCAACTGTTGACCTGCTTTAGCCAAATTAAAATTTACAGTCTTAATGGCCCAATAAGCCTTGTGCTCCATTTCCACTGGCAAGTGACATGCTTTGCCATAAACCAACCTATAGGGAGACATACCAAGAATGGTTTTAAAAGTAGGTGGTGTCTAAAGCACCTAGTCGAAGATACCAACTCTTGCGATTGGGTTAACATTTTCTAAATGTTTTATCTCCCTATTGGCTTGTTTGGCTTGACCATTGGTCTGTGGGTGATAAGTGGTGGAAACCTTATGTGTGACTCGCATTTTTAACCAAATTCAAACAATTTATTACAAAAATACCCACCCATCACTAATGATCACACGAGGCATTCCAAAATGAGAAAAAATGTGTTCTTTCAAAAATTTCAAAACCACTTTATGTCATTAGTTCTTGTTGGAATAGCCTCTACCCACTTAGAGACATAATCAACCACCAGTAAAATGTGAAGATACCCATAAGAAGAGGGAAAGGGCCTATGAAGTCTATACCCCAACAATAAAAAATTTAAATGATTAAAATGGGGGTAAGAGGCATCATGTTTCTTTTTGTAACCCCTCCTAGTTGTTGGCACCTAGCACAAGTTTTATAGTATTCAAAACAATCTTTAAAAAGCAGGGGCAAATAAAAACCAGCTTGCAAAATCTTATCGCTGTTCTTCAAGAAATTGGTTTCCACAAGCTTCGTAATGATAAGGTGAGCACCAATTTGGTCGCCGCAGGTACGCACCTTCTCATCAACCTGATCAAGGCAATATTTAAAGAGGTATGAAATACCAAATGTATATCTTAGCATCAACCAGAAATTTCCCTCTTTTGATGAGAAGTCCCACCTTGACGATTTGTCCTCTGCTACTAACACCACAATGTCAAGATACCAAGGACAATGGATAAGAGCAAAACAATGCTTGTCGGGAAAGTGTCACCTCATGGGTAGGCCATCATAAGTTGCTTCTAAACCAACCAGAAAGGTGGTTAGCTACCACATATTTACCCATTTCTTATCCTTAATGGTCAAATTGAACTCTTGACAAAGTAGGATCCACCTAATGAGACGGGGCTTAGTATCTTGCTTAGATAGCAAGTACTTTAGTGCTTAATGGTCAGTGAAAATGATTATGGGAGGCCTTACAATGTAAGACCTGAACTTGTCTAAGGCAAATACTACAACTAAGAACTTTTTTCCTGTAGTTGTATAATTGGATTGGGCGGAATCTAGAGTCTTGCTAGCATAATAGATCACAAAAGGTTTTTTATCTTCTCTTTGCCCTAAGACAGCTCCTACGGCATAGTCACTAACATCACACATGATTTCAAAAGGGAGGTCCTAAATAGGAGGTCGCATGATAGGAGGCGAGACTAACATACATTTCAACTATTCAAACGCCTTCTCACATGCTTGTGACCATTCAAAAATGACATCCTTGGCAAGCAAACTGCACAAGAGACAAGCTATGGCACTGAAATTTTTTATGAACCTCATATAAAACCCTGCATGACCTAGGAAGAATCGTATGTGTTTAACACATGTAGGAGTAGGTAAATTAGAGATCAACTCAACTTTGGCCTTGTCTACCTCTATTCCTTTCTTTGACACTACATGTCCTAACACAATCCCTTATGTCACCATGAAGTGACACTTCTCCCAATTTAAAACTAGATTTTTCTCCTTACATATTTCCAAAACTCTCCTCAAATTTTCTAGACATCCCTCATAGGAATCTCCATAGACGTAGAAATCATCCATGAATATCTCCATAATCTTTTCTATCATATCACTAAAAATACCCATCATGCACCGTTGAAAGCTCCCGGTGCATTACATAATCCAAAAGGCATCTTCCTAAAGGAAAACGTGCCAAAAGGACATGTGAAAGTGGTTTTCTCCTGATCCTCTAATGCTATCTCAATTTGATTGTGACCTTTAGGTAACCATCAAGCAAAGCACAAAACTCATGCCCAATCCATTTCCAACATTCGTCCATAAAAATGTAAGGAAATGATCTTTCAAGGCGCATTAAGTTTCCTATAATCTATGCACACCTCCAACCTCAGTGACCTCAGTAGGTATGATCATTATGTTCATTTGCCACCATAGTGACCTCGACTCTTTGGCAAATTACTTGCTGGGCTTTACGCACTGCTATCCGCAATTAGACACCTGCTGATCAAGAGTTTCAAACCCCTTTCTTGACAACTTCTTTCATTTAATCGATCCCACTTTACACTGGTCGCTTAGATGGTTTAACATCCTCTTCCAAGTGAATCCTATGAGTGCAAATCAAAGGACTAATCCCCTTAATGTCCGCAATGGTCCATCTTATGGCAATTTGGTGGACCTTCATAATTTCTAAAAGTTTTGTCTCTTGATTAAGATCTAAAGAGGAAGATATGATCACAGGGAAAGTCTCTTCACTTCCTAGGAATGAGCATTTGAGATGAGACGGTAGAGGCTTTAATTCAAGCTTAGGTGGCTTCTCTTTAGACTGCAAAACTCTCTCCTCAATTGGAGGCAATTTTTCAAATCTAGGTGTCTACCCATTGGTTTCCATTACCTCACTATGCTCAAGTATGGAGTATAAAAACTCAACTTCAGGTGTGGTTACTTCCTCAACACATTTGGGCTCACTAGACAAGACTTGAGAGGGTCATCACACAGAGAAATGATCTACAAATTTCACACAGATTCTATCACATTCACTTCGCAGTCAGCTTCATCATTCCCTTACTTCCTTGATAAACATTGAAATAAGTTCAAGTTCACAATCATGTTGCCAAAAGACAAGGTCATCAACCCTCCCTTATAGTCTATGGTGACATTAGCAATGGCCAAGAAAGGCCTACCAAGAATCACTGGAAATTGACTCCCTTGACTCACCACAGGCTGAGTATCAAGTACGACAAAGTCCATAGGAAAATAGAACCTATCCACTTGCACCAATACATCCTTCACCATACCTTTTGGCACCTTTCACAATACTACGTTTAGTTGGAGGTACAGCAGGCTCTAACTCTCCTAACCCTAGCTCAACATACACAGTAGTGTGCAACAATCACACCTCGCCCCCCAAGTCTACTAAAGCATGTTCCAATCTCGAAGCCACTACTCATGAAATTGTGGGGCTTCCTAGGTCTTTGTATTTGGGGGGCAAATTATTCCTAATCAAAGAGGTGGATTGTTCGATCATAAAAGCATCATTGTGGACACTAACTTCCTCTTCATAGTACACAAGTCTTTCAAAAATTTAGCATATGAAGGGATTTGTTTTATGGCATCCAATAAGGGAATGTTCACTTTAACCTGCTTGAACAACTCATAAATTTCAGCATGATTATTCTTTTTTTTTTTTGGAATTCTCAACCTATGGGGATATGGAGTGGGAGGAGCATGTTTAGCTTTATCTTTATCTGACTCTACATCAACAACATCTGCTTTAGGGACATTAGGTTCATCAATCACATCATCATCCCTTTTTTATTCATTTTGCAAATCTTTTGAAATTTTTTTAGCAAGATCCTTAGGATGGATGGTTTTATCAATTGTTTTCCCATTTCGAACGGTGGTGATAGCCTTACAATGTTCAAAGGTCTCACCATTTTGACTTCAAGTCTCAACACTATTTTAACTCGAGGGGTTTCTGAATAAGGAGAGGGGGAATTTCCTTTTATTGCTGAGAATTCTTGGCCAGAGGCGGTCAACTTAGTAATTTAGTATTTCACATCATTTATGTACCATCTCAAGTTCAAAGGTTAGTCGATCGTCGAGATCGACAAATCGTACAATGTCCCCAAATTTCTTTTATGTGGAGGTTGGTAAGATTGATGATTTTGATTTCCTTAGGGAAAAGGGCGAAAGCGTTGGCTAGGATTCCTAGAAAATCCTTGTGGCCCTTGGTTGTGGAAATGTGAAGCTTGATTTGAAAACCCTTGGTTTTGAAAATTTTGATTTTGAAAGTTTTGGTTTGGAAAACCTGGGTTGCTTTGAAAAGGATTGGAGGTAATGCTCACCCGAGGAAGTTACGTCCTCCATCACCTTCCAGCTAAAGTTGGGGTGTTTACTCCACCCCGGATTATAAGTTTCCGAATATGGAAAGTTGAAGGGCTTTCTTGGGTGATTCGTCGCCCGTAGGGTATTCATCAACAAAATTTATAACTTAATACCTCATACTAGAGTAGCATAGCCACTATAACATAGTGGTTCTAGGATCGTCCACAGAGATGGGTTTTCTTTGTGGAAATGACTCATAGTGAGGATTATGCTAGTGTTTTCTCTTTGGATATTGGGGTTGTGATAGAAGGGGTCAAAACTAAAAACAAAATAGATTAGAATGTGGAAAGAGGTCCCTTGAAGTATCAGGACACTAGGCTTAGGTTCTTTAGGCAAATGAGGGGTTTCCGAAGGTTCTATTCGTGACGGGAGTGATAACATAGTTATCTCCCAAACCGGATCTTCATATCTTTGAAAATGGCATTCACTCGCCCATTAATGGTCTTAGTCGCAAAAACACATGTCTCCTGACTACTCTTCCAATGGCTCATAAGTGATGTTCACGAACATCACTGATCTAAAGATTAAGTATCCAACGAAATAGTAAAGCTACTCAAATATTAACCATTCAAGGTGACTCAAGGATCAAACCCTAAAATTGAAGGAAAGAACATTAATGACGCTGAATACCTCGTTGAAAAACATGGAAACCCTTAGTTTGCCTTAGGATCCTTTACCCAAAGGGTCTTCTCTCTACTCAAGGAGGAAGGAGTTTTAATACCATCCTCGAAGTCATCCCCGCAGGGTGTTTAGCCAGTGAGAAAAAGAGAAAGAAAATGAGAGAAATGAGAGAAAACAGGAGCTTCTTTAGCAAGCTTCCCCCAAAACTTCAATAATCAAAAAGTTGTCTACAAAGTGTTTTCGGGGATGTTTTATAACACCAAACCCCTTACAAATTACCAAAATCTTTAACTCATAACACTATTACATGAGGATAAACTGGGAAAAAATCAAAAAGTCAAAGTTTGCAAACAAATTTAGGCTGCGACTTGCAAATTGCATGTTGCTACGCTTCAGGTTTCACTTATGCTTTCTTCTAGTCTCTTAACTGCACTTGGATTCTTCATGTCTTTAAGCTGAATCCCTATCCTCAAGATATAAAGTCCCTAAAAACAACCAAACTTGCCACAAAATTTGATTAGTAGCATTGCTAGGTCTTTAACATGCCAATCAAGCACTAGCCAATTACTATACAAAAGTGCTCAAAACATAGAGTGTTAAAGGTAAACAACACTCAGTAACACCTCTTAACCGATTACGACTGTTAGTCCCTTAGCAATGAAGGAAGAATGAAATAATCTAAAGCAAGATTTGGGTTCATATATATCCACAAAAACAAAAAGTTTTTAAAGTAATGAGGGATAAACCCAACCTTCAAATAAGAGTCATCAAAATCCTACCCAATGACCATGCTTCAAGAAGAGTATATTATGTACCATAGACAAAAGAATTTCACTCTAGAAACATCTGAACTACAAAACCCATGTTAATTTAATTGTTAAAAATATTACCGCCAAACTATTATGGTCCTTCCAAATATGAAGTTTTTCTGCACTAGGTCGGACCAACTTAATGTTAGATCAAGAACCCCTTGAGCCACAACTCTTCAGAAAATGTCTATGGCACTTAATTCTCACTGAAACCATGCAATTTGGTCCACGACATTCCACCATCCATGTTTAGGCATCGTCATGCTGACCTTCTCAATCATAACTCTTCAGATTCACCCTTACTTGAATAAGTCTAATATATCATGATCACAATTTATTAAACTCACCTTATTCAACCATGGCGGCATCAAAGTCTATGACTCCCCAGCCGCCTGGTTTAGGCATCGAGCTCTTTTAAAGACTTTCGCCATATACCCCTCTAATCGCGCTCGTTTCAAGGCAAGCGTCACAAATTTCTTTTTTTTTTTTTTTTTTTTTTTTGACACATTGGTCTTTTCTAAGGATCATAACCTATTAAAGGTGGTTAAAAGTACTAGGCTAGATTTTTGTAAGGCTTAGGAGGCAAGACAGTTTTTCAGCTTATAATTGGGAACTAATGTGCATAGTGTGTGATTAGTTCAAAGTAGAAGAGGTAAGGTTGAAGACAAGAGGAGTTTCCACACTTCATCAACTTTTATAAGCATAAAACAATTCTAAAATCAAGAGCATCTAAGCACAGTTTCAATTTCTCCCATTGTAGGCTGAGAATTACTAAAAAAAAAATTGTGGGAAAACTAAGCAAACATGTATTAAACTATTCAAAAACTATTTGAACCAAAATAAATTTGCTAAATGAGCAAATAAGCACTTCATTCCTTAACTCACCCCCCAACCAAATTCAACATTGTCCTCAATGTGGCTATGGAATGAAAATTTAAGGGAGGAAGTGATGCCTCCTTGGTGAAATGTAGCCAGTGTTAGAGGAGAGGAACCACCTAAAATATGAACAACACAAAATATGATCATGCTACAAGCATGGAAAACAAAAAGCTAAAAAATAAATGTTTTATCAAGCATCCGTAGGAGGTGGAATAGCCCCACCGGTAGTAGCTGTGAGATCATCAACTGGTGGGGTTGTTAACAGATTTGAAGAAAATGGCTACAATATGCATAAAAATGGATAGAGACTCTCTCGGAAGCTCTAAAAGAGACCTTATTCACTCCATTCTAGCTTTAAACGCATCAAGTTATGAATTTGGCATTGAAAGAATAAAGAGAATAGTTAAGTTAAAAGTGACCAGTTTGAGAATTTTCTCAAAATTACATCTTATAATAATTTCTAAAGTGTTATTTTGGTCATATCTATATTCTACACTCTAAGCCTCCTTAAACGAGACTATGATCACCAAATCTAGTCTCGAATGAAAAAGCATGCCAAAAATTATATCAAAAAATTTCTAGGGGTTTGAGAAAATTTTCAGAACCCTTACGAAATTTCATGAGGTTGCAAAATTTCTCAAGACTCCTAGAAATTTTCAAGTAGTGGCTGCGAAATGTTGTTTTCCGTATTTTTACCCGTAGAGCCTCCTAGAAATGCACCAATTTCCTACAAAAATGAAAACAAAAATGAACACATAAATAACATGGAGAGGAAATATGAGCTAAAATTAAGATTAAATTAAGAGAGAATTTAAGGAAAATTTTGAATAATGTAAAATAGTATAAAAATATGAATGAAATGATGACTTGACAAAGCTAGTAGACTGAGTCCATCTTAACCCAGCTTTTTGAAGTATTCGAGGTTTAAGGAGGGCATCTCCTTTGTCCTGTTTCTAAAGGGATCGTGATAAGGCTTGAAGCGGTGGCCATTCACTTTGAAAGTTTGGCTCTCATTTGAATTAAGGAGTTTCACTACTCGATTGGGATACACTTGATGAATGGTGAAGGGACCAATCCACCTCGACTTGAGTTTCCCTGGAAAGATATGAACTTGGAATCATAGAGTAGGACTTTATCTCCTTTTTGGAAGTTTTTTCGAGCCACCATCTAATCATGCCAAAATCAAGAGCATTGAAGCACAGCCAATTTCTTCGCCATGGTGTTCGTAGCTATACACCTGGGGCCAAACTCAATCACCGCTTTAAAATAACAAGGTCAATATGATTATTAGAAAAGCCCGAAATCGAACAACTCAAAGATGAATCCCATAGCATAGCCAAACCACCACTATGACCGATGCTATTAATTGCAAATTTACAAGAAAAACCTTACTTGATACGTAACTCCTCAATCTTCATCCCATGAACTAGTGTTTCCATAAGAAAAAGAATATGGGGATAATGTGACATAACCAAATCACACAAACTACAAACTGCTCTCGAGTTCCCTAAACACCGCTAGTTCCAGCTAAGGCAACTCGTGACTATTAGCGAGCCTGCTCTGTAGACTTTGCCAAATCAATAACTTAAGATGAATCTTTATCCAAAACAGAAGAAGAATCATCTGTAGTAACTAAAGCTTTCCCTGTAGAATCCAAGGCCATAGCCAAAACACCCTTGCTTATCACTTGAGGTGTACTCAATATGTTTCCAAGCGTAGGAACTCAATATCACCAAGCATAATAATTTATGGTGTCCATGTTTCAGTCTCCCCACATGAGTGCTGCCTAAAAAGGATCCAGGTATTGGATATCCATGAACGCGCAACTAAAGTAGATCATGGGGCTTTGATTTGATTTGCAATCCATCGATTTGAGATTGAGATTATATTATTCACAAGAAAGACGCGATAGGATTCTAGGTTTCCACTTATCCACAACTAGGTAACAAGCGCCTCTCACTTATATTCTCATCTAGGATCCACGAGGAATGGTCCTCGGGAGGAAGATATGACTTTAAAGGCTTTTACAAAAAAAGGATAGAAGAATGATGTCAAATGCTCACTTAGAAAGTTTATACAAACACTCAAAATGCATTAGGTTCAAGCACAATGTGTACCAAGATTCTCTTGTTCACATTGTCATGAATATGCTAAGCTTGAGCATTTAAAGAGAATGTGTAAGTATTTAATATCATACAATCTCCACTACATTAAGGTGAGCATTGCTACATTTGTCAAGATGAGCTTCACTGCTCGAATCCTATCTTGCGTTTAGAACTCCATTAAAGCTATACAAATGACTAATAAATGCAAGAACATCCAAATATAATGCAAGTAGAGTGAGAAATAAATGTTATAGATTGATGTAAAACCGAATGAAGCAATAACCTGTTAGGAGTTGTGTCCTCAACCCAGCTGCTCCAGTGGGCTGAACAACTCATCAACCCCCCCCCCAAACAGCTACACAAACGAGGGAGCAAAAGACGATCGTGCCCTTGCACAAATATCATAATTTCATATACACCCAATTGAATCTCGAGCACCAAGACTGCACTCACTCATCTGGCTTAATACTCATGAAAAATTCTAAGACTATCTTCCCTTTTGCACTTTAACACCAGTGCATCTGGCACGACTGAAAAACGTCGATACTCATATTCCTCTCGCACTTTTAATAGCTTGAGTACCGGTATCGGACTGTGCACTGGGGATTATATTCACTTCGCATAATTCCATTCCTTAGATGCAAGGAACCGTTAGCGCATAAAACCTCGAGTGATCATTCTCGCAACTTTGAAAGTCCTCAATCAAGAATGGAACCATTCTGAAGAAGAGAGGAAGAACAAGATTTGAGTAGGCTTTCAGAATTGCAAAAATTCAATCTCATTGGAAGTGAAATGTGGCGTCAGCTCAAAACACGTCATTCTCTGGGCATCTAAAGGCACAAAAGGTAAAAGAAACATTGTTAACCACAGCATAAAACATAAAAGAAAGTCAAAAGCACATGTTCTACACAAACGAAGGGCAAAAGACGAGCTAGAAAGGCTAAAAGCAAAAATAAACACTGTACTTATTGTGTTGGACAACCCTCACGCCTACACTTCCTATCATCTTGTAAGTCCACCTCCATGTTTTCATCCGCTGACGACATATGTTGAACCCCGATTCTAGAGTGGCCTCGACAGAGTTTATAGGCTGTAAATGATGCACTGTGCTATCCACGCTCTTCCTATCATCTATCATATAGATCCGAACGTGATTGCCTAGTTGGAACCAATGAACCCTAAAAACACTGAAGTCTTAAGCACACTATCAGAATGAATGGCCTCACCTTTCCTATCCCTGCAGAACCAGCCCCCACCGTACAGAGACAAAAAACGCTTTCAACTCAAATACCCCATCCGTGGAACCATAAAGTTTGCCAAGTTATAGAAAAAGCAAATCGCAAAATGTTTTTGTATGGCCTAGCTTACTAATAAAGAAAGAAAATAAATTTCTAAGTGCAAGAGGACTTGTGAGGAAGATCCATTAGACAACAAAATATTCTTCCAACGTTTTAGTGGTTGTGAAAAACACTACCTGAACTTAACCCGCATATGGGCATGCCCCAAACCTTGTATTGTTAGTCTTTATCATACTGAATAAATTTGCCCACAAAGTCACCAAATGCTTCTCAACCCTGACACATGAACCCTGGCAGAAGAAGAATTTGTACTCTAGAAATCCAACTAAATGGTTTTAACAAAAGTATAAGAACTTAGGGCATTAAACGATGGAGGAGGATATACATATTGTCATATATTCAAGGGCCACCTTCCAAAACCCTACTAATGTCATACTCATGAAAAAACTTAAATAAGAATCACCTATCATCCAGTTCCTAAACAAAAATACCTCTTCATGGCCTCCACATAGCAGCAACTCATTCTTTGAAGAAAGGAACATGAATTCGACGTGGAGATAGCAATCCCTACTAAGGGCAGATTCAGATATACAGCTTTTAGGAACACAACTTCCTCCATAATGAAGGCATCATCTTCTTCAACCGAGAGAGAAAATTGAGCAATATGAGTCTCCATAGAAAATCGAAAAGTTACAAAGTGCTTTAGCAAAACTGTGGATCATGTTAAACTCTGAACTCCCTCAACGAGAGAAAACCCTAGCTCTCTCAGTGAGAGGAATGTCCTCTAGACAACTTAACTTAGCAAGGTGACCCACGTGAAAGTCAAATTCCCAATTTCCCTCAAGTCCCCTCAACCTCCCTTAGTAACGAAACAAAGGCATTCAGTAAAACACCAATTCAAAACAAACAAACTCATGCAGACTATAGATCAGAGTTAATAACAAACCAAAAATAAAACACTAGGAGAAGCTCACCGCACCAATTTTCCCAGCATCCAAACCGAAATCATAACAAAATTGCAAGAACAACAAGAAATGAATTCCTCGGGAGAACAGACCAAACTAGAGCACACAAGAGCTGAAACATTTAAATCAAAGGCACCACCACAAGTCCTTCAATCTTCCTCCTAAGCATTCTTTTATATCTTCAATTCTCTTTAATGAATGGAATCGTTTCTACAATGGATGGTGAGCCACCAATCCATCACAACTTTTCTTTTCGTGTGTGACTAACAACTTCTAATATAAAATAAAATAAGATCTTGTACTTCAAAAAATTATCAAAATATCAAGAAGATATATCTAATTTGATTTTACTGATATATCGAAAATATTGGGATTTGATTATTTTACAAAATATCCCCTCAAATTAGAAAATATAAAATCCACAAAATGTTTCCAAAATTTTTAAAATGATAAAATAAGGAAAATACATATATTAGGAGTTATTTATCATTACTAAATTTAAATATAAAATTTTATTGTAATTATTTTAATTCAGCTACTTATGAATTATTATATGCATTATTATTTATATATACATATTGAGAAATGAGTCATATCTTAATTAAGGTTAAGAATAAAATCAAATGGATTTGAATAATTATTGAATTGATGATGTTATTATTTTATATTATTGAGATATTACAATATTAAATAAGATATTATTTTATTTATTTTCACTTATTATTACAAATATTACATATCACATATTACATAGATAATGAAAAAAATTCAAAATATTGGATATTATAATATTAAATTAGATATATCAATTAAATGATAGGATAATCTCAATTAATTTTTAAAAAATATTTGAAATTTCTTAACTATAATTTTATTTATTTATTAATAACAAATTTATTTTTATTTTATATATGTTATATTTTCTAAAAATTCTGATAGGTTGTGATGAGAATATTTTGATATTGATATTAATTTATAATTAAAAATTATTTTAACATTTTGGTGTTATCAAATCAATTTTAATTTAAAATATTATAATTTTATTAATTTTTAATTTTTTAATTTTTTTGAAAATATGAAAGAATTAATATGAAAAAATAAATTGAAGTGATAATGTTTTATTAACGTGAAATAAGTACAAGTGAATATAACTAACATTTGCAAATCTAAAGCCTCGGATTTTCAAAAATTTTAACCCCCTTACTGAAATATTATTTCAGAAAATATCTTGAAATAATCCGAAATAACCTCAGTAAATGTTAAGCTCGTCTTTGGTTTGTGTTATTAAAAATCGTTTTAAAAAATAACTTTTGAAAACATGCAAAACAACAAAAACGGTGTATTTGAAAATAGGGGCCCGTTTTACTAAACAAGTTTTTGGTGTTTTGGAAACACGAAAAACACAAAAACGTTGTTATTTCAAAATAGGAACTAAACAACCCCTAATTTTTTTAAATTTTCGAAGTACAAAACCATTTTTTTAAAATCATAAGAGTATTTAATCATTGTTATTTGGAAAATAATTATTAAAAATAAAGTTAGATAGAAACGGGTTAAAAGGCATTTTTGCCCTCGATTATGATTGAGGTGTCAACTTAGTCCCTCAAATAAATTTTTTGGCATTTTTGTTCCCCAACTATGGCTCATATCAATATAGCCCCTCAACTATTTTTTTTTTTTTATCATTTTTAGTTTTATAGTATTTAACACCAATAATTTTTTTTGCCCACATATCTAGCTCAATTGTTAGAGCTGTCTAAAATTCTAAAAAGTACCACATCAGAGAGCCGAGGGTTCACACGCTCAAGTCTCAATCGGTATAATTATCATGGCTATAACAAAGTTCATAGTTATTAAAATAAATACAAATAATTTTTTTCCCTCATTTTCATATGAAGTTGGTAAGATAAAAAATAAATAAATAAAAATATTTAAGCTATTATTTATTTTACAATTTTTTTTAAGTCATTTTCTTTATTTATCTATAGTGTTAAATCATTTAAAAATATATAATCTGTTGAATAAATTTTAATTTAATTTATTTTTATTTTTTTGTGCAACTGAATAATAGAAAAAATATTTTCTTAACTTTTAAAATAGTTTATAGAAATCAAATATAATAAATAAATATGAATATCTTGAATTATAATCCAGTTCTCATAAAAACGCATCAACTTCATCAAATAATTCGATTTTTTTTTTCTTTCATGTGACAAAGTTAACAATTAGCTCATAATTGAAGGACATAAATGATAATAATAATAAAATAAAATAAAATAAAACCTTTTTTTCTTTCACATGACAAAGTTAACAACTAGCTCATAATCGAAGAAGATAAATGATAATAATAATTAAAAAAACAAAAAAAAAACACCTAGTTAAGAGACTAAGTTGACACTAGGGCAATAATTGATTAGCAAAAATACCCTTTAATCCAATAGAAATAATCTTGAAGAACTAAAGAAAAATTGTTTTCACTAGTTTTATATATGGGAGAAAACTTACTTTCTAAAACCTTAAAAATTACAAAAATTTAAATTGCTATATTTTATATGAATAGCAACCATGGAAAATGAAGACTAAGAAATTGACGTTATGGACCTAATAAATTTGGAGGGTCCCGGACTAAAAAAAATAAAAAAAATTCATGAAATAATATAGGTTTAGAAATATTCCTAAATGGCTAAATATATTGTAATTTTTACCACGTGGAAAAAGTGTTTTTTCAAAATGTTTTTTGAATAAACACTAAAATTCTTTTAATTGGGTACTGAACGTCTTTTAAATAAACACTTTTTAAAAACTCAAACGAAACAGATTCAAGAAAATTTTCTAAATTAATGAACGTTATACTAAAACGCTTTTAAAAAGACATTTTCATAATTTCCTCAAAAGCTAATTAAAACTAAAAGCCGTCTTTTAAAACATATTTATAAGACTTAAAAAATCGAAAAGCTGTTTCTTCAAAGACATTTTCTAAATCGTTGAAATGTTACTATGAAGGTGTTGCAAAATTGTTCACGTGGTCCACTGGTTTGATTGGCAGCCTGACTTAAAGTGTGAACCAGGTCAAAAAACCCACCGATTAGACTATGGCTGATCTTGTTTGATTTTCAAAACATTGGAAATTATACACCACGAAAATGACCATTTTTATTCACTTGTCCAAATTTTTTTTTTAAAACAAAATACTTACTGGATGGAACCAAGAATGCATCGATGTTCATTGCATACAAATTCACTAAAATATATTATTTAAATAACACAATGTATTAATAAAGATAATAAATCTACTCAAAGCCTATAATTTGATATTATTATAGTGACTATAATACATATAACTCCAATTTTGCAACATACTAATGATCATATATGTATTACCCGTTTAAATTGTCCACACACAAATAAAACATCGCAATAAAACTACGAAAAATAAAACGTTGTAATAAAATGACATAAAACCAAACGTTGCGACAAGACGACGAAATCATAAAAAACAAAATGAAACCCAAATCTATGTAGGATAACCATTTTTTTTTAAGAAATAGTTGAGATAAAATGAGACTAGGGTTTTTCACTTGTCCAAGTTTAGGCATGATGTAATTTAAACAAAAATATTGATATAATTTAATTCTCAGACAATGTGACTTCATACCTAAAAGAGCCAACATCAGACATGCGAAGGACCGGTGCTCGTTTTCACAGAACAAAATATTACAAATGATGTAATACAAAGTCAATAAAAAAAATGATTTTAGAAATTAACCTTAAAACCGCATTTACCAATTGCAAACCGTATTTACCAATCATGGCTAAAGCAAATCTTTAAATCGGTAATCGCATACCCAGCTCTAAAAATTAACCTTAAAACCTACGATTTAATGCCTTTTAAGTTTAATTTTTAATACCGTATTTAGTAATTACAATTTTTAAACATGTAGAAGACTAATTTGATGATTATTTAAAAAAAAAGAAGCAATATGTGTAATTTAAAAAAAAAAACGAATTACTTTGACTCTAAACTCTAGCAAAAGAACACAAACCCTATATAGAAAATTGTTAGATATGCAATAATCAAACAAAGAAATCCAAAATTTGAACAGTTTTTATTTTTATCCTTAGAAAACCTCAATCATTGACCAACTTTATAATATGCAATTTCATGTTTTAAGATTTCAACACATTCAATATGTTTTCTCGAATAAAAAAAAAAAAAAAAGTCATTACTCATAAAAAGAGAAGTTGTCTTCCATTAACATGTCTGGAGAAATTAAGAATATGAGGGTAAACCGACGTCGTTTCATATATACACATGAGCCAAACGAAAGGGGCAATTTTACTGTGTTGCGCGCGCTCCCATCGGCAACAGATCGCATCAGCATTGTCGTCTTCGTCGCACTCAATTCAGCAAACCCTAACCGACTGCAGATCTACAACCCATCGATTCCTCCATTTCCTCCACCTGGTACTTCCTGCAATTCCACCTGTTTTACTCAAATTTCTCCAGTCAATTTCCTGGTCGTTCTTCGTTTTTCAATACATTTGATTCAATACTGTTTTGGTGTTGAATCGAATACTCTGTTTTGAAGTGCATGAGTTATTATTATTATTATTATTATTTTGCAGCTCTGGATGTGGGTTATGACCAATTGAGATGTCTGGAGAATATGATTCAACCGATTGTAGTATTGATTTGGGAGATTGATTGGGACTGCGGAAAGTTGATCAGGTGGATCATACTTTATGAACATGATTCAAACTAACCCAATAGATCTCGCAGTGATTCATATATTTGAGGTCACACCACTTTTATTTCTTGAAGATTTTTTTCCTTTTCTGACGTGTTGAAGTATGACAATTGTCATGTGTATGCATATGTTGATGTGAAAGTGTATGGGATTGTATGTGTGCTAAGTAACACTGAATGCAGGGATCCGAATCCCCGGTGCGGGTGGATTACGTTGACCAGGATGATGATGATGGAGTGTTGGTGAAATTGGATGATGTGAAGGCGGTGGATGATGCAGGAAAGGATGACATGTTTGTTGATGCTCCGGAAGAGTTAACCGCGAGATCCTTGCAAGAGTATTCCGATGAAGAGCAGAATTCACAGGATCATCAGCTTCTTGAGCTGGGCAATTCGGGGTCTGTGGTGGAGAAAACTGTGGATGAGACTGGAAATGTTTGGCGAGAATCTGAGGTTAAATATCTATGGAACTTTGTTTGTTATAATGAATAAGTTCAACATTGGTGTTTATTGTAACTGTTATGCAGGAAGAAAGAGAGATGCTGGAGAAAGAACTTGCTCGTCTTCACCAACAGCTCAGGGCTCTGACAGTTCAGCCGCCATTGCCCAATGTAAATGATAGCGAGGATAACAAACTAGTGTTTGGTACCCCCTTGGATGAGATGATAAATGAATGCTCTATGTATGTTAGAGGTGCTTTGGAAGAACGGTTACAGACAGAAGGCACAATTAGAGAACTCCAAGCAAATGTAGCGATAAAGGATCAAGAGATTGAGGATCTCAACAGAAAGGTCAATCAACTCTCTGTATCACATGATGTTGTTGCTTCTCAGGTTGAACTTGAAAAGAACCAGCACATTGAGGGTGTGATAAACAAGATGTTAGTGTCTCTTGGCTCAGTTTTTGATCAAGAAGAATCATTGGATGATTCAGTTAGTGGAAAAATAACTCAGGTTGACAGAAGTACCACCAAACTAATTGAGAAATACAGTCAGTTCCTTTCTGAAATTGATCTATTTAGGCAGCTTTTGACCGAGACTGGCTCTGATATTGGGGTGCAAGAGGGTTCAGGGACAATCTTTTTTGCTGTTCGGAATGAGTTGCTGGAGCTCAAAAGGAAGGAAGCAGACTTTGTTGAGAAACTAAACCACTTAGAGGAGGAAAATAGGAAACTGGTTGGACAACTTGAGAATGACAAAGTGACAGCGGAGATGCTGAGCGCAGAACTTGGAAAAGCAAAAATGGAGCTTGAGCAGGAAAAGATTAAATGCACTAATGCCAAAGAGAAGCTTAGCTTGGCTGTGACAAAAGGGAAGGCATTGGTTCAACAACGTGATGCATTGAGACAGTCTCTCGCTGATAAAACAAGTGAGCTTGAGAAATGTTTAGTTGATTTGCAAAATAAGTCAAGTGCCTTAGAGGCTTTTGAACTGAGCAAGGAGGAGCTTGCCAAAAGTGAAAGCCTGGTATCTTCTCTTCAGCAAGAACTTTCATGGAAGAATACAACTGTGGAGAAATTAGAAGAACTCTTGTCTGGGACCATTGGAAATGAGGGGCTTCAATCTATAAATATCTTAGAGAAACTTGGGTGGCTTGTGGATGAGAGAAATGTGCTGAAGACTGTTTCCTTGGAATTTCACAAATTGAGAGATGCCTTATCATTGATTGATCTACCGGAAACCATTTCATCTTCGAACTTGGAATCTCAGGTCCGTTGGCTTGGGGAATCGTTTTACCGGGCGAGAGATGAAATATCTAGGACTAGCGAAGCAGCACAAATGAGGTTGACCGGTTGACCACATCTCTTTTGGCAGAGCTACAGGAAAAAGATTATCTTCAAAAGGAATTGGAAGATCTAACATTTAGACATGAAAAGATTACTGAACGGGAGCAGCAAGTTTCGTCAGAGAAACATCACATGATGAGGGCATTGCTGGATGCTTCTGGAATCAAAATGGAAAATGAAGAAGGGGTCCATGAGCCTTCTTATGATGTGACCATGCTCATAGATAGATGCTTGGGGAAGATAAAAGAAGAAAGTGAGACCTCCACTGAATCTGCTCGTGCTGATGAACAAATGTTTGAAAGAATTCAAAGTCTCTTATATGTGAGGGATCAAGAGTTGATGCTTTGTAAGGACATATTAGATGAAGAGATGCCAATGAGGTTGGAGGTGAGCAATTTGTCAGATAAGTTAAGAGTGGTATCCCAAGAACTTATAGCTCTAAAAGATGAAAAGAGTTCCTTGCAGAATGATCTGGATCAGTCTGAGGTGAAATCAGCTCTTCTGAGGGAAAAGTTATCCTTGGCGGTTAAGAAAGGCAAGGGACTGGTTCAAGAACGGGAAAACTTGAGACAACTTCTGGATGAAAAGAATAAGGAAATTGAGAAGTTAAAGCTAGAGTTGCAGCAACAAGAGTCTGCACTTGGTGACTACAGGGATCAGATTGATAAATTATCCACTGATGTGGAACGTATTCCGAAGTTGGAGGATGATCTTTTTACTTTAAAAGGTCAAAGGGAACAAGAGCAGGAAAGCTTGAAATTGCTTTTGGAAGAAAAGGATAATGAAATTGAAAAGTTAAAGCTTGATTTGCTGCAGCTTGAATCTGCATTGGGTGACCACAGGGATCAGGTTGCTAGATTGTCCATTGATGTGGAACTTATTCCAAAGTTGGAGGCTGATCTTTTTGCTTTAAATGGTCAAAGGGAACGAGAGCAGGAAGGCTTGAAATTTCGTTTGGAAGAAAAGGATAATGAAATTGAAATGTTAAAGCTTAATTTGCAGCAGCTTGAAACTGCATTGGGTGACCTCAGGGATCAGGTTGATAGATTGTCCACTGATGTGGAGCACATCCCAGGATTGGAGGCTGATCTTGTGGCTATAAAAGATCAGAGGGACCAATTTGAGCAGTTCTTATTGGAGAGTAATAACATGTTACAGCGAGTAATTGAGTCTATTGATGGTATTGTTCTTCCCAGTGGTTTAGTTTTTGAAGAACCTATTGCAAAGGTGAAATGGCTTGCAGCTTACTTTAGTGAATGTGAAGTTGCTAAGACAGATGCAGCGCAAGAGCTGGAGAAAGTGAGAGAGGAAATCGGTATTCTCTCTAGAAAGTTAGCTGAAGCCTACACAACTATTAAATCTCAGGAGGATGCTTTGTTAGTTGCAGAAGATAACATTTCTAGGCTTGCTGAAGAAAAGAGGGAAATTGAAGTTGGTAAGACAAATGTTGAACAAGAGTTACAGAAAGCAATAGAGGTCCAAGCTAGCAAGTTTGCTGAGGTTTGCTCCTCTCATACCTCCCTTGAAGATGCATTAGCAAATGCAGAAAAGAATCTTTCTGCTGTAATGAATGAGAAAGAGGGAGCTCAAGCTACTAGAGCTGCTGCTGAGACAGAACTCGAGAAAGTGAACCAAGAAGTTGCTTTTCATTCCAACAGAGTGGAAGAGGCTTATGCAACTATAAAATCAATTGAAGGTGCCCTTGCCCATGCAGAAGCCAATGTTGCTTTGCTAGCTGAAGAAAAGAATGCTGCCCTAGTTGATAGAGCCAATTTGGTTGATGAGCTAAGAAAGGTCAAAGAGGAGGCTGCTTCCCAGGCTACAGGGGTTGCAGATGCCTATACCACTGTAAAGTCATTGGAAGACACTTTGTCGAAGGCAGAGAATCATATTGCTGAACTTGTTGAGGGGAAAAAGGTTGTTGAACAGGAGAATTTGGTGCTTAATTCCAGGTTAAATGCATGTATGGAAGAGTTGGCTGGAACACATGGCAGCTTAGAAAGCAGGTCTATGGAGCTCTTTGGTCACCTGAATGATCTTCAGATGCTTTTGAAGGATGAAGCTCTACTATCCTCACTGAAACAGACCTTTGAGAAAAAAATCGAGAGTCTGAAAGACATGGACTCTGTTCTCAAGAACATAAGGGAACTTCTTACCAAGAAGGCCCCTGAACAATTGGGAAATAATCCTTTAGTGGAGGTAATATAAAAAATCTCTTGTTTAGACTGTTTAGTATTGAATATTTGGCTGTTCATGTGTGCTTCTGTTTGAGCTGCATTTGTGAGCCTTTTCATTATGTCTTGTGCTCTACTGAAATTTTACCTCTTCTTCTCACATTTTTTTATGTTTCTGTCTCTGAATGTATTAAATTGATTAAATGAGTAATTAAACAATCAGATTTGTTGGTAGGGATAAAAATCATTTCATTAATAATTATTGATGATACAAAATTTTGAATGCACGGCATGAAAGACCATGGTGGTTTTTATTATCCTTAAAACAGCTGATACCCTCAAGTTTTGGTTCTGTTAGTTGCTGGTGTTCAATTTTTGGTTATGTTCGCTACATGTTATGTACATCTCATCCCTGTTTCTTTCCTCCTCTGTCCCTGTGTGTAGTTTTGTGTCTTACAGTAAAAAATTCAAAATTGCAACTTATTTAGCTCTGGGCTATCTTAATGCAACTTTTCTCTGACCTTCTCCTTCTTTTCTCTAAAATTCCAGGAAGATTCCTCTGCTTTTAAGCGTGTGAATATTGAAATGGCTAATGATGAGGCAAATCCAGTTGATAGCAATGATCTTTCTTCATTATTTAGAAAGACAGTGGATGGATTCCATTCTAGAAACAGGATTCTCGGAGATAAGATTGAAGGTTTTTCCAATCATATGGATGAATTTATGGCAGTTCTTTTTCAGAAGTTACATGCAACAAGAGATGAAGTAATAGTTGTGCTTGACCACGTGGAATCACTGAAACAGAAAATGAAGAATGTTGATATGCGTATACAGGCCCAAGAGAATACAGTGACCTTGTTAGAAAATGATATCAGAATTTTACTATCTGCTTGTACTGATGCTACTCAAGAATTACAGCTTGAATTTGAGAAGAATCTACCAAAACTGAGCTCTTTCCCTGGGTTGGAAAGTTCTAATTCGAGCCAGCTCACATATATGGGAGAAGGAGATGCCACAGAGCATCAGCAAAGGATTGATAGCAGTAAATATGCAAACACAGCAGAACAGTTGTCAATTGCTACTAGAAAAGTTCGAACCCTGATTCAAATGTTTGAGAATTTAAGAAACGTGTCAGCCACCACCATTAAAGATTTGCAAAATGAATTGGATGAAATAAGAACAACTTCTGACAGGGCCATAGAAGACAGGGATATAAACCAAAACAGACTTTCCAAGTTGGAGGGTGATGCAGAAGCATTAGAAAACCTATGCAATGAGATGAAGATTAGATTGGAGGATTATCAGGAAATAGAGGAGGAATTGAAGGCAAGAGAAGCAGAAGTTTCATCACTGTCCAATCAGGTTTTGATGAAAGAACGAGGTACATCCATCAGCAAGTCTTGATAAGTCTACTACTTGTGTCTTTCTTTTTTTTTTTTGTTAATTGCTTTAGTCTTATACTTTGTCTATGTGTGTTTTTCCAGAATTAGAAGGCTCTCTCTTGTCAGCATCCCAAGCGAAGACTCTCTGTGACAAGATAGATGAGATTAAAATCCCTTTTGCAGAATCTAAAGCAGAAGAACTGGATCCCCCAAATGGAGTTTATGTAAAGAAGCTGTTTAGTGTAATTGACTATGTTACTGAGTTGCAGCATCAGATGAACTTATTGTCACGTGACAAAGAAGAGCTGCAGTCAACACTTGCAACACAGGTTTTTGAAATAGAACATCTGATGAATGATAAACAGGACTCAGAAAAGTTGAAAAATGATTTGTATGAACTGGAATTAAGTCTGGAGAAAATTATCCAGAGTTTGGGGGGTATTGATTTAGTTGGAGACATGAATTCTGCTGGAGTGACAGGACTATTGACAGTATTAGAAAAGCTGGTTATGGGCATAATCCTGGAATCTGAAAATTCCAAATCCAAAGCCCAGGAACTTGGTGCCAAATTGATTGGGAGTCAGAAGGTTGTGGATGAATTATCAACCAGGGTCAAAGTACTTGAAGATTCAATTCATGCTAGGGCATCTCCACCAGAGGCAGTCCAGGAAAGGAGCATCTTTGAGGCTCCTTCAGTGCCTTCTGGATCAGAAATATCTGAAATTGAAGATGTGGTAAATATTGTTTTACATGTTTCCCTTCATAATTTTCCCGTACACGATGTCTATCACAAAATTCTTTTGGTCTCTGAAATCTGATGCATATCTATTGCCTCACCATTTTTCTCTTATTTTCACCTTTCTTTTGTTATGCACCTGTACCAAAGTGATTTGATCTGGTTGTCTACATTATTTAGTCTCCCTACTTGTGTATAAATTTTTCCAAATTTCCCAGTTCGAGTTAGGGCGCCCACTGGAGGTTTACCTGGCCGTAAACTTCAGGGGCCTTTGGGATTAGTCGAGGTGTGCGTAATCTTGTCAGGACATCCATGGTTATCAAAAATAAAAATAAAAAATAAAATTTGCCAAATTTCTGTGCATCATATCATTTTTACTGGATTTTAAGGAGTGTTGACATCCAATTTTGAGAATACCTGTTACAATTTCATTTATCTTTATCATCTCATGTTTTGTTTCTTTCACTGTTGCAATGATTTTTGGATCTTTTGCTCTTTTTTCATCCATTTTATATTCTTGGAATAGAGTCAATAGACCCTGGCGAATACATTTGTATTCCTTCATGGGTGATGGAACTTTTTCTTGGTTGTCTTAGGGACAAAAATTAATCACATTGTATTAGTTGCAGTACGTTTTCTTATTCATGCAATTGATTTTTCATTAATAACCTAAATTACTAAAGCTCTTTTGAGGGTTTGGATCTTTACTGGATCAGTCTTTCATTTCATTTGTCAACTCACAATCATGCTTGACTGCTCATGGATTTCATTAACCATGTTGGATGATTGTCTGATTTGGTCATTATGTTCCATTCAATCCTCTACTTCAGGTTGCCCTGATATGAGCAACACTATGTTCTGTACAGAGTCCAATTTTCATACTAAGCCTATCGCGGGAACCTTGTGGCTCATGTATTTACCTCTGTGCCCTAGATCTAGTCCCTTTCATTTAACAAATATAAATCCACAGATTCTTCATGTCACCCTTCCCATGTTCACTTGGTTGGACATATGCTGGGTAATTGCTTTTTCAATTGTGTCATATTAAGGCTTCCACTACTGCTTATTTATAGTTTTGTCTGATGGCTGATTGGGGCTTTTCCTCGGTATTAATACCCGCCATCATGCAAAGTTAAGATGACTCAGGTAGGTGAGGTGATCCATGCATGATACATTTGCTTACATGCACATGCTTATGTTATATGTGCCTTATGCTTGTTGCCCTTCCAAATTCCGTGCTCATTTGAATGTTAATGTTCCCCTACCTTCATTCTTAAGCTATAACCTTCTAATGCTATGCAGGGACCACTTGGAAAGAATACAGTATCGCCTGCCCCATCAGCTGCTCATGTGAGAACTCTGCGGAAGGGATCAACCGACCACCTTGCACTAAATATCGATTCAGAATCTGATCATTTAATCAAGGAAGAAACAGATGAAGATAAAGGTTTGCATTATAAGAGCTTTCACGTTCCCTAAGCAGTACCAGTGTTTTGGTGACTTACATTAAGCTTTGAATTTGCAGGTCATGTATTTAAGTCTCTCAACACATCAGGGTTTATCCCAAAACAAGGAAAGATGATCGCAGATCGAATTGATGGAATTTGGTAACCACTAAACTGTCTGCTTAGATTGCAACTTCAAGAACATATGAGAGCAAAACCAGATGGTGGAAGATAGAAAGAAGTTTTTAATCGTTGCTTGCCACTAATGTTCACCACTGTTCTCATCATCAAAATGAGATCATAAGCTTTCATTTCTTATTAAGGCAATTATCTGAAAAAAAATAAAAAAAATAAAAAATGAAAAAGCGAAGAATGTTGTTGGGTAAATGAGAGTGAGCATAAATCGACTGTTTTTCATGGGGTCTGAAATCGTTTTCCCATGTCTCTGCAGGGTATCTGGTGGCCGGGTTCTGATGAGTCATCCAAGAGCAAGGATAGGCCTCATTGCCTATTGTCTCTTCATGCACTTATGGCTTCTGGGCACTATTTTGTGACGAAGCTTGACCATCTTCCCACTGGAAAACACCAACTGATACATGCTGTTTTCTCCATTCTTCCCAGCTTACTACTTAATCTGTCCAATATTGTTCATATTCATAAATGTGTTACACTACTTCTCTGAACATTTTAGGGTTTCAGAGAATCCAGTCTTCCATATTTTTTTTTTCCCTCGTTTTTGTTCCCAATTGGAATACTTAACCATAGATTCATATAAGATAGTTGAACACTGAATCCATCTTTGAAATGATACTATTCCTTCCTTTCTTTTCATTCTGTTACTTCTGTATCTGTTTTGTCTTCTTTAATTTTACAGGTATATTGAGATTAGGACTGGCAAAATTTGACACGACACGTGAACACGACACGAACCCAATACTCGCTTTTACCCGGCTTGGGCTGAGTATACTGCGGCCGACTACATCCCGCCGATCCACCTAACACGTTTAATAAATGAACTCATATTCGCTGACATGCCTACCACGAATTCGACCGGACTGATGACGCTTAATTACATACACTAATTAACATATTTAATGTTTATTTACGTTAAATACTGATTATTATTAATACTTATTAATTTAAATAATAAAATTAATAAATATGTTAAATTTAATAGGTTATTTGGCGTTAAATATAAGCACGAACGATTTAATTATAATTTTATTATTTTAAATAATCAAATTAAACTAATTATATTCGTGATTGACCGTCTAAAACGAATAATAAATTAATCGGCCAGACAATGAATATCGATACGCCATTATTCTACGCCAGGGCGCGAACGCTGACACGATCCGTATATTAACACGACACGAACACGATTCATCGATACGAATTGCCACCCGTAATCTCAATTACTAGAAATGTCATGTATAAGAAGTTCTTTTGATGACATTTATGATGATGCAGACGACTGAGATTCTAAGATATGCATGTATGCAGCAATTTGTAAAGCCCTTTTCGTCTTTGAAACGATAAACATTCTATCATTTGAATTAGACATATTAATAATCATCATTTTTTTTCTTTCACATTTTTTATATTATAAATAAGAAAATATGTATGATATGGGATTGGAAATAGAAAATATAGTTGTTTGTTTCGGCTGAAACTATTTTGTTCTTTAGATGGTTTTTTTTGTTGAATAGAAAATATCAAACTATTTGATTTTTTTTCATGATAAAAGAAACAAATTAACCTTTTTTAGTTTCTTAATACTCAAAAAAATAAAAAACAAAAAAAAACAAATAGTTTAATACTTAATATTAGTTATCATAATGTTGATTTGAGTACCTTTATATATATATAGATTACAAACACATATCTATATATACTTCTTTTTTATAAAAATATATATTTACTTTATAGTTTTGAAAATCACTTTTAAAACTTTTAATTTGATATCTCAATTTTTTTTTAAATAATATATTAACTTAATTTTATTAAAGTTATTATTATGTTGTTATTTTATAAATAAAAACCAGCAATTGGATTCAAATTTCAGATGCATATTATTATTATTATTATTATTTTTGAATGAGACTGTCTACAAAAACACCAAATTAGATGCCAATAAACATGTGGCTCTCTCTCTCTCTCTCTCTCTTTCTCTTTCTCTTTCTCTCTCTCTCTCAATAATAATAATAATAAATAAATAAAGGGAAATTTTGTTTTCATTTCTTATGGTTCCTGCGAAAATCCTGTAGTTATGGGTTTGGTCCCTGCAAAATGCCATTTTAATGGAATTGGAACTCGCTCACCATGCCAAATTTCTGCTTTCATGGGTTAGTCATCTCAGTGTGTTCTCTACTTTCTTATCATCTTTTTATCGGTCTCTTCTTTCATGGGTTAGCTTCTCACTGCTCTCTGCTATCTTTTCATCTTTTATGGGTTTCTATCAGTTGCCATTGCCTCGGCCTCTAACCCCAATTCTTTTCATATTCTTTTGGTTCCTTTTAGTTATTTCCTATTAACCTATTCAGAAGATAATTGTTATTGCTTTTGGATGTTGAGCTTAAACAAATGTATTAACTCTTATTCCCAATTTGGGTGTCTGTTTAAGGAAGACTAGATATACTCTTCTCTCTCTACACGCAGTTGCAGCTTCAAACCTAGATATGGGTACTCGCTATTTTCATGTGTTGGTCCGATCAAGGCTGTCTGTTTTCTTATTAGCCTTTCTGGGTTTATCTCAGTTTCTATCGTTTCCTCCTCTTAATCTCTTTTGTTCTTTCTTTCTTTTGTTTTTGGTCTCTCTGTAACCAAAATCAAGAAATGATATGCTATCTCTTTTTTCTTTTTCTTTTTCTTTTTGGTTTGTGTGTCCAAGTTGGATAGGATATGGTTTCTGCAATACTTGAAATTGAATTGTCTATTCTTTTCTATCTCCTTCTAGACTGTCTTGTTACTTGTGCAGTATTCTGTTTTTTTCTCTGCAACTACACTTAAGTTTTTATAGCCGTTTGTTTCTTGTCAAAGAGGCAATAATAATGAGGTTTAAGAAATGATATTGATAAATTGATTAAGATTTTGGATGTAAGTTTGGACATACGCTGAAAAATATTCATACTTGCTGATCATTCATTAATATTGAAGGTGTTTCTAGATATCTATGTATTAGATGCTTAATGCCTTGCTTCTTGCTCTATATTGTAAAATCTGGTCACTTTTTGATTAGGTGGGAAGTTAATTGGCCTCCATGACAAGCAGAAGATTTTACCCACCAAAATTTTCTGTGTAAGATTCTCAATTTTGTAGTTTTTTCAACTTCCAGAAATAGTTTCCTTGGAACTGGAATAAGGAGCCACTTCCACTGGGTGATTGCTTTTCTAGGCTAGTGGCTGCATAATTGAATTAAATTAAATTGATGGGAAATCCACATGAGCAAATGCATGCTATAGGCAGGATTTTTTAATTCCTTATGGAACCAAAGCATGTCAAAATTAAAATCCAAGTTTATGAAACCAAAGCACAGTGCCTTTCTTTCACCTCTTTTAGAGCCCATCTTTTTCTCTTTATCCTGCAGGGCCTTGAAGGTAAAATAAAGGCTTTTGCAAGTCGCAAGACTCGCAACTCAGTGAAGAAATTGAGAAAAGACCAACAAGCACGTAAAAATTTAACTTTCCAAACTAATAAGATTATACCTGACGAAGATGATGGGCTGGATAATTTGTTTTCTTCAGAAGATGATAGTGTTCGAGATAGCAACAAGGTGTCCCCTATTGATAATTTGGCTTCACCAGACTCAATGCCCATCCCTTCCAGGGGTACTGTGCTTCAGGCTTGCACTGTCACTTCTGGGTTGATAGCTGCTTTGGGTATAATCATTCGACAGGTAGGATTCCCTTTCATGCATTTCTAGGTCGGGTGTTCAGTATGGAGAACCCATAAGCCAACTGGTCGCTGGTAAATCATCCCTGAGGTTCTATCTTGTGCTTATAATTAATACGTTAATGAAATATATCTATGTCCTTGTGCTTTTCTACTTAGCAGAATGATCAAACATTTAGTTTTCAACGTGATGTCTTCTCCACTTATATTTGAAGCACTTTATATTTCCATGTTTCTAGTATTTACTTCCAGAGATGTCAGCATTTATTTAGTCTGTTACTCTTTCTAATTTGTTCATTATTCATGTTCCACCACACTTACTCATTAAACTAAAGCCTAAAATACACTTCGAACTGTGTAACAGTTTTAATTTCTTCTTGTGATTTGGCACTGAACGAGAGGATAATTTTCTCAAATAAAGGTCTAAGCTACTAGTCTTCCTAAAGGTTTCTAATTAACTATTGATATCATATTGCGTTAAACTACAATCTTTCCTAAAAGCATAAGTTGTCAGGATATGAACCCATAAGGTATATTAGGAAAATTGAAAGCAGTTTTCTTTACATGGTAAAGTATTTGAATTTAAATTCTCTTTACTAATTATAATTTCAGGTGTCTCATATAGCATCAATTGAAGGATTGCCAATTCCTGACTGCTCTATGGAAGTATCATGTATGAATCTCCATGATCATTTACCTTTTCTATATCAAAGTTTATTATTATTTTCTCTGGTGGAACCCACTAGGGCATGGGGGACAGGTGCCTACACTGAAAATGTTAATACAAAAAATCTCCACGTCTTTTAATAGGACTCAAATCCATAACCATCAATGGTTCCTCAACAAGTCTGAACCATTAGGCTGAGACCCATATATCTGTTAAGGGTTAAACCCCCAAAACTAAAATGCTGGCTCCACCACTGATTATTTTTCTCGATAAATCTAGCCATTTGGTGTGCAAAGTGATCCTATGACCTATGTTGGCATCGTTGATGGAACATGAGAATGTTATGAATGGGACGCCAAGTGCCATTGGAGGAATATGATACTAGGCCTCAATGTTCACATTACTACAATATTGAATAGTGGCCATCATCTCATTGTATATGGGTTGCTTAAATGACACAGACTAGGAAGGCAGCTCTTTGCCTAACTTTAACATTGTTGAAACATATGTTGCTATCAATCCAATCATCTGTGTACATTGCATATGTCCAAGCCAAATCATCTTGCTTTCTCATGTGATCTCAGTTGTGGTGCTACCTATCAATAATTGTGATGCATTTTGCCCTAGACACAGCATTGTGGTGAAAACTGATGTATAGCTGGTCCCAAATAGTTGAGATAACCCCCCATTGAGCACAGATGAACTTCACGTAAGAGGCAGCTTTTTGCCTTGACATTAGCATTGCTCCTTCACTCGTATATCATCTTCATTGACTCCTAGGGAGGATTCAGAAGCACTAAAATTTTAAATTGGAGATTGGAGCATTTCTCAGTGCACAGATATTGAAAGTGGATCTCTGATTTTAAAATTGCAGAAGAAATTGCGATATATTGAATAAAAAAGGAAATTTTCAATTCATTACATTATTGAAATGCTTCATTTCTTGAAATTTTGAGAGCACTCTGGTTAATATTGAACAGACATACATCTCAAATGCTGCATGGAAATTTCTGGATAATTTTGTCTTCATGTGAAATTGGCCTTTTGTTTTCTCTGTTTTTTCTTCTTTTTTGGTTACTTCTCCTGCTTCTGACTACAATCAGCTGTTTCATTACTCCAACAAACTCTGTTTTTTTAAATGTACTTTTGTTTTGTCTGCAGTTGGCTTTGAGATTTGGCATCTTGAGTTAATTGCTGGATTAGTTATAATGGTATCATCATGCCGATTCTTACTACTGAAAACATGGCCAGATTTTGCTGAGTCTAGTGAAGCAGCTAATCAGCAGGTAGGTGTACTCACTTCTGGTGTGGATCTTTTAAGTTGAACTTGTTCTAGCTTTCCTTTTTTCTATCTGTCATTATCTTTAGCTGCATATTCTTTTTAGTGTCTATAAGTGTTTATAGGTTCTTCAAGTAAAAGTGGTCATTTTCAGATTTTCCTGATAAGTAAGACCAACAACAGATATGCTCCCGGTTGCCTGTTGCCCATCCTTGCTGCTGAAAGTCTGTTATGGTTCTTTGCTGCTTTATTGAATTCCTGATGCATATTTCCATATCTGGTGTAGGTCCTTTCTTCACTACAACCTTTGGATTATATGTTCGTAGCATTTCTTCCAGGGATTAGTGAGGTATACATTACAAAACCTTTTACTTCAGTTTCATTTTGATTCAACTTTTGCTTTTTTGGTTTTCTCAGAATGATGTAATCTTACATTCCTATGTTGCATGTGTTGCCCAGGAGCTCCTTTTTCGTGGTGCGTTGCTACCACTTTTTGGAGTTAATTGGAGGAGTGTCTTTGTGGTTGCTGCCATATTTGGTGTTCTTCACTTGGGTGGTGGCAGAAAATATTCTTTTGCGATCTGGTAGCCATCTTCTTGACTCAATTAGGAAATCTTTTCTGGGAATAAGATAGAATTGAATCCCATGAATTGTTTTACCATTTTAGATAATTTTACAGTTGATCTGAGTCTATATTATGGTTTATCTTTTTCCCTCTTTGACATGTCAACCATTCTTATTTTTTATTATCTTATTTCTACAAGCACCAAAGAGAATACATCAGCTGGGATGGTTAATTTAGGTTTTCCAGCATTGAGCATCCTTCTAATTTCGCAGACTTCCACAGCCTATGAGTTTCCAACCAAGGACTTCCAGCTTTTTTGAAAAGTCCCATTTGAATCTATTCCACATTGAAAGCAACGAGTGATCCGTTATAAACTAGAAACTTATGGAAGTGTCTGCAGTTGAATCGTCTTTGGGAGAAACTGAACCAACAAAATTATTCAAGAACTATCTGAGCCCAGTTAAAGATTTGTTTTACTAGAAGGGTGCACAGCCATGACCTTACAATTGACTTATTTTCAGGGCAACATTTGTCGGGATTTTGTATGGCTATGCAACAATTGCATCCTCAAGCCTCATTGTGCCAATGGCTGCTCATGCCATCAACAATCTAATAGGAGGGATATCATGGCGCTACTCATCAAAATCATTGGAATAGAAGATGTCAGATGGTTTCAATCTACTCATCTACTTCCAAGTCTGTACCACTTTGACATTTGAAAGCAACGAGTGACAAAAGCTCAGACTGGACCGTATGATCAATGTACATTATTCTTCTCTCCAATGACACTTGAATACATGTATAACCATTTTTTCAGCCCCAAATGTGGTATGCTACTGCAAATTTGGACTTGCCTTTCCCCTTTTTCCCCCTAGTTGTCCAAGTTGAGCATCTTCTTGTACCAACCATCAGCATCAACGCCGCACATGGCTTTTTTTTTTTCCATAATTTTGCTTGCTACACTAACAAAATCGGGTGTTTTCTTGTACAGTTGTGTATGCTTGTTTCTCTTTTAGCAGATGGAAAATAAGGCATAACTCTATCAGTTTCTGGAAGTTACGAAAACTTACAACGGCTCTGAACCATCAGCAAGGAGAGGGGATTGATGAAAAAGTATCCCTGTGATTCCAGTGTATATCTTGCTCAGAGTGAGACTAGCAGGTAACAATTAATTAATTAATGATATTACTAGGTTGAGGCAATTCTATTACCCAGAGAGGTTGCAGAGCAGCCCAACTGGGAAGCTGTTGGAGCCTCATAGAAAGACCACCTTATCACCTTAAGAGGTTTTGAAGTAAATTTTTATGAATTTCTAGTACATGCATGTATTTTTCAGATTTTGATATTAGAATGTGTGGTGGTCACCTAATGGGTATTCTTAATTGAGACACCATCTTCCTTCTAGTGGAATTAGATATATATGTTTCTTTAAAGTTAAAAGAGTTTGTTAATTGATCAAGTAATAAGTAGGATTTATATCTCAAAATTTTGAATGGTAATTTTGATAGGCAATATAATGGTTCTACAAGCAATGGTTAGTATCTAATTGTTATTTCTATAAGGTATATATATATATATATATATTAGAGTGCATTTGACTCTCTTTAGTAGAATGTTAAATCAACATTAGAATTGGATTCCAAAAGAGTAAATGCTCCTAATGGGACCCCACCCCCAATGATTCCTTCCTGCTCTAAGGTCTAATAAGCTCAGTTACCATGATGCTACTACAATTTATGAGGATCAAATTGGCTCTAAGTTCATTCTTAGTGTATAAGGATGATATTTTAGATCAACAACTTCTCTAAATTTGGATAAGTTGACTTATTAGATGACCCTATGTGGTTAGAACCCATTTTGAACTTTCATTAAGTGACCCAAACCTATTAAGCTCAAGTTTACTCAAGCCTTGATGACGACCTTAGGCTTTGTTTGGAACCCGAAAAATACTAAGGAAAAAAAAAAAGGTAGGGAAAGGAAAATGGCTTTTTTTTCCCCTTCTGAAAGCTCGCACTTTAGAATGCTAAGATCATGGTCCGAGTAATCAGATATAAAATCTTAATATATATGAGACCTTCAAACTTGTTCTTTATAATTTATAACAAGAAGAAATTGATCTAGGAATATCCAAATCCAGGTATGAGTATTATGTTTCTAAATTAGTATCTAATAGTTTTAATTCTCATTTTATTTTAGTGAGATAGATTTAAAGAGCATTAAGTATAGATGCAAGTGCACTACAAGATCCAAGACATGGGAATTTAGATATGTCTATGTGTTTTGATCAAATAAAAAAATAAATAAATAAGATTTGCAATTATTGGAATGTATATTGATGGCTTAAATCTTGCTGGAACTCATTTTTTACTGAATTGATTAAAAAAAAAAAAAAAAAAACTTTAATCTTGTTGGAACTCTTGAAGAACTCACATGAACTACAAATTATTTGGAGAAAAAAAATTATAAGGCATATCTTTGGTCTAATGATTGTTCAATTTTATGAAGTGGATAAGGAGCTAGTTTGCTTTTACGAAAATGGAGAAAAATTACTCGAAGTATCATATCTTAGTGTTATTGGTGCATTTATATGCCTTACCAATTATAACAATCATATATTGGTTTTTATTTTTATTTTTTATCATTGTATAAGTAAGATATAGTTTTGCTCCAACTCGAAGATACTGTAACAATAATACTCGATGTATATTACATTATTTTTATAAAACTGCATTTACATTAATATGCGGATGCAAAATACTTTTCAAATCTATATAATTTAGAACACAAACAAGGTGCATATTTAATTTTAATGCAAACAAGGTACTTATTTAATTTTAATTACATTTATCATTTCATAGAGGTTTGTCCAATGATCGCATAATGAAATCATTAAAAATGACTTATAATTTATAAAAATAAAAAAAATCCATGAATATAAGGTGGTTTTTTTTTTTTTTTTTTCATTTAATTCTAAATATAACTTTTTTTTCCAAATTTTTTAATTTAAATAAGATTTAATGTAATTAAGATATTAAATTGTTTGTTTTTTATATATTAAAAAACAACATTTTAACGACTTAATATATTTTTCTCAAAAAAAAAAAAATCTTAATCTACAAGAAAATACATATTTATTTTATATAATTAAATAAAATATATAAATTTTAAAAAATAATAAATAAAACCTAAATAAAATAAAATAAAAAATATGTATAATAATTCAAACTTTGGAGATAATACTTGTCTGAGGGTCCTGAGGCATCTTGTGTGTCTGCTCCATATAGAAATTAGAATATATTAGAATATGTTATATTAAGAACTTCAAAAATTAAAAAAAAAAAAAAATCTAAAGATATAACAAATACAAATACATATTGGAATAAAATTAAATTTTTTTTTCTCTATAACCAATTATTAGATAAAAATTTATTTTTATAATATATTTATTTAAATTTAATATTTTAAAAGTTTAAAAAAAAACACAAATCATACTACGAAATATAAATAATAAAAAAAATATCAAAAATATCTTAAATAAGAGAGAGTTATAAAACCATTAGTTTTTTTTTTAATTTGAATAAATAAATTTTCAATATAAATATTTATAAAAAAAAAAAAACCCACCTCTCTCCCACAACCCAAAACCTATAGGCTATATATACACGTCCTACATCACGGACTTGCACCTGGGGACTACCACCAACGCACCAAGCCCTCGACCAGATCATGTCGGTCCAAGTTCTCACTCACCGTATTAAAGAAGCGCGAAAACTAACCAACTGAGAGACAAACCCGCTTGATGGGGCTGGGATGTCCCGCAAAGGCTCACTTCATGGTGGCCCGTCTAGGGTTTCAAATCTCACAAACGGTCATCCTACCGCATATGGGGCTTCAAGAGGATAAATATATGTTCGAAATACATTAGCATACTTATCCGCTGATTCTGTTTTTATCCCTTACTTCCTGAAAAGATTAATCTTTAAAAAGGAAGAAAATATTTTTATCCTTAAGATGAAGATATTTTATTTCCTAAAATCATGCATATTCAGAACCACTTACAAATCGCGGTATACCCTACGGCGAAAGCGCAGGCACTCCAATCGGTTTATCACGCACTTATCGAAAAGACTCGCCTCAACCCATCGTCGTTGGATCTCCCTTTTTCAAGTTCGTGTTGCGCTGTTGATGCCCAGGGGTTCGAACGATCAAGGTAACAACAGGGACATTGCCGAAATATCGGGTTCTTGCTTCTATCGATTGTCACTAGCCTTTTCAACTCTCATATTTCAACGGACAATTTATTACCAGATGAACCGAGTTAGGTAGCTTGTTTAGATTTTGGAAAGCTCAATATAAAAAGCTAAGTAGGCTGTGTTGGATTAAGACTTTTAATGACTTTAATGGAAATTATTTTTAAAGACTTTATAAAAGTCATGGGCTATCTGATTATTAAGGCTTTTAAAAAGTTTATAAAAGTTATGATGTATTAGATTAAGACTTTAAATAAGTATATAAAATTCATGGTGTATTTGATTAAAATTTAAAAAAAAAATCTGTAAAAAGTCATGTGTATTGGATTAAGACTTTAAAATTTTTTTATAAAAGTTAAGATGCATTCAATTACAACTTGTATAGACTCTCTAAAAGTATACCAGTATCGAAAAAGTCATTGACTTTCATAGACATTAAATTTTTAATTACTTTTAATAACTTTTCTAGTATAAGTATAAATACTCACCCTTTAAAATTCTCTTGTGCTTTTTCAAAAGATTTGAAATGACTTTTTCCATCGAGCCAAGCTCAACTCGTATTTTTGAGCGTAGCGGCTTAACCCTACGTAGCGATCTTAATAAAGAATTAATTATTCCTAAAAACTTATTCGATTCCTAAAATTAGATAATTTTTTAGTTCTTCATAATTTAAGAACTAAAAAGTTAAAAAGAATATGATTATTCCTAAAATCACATACGAATTTTTTTTTTTTAATCATTTTACATACAAATATGATATTTTAAAAACTAAAAATATCATAATCGTTTTCAAAAAACATATATATCAGAATTAGAATCATATACAAATATGATATTTTAAAAACTAAAAATCTAATATATTTTTTTCAGAATCATAATTTTATTCATATACACCTTTTTTTTTGTCATTCAAAATAGCAATCAAAATCAAAATTATAATGACATACTCATGCTCAAATGTATATAAATATATGGTTCTCCACGATTTTCATTCACCATCCATAAAGGAAGAACGATTGAGGAAGAAGGCAAAGTTATATCCGCTTTCTGATCATTCCATCTTATTTCATCCCGCAAAATTTCTTCTTGTTGATTCATTATCAGATTTTTATTTTTTATTTTTTATTGTTTTCTTCTTCTTAATTCATTATCAGCAGATATCTATTCATATAACCCGAGATCTATTCATTATCACGCAAAGTTATTTGTATATAATAGAATTTTTTTTTAGGTAAGGGTTTAACCCGAGATCTATTCGTATTGTAGTAATTTAATTAATCTTATTTTTAAAAGTTGCTATAATTTTTAAAATCATGTATGTCTATTGTAATTAGTGAATTAAAACATGCGTGGACCCGCCTTTTTCATGTGTGTCCCCACTTGATGGCGAGACTCGTATTTTATTGTAAAAAACAATATTTTTTTTTTTAAATTTGGAGTCGCCACTTATTTTGTTTATTTTAAGAAAAACAAAATGTTAAAATAAAACATTTGCGACTTATTTAAAAGCATACGTCCGTTAAAAACCAAACTAAATTCACGCTGTTACTTATCTGGTAAGTGCATGTATACGAGTCACAGAATTTCTAAACCCATATGTACGCTTATCTACTAAACAATAGGAATTATAGTAATTAATTAATTAATTATGAATTCTGAGAAAAAGAATCACATGACTCGATACATAAAAAAATTTAAATTTTATTCATTTATAAAAGAGATATTCAATTTTATTTTTAAAAAGTCATATGATCTAATTTTATTTATGACAAATTATTTGCATTATTTATAAAAATATTTATTAAAAAATCAATATGGTCAAAAAATTTATTTTAACTAATTTAGAAAGAAAATTTGAACTCATGACTTTATTTAGAAAAAAAAATCTTTTTATTATTATTTTAAATTTATTTTTTTAAATAGACAATTTTATTTAAAAATAAATGAATAAGTGACTTTGACTAAAAACAATATTTTGAATTTTGATTAAAACAAATTTTAGATTCTTTATAAAATTTATACCACTCAACGACTCCAACTTATAATATATTCAAGTATTACAAAATTTAATTTTAAGTCCACAAAAATAACTTTATGCCAATTAACAACTCTCACTTAGGACATATTCAAGTACTACTAAATCTAATTTCCATGATTAAAGTCCAATTTGATATATTAAAGTTTAAAATTACATCTAAATATTTCTAATATAATATTTAACAAATCAAAATACATTAAAAAATATTTCAAGTTAATGGTTAGAACAAAAAAGTACGATTGAACTCAAATATCCCAAATTAATCTTAAATACAATAAAACTATGAATACAAAATTCAAAATTATATCTAACAAATTTCGCTCACATCAAAAGTTCATACCATCATGTTCAAATCTCCCATAAAAGTCTATAAACCCAATCCCATAAATATATACATACGTGAACTTTATGCTAAACAAATAGTGTAGTGGGTGTTTAGTCAAATAAAGAGAAAAAAAAGTGTTTGGGATGAGAAAATGAGAAATAAAAAAAAAAAAAGAGGGAAATGAGTGTGGAATGGAAGATGGGAGAAGGGATTTTATTTTTAAAAAGTCATATGATCCAATTTTTGTTTATAAGAAAATTACAATGTTTTAAAATCTGACCACTACCAACCTAAAAGTTGTCAGTTATGGATCATCGTCCAACTAGTGGTCGCAGCCACAAACGAACTTATGACATAATACTATATAATTTATATATTATTAAAATTAAATAAATATATATATATATATATATATATATATATATATATATATATATATATATATATATATATATATATATATATATATATATGCAAAATAAATTAAATTATATAATATTTATCTTTTATACTTTTTTATTAAATAGGCATAATCATAATAATATTTAAATTTTATAAAATAAAAAATACTTTTAATATAGAATAATGAGTTACAGTCAGAGTTGAAGCCCAAACATCCTTATGAAGGAAGTTGAGACAATGTAACCCGGGCCGCCCACAGAGATCCTCACCATGCCAGCACGCCTGTGCCTAGAATTGAAACCACCAATTGTGTGTAGCCAAGCATATAGGCGCCCAAAACTGATGTTAAAATGTCCCAAATTCCTCCACGATCCGCAGACTCACTGGATTAGGAGAGCAAGATTCATATATCCCGCTTCCTCCATTATCCCCTTACCGCCCAGAGACATGATATGAAAAGAAACTTCTGTACTGATGGAGACAACATCATCAATAATGAAAGAACTATCATTTCCTTATAAATACCGACCCACTCTAACACAAAAAGGCGAAATCACGCACAAATGGCTGAATTCTTTCCTTTTCAAGAAGAACTCATCAGCTTCACGAGTGGGCACAAGACACCCCCACGGACACCCTTTCGTGGCAGTCATAGTCAGAAGACGATCCGCCCAATAGATCGACCCAAATGGATCGTAAGAAGCTCCACTTCGCATCTATAGAAAAAGCACCACTGGGCCAGGCCGTCTGTAACGACTGCTCTTTACAAATAAAATTCTCATCATGGTACGGCTCAAACATGAGGTAGAGTCACAATCTCTAGACAGGACCAAAGAGGAGCACCTAGATAGTTGGACTCACCAAGAGATTTGAAACTCCCTTACAAGCCAATATCGGCGAGATTTGAAATTGGCCTCACCAACCAGCGCTAACATACCTGAGAGAACTAACTGAAACATGTACCACAGAAGAACAACAACATCACGACATTCCTTAAGACATTGACGGAGAAGGAGAAACTAGCCAAGCCAAAGAGCATGATCCCTATAACCCCGGAGAGATCAGAATACAGGACGTCGTAGAACAACAAAGGCAATTTCACCCATCTTGATCAGCAGAGATAGAACCGCCTCGGAGCAGCTAAGCTTCCGCACATCCAACAAAGAGCCACCAGGAAGAACCAAGATCAGCCCGGGCTTCTCCGGCGCGGATGCTTTCGTACAACAAACAACCCCGTTCACGCCGGTGTACTACACTTCCTACAAGTTCAACGCCAAATAAACGCTCGATGGAACGAAAAGACCCGAACACCTCATTTACAAGAATCGATGGAACCACGATACCAGACCGCGAGATGGTTTCGACATAACAATTGCAAGGCTCAATGTCGGCCTAACATCACTCACATCGAATCTCATCTTCGGGAGTTATTCATCGCACGCCTCACTCATCGAGTCGTGATGTACGAAGCCAAGCTATCACTTATCGATCAGCAGCAGAGGCCCACGCGAGAACACGAGGTCCTACGTCGGTGTTTAACTCTGAGCTAACAAAGGTAGATGATCTGAGGAGAAGCTCATCATCACCGCTTTCATCGCTCGGCTAGGCATGCAATAAAGGACCATGGCTTAATATCTCAAGAACTCGCAGTGCACACGGTGCGTCGCCAAAGCAGAAATACATCAACAGCGTGAGAAGCTCTTCCCGTCGCTGGAAAACTCTTCCGTCAAAAGGAGAAAAACAAAGCAGAAAAAGCTGGTAATCAAGCTCAGATAGAGAGACAGATAGATCCTCGCACTATGACAAAGTGGAACAAAGAGTGCCGCCTAAAGAGAGATGAGGTAACGCCGTGATCATTGGGCCTTACCTCGTACCGAGAAGGAAGAAGAAAGAATATCCACCCCAACAATCTGTAATTCCCTGGATAGCTACATCAAGTCCCACATAAGGACTAAACACCAAAAGTTTTTTTTAACAGAATAATCAGAAGATTTGCACCTGCCAAGAGGACTCAATCATACTGTGAATTCCACAAAGATCAGACAATCTTAATATATGACCCATCCAAACTATAAAGTAAATTGAATACCTTGATCCGACTCACGGACATCTTCGCTACTGCGGGCCTCGATGGTCTGAATAAAAATCGCCTCATCACCATTACCGCCTCCACTAACACTAGCAACCCTGGGAGAACCGCGATCTCCGTGGATTCATGAGGGGAGTCCAACTTAGCTCGGAAGGTCATCTCACTTGGCAACAAATCAGGAGACACCGGGAAATACAAGCAGACTCCAAACCCTCACCGGACACCACTATGAACCTTTCAATCAACATGGAAGGTCGCAAGATCCCATGACGATCCACTGGTAATAAGGGTCGTCGTAGCCAACAAAACAAAGAACAGGTCCCCGGGTCGACAACGGCTCAAATGACATCATCTTCGCACTTTCGATAAATGGGCATTGGAATGGAGAAAATAGAACTGGTCAACGCCCACCTACGGGGATTCTCCGGAGAAAGAGTGCTACCCCTAGGGTCAATACAACCACGCTCACTTCGAGATCCCCATGACGTGGCCACACAACGGCGAGAAATCTCATAGTAGATGCCCATCACTTATAACATACCGCCGGTCGACCCTCCCTCACGCCATAAGGTCATCCTTCCGCCTATCATATGGTCATCAAATTCCCCACTACGAATAGGGTAGAAATGGTTCGAGGAGACCAGCGTAGCCAGGGAGTGCTGCTCGGCATCAATGAAACAAAAAGCGGTTGACAGCATCTACATGGACAAGCTCGACATGAGAGTTGAAGTAAGCATTTGACCTATGCCCTCAGAAGAATTAGAACCAATACAATTTCGACGAAAAATGGAACATCTCAAGCAGAGACGGATCCAAATCACAAAGACGCTGGGCCTCTTATCCACTTCTTAAAAAACAGTATCATAGAAGTATCACTGAAGCAGAGAGGATACGGGGGAATTAACCCCGCAGCAATCACAGCATGTCGAACACGCCCTCCTTCAAACCTATCAAACAAAAAAGGAGAAGTTTTGCCCCTGAAAGGCAGAAGGCAATCAATGAAGAAGTTAACAAACTCCTCCAAGCCAAAGCTATCCGAGAAGTAGAATACCCTAACTGGTTGGCTAATGTAGTCCTCGTCAAAAAGGCAAACGGCAAATGGCGATTCTGCATTGACTTCACCGATGTCAACTCGAGCTTCATCCAAAAGATAGCCCCACCCGATTGACCTTATGCTGATGCGCAATTTACCGCCACTTGAGCTTCCTAACCCTCTATTTGACGTTTCGGATATAACCAGAGCTGCATCGGACCCTAATGACCAAGAGTAAAGACTTACTCCAGGACTCGGGCAAGGTACTTGCATCAAGTTACTATGATGCTATACCCTCTGTCAAGAACGCTTAAATAACCCATCATAAAGTTAGTGAACAAAATGTTTCTCGTATGCACTGAGCATCCATGGAGGTATATATAGATGATACGTCGGGTGAAGTCACGATACGAGTCTAATGCAGCTTCACCCACCGAAATGCTCCCGGTCCCAAAACTATAACATGAAGTTAAACCCACCAAGTGTGTGCCTTCTGAGTCTCAGCCGAAAATTGGTTTCATAGTTAACAACCGAGAATATAAAGTAAATTTTATAAGATAAAAAGTCGTGCTCGACATGCAACCACCTTTAAACACCAAAGAAATTAACGGTTTGATCAAGAATAGCCGCTTCCGAAATGCTTTGTATTTAGATCCAAAGAAAAAGTGCCATCCACTGGGGTACTCAAAAGGCCTTCCACCAGACGCCTAATGTGAAGAGGCTGCCTCTACATTAAAACCACCCGACCTCTCCTCTCTTCCGGTAAGCTCCTTCCGAGGAGAACCTGGCACTTTATTTGTCAAGCTGATTTCTTAACTAGCGCCGCCCCGTCGAGCAGATGTAATACAATAGTCGGTCTATTATCACAAATGAGCAATTAATGGAGGAGTTTATGCAACCAGCACGGAGAAACAGAACTTAGCATTGGTGACCATTGCCAGGAGGCTTCAACCATATTTCTAGGCTCACACTATTGAAATCCCAAAAAAACACCCAATGAAACAGATACTACACAAGCCGCAGACCTCGAGACTATTAAATGGTCATCGAGCTGGCGAAATTGATATCGATACAAGCCATGACAATGCACAAAGGGCGTAAGCCATGATTTCATCATAGAATCTACCCTTCAAATACTCTCACTAAGCCCCACCAAACTACTAATCGGAGCCCGAATTCGCCCATCTAGAGGTCGGTCTCGTAGATTAGGGCCGCGCTAATTCCCAAGGAAGCGGTGGTAGTCTCGATTATGACCCCTGACAGGATCGACGCTGAACACCGGGATTAGGCTTTCTGCCCAATAACGAGCCAGTAACGGTCACATACTCTGCTTAATCTTGCCCACTCCATGGAAGATGATCAACTAGAGGTATGCAAGGATTCCTCAGCTAAGGCTGAATGGTGATAGAGGACTCCTAATGTCGGGTGAAAAATGATCCTTTACCTAAAAGCACGGTAATTCATTTAAAAAGTTCATACTGTTCTGATCGCATGTCCTGCGCAGGAATTGGCGGCAGTTCCGGCAAAGCTAAAGAACAACATCAATGGAGGATCTGTAGATAGACCGGTATCGGCCGAGCACCTCCCCGAATCCCTGCGGAACGCCGACAATGAAGTTGTGTTGTCCCCAGAATGTTCGAAATGAGCCGACGGACCTCTATCCTGATTATCAGCGGACGGAATATTGCCAAACAATCCAAAGGAGGCCTCCAAGGTCAGGGCGAGGTCGGCTAGATTCACCATTCATTAGGGGACCCTTTATAAACGAGGCTTTTCTACACCCATCCTTAAGTGCGTAGGAAAGGAAGACGCCAATTACGTGCTCAGAGAGGTGCATGAAGTGCATCTCAGGGCAACCATATCGGGAGCTCGGTCCTCGCGTTAAAAGACCGAGACAAAGGATAGTCACATCGTCTATAATGCTCAAAGACCATGGAGTCAGGTTAAAAATGCAAGATCTCGCCAAGAGCACCCGCATCTCTCACTTCCCTTCCGAGTCGACCTCAATCACCGCCCCTCGCCCTTTCAACGATGGGGCTGTATATATCGGGCCTCTACCCATCGGGAAATGCCAAGCAAATTCTATTGTCAGGAGGGATTACTTCACCAAGTGGGCCGAGGCCGAGCCATTAGCAACAATCACCGAACAAAGGTGCGTGAATCCTTGCTCATGCCCATAATATGCGCGTGTTCTAATCCCTGCAGCCTCCGTATCCGATAATGGGAAATGTCAATAATCCTAAGTTCATAGATTTCAAGGTCAGGCCCAAGATTAAGAATTACTATTCATCTCAACACCCATCTCGCAAATTCCGAACGGACAAGCAGAAGTCACTATAAGAACTCTCAAGGAAGCCGCGAAGACTAAGTCGAAAATCTAAAGGGTACCGGTAGAATACCCCGAGGTATTACTGCATACAGTAACTACACAAATCAAGAACTTAAGAAACCCCATTCGCTTTTCCAGCATTTGGTACGAAGCTTTAGTCTCGGGCCGAATGGCTAAAATCACCAAGGGTTGAGTTTGCAAATACAGAATCACAACATAGATCCTCCGCCAACTCATCTCCTAAGAAAACGTGAGTGGTGTTCTAAAGCTGCGGTCAAGACTATCACACGTAAAAAACAACAAAATATTATGACCGAAGGGTTAGCCCAGAGTTTTAAGCCCTAGCGACCTAGTCTAAAAACTCCCGCCAAAGAAGGAAAGACCCCACACAAGAGAAGCTAGGACTGAACTGGGAAGGACCCTACGTGGTATCGCGAATAGTCCGACCTGGCAACTACGAACTTTAAAAAGAAGAGGGAAAAACCTTGCCACATTCTTGGAACACTGAGCACCTCAGGCGATTCGACCAATGTAATTCCTGATTGTAGCTTTAACAAGAAATTCACAACTAATATAATAATAGCCTTTTTGTGTTCATTTTCAGCCTGATTAATATTCTCGCAGATCATCAAAAAAAAAAAAAAACAAACACCAGACAAGTACACACGTTTCCAAAATACTGTACTTTTATTTCAATTATCTCAGAAAATTACAATCAGCAAAGTCATGCTCTACATCTCAGAAAATTATAATCAACAAAGTCGTTCTCTACATCAGCCGTTCTCTGCATCTCAGAAGATCACGATCGGCCAACACCCAGTCAACGTAAAAACCATAAGAATGAGAAAGAGAAAAGGAAGGAGAAGGAGAAAAGGGATAAAGAAACAATGGAGGAAGCTGACTTAAAATATCCTCTCAGCCGCGCCTCCGAATAACATGTCTCCCGGTCCAGCCCATCAATGGGGCGTGACTAGTGGAACAACACAACTCCTACAAGGGAGGGACTAGGGAAAAACACAACTCCTACAAATGGCAGAACGTCGAAACCAAACGTCGACCTGCGGTCACCAAAAAGACTCCGCGCAATGGCAATTAAACCCCGAAGCTTCGTCACGTACGAATTCCAACACTGTCAAAGAGAGGAAGAAGATGGAGCGAAGTATAACACGAACCATCAAAGAAAGGCGGTTATTTATAAAGAAAACTGGAACGCCTAGGAAGCCACGCAGTCTGTTCCGATTCTCCATAGATATGCATTAAAACCGTGCACGCTTTCCCAAGGGAAGGAAGACAAAAGAGCCACGTGAGTCTGATCCATTTGTCAAAGAGCCCTGACATAAAAGAGCCACGAATCTCATCAGTAGAGGCACCTGGGCGAGCCTGCCTGGGTCAGCCAACATTGGCCTAAGGAGGCTAAAATTGGCCCTAGCTTTTCTGGGCCAAATTTTGAACAAATTCTGTACCCTCGCCCCTAACCTGTGCCTGGCTCTGACCAAATGTCTTTCAAGGCAAAAATCTGGCAATGGCGGCCGGCCATACTCCGGACACGGCAGTGGTCGGCCATACGGCCCGGCATCTGGCCGGGCCACCAACTCAATTTTTTCTAAGACACGACTGGCTCAAATACCAATTTTCAAGTGACGGCATTCAATTTGCTCGGGCCAATTTTGCCACCTCTCTAGTTCAGGGGCCAATAGAGCTCTGGACATAGTATCAGATACGTGATCGTGAGCCAAGGAGTTCGGATATCGAGAACTAATGTAGCTCGCATCAGAGCCAAAGAGCCTGAGATAAAAGCCACACGGCTTTCAAAAGAGCCTCAGGAAGCTTAGCTTCCAGCTGAGCCATGCTTAGTTTCAAAATAGCCTTGTAGCTCAGTTTCAAAGGGGTCATGTAGCTCAGTTCCTAAGAACTTAACAACCCAAAAGGCCAAGTAGCCAAGGAACCACGTAGCTCAGTTTCAAAAGAGCCTTATAGCTCAGCGTCAAGGGAGCCATGTAGCTTAGCTTCAAAGGAGCCACATAGCTCGCCTTGATACATAGTAGTCAAACAATCAAGGGCCACATAAATTTCAAGAAGAGCCCAACCCATTTAAAGATTGATGACTAGGAAACCTCTCAACACAGGTCATAAAAGAAGAATGAAAACCAAGAAGGAACGACAGACATCCATTTAATAACAGCTAATGTTGGGCCACATGTATGTTCGAGGCTCAGAGCTAGAAATTATCCAAAATGAGCGAAGATTATACAAAAGGGCCTAAATGTCTAAGGAAAAGCTACGAGCAGCCTCAAAAGTGCGAACCTCCAAGCTATGCAAGCCAGAAGGCGAAGCCCTAGCGGGCGAGAGGGGAGAGTCTGCCTCGGCAGGAACCTCAACTTCATCAGGAAGAGGAATAGAGCTGGGATATCATATAACACCCCGGGATCTACCTCATCCTCAAAAACGGATTCCTCTGCTTCCTCTTCATCAGGAACTTGAAAGTTGAAGTCCAAACCCGGAAAAGCCTTGGCAGCTCTACGTCGAAAAGCAAGCCATCCGGAGGCTCATAAGGTGTAGGCCTCGTCCCTCAACTCCGCTATCACTCTATCCCTATGGCTAACCATACCTCCACTTCCTGAGGTCCTCGCAACGCTGCACCTCGCCTGCCCCACAGCTCTCACTTCAGCATCTCTACGGCCGCATCCAACGCCATCGCTGCGCATACCGGGCGTACTCGAAACTCTTCCTTAACCACCCATCATCCTCGACAACCCCAGCCCTTTACGGGCTTTTCTGGCCTTAAGCTCGCCTTTACTGGCTGAGGTGTGTCAGATCTGATTATGCCTACAACATCCCTAATAAGCTTTGTATCCGAGCTCGCAGCCGCACTTCCTGAGGTCGTGGAGGCGACCTTAGCTTTGTATGCTCATTTTAAGAGTTTCCTACGAACCGGCCCTCTTCACAGCCCTTTATATAAGTAGACGTCTGCCAAGGAACAAGATGGAGTTAGCAGATAACATTAACACAACGATGAGACGGATAAAAGAAGGCGCTCGGAAGTACACAAAGACGGTTCTCTAGAGTGATAGGGCCAAAGCCTCCTCAACGCACAGGGCATCCACCTTCTTGAGATCAAAGTCCCGAAGGATAGATGAAACAGCCCCGACGTCGAGCTCCGCATTAGTAAACAACAAGCCCTCACCTCCCTCGGCTCCAAAGCGATCATTTCCCACATCTCCCCTTATCGGAGGGAAAGGTGTGGCGATTCGTGACCCGGGAGGGCTCCAACAGATGGAGGCGAACTTTCAAAGAGGCTCAAGAGTCCTTCCTCAGCAACCCGTGGCTCTGTGTTAAAGGATGAGTGACGCCAGGCACCCGCCACCTCGGGCACTCGCCAAGAGGGAACGCCGCCCCTCACCCAAACTCGGGCGCAAGGGATCCTCACTCCGACAGCGACGGCGGAATTGTATACTCCCAGCTTCGGGGTCTTACCTCGAGCCGGGATGCTACTGTCAGGGGGATCCTGAGCTTTGCGCTTTACGCTTCTCCTCTCTTCTTCGCAGCCGACACGGCCCTAAGTTCTTCCCGAAGTTGGCTTTACAAAGAAGAGGCCCCTAGAGAAGTCTCCATAATGTGGGCGAGGAGATCTCAAGTAAGAGGAACAAGAAGGGCTCACCCGATACGAATGTCCGACCGATTAGATCGAATACGCTTGCATGCATACTTGCCCACCGCCATGCATTTCCCCCGTCCTCGCGAGTAAGGCCTGGACTCGACATCTCGGAGGCAATGCAACCAAAGCAAAGTTGAGAACATAACATGACCTTTAAAAGTCAACCTTACCAAGATAGACGGAAAAATCACGCAGTTCCTCGTGGGAGCCCATCATCACGTAATCCCAGTCAGACGCCTGATCGGCCAGGTCATATTCCTATCATCGACCCCGACAGCAGAAATGTTTCTCTTTCCAATGCTTCAGTGGGAGTTAAGGCGGAGGTCGAAATGATAGGGTCCCAAGAATGACCCGCTTTGAAATATACAAGAAGCCTTCCAAGGCCTCTTCATCGCAAGAGATCCAAAGATGTGAGCGCATACTAGGACCCCGAGGCGCTTATCCCCGAAAACTAGGCGTCGACTCAAGACGCCCAAAAATCGGGAGAGCTTCGACCGCATACATCAAATGTTGCAGATGCTTTCATGGAAAGGTGCAAAGGAAGCTGAGATCGCTTCTAAAGGCCGCCAAAAAGCGCATAATCTTGGAACGGAACAACATAAGACGCGAGAAGGTCGTGGACACCAAATACGCACACTAGAGGAGGCCCATAACTTAGCAGCGAAGGTTTCCAAAGATACGAAGGCATAACTCGGGTAGGGTCCACGCATCCCTTAAATATTCGGAGCCATAGGGATACCTAATCTCACTAATCTTCCCCTTGCCCTTGCCTAGTGGAGAAAGATAACCTACTGGAAGGACCCTAGCAACCACAAACATAGGACTACTGTCCGCCGCGCCTCACTCGACTCCAACTCCTCAAACAACCTTCCTCTATGCGAAAAGCCAAACGAAGACCGTAAGAAGCACGATGATTGCCGATGGAAAGAGAGAACGACAAAACGACGAAAGAAGGGGAACCCCAAACAACCTAAAATTCAAAACAAGGAAAGAAAAATAAGGCAAAGAATAAGAAAGACACACCGAGCTAAGAAGGAAAACAAAGAAAACGACCCCTAGGGAGATAGGACGACATAAAGCACCAACAGTAGCTCTGAGCGCCAATCAAAGACACTTCCAAACCCACAGAAGAAGCAAAAAAATGCTATACAAGGAATGTTTCTAAGATATGGGAAGCAACGGCTGAAACGGATGCGAAAATCGAAGGAGCGCTATCATTATCACAAGGCGTTTGGCGACGACAAAACCCAGATCAAACCATCCCCGGCTAGCCACTTGGAAACCACAACCGATCCAAGAAACGATTCAGCCCTTACCTAAGCTTGCTTCATCCAAGGGCTGGGGGGGCAACTGATGAGGTAGAAAACAATATGTGCACAAGCCCAAAGCGTGAGGTTCAAACATCCGCTATGTAGCGGAGCTGGCAGCACATAACCCAACAGAGAAGCCTCTACCACGTGAGATCCTACCCATGCCAGTTCACGCCCAGCCTAGAATTGAAACCACCAGGCTGTAGTCATGATACAGCGCCCAAAAAAACTCATGAAAGGAAGAGTGCCCACCTCCATGATCCGCGCCCTGACAAAGAAAGAAGGATCCTACATGATCCCATTCCTCCATTATCCCTACGCCAGACATGATAAGGAAAAGGAAACTCCTCACCCAATGGGAGAGATACCATATCACCATCTAACAAGGAAAGTAACCACTATTTCCCTTTATAAATACCGACTCATTCTATCGCAAAAAGGTACGTAGTACTAACGCGACAAACAGTTGAATTCTTTCCTTTTCATACAGAACCGGGACTAGCCACTGAGCTACCACACCTCGCCGACCACCCTTTAGTGCAAAAAGGTAGTCAGACGACGATCCTACCAACATATCTACCAAAGGCTACAAGAAGCCCAAACAAGACCGGGGACTCCCCAAAGTGCTAATCTTAGTCAGACGACCCTGTGGGCAAGACTTTTTCTCCAAGAATCCTACAGGGGCGTGACCTGTCGTATTTTCCTTCCGATGCTCATTTTATCGAAGGTTGACGCCAAGATGATGTCTACTGAAGCCATTGGCCGACCAGACCTGTGTATTACTGGGAATCGCGCGCTGATGCCAGTACCTTCCATGTCGAAGTCCGAAAAGGTTATGGTAGTGTCTAACTGAGAGAGTTTGGATACTGCTTGTATTTCCAGTGTCTCCCCTTATCTGATGCTGCGTAGATGAACCTTCCAGGCCGAGCTGGACTCCCTTCCCTCGCAAATCCCCCAGAGATCACCTGGATTTCTCTCGAGGGTCACTGCGTTGGGTCGATCGGGCCGACGAGGCGACGTACGATGCCCGGCCCTCGACCTTCCGAGGCCAATGGCCGAAGATGTCCACGCCGATCGCATTTAATTCCTTCCTCGCCTACGCAATCATCCGTCGGTCCATGATCTCTCGTGGAATTCGCAATATCGCCGAGTCTCTTTCCCGGTCTATCTTTATCCGATACAACGAAAACTCTTCGTGTCATACCTCGTAGACCTCGCAACAATCGGTACGCTGGGCGTGAATCGCTAGGTGGATATCGCCGCAGCCGAAATGAGGGCCCAAGCGATCCCTAACGCGTCATTCTTCTGGAGACCGCCTTGTCTCTCCGTCTCTCGTGGGGATCTATCCTGTCTCCTCGTCTCCTGTGACTGCCTCTTTTCGCCTTCTTTTCCTTTTGCGCCAAGAGTTTTCCCACTTGTAGATGTATAGCCTCTATCATGTATTTCTCTCGCTTTCGCGAGCACCTCAATTACGCCAAGCTGGTGGGTTCTTCTTTGGTACGTAAAACATTAAGTCTTTCGATCAAGACGCCTAGCCCTATGATGAAAGCCGATGATGACAAACTTCATCCGGGATGTCTACTTTGTAATGACTCGTTAAACCTCCGACGTAGACCTCGTAGTTCTCCCCGTGGGCTCTACTTATGGTCGCAAGGATACATTTCCTGCACGTCTAAGTCTAAATGAAGGGGAGACGAACGCGATGGATAGCTCTCTCAAGGATGATTGATGATGAAGTGGAGTCTCGTTGAACTGTGCCAACGCCGAGCCTTTTAAAGGTGATAGCGATGCCCGTGATCTCACGGTCCCTGCATCCGCAATCCCATCCCACTTTTGTAAGTATTTGAGGTGGTTCGCGTCTCGCTCCATCGAACGCTTCGACCGGAGGTGCATTCTCGTGACGCCCCCATCTCTCGGGTCTGCCACCACCGTCAACCTACGGAAACTCCGTGGTGTGTTCCCATATCATGAGACCTATACATGAGTAAAAATTGTCACATTGGCTTACACATCATACTCACCAAAAAATAATCAACTATATTACCATAGTTTCAAGAGTTATTACATCACTCTTAATACGAACATATATTAAAATTAAAATTTCTAATACATGTTTTACAACATACATATCAAAGCCACAATCCGGCTTTCTTCTTAAAAACGGCCTCTAGTGAGCATCGTCTTCCCGAACACTCCCAGACCAATACCTTTTCTCCTCGACAGGTGAGCAATGCCTAGTAGTTGAATTCTTGCCATGGGTTACTTCCCACCTTAAGTTCATGTAATGGCAACCAAACACATTCAAGCAAATGTATGATCCTACTCGAACGCTCACGTCCAATCCCATGTCCCCGAAATCCCTCACCGACCCTTTCACACACGCTACGCCACGTATTTAAAATCGCTTCCAAACAAAAGCATTTTGTTTTAATCATAGCAACCCTCCGATATAAACACGCCGTGGACAATCCGGCGCGAATTTGTCAGAACCCTCCGAAACAATTCATGGCCCTCCGACGTGAATTGCTGAAAATTTTCCCAACACACCGATAACTTTCTCGGAGCAAAATTATTTTTAATAATTTTACAAAAGCACTATCGTTTTCGACAACCGATTTTATTCGGCTATGCACTCACACATACCATTCTAAGGTGCCCCGTGCATATGAATGCATTATGCCATTTCCAAACAATTCCACGTGGCTCACAATAATAATTATATTTCATATAATTCAAACATCATGTTAACACATTAAATGACATGCATTAACGATTCTTTTCCACACATATCTCAAGTCATTCATTTTTAAGCAATATTAGCAAATAACACATGTGGACAAATTTTTACCGTACCCATCAACCCGACTGCTTTTAACATCCCCAAACTCCGTGACGTGACAAAATTTCATCAAGTATCTGCCCACTTCGAACCGAAATCAATGGCCATTTCCTACCACAACACCCAAAACCACAATTTGCATGTTATTCAAATATTAAGCAATAACACATAATTATAACACATATAAGGCAATAATAAGACCATTTTCGGCCCGAGATCAAGCCGGACTGGCCCAAAATGGGTCCCGGAATTTCCAAAGATTCAAATCTCAATTTTAGGATCGATCAAACGGCCACTCACAGCCTCATACCATCCATACCATTTTAAATGGCTTTAAGTTTAAAATAAAACTAAGTATGAGGCACCCTTACCTCCCGGAAGCTTGTCAAAACTCCACAAACCCAGATCCACACGTAGCTGGGCTGTGGGAGAAACTGGTTTCGCTCGCCAGATCTGGCCCGATCACCGGGAAATTTAGAGAGAAGTTATACACTCTCTCTCTAAAAACCCTCTCTTTTCTCTAAATCTATTTTCTCCCTCATCACGGATATCAAATAAACCAAAGAGAAGATGTTCTCTTTTTCCACATGTCTAATTTCCATTGGTTCCTTGGATTACACCCATATCCCTTATCCATATACTTTGGGATTTTCCTCCAATTAGGAGATGCCACATGTCCACATGGGCCCCACTTGGCTCTCCTTGTTTGACTAATTCTACACCTAACACATGGCACACTGTGAGCCACTCACCTCATGCCATGTCCCGCACCCTCCTACGCTCGAAAAACTCGAATCTGACTCTTCTGACGGACAAAAATTCAACGCAGAGCTAGATTTCACGAGACGATCCCAATGGTGAAGTCCGTTTCGTCATCCGAGATCTAGAAAAAATTCCGGATTTTGACAGAAATTACCATTTTACCATTTTTTAGAAAATTTGGATTTTCTCGGGTTTTACACATTATGAACTTCACAAGGAGAGGGAAGTGTAGTACCCCGACCGTGAACGGGGATTCTGTTTGTTGTACCAAATCATCCATGGAGACTGAGCTCGCCCTTTGCGCTTCTTCATACGCCGAAGCCTTTGCTGGGGTGTCTCTGAACGCTTCTTCCATGGTCGCTCTCGCCTCCCCGCTAATCAAGGATGGGTCCATTGCCTCCGTTGTTCCTACCAGGCATCCCCTCACAGGATCCTCTCTAGGGCTCAGAGGATCACGCTCCCCGGGCTCGCTAGCTTTCTCCTTCTCCGTCAACGCCTCGGCAACCGTGATGTCGTTGTTCTTCCCGAGCGCAGACCGTCCGTGAGTTCCTCCGTGCCCCCAGCAAGCCACCGGTCAGGAGACGCACGCCCTATCCACGCATCTACCAGAAGCTCGAGAGCCGCCTCGTGGCCTGCTATCTAAGTCGCCTACCGGGTCCCGCCCTAGGGGTTGGCAAGACTCCTTCTCATGTTTCGGGTCGATACCATCAATCACCGAGAATTTTATTTTTAAAGGAATGGGCCGTCTACGTACCTACTCCAAACTGATGGTGCTTTTTCTACCGATATCAGCCGAGCTTCTGGCAGCTACTGGTCGACCATTGGCCGGATCATCGTACAACCCGCAACCCGCACCGAAGAGTAATCCGGCGGTGTGTTACCGCTCCTCCGATGGCTAAGTCGGGCTTCCTTTCTTATGAAATGAAAGAATTCAACTGCCGTGTTATTACCGCCTGCACTCCAAGCAGAACGGGCCTGCATTTATAAGGGAAACAGGTTACTTTCCTTGTTAAATGGTGATATTTCCGTGATCTCACCCATCGGGCGAGGAGCTCTTTCCTTATCATGTATCGACTGTTAAGGGATAATAGAGGAGCCGAAATCATGTAGGATCCTTCTTTCCTAATCCGTGGGGCGCGGATCATGGAGGTTGGGCACTCTTCCCTTTCACATGAGTTTTTTTTTTTTTTGTGCCACCTGTATCACTTGACTACCTGGCTAGGTGGTTTCAATTCTAGGCTTGGGCTCGTACACTTTGGCATGGGTAGGATCTCACTGTAAGCCGAGCTTCTCTATTAGGTTATGTGTCTCAACTCCCTTCATAAGACGAATGTTTAGGCTTTGTGTTCTGGACCTGTACATATATTGTTTTCTACCTCATCATAAATATATATATATATATATATATATATATATATATATATATATATATATATATATATATATCAAGTTAAGAAATGATATATTTAGTGTTTGCAATTAATTTTATATAGTTATAGCCTTGTAGCTGTCATCTTAGCATGAGTTCTAGAGTTCAAGGCCACTAAATGTGATATTTTATTGATTTTAGTTCACTAATAGTAGCAATAGCGATCCCACATTGGATAGCTACAAGAAAATTAAAGTCTTTATAAACAAACATCACAAGTGTAGGGACAAGAGCATCCGTCCATAAAGTCGCAAGCTTTTTAAATACACACATTATTTAAAATATTATTTAAATAAGGTAGAAAATAACAGTTTGCACTCCATGATACTTAATGTTAACGAAAGCACACATAGATATCTCATAGGCTTCGGTCGCAATTCAAGACACGACTAATGTGGGCCTCTAGTCAGGTCTTCAAAACACGATGAAGTGTGTAATTTTGAAGTCGCATTGAAAACACGATTTCAAGAAATTCTGAATCGTATCTTCAAGACACGATTTCAAGGTAAACTGAACATCAAAATGATTTCACAACACAAAATGCAACCCTCTCCCTCATTCAATGGGGCCATAAATAAAAATCAAAAGCCATTCCTTCCAACATCAATACGTAAAACCATAAATGCAACTTAATAAACTACCCGATGATAATGTCCAAAATATATAATAATGTCCAAAATGATAATATTCAGCACGTGTTAGTAGAAAGGTCAAAAAGACTGTAAGACAAAGGTCATTGCCCAACTTATACATAAACCACTAATGCGCGCTACATGAAGGAACCTTCTTTCTCACGCCTATCATATACTTGCATCTCTCGATATATTGTAAGGACCTCACGCTGATAATTTCCATCTACCTCGTTTTCTCGCCCACCGCCGTCCTCGCTCTAATTTGTCTCGAACCACGATATGCGATGGCATAATTAAGATGTTAGTAATGGAGTAGATGGCCTCAACTCCTCAATTTCTTTTCTTGTACTTTCTACTAACACATACTTAATATTATTTGACATTATTATATATTTTACATTATATCGTGTAGCTTATTGTTTCGTATTTACGGTTTGCTATATCACGTTGAATAAGACTTTTATTTTTATTTGGCGAACTCATTAATCAGTGGAAGAAGGTCAAGCGGCATTTTAGCGTTATTTGCGAAATCTGCCAAGACACGACTTAATTTTACACTCAAATCGTACAAGCACACGACTCGTAATTTTACACTCGAAATCGCGCTTTTCAAACACGACTTTAAAATTTTACACCGAAATCGCAAGCCAAGACACGACTTTGTATTCTTACATCAACCGCGCTTCAAGACACGACTTCGTAATTTTATGAAATATCTACGTGGCGCTCACAAGACTAAGCATCATAATTCCTAAATATTTATTTTTCTACCTTATTTTAAATAATATTTTTTAAAATAATATTATTATTTAAAAAAGCCCCAGGTAGGCCCATGCATTGGATGTTTAACTTTTGTTAGGTGGTTGGGCCAGTTCCAGTAATTTGACCTTCGGTTCTAAGTCTGAACCGGAAAGTTTGTCGGTCAAAAATTGTTTGCATTTATTTTATAAAAATATTTATTAAAAAAAATCAATATGGTCAAAAATATTTATTTAACTAATTTAGAAAGAAAATTTGAACTCATAACTTTATTTAGAAAAAAGATTTTTTATTTATTATTCTTATTAGAAAATCTAATTTTATTGAAAAATGGTGTGAAATTTAATTTATTTAAAAAAGATGGATAATCTTATTTAAAAACTAATGAATGAAGGATTTTGATTAAAATCAATATTTTAAATTCTTCTTAAAACAAATTTTAGATTATTTATAAAAAAAATCTTTCTAGTTTTCTTTTATTTGAGAAAAAAATTATTCATTAAACAAACATATTAAGAACTTGTTTTATTAGCTCAAAATTATTAAATTATTATTTTTATTAACACATAAATTATAAAATTGCATGTTCAATTATAAAACATATTCCCGAGTTTTTTTTTTAAATCCGGTCATTCACGCATCATGAATCCATACCCGATCAGCAAAAGTAGTAGGAATTTCTCATGCAAAACAAAATAAGCCCAAAAGAGGAAAGACATCAAAGTACGAAAAAAAAGATATTTCAAAATAAATTTTCTAAGTTTAATAATAGTAAGCCCAAAGACAATATATAAATTTATCAAATTAATTTCAGACATGCTAATGGGCCCTAAATTAATAAATAAATTCCCAAACAAATATTCAATATGTGATTAACCTAGGTCTACAATCTTAAAGTAATAATTAACATGCAAGTCCAATTTAATAACCTTTATCAACACAAATTTCATACCAATTAATAAGTCTCATTTAATATTTAATGTCCGAAAATACAATAAGCACAAATATACAAAATCTCGGCTCCATTGAACTATCTCATAATTAAACCCTAATTCAATATACAAATATAATATCTAGTCATACTAAATTAAATAAAATAAGTCCCTAAAATAACTTTGTGCCAATTACAAACTCCAACTTAGGATATATTCAAGTATTACAAAATCTATATTTCCATAATTAAAGACCAATTTGGTAAATTAAGCTTAAAATTAATACCCTAAAATATTCTAATTTAACAATTTACAACTCAAAGCTTATCCAAAATACTTTAATTTAATCATTAAAACCTAAAATACAACTAAGCATAAATACCCAAAATTAAGTCAAATACAATGTACAAGATTAAAGCTTCAATAAAATAAATTCCATTAATAACAAACTTCATATCATTTAAAAAGCCCACATTTCATAATAATTCAAATCCACAAAAGTTCATATTACCAACATGTGTGACGCCCCCAATTGGAACACAATGCACCTTCCAACGATGTGGAGGACCCACTCTGTCTGGTGAGAGTTGTCACAATGCTGAGAACTTCAAACCTAATTAACTTATATAATCCTGACAATAATTTTTTCTTTATCCAGATTATAATTTTCTGGAAATCTCAAACTTATCAGAATTATAAAAGTTTAAGATATTCTTACAAAATATCGCAAAGCCCCATTATAGGGTTTATGTAAAATTATTATTTACATGTCATACAAAATATGATATGTACAAGATTTCTCCAAAATTCAAGATCTACCCCGATAAGTCCTATCAGGCCGCTCCCAATGTGGGTGTGAGAAGTCTTTAGTGATCGTTTTAGCTCCAAAACCTACAGTGACAAAACACGCGTGCTAAGCTTATAGCTTAGTATGGACCATATAACATGGACGACCACTAATAAAGATCGTCATAAACCTCAATTATATATATGAACATATAGTTGACAATACATCATTCATTTGTCATAGCATAACAAATAAGTATAACAGTACAAAGCTATAATAATTCGGTATATTAATCATTTTCATGCTCTTATTGTTAATTACTCATAACACATATATCTCATAAGCACTTGCATGCACTTATTATTCATTATTATTTAAGATTGTAAGGAGCAACACGTGCACAAAGCCCAGAATCATTCTCCAGCATTAAGCCCAAACTCTCCACCTTATGAAGGGAGCTCAAAATAAACCCAATAAAATAGCCTGCCGAGAGATCCTACCGTGCCAGAGCACACGGCCTAGGGTCCGTAACCTAGCCACTCGCGCATAATCCGAGTGACGTAGTGGTCCAAAAACTCGTGTAAAAGGAAAGGCACGCAGTCTCCATGATCCGCACCCCACGGATTAGGAAAGAAAGATCTCACACGATCACGACTCCTCCATTATCCCTTCAAAGTCAGTCCATGATAAGGAAAATGAAACTCCTCACCCAATAGAAAAGATACCGTATCGCCATCTAACAAGGAAAGTAACCACTATTTCCCCTTATAAATACCAACCCTTTTTGCCATGGAAAGGTATGCAGCAAGTACGCCATAAAAAAACAGTTGAATTATTTTGCATAAGGAAGAAACCGACTTAGCCATCGTGAGCGGCCACGCACACCACCACGGATTACCTCAGGTGTCGTAGTTACTCCATCATCGATCCATCGCATCACCAACGGCCCAAGAGGCTCTGCACTCAAAGATTTGAAAAATCACTATCGGGCTGGGTAATCACTGTGGGAACGATTTCGCATTCTTACAAGTGAAACCACTCTGATTAACGGTATCAACCCAAATATGCTAAGATTACGCCAACCTCAGGATGCAAGACCGACAAGGCAACCTAAATGGCCGATCTTCCGTGACATTTCTCTCAAATCATATGCCAATACTCACTGAGGCGAGGCGCTCCGTTCACCTCAACTAAATAAACACAGACTCGAGGAACTCAATTCACAAATGCACACATCAGGAAGAACGCAACACCACGACACTCCTGACACTAGCTTCGGAGAAGGAGAAACTAGCCGCAAGATTCATCCCCTATAAAGCCCCTAGAAGAGGACCGCAATGATGGATTCCCGACAGAGTTAACAGGCAATGGACCCACCTCACAAATTTGGGAGATAGGGGAATGATCGTGGGAGCAATGCTTCGGGGATGATCCAAAGAAGAGCCTCACCCCGCGATGAGTGGAAACTGAAAGAACGAAATCAGCCATGATGCCTAGCACAAACAAATCCAGTCTGTCATTGCTGAGGTACTACACTTCCTCTCCATCGGCTTAGAATGCTCACTAAAATCGTCAACTTAACGAAGATCTCAGACCACCCTCAACACTTACAAGAATCAGAGATGGAGCTACACTCCGTACCGTGACCTCGTAGATGCAGCCACATCACACTAAAAACCCTGCTTTTTTAGCTCGTCTTGAATGTAATTTCCATCATCAATCTCATCCTTCAGAGACTGTCCACCCTGCCTGCCTCCTACTTCACCAGCCTTACATACAGAAGCCGAGCTTATCACTTGTCAATTACAAAGCAGTGGCCCATAGAGAAACCTCGAGGCCCTACGTCCGCAGGTTTAACGCAGATTTTAGCGTAGACATCCTAAGAGGCAAGAAGTTTTCCATCACCACATCGCCAGCTCTCAGCTATGGTACCTAATGTAGACTCCGATGTTTTCCATCTCAAAGAACCCTCAAGCAAGCATGGTCGAGGTGCTCGCTAAAGCAGAGAAGTACATCAACGGCGAGGAAGCCTTTCTATCTAAGCAGGAAAACTCTTCCGCGCCAAAGGAGAAAGCAGGGGCGAGAAAAAACGAGAGCGAAGCCCCAGGAGACGAGGAGACAGGGATAGATCCTTGCGAAGGGACGCAGGGAACGATCTCCAAAGAGACAAGGCAACGTCAAGGACCGCTTGGGCCCACCTCAACCCTAGCTACAACAACGATATCCACCTCTGCAATTCACCCTCAATGTCTCAAGGTCATGGTGTCCACTGAGACGTGAAGACGAAAGCTTTAAGGTGGTCATCTCAAATGAAGATAGACCCAGTAAAAAGAGACTTAACCAAGTATTGTGAATTTCATAGGATCACTTTGATTAATCGAACAGATGATCGCAGATCCAAATTTGAGAAGGAAATCGGCACACCGATCCGACATGGACATCTACGTCGCTTCGTGGCCTCAGAAGGTCAGGACCAGGCACCGCCCCCATCACCTCGTCAGCTAGCACCAACTCAACACTAGCAACCCTTGGGGGAAATCCATGTGATCTCCGGAGGATTTGCGGGGGGAGGAGAGTCTAGCTCGGCCCGCAAGGCTCATATGGGCACATCGCACAGTGAGACGCCGGAAATACAAGCAAAGATCCAAACTCCCCGCTGACACCACCATAACTTTTCTGACCCGACATGGAAGGTTGCTAGCATCCTCATGACGATCCACACAAAGTATACCAGCCAACAAAATAAAGATACGAGTCCCGGTTGACAAACTAGCTCCGGGACCGACATCATCTTCGCGTCAGCCTTCAATAAAATGGGCATCGAAAAAAATAAGCTAGAGTCGGTCAACGCCCACCTACGGGGGTTCTCCGGAGAAAGAGCGCCGCCTCGGGTCAATACAATCCCGCTCACTCGAGATCCCATGTCGTGCAACAACGACGTGAAGTTCCCATAAAGGATGCCCCACGCCCCATAACATCGTCAAGTAGACCTTCCCCAATGCCATAAGAGCCATCCTTCCACCTATCATCATATGGTTATCAAATCCCAATCGCAATGGGGTAGAATGGTTCGAGGAGATCAGCAGATACCAAAGGGAGTGATACTCTGCTGGCCAATGAAATAAAGAGTAAGATCTATATGGACGAGCTAGACATGAGAGATGAGATGAGCACCCGACCTACGCCTCAAGAACTAGAACCTAGTGATACCTTGGATGGTTGCCTGCAACATCTCGCCAACATCTGATCCAAATTACCTAAAGATGTCGTGGACCTCCATCCACTTCTTAAAAACGTAACATGGAAGCATTCACCGAAGCGTGAGGATATGGGGGAATTGATCCCGCAGCGATCACACACACAGTTTAACATCACCCTCCTTCAAACCTCGCTACAAAAAGGAGTTTCGCCCCAAAAAGGCGTAGCGCGATCGATGAAGAACAACCTCCAAGCCAAAGCTATCCGAGAAGTAGAATACCCTCGACCGTTAGCTAACGAAGGTCCTCACAAAAGGCAAACTGGAATGGCGACTAGTGATTGACTTCACCGGAGCATCAACAGAGCCCGTCCCAAAGATAGCTTTCTCTACCTCGATCGACCGATAAGCAGGACGCTATAGGCCGCCACGAGTTTCTCACTTATGAACGCTCGATACAACCAGATCAGAATGGACCCTAATGACCAAGAGAAGACCTCATTTGTAACTGGGCAAGGAACTTACTGTTACCAGGTGATGCCCTTTGGGTTGAAGAATGCAGGGGCCACATATCAAAGGTTAGTATACAGAATGTTTCAGAAGCAGATTGGAACATCTATGGAGGTATATATAGATGACATGCCGGTAAAATTAGTTAAGGCTGAGCTCCACATAGCCCACCTGGATGAGTCATTCCAAGTCCTGAAGAACTATAACATGAAGTAAATCCAACCAAGTGTTCCTTCGGAGTCTCAGCCGGAAAATTCTTAGGTTTCATGGTGAACAGCCAAGGAATAGAGGCAAATCCAAATAAGATAAAAGTCGTGCTAGACATGCACCCACCTTCGAACACCAAAGATATTCAACGTTTGACTGGGAGAATAGCTGCTATGAGCCGCTTTGTATCCAGATCCAGTGACAAGTGCCGACCATTCTTCCAGGTTTTGAAAAAGGCTTTCCACTAGGACGCCCAATGCTAAGAGGAGTTCTCGACGCTAAAAACATACCTGAGCTCCCCTCCCATCCTGGTAAGTCCCTCCGAGGGAGAACTCCTTACCCTTTATTTAGCCGTTTCAGATTTCTCAACCAACGCCTCCTTGGTCAGAGAGCAAGATGGAATATAACCACGTACCTCGGCTCCACGCCATCAGAGCCGAGCCTCGGCGTGAGAGGAGGAAAGGTATCTAAAGATGGAAAAGTTGATCCTAACATTGGTAACCACTCCGCGTAAGGCTTCACCATATTTCCGTGCTCACACCTATCAAGTCCCCAACAACACCTAACGACACATCGCATGCCGAGACCCCTGAAGATCGGGAGATAATAATGAGCTTAGTGAGTTCGAAGATCGATACAATGAGGACGGCTAAAGGGCAGTGTTTTGGCAAACTTCATCGGAATTGCACCCTTCAAATCTCGCACAGCCTTACCGAACTACTCAATTGGCGCGAAACTACTCAATCGCGCCCCAACCTACCCATCCGAGGTCAGTCTCGCCGATGGGGCCGCCACTCCCGGGCGAAGCTTATGTCTAATTTCACTCCCGCATTAATATTGATGTGAGCACGCCGTGATTCGGATTTCAAGCCCAACAACGAGGCCGAAGACGGTCACATAGTTCGCTTAATCTTGCCCACTCTGGCGGAAGTTGATCAACTAGAGATATGCAAAGGATCGCACTGGTGGTAAAACAGATAGAGGACTCCTACGAAGCCAGGGGTGAAAAAATGATCCTTTACCTCAAAAAGGTGCAAGAGCTGCTTAAAAATTTTACACGGGTTCAGGTCAGGCATGTCCCAAGGGCAAAGAACACGTGGGCGGATGCCTTAGCAAATCTACTGGCCAACACCACAGAGGATCTGCATTGCATCGATACCTACGAGCACCTCCCGTAACCTCAGAAACATCAACTATGAAGAAGTGTCTCGTATCGTCCGATCCGAGCCGGATGGACTTATCCGGGAGTTTACTGGTGGACGGAACTGCCACACCAATCCAAAGAAGGCCCCAAGCTCAGACGAGGCCTGGCTAGATTCACTATCTAACAACCCTATATAAACGAGGCTTTCACACCCATCCTTAAATGCGTGGGAAATGAAGACGCAATACGTGCTCAAAGAAAGTATTAAGGTATATCTCAGGGCAACCATATCGAAACAGTCCTCGTAGTAAAAGACGCTAAGACAGGGATATTATTGACCCACAATACTCAAAGACGCCTACGTAGCCGTAAAATACGCAAGATCTCGGGCCAAGAGACGTCGTATTCCTCACCTCCCTTCCGAACCGCTAACCTCAATCACAAGCCCTTGGCCCTTCCAACAGTGGGGGGTGGACTTATTGGGACCCCTACCCGTTGGGAAAGGCCAATACAAGTTCATCGTGGTAGGAGTGGATTACTTCACCAAGTGGGCCGAGGCCGAACCATTAGTAACGATCACTAAGAAAAAGGTGTGTAACTTTGTGTGGCGGTCCATAATATGCAGGTTCGGAACCTCAGAGCCCCGTATCCGGAGTAACGGGAAACAGCTTTGACACCCTAAGTTCGTAGATTTCACACGAGCCTCCTAATCAAGAATTACTACTCATCCCCAACTCATCCGCGGTCCAATGGACAAGTAAAAGTCACTATAAAGACTCTCAAGGCAGCGCTAAAGACTAAACTGGAAAATCTAAAGGGAAAATTGGTAGAATACCTCCCCGAGGTGTTGTGGGCCTACAGAACTACGCGCAGATCAGCAACCCAAGAAACCCATTCGCCTCGGCATTTACCTTAAGCTGAGCAACAGAGAGGTTAGGCTAAAGTCACCAAGAGCTGAAGTTCGCAACACCGAAGTATAACGAGGAAATTCTCCGCCTGAACCTTGACCTCCTAGAAGAAAAGCGCGAGCAAGCCCTAAAGCGTGCCGAGGACTATCACAGGAAGACAGCAAAATATTACGACCGAAGGGTCATGCCAAGGAGTTTTAAGCCTGACGACTTAGTTCTAAAGAAACTCCTACCAGCAAGGAAAGACCCCACACACGGGAAGCTAGGACCTAACTGGGAAGGACCCTACGTGGTATCGCGAATAGTCCGACCTGGCAACTACAAACTTCAAACAAAGGAGGGAAAACCTGCCACGCCTGAACGCCGAGCACCTCGCTTCTACCAATGGGACTCTGATTATAGCTTTTAATAAGAAATTCACAGTTTTATTATAATAATAGGCTTTGTTCATTTTAGGCCTAATTAATATTCTCGCATATCAATAAAAAAAAAAGGGAAACAAACATCGATGCGTACATGACGCTTCTAAAAGATTGTATTTTTGCTTCAGCGATCTCATAATATTACAATCAAGAAGTCGTTTCTTACATCTCAGGAAACTATAATTAGCAAGGTCGTTCTTCACATCGGCCAACACCCAGTCAAGGCAAAAACCACAAGAAAGGGTAAGAGAAAGAGAATGAGAAAGAGAAAAGGAAAAGGAAGGAGAAAGAGAAAAGGAATGAGAAGGAGAAAGAGAAAAGGAAGGAGAAGGAGAAAGAGGGAAGGAAGCATAAGAAGAAAAGAAAAGAGGACAGGTATAATGGAGGAAGCGGGACTTAAAAATATCCCCTTCCGCATACTAATTTCGAATATAAAAATTCCTGGCCCAGCTCCATCAATGGGCGGATCAGTGGAACAACACAACTCCCACAGAGGAACTAGGAAAACACAACCTTACAAAAGGCGAGCATCGAAACCAAACGCCGACCGCGAATCACTCAAACGTACTCAGGCAAAGGACGATCAAACCCTAAAGCTTCATCATGTACGAACTCCAACACTGTCGAAGAGAGGAAAAAGGTTGGGAGTGGAGTATGACACGGACCATTAAAGAGGTAGCAATTTATAAAGAAACTTGGATGCCTGGAAAGCCACGCAATCTGTTCCGATTCTCCGTAAGATCTGCATTAAAACCGCACATGCCTTCCCTAGGAGAAGAAGATTAGCGTGGGCCATGTAGCCGTGAGCCTTATAGCCCGCTTCAAGGGGCCATGTAGCCTGGGCTTTCAAGAGAGCCTTGCAAATGTATCCAAAAGTTTCGTACAACCTGGGCTCATAAAGAACCCGATAAAATTGCTGCATGTTATGAGTCGAAGAGCCATGTAGCTCAGGGGCTATGTAGCTCAGGAGCCTTATAGCTCGGTTTCAAGAGAGACTTGCAGCTCAGATTCAAAAGGGTCGTACAGCTCAGTTCATAAAGAACCTGACAGCCCAGAAGGCCAAGTAGCCAAGGAGCCTTGTAGCTCAGTTTTAAGAGAGTCTTGCAGCTCAAATCCAAAGGGTCGTGATGCCTCTGCTCATAAAGAACCCGACAAATTCCTTCAAAAGGCCAGTCAAGGGAATGCAGCTCGGGGCCGTAGTACCCGCTCAAGGAGCCATGTAGCTCAGGGGCCATGCAGCTCAGTTTCAAGAAAGCCTAGCAACCATCCAAAAGGCTCACACTGGCTCATAAAGAACCCGACACTGTAAGGCTGGCAGCCAAGGAGCCATGTAGCTCAGGAGCCATGTAGTAGCTCAATTTCAAGGAGCCATGTAGCTCAGGGGCCATGTAGCTTAGGAGCCTTGTAGCTCAGTTTCAAGAGAGCCTTGTAACTCATATTCACATGACAGCTCTGGGCTTCATAAGATTCTGACAAATTGTATACAAGAGCTAAGGATGAGCTCAGAGCCTTAGAGCTCACAGAGAGCCTTGCAACTCGCTTCAAGGAGCCATGTAGCCTGGGAGCCTCAGAGTCGGGGCTTTCAAGAGGCCACACAAGCCTCAAAGAGCTCATGTTTCTGGCCATAAGAGAGCCTCAGAATCAGCCACAAGGGTCGCATATCTTAGTAAGAACCCGGCCATCTAAAGATTGGGTGACCAGAAAACCTTTCAACACGAGTCATAGAAGAAGACGGGAAAACTAAAGAGGTAGAAGGACGAATATCCATAAAATAACAAAACCAATGTTGGCATTACAGATGTCCAGGGCTTAGAGCTCGACGCAAAGGTTATACAAAAGGGCCTAAGGCTTGAGGGGAGCTAACAGCAGTTCCCACGACACACCCCACCCCCTAATATCGGCAGTGTGCCTACTTACTCCATAGAAATCCCCATCAAGCACTCCCAACGACTAGAAAACTCGTGTACTGCCGTATTGCTTGCTTAAATCTCAGATACAAAAATTTTTCTTTTCTAACTTAGGATTTTATAAAATTTCTAAGAAGATAACAACAGATATAGGACATGTCCTAAATTCTGTATACACAATTTACACATTTCCAAATATGGCAACCAACAACATTCTTTCACCAGAGCCTCAGGCTCAACACATTTTTCACAAAACTACACTATGTACATACATATACTTCAATATACAAATTCAAAGTATTTCCTAACAAAAGATTGTTAATTACAGCACTTATACAAAAGTCAGGAGAATCCTAATCTGCTTAGCGCCCTGAGGCCCGTAATTTCGAAAATAGTTTTTAAACAGAAAACAAATGAGCTCAAACGAGCCTGAGTGTATGCTTTATAAAATGTTTACTTTTTCCCCGAAACATCTCAAAATTGTAAAACTCTTTATAGGATATTTTCCTTAAGCTCGCATTTACTTTAAAGTTTCTAAAACTTTCACATTTTTGTTGCTTTTAAAAGTTTATAAAACTTTTATACTTACTTGCTTGCTTTGTTTTGCTTTTCTTAAAAGTTTATAAAACTTTTCTCAAATCTTCGCTGGCGCTTTACTCTTGCTTCGCTTAAAAGCTTATAAAACTTTTCTCAAATTCCGCTTAAAAGTTTATAAAACTTTTTATAAACACGGAGCTCTGGCTCAACCGCATGCTTTAAAATAAAACGGATTCGTCAACACATTTAAAATAAAAACTAGAGCTCGAGCTCAACCGGCTGCTTAAACAAACACCTGAGCCCGGGCTCAATCAAAATTGGTTGATTTTTTCAAATCAGATAAACATGCTTATAAATCATCAACCACTGGAGGCCTTTTCTTGCTTGTTGCACCCTGCTTAACACGGGAGTCCTGGCATCGAATCGTCGCCTGGTCGGGACTCGGGGTCCACTCACCTAGGTGGAAGAGCCTTGGCTCAATTCCCTTTTTCCCAGAATATGCAGGAATTGACCGTCCATCACCATAATTTAGTTAACGCTAACCCTATATACTCCAAAGATGTGCCATGGTCTCCTTTAAATGCCATGACGCATGACCTAAGTTTGCCGCGCCAAATCTAAATGCAAGAATGATATCCTAACACCATCGCAAGACGCATGCATTACTCCGACCGGTACGTCATTAAAACTATTAGGATTTTAGTTAGCATACAAAAATATTCTTTTGTTTGCTTGCTTGTTGTTTCTTTGAAATATGGTTTTACAACTCAAACCATTATTTGCTTTAAATATGGTTTGATAACTAAAACCATCGCTTGCTTCATAAATCTCATTGCTTGCTTTAAAACATGGCGTTTGCTAATCAAACCATTAAATACTAAAGTAAAACAGTTTATAATAATACACTAGTATTTGCAATAGGTTTAGAACACTCAACGACATTTCACTAAAACTCGAAGACGACTCCACAACTTTCTCACTGGCTTTTGTACTCTACACACTCAAACGAATACTATTAAAAACATTAATCAAGCCATGAGGCGTAAAACTTAACGTGACTCACACGCAAGTCACTTTAGGGTCACACAACATTCATATAAAGACAAATTAACAATTTACCCTCGAGACTAAAAAGTTCTTTAACAAAAAACCCACTCATTTTGGTAAACCTTTTTCCAACAATACTCTGGACTTTGTTACCCAAAAAATTATTCAAACAGCCTTCAAAATTACGCGAAACTCTCCAGACTGGGGTCCATTATATATCCAATGACATCTCTTAAATTCAATTTAAAATTTCCTTCCTAAGGCTCTCAACCACATAACATACAACTTACAACAATTTTTTGATGCCAAATTGGTTAAATGCCCTAATCACCTACTGAGGCATCCTGGATTTCCGGGAGTCGTCTTAACCCAGAAATTGGAATGGTTTCTTCACTAATTTGAAGCTATGTTTATATGCTCTTCTCCACCCGAATCACCTGTTGATCACCAAAACTCAAGTTGTTATCAGATTTTTACATCTGGGGACACCAATCTTGGCAGTAATGTAATCAAGACATACCAAGCACTTTCGATTAAATTTTTGGACACACTTTGGGGTTACTTTCATCCAATTTCCTTCAGAAGCTAACTTATAGACTCTAGATGATATTTTACCAGAATTAATAATCAATTAATTTTGATGGAAATTAAACTCCACTTACAAGCCATAAACACTACAACAATACTCCAAAACAGAAGATATAATTAGCTGAAGTTACACGAGCTCACCTTTCAAGTTTCAGATTTTATCTTCCTAGAAATACAATGGTTTCTTGGCTCCTTCTCTATACATTCAGAATTCTATCCCTACGCTCTTTAACAATAATCCAATCATCTACTTATTATAAATCAGAACTGTACTGGGGAAACAAGAACAGGAATTTTCCAAAATTTGACATGGCATTCTCAACCCAACATTCTCCTTTTTACGACCATTTCTCAAAACCAATCCAACCTAATCAAGACAACACAAAAAAACAACCCCAATAGGAACTAGATCAAGAACCCAAAACCATGGGAAATCCATACAAAGCGTCCAAAAGTCCAATAATCTATACTCAAAACCCTGTAAATCCCAAAACACACATAATCTTAACAAAACAAATTTATTTCTTCTCCTCTTTCCCTCTTTCCTCCCTCTCTCTTCTTCTCTCTTCTTCTTTCCTCTCACCAAAAACGTGAAGCTCCTAGCTAAAAAAAGAATGAGACCAAAATGAAATGTTTGTCTCATCTCCCTTTATATTCTAATCTCGTCACTGCACAAGTCCTCCATCATTTTAACATTTGAAATTCAACTTTGTAGTTATTTGTAGTTTTTGGCATCTCTTCTTTAATTATGCCCTTTATGTCCTATTGCATCACACCACATTTCACTTTGTCCAACATGCAAACCTAACATAACTATGATTTCGTCCATTTATCTGAACAACAACTCCCAAAAATATTATAACAATAGGCTGCAAATGTCCTGCCACTGCACTCACCCTCTGTGATGTGCTATACGCAGTGCACGAGCCCTCCCGAGTCGGTAAATAAGAAGGCAAAGCCCCAAAGAGGCGAAGGAAGAACCAGACATCTCCTAGAGCCTCAACTTCTCCAGGGAAAGGAACCGAGCTAGGAGCATCAGGGAACACCTCTGTGGTCTACTTTAACTCGGGGAAATGGATTCCTTCCACCCTTCTTCTTCACTGAACCTGGAAGATTGAAGTCCAAACTCTGAAAAGCCTCGCAAATTTCAAGGCTGAGCGAGCCACCCGGAGTTCATGGCAGCGGTTCAGCCTCGGGTCCCTCGCCTCCGCTATTACTCCATCCCTTCGCCGATCATAGCCTCCCCCGCCTCCGAGGTCCCGCGTGAACATCGCAGACTTCTGGGCTGGGCTATGGCTCCAATCTAGAGCACTCACTCGTAAGGCTTCCCTGGCGAGCCCGATCCAACGTCGCTACTTTGGTGCAATGTGTCTTCTCCGTAGCCTGAACCTCCTTCCTCTTAACCAATCTTCATCCCCTCGATGCACCTTAGGCCCTATAGTTCCTTCCCGTCTTTAGCTCGCCTTGTGGTCGAGGTGCCCCGGGGACCTGGATGAGCACTCCCCAAAACATCATCGCCAAGCCAGATCCGGTCTGAAATGCCCTTAGAAGCCTGCAGGCCACCCGCCAGCCTCAGATGCTCTCGCCGCCAGCAGCCTCTCACCGAACTAGGCCCTCCCTCACTGTGTCCTTATATAAGTACTGGCCCGCCAAGGAACAAGACGAGTTAGCGCACAACATTAACACAACAAAGCACAAGACGAATAAAAGAAGGCGCCGTATTATTGCCAGAGACTATTCCCCTGGAGGGACAGGGTCAAAGCCTCCTTAACGCGCAGGGTATATACTTTCTTGAGATTAGAGTCCCAAGCAGTATCAGACTTAAACAGCCCTGCATGTTCGCAGACGTGGTGAGTAGAAGTAGTCCTCACCCCTCGCCTTCGATCATCTCCCGTGACATCTCCCATATCGATGGTGGGGCAGGGAGTGAGGTGTTTTACGCCGAAGGGCTCCAGGGAACAGATACCCTTCAAATCCTGACCTTCCCCCGAGCCAAGGCCGCCTCAGGAGGGATCCCCGAGCCCCGCTTTACGCTCCTCTTCTCTTTGCAAACAGCCCCTCGACACGCGCCCAAAGTTCACACCCCGAGTCAAGTTTCACAAACAAGAGGCCCCAAGAGGTTTGGCTAAATAGGACGGAGGAGATTTCGAACCCAGGAGAACTAGAAGAGTTCACTCCTTCGGTTATTTTCAAGAAGGTCCGAAGACTTGATCGACGGTCACGCCAAAGTACTTGCTCTTAACCGCCGGCGCTTCATAATTTCCCCGCCCTCATGAGTAAGGTCGATTCCGATAATTCAAGGTAAATACAAACTATACAACAACGTCAAAACATAACTCAATTACCATTGAAGAATTGACCCCCTAATAGTGCGGGATGTAAAACTCACGCAGTTCGCAGGTAGTCCATATCATTTAATCCCCAACGCGGTCGCCTGGCTCAGGCTGCACTCCTCTATGTCTCCACCTCGACAAAGAAATAGCGTCTTTCCAATGCCACATGGAAGAAGGGAGGCCTGAAATAATATTAACATCCGCTTCGAAATACAAGTAGCTCTTCCGAGGCCCTTCTTTCTACGCTAAAGAGATCCAACAGAGCAATACCAGGACCCCAAGGCCCTTATCCCGAAGAAACCAAAAGGTCGGTTCAAAACGCCCCAGTGTACCAGAAAGAGTCGTGGACTAAAACACATTGGAAATGTTGTAAAAACACTTTTATGAAGGCAAAGGTAAGAGAACAAGATCACTATCTCTCCCCAAAGGCCAAAGAAGGCACCATCTGGGGAAACTGGGACACTACAAGAAGTGAGGATATCAGACGACCGTAATCGATGACACCTAGCAAATCCACAGTAGCAAACGAAGTGCCCGACCGGCTAGGCCCACACAAAGAACCGCAGAGATACCCCGCGCACTCTCAAATATCTGTAGCCACCAGATACCTAATCTCGCGACCTTCCCTCGCCTTCTTACCTAGCTGAGGTGAAGATAGTGTAATATCCTAAATATACCAGCAGCTTTCTTCACTTGTTTAGGTATACAAAGTTAACATGAATGGAAATAAATGAGGGACTCGAAAGTTTACAAGATACAAGTGCAAATTCTAATTATTGAAAAGGAGATGAAAGTCATAAAAGAGGAAAGCATTTGGGGACAAATGAGAAATTGCATAAGTTGATTTTCAAAAGGAAGAATTTGGGACCAAGATGCAATTGAGGAAACTTAAAGCAAAATGGATTTTTATCAAGCAACACGGCCTTAATAAACATGATTTAGCATGCACTCAGCCTGAGAAACCGTAGAGAGAGAGAGAGGTATAAAGGAGAAAGAAGAGAAGAGAAGAGGAGTTAAGAGAGAAGAGGAAGAAGGAGGAACCAAGATCAAAGGTATGGAAACTTTGGTTATGGATTCTAAGAGATTATATGAATTGGCCATGTTTGGTCAAGGCATGAACCCTGCAAACTGGGGGTTTTGCTAGTGGTTTCCATCTTTTTTAACCCAAAATGATGGCAAGTATGGGTAAAACCCCATATAGCACTATAAGCCTGTTATGAAATCCTATCTTTGAGGATGAATCACAGTTAATCGAGAATAATCGAATTAAAGGTTTAGAATAAATCCTAACAAACTCGAGTTTGATTTATGAGTTATAACCCATATCGAATGGCTTGAAGTAATTCATGATAGGTCTTTTTTGAACTAAGATAAGTCATTGAAGGAATTGAATAGAAAAGAGATTCCAAGGTGAAGAAATGGTTTTGATGTGTGTGCTCAAGCATGTAGTTGAATTGGTAGTAAAGTATGGAAATTGTGAGAAAAACACACATTTTGGGCACTTTTCGTGACATGTACCAGACACCTTGAACATACCCTATTATGCATAGCTGTCATTTAGGCCAACATGTACGTGCATATGTTAGACATGTACGGTGACATGTTACACTGCTCAGATTCCAAGCTTTCTGACCGCAGATTAGCCATGTTCTCATTTCTTATCCGATTTGAGTGACCTGGAAGTGGTCAATTAAAATAGACTCTAAAGGAGAACTACAAGACATAGAAATGACATCGTCACCCTCTCATGGTCAAAAACCCCAAGCAGGCCATGCCAATTCCCTCGATCATTTGAAAATGGAGCAAATCTCCATTGCTAAGATCGAATGAGCCCAAGTGGGTCCTCCGATCAAGCATTCCATGGAATAGGAACCCCCTAGCACCCCAGCTTTAAATGAGTATAAGGACATAGTGTCAAAATATGAAGTTAAAGACCTGGAAAAATGAGGTGCACACAACCGTCCCTAGAAAACCTGGCAGAAATAACTAGTCGGGCATAAAAATGCCATAAACTTTATTTTCGATGATCCGATTGGATTGATTTCTAATTCCTAAGTAAAATAGATTCATGTGAGGAATAAGAACATAGAATAAGGTGTGATTTTAGACATCATACTTTTACATAAGTGAAGTGCTATATGAAATATATAAAACAGCAAAACATAGAAAATGCAATATATATATGCGACGCTGTTTCGCGAACATGAAATGACATGAATATATTATGATAGATTTACTTAAATAACAGACATAGAACATGCTAAGAACAAATGATAGGAATACGTAAAAGATATGAGTATATGATAGACATACCGAAAGGAATAAGATGGAACATGCTAGGAACACATGATAGAAAGAAATGTATAAATGATATAAAGAGATATGAATATATGTATTATATAGATATATGAGAACCTTAATATGAAAATACAGATATGAGAACTAATATAGAGAAAAGTAATGATAGTATATATGCATAAGCAATTATGATAACAAACAGTTATTCATGCTTATGATATATATACTGTAGAAAACAATAAAGCCGATCAATTCGCTTAGAACCTCGGTAGAGCGATGATGTGCATGCCTATAGTGAAGATACGCTTGTTTGCAAAGATATTCATGATAGATATTGAGGCCCCGGTTGTAGATTCGATGATATAGATCAGTTTGGATCGGGGTGGCCTCGCGAGGTCACCCTGATAGGCAAAATCAGCGTCGTCACGGTGATAGTACCTCGGGTACACATGAAGCCAATCAGCGTCTCGTACATTGATAGTACCTTCGGTGCACATGACGAAATCAGCTATCTCATACGGTGATAGTACCTTGAGTACACATAGTTATTTCCATATCAGCCCTAAAGGAATTCGCGGACATGAAAACTAACGAGAAATGTGTATCAAATATATGACATGATGTGACATAGCATTCTTGTAGATATGGCTCTGACGATTCTGAACGAAGTATAGTATAGCTTTAATATGAAAATAAGTATATAATGAAAGTCACAGAAAGGTATGCAAAAGCACAAAGTATGGGATAGATAGAATAAGAATCGTACAAATGTATATGAAGTATGGGAATGGAGACGGGATAACGAGGATATGAAAGTACAGAGATGAGCATATAACGGGGAAAGCATACGATAGTACAAGTATGAAAGTGAAGAATACATTAAATCCTTAGAGCAAGATGAAAAAAGACATAGACTAGAGATATGATAAGTATAGGAATAGAAAAAGTTTGACATGCAATAGGAATATAAAATGATAAGGAAATTAAGTGATAGAAATATGTTTAGATATATATATATAATGCATATGTATAAGCTTGTGACAGTCGCCATTGGTGGTTGTCCATGTATGTTTTCCCGCTAAGCGTAAAGCAGCACGGGTGTTCAGATCGTGTAGGTGCGGGAGACGATGGCGATACGAGAGTGATCCACATCGGTAGAGGTCGACACATCGTAAGGGGGTCCATTGGAAGATTTTTTGTATAATGTATAAGTCTTTTTGTTTCTTTTTGCAAACAATGTAAATATTGAACACTATTAAATATGTACATATATAAGTAATGGGACTCCGTATATGTGTATAAATTGTGATGGACACCACTCTGGTGGTAGTTCTTTTGTATATGTACAAATGATTTTTGTTATTACTGAAATTGTTTGTGCATCGGCTCAGAATGCAGTGCGGCTACGAGAAGAGCAGTCGATGAGTCCCGATATAAGTATATAGATAGTATCGCGCCGGGACTTCGGTTCGGATCATGATTAGGTCGGGGGGCGAGATCGGGGCGTGACAGAGATAACTGCGGAAGGGCAAAATGACCAGAGCAGGGCCCTGAAGAGTCGCCATGTTTGCCTAACAACGAGACTCTTGTGAGGCCTTCCTCATCTGCGAGCCTATAAAAGCACACACATAACTAAGCGTGGAGAAAAGCGAACAACTTGAAGGAAATGTGGGACCTCATGTGACCTTCCATTCCCAGGGGTCCGGGTTGACCCGCAAAATCAACTCTTGGAAAAACTGTGTGTCTCATATCATGAGACCATACATCAGTAAAATGGCCACGATATGGCTGCACATCATACTCACCAAAATATATCCAGCTATATTACAATAGTTTCCAGGATTGTTGTCGCTCTTAGCCTGACATGTTTCAATTGTAATATTTCATACATCATTTACAAAAGCGTAATCAAAGCCACATGTCGGCTTTCTTCTCCAAAAGCGACCTCTATTAGGCGAGTCGTCTTCCACAGGAACACTCACTGTGCACGAAGAGAGGATCCCGAAGCGGGGTGAAGCGATGCCCGATGGTGATATTCTCTACATGGAGTTTTCGCTTTAAGTGCGATGTATTGAACACACATTCAAGTGAATTTATGATTCTGCTTGAATATCTACATTCACCAAATCCATATCATGAGGTCCTCACAGCTCCCCACATACTTAAGCCTTGTATGTGAAAATCGTCTTCAAACAAAAATATTTGTTTTAATTGTGGGCAACCCTCAGATCATAAATCGTTGGACGAAAGAGAAATCCTCAGGGTGAATTTGTTGGAGTTCTGCTCTCCATTGAATTATTTGGAAGGAGATTTCTAACACAAGATTCTTATACAACTTTTCGATTAAATTCTATTTTTATAAATTTACCAAAGAATTCATTGTTTGGACGACCCTCCGATTTTATTTCATGTCATGCACGCACCTACTATTCTAAGGTGCCCCGGTGCATATGAAATGCATTATGTCATTTCCATACAACACATGTTAATATATCAAGCATGCATATATTAACAAAATTTAACACACAATAACATGTTATTCATTCATAGCAATAACACCAAAATTAGCTAACATGGGCTAATAAACAATTTAAGCAATTCGTTTTGAACATCCCAGGAAACAACCTGGAAGAACCACACACAAGATCAAATGAGCGATCTGACCCTAGGTCTGAGTTCACGACCACATAAGGGATTTTCTCTCCAATCCCAATCTTTGGGCCAGAAAACACGGTCATTCATGCCTGGAAATATCCCTATCCATCAAAATGGAGTCTTAGTAAGGGAATAAAACAAGTAGGGAGAAAGCCCTACACCGCAGGTTTTACAGCCGAAACTCCTGTGAATGTCCACGTAGCCCTTACGGCTTAGACCAACTTCTCCTCTTGCTCGGCGAGAGCCTACGGTCGAGGGCGTCGGAAATCTATAGAGAGTTTGGACTCTCTCTCATCATGTTTTCTCCTCGCTTATCAGATACCACCCGACGAAAAGGAAGAAGATGTTATTTTCTCTTTGTCATTTGTCCTTTTTGTCCCCTTAGTTGACTTTAGGGACCCCTTTTGACACATGGCTTAATACCAGTCGTTTACTCTCTTACTCTCTCTATTCATATGGCCTTATATCCCACGCCGGATATATGTTAAGACAATCCCGTTGTCCCATCCCATGCCTCTCATTATCATGTGCCTTCTCATATTTGTCCTCCCATTTTGCTTGCCGATTGCCTCGTTTGGGCGTGAAATTTACGACTATCTGCTAAGTCGTGAAATTCCGCTGTAACTAGATTTCGCGAGAACTGATTCAACGGTGAGAAGTCCGTTTCGTCATCCAAGATCTAAAAAAATTCCAAATTTTCTATCGAAATTACCATTTTACCCTTTTTCAGAAAATTAGAATTTTCTCGGATTTTACACCTCAACCCTGACACTCTAACAGCACAGAATTCAAGCAAAGCCATGTGAAGAAACACACGAACTAAGGGAAAACAAGAAACGACCCACACAAGAGAAGACGAGCGATAGAAGCACCCTGACGAGTTTTGGCGAGTCAAAGACACTTCAAACTTCATGAAAAGAAGCGGAAAAGTCACGTCTGAGGAATGTTGCTAAAGCGAGAAACAACTATCAAATGGCGTAGAAAACCAAAAGGCGCCATCATTACCATGAGGGCGTTTGGCGATAAAGCTGAATTAAACCATCCCAATGCGAGCCAAGTGGAGCCTTAGCCGTCAAGGAGATACTTTGCCTTGCCCTAACTGCCGACCAGAAATTTGAGGCTCTGTGTGAAGCTGAGAGGAACACGTGCACAGGCATAGAACGCAAGCCCAGGGCACAGGCCCAAACCTCCGCCTTATGAAGGGAGTCGGGGCACAAACCCGATAAGCATTTCGTAACACGGAGGGATCCCTGCACGTACCCCGAGAGGCACATGGGCCCCAGTCATGTCAAGCCGCCTTGCCAAATAATCAAGTGATGTAGGTGGTCCAAAAAACTCATGTAAAAGGAAAGGCACCTAGTCTCCATGTGATACGGATTATGAGGAAGAAAGATCTCACACAGTCCCACGACTCCTCCATTATCCGTCAGTGGCCCATGATAAGGAAAGGAAGCTCCCTCATGATAGAAAGATATATCGCCATCTAACGAGGAAAGTAACCACTATTTCCCCTTATAAATGCCAACTCGTTCTACCACTTGGAAGGTGCGCGGCAATTCGCCATAGAAAGCAGGTTGAATTCTTTTCATAGGAAAAGCCAAAACAGCCATTGGAGTGGCGAAATTCGAACCTAACCGAATCACCCTTTTTGGCTGCCAGGTTGCGAGGTTTGGGAATGGTCGATCCATCGAGACCGGCCAATGACCTCGAAGCTCCGACGATATGGTGGCATACTTATCAATTTATACTCTTTTGTTATTATAACCAAACCTTATACTACATCTTATTGAAATGGATAATAGGAAACCTTAACAATAGGAGTACCCGTAGAATTTTGTGTTAATGTAGAGACAGTGATAACGAGGAGTAGAGTATGACTCAAACAAGGCCCAAGTAATGACCCAAACGGGGCCTACATAAACAATAAGCTACAACATCAAAGATCACTATAGGCATGTCTATCTATCCACCACCCGGATATAAGCAGACATTTAGTTATTTATGTTTCCAGATTAGTCATACCAGTATTCTTAACATAAATTACATTCTTAAAATCAATTATTATGATCATATAGTAATCATCCATACAGTGAAATTCAGGTCACATATGTGATCATGAAATCTTCATTGACATATAACATTTACATGCATCATGTTCTTTCACATATTTATCTTGATCGTTTTAATGTACTTGCACTAATTCATGTAACATTAATGCATTAATTCACATCAGGCATCATCTAAGAAGGTTAGGAAAATGCCTACATTATAAACCAATTCTGCTTGAATTGTAAGAGACAAGTCTCAAGTCCATTTGCAACTACAATTTTAACCCTGTAAACGATAATGTTTTTAGACAAAGTGATTTTCTAATCAAATATTCTCCTATGTATTGCTTTTCCTATAGCCTGCAATTGGGTTGTTCGACTTTTCAATCGTGGGTGATATGGTCTTAACATCCTGACCGGTTCTGGTGACAAACAGAGATGGGAATTGCCTCATTTCTCACGAATTTCCTGAATTGCTCGGACTAAATTGGGCCATACTTCCTTCATGTTATTCTCCTGTGATGTTCAGTCTGGTATTTAAATTTGAATACCATTTTAATCAAAACTCAAGTTATGATCTCAAAACAACCATACTACCTGGGGCTCTGCATCATACTAGATACTGACTTCAAACTCAATTCCAAGGGTCTTAGCAAGAATTCGGACCAGATCTTCTCATTGTAAATGTAAACCTATGGATTCAAATTTTTAAAAATTAAATCATTTAGTTCGAGGTTTACTGCCAAGCATACAAACAAGAACATAGGGTATGGGGAAATTTTGACATAATTTGAGATAAAATCTTACTACCTTCACACAAATCGTACTCATTAGAGGTCACAACCAAATCAAAATATACACACAAACAAGATTAGGATCCCAAACCTTAGATTTGCCTTGTCAACAAGTCAAGTTCTAACCTCTTCCTCTTCTTTATTCTCCTCTTCTTCCTTCTCCTTGAGATCTGAAATGGAGAGCCCTAACCAATTCTCCTTCTCTCCCAAAACCGTAGCCTTAACTCTCCCCAAATGATAAATCCCCTTCTCTCAAATACCATTTGTTCTTTTAATGAAATTTGGCTAACATTATCCCCTTTTTTCATTTTAGTCCTTTATCATATTTCTACTTTAACATATAATATTTTTGTCTTATGTCATTTGAGTCCTTAATTTACAAATTACCATTTTACCATTTTTCACACTTAGCACCAAATCATTAAAAAATACAAATTTAACTATTTATACCCTAACCATGTCATAAAAACTACTAGAGTATAATTTGGGGTAATAACTTTTAAATTTATAAATTAAATGTAGAAATGATAAAAGAAAATCTTTATTCATTTATAAAGACTTCAACATATGTTAGGGAAATGTTAAAGTGTTTGATGGTGAGAAAATGAGAGAAAAAATAAAAGAGAAAGAGATGGAAGATGGGAATTGATGGTCACCACCCCAGCACATTCGAGGCATGACAATCATCACTGGTTTATAAATGGTGGTGTACAAAGAGAGAAAAAGAAAAAGTAAGAAGGAAAAAAAAGAGATGAAAAGAAATGGAAAATGTGAATTTTTCTTGTTTGAGTTTAGCTTATATTTGCTTGAATTTGGAATAAAATGGAGAGAAAATAATTTCTTTGTAAGTTCAAAAAAATGGAGAGGAGGAGAAACAAGAAGAAGAAAAGAGGGAGAAGAAAAGATAAAGAAGCTAGGAGAAGCAAAAAGGGGGAGGAGGATCGATTGTTCGGAGGGGGAATCCCAAAAGTGGAGAGAGGGAGGGGTTAGTTAGGTATGGTATGGGTGGATAGTGAAGATAGGGAGTGTAGGCAAAGATTAAAATATCGGTAAATAATGATAAATTAGTAATTGAATTTTATGGATATATCGAAAATATCAGTAAAATATCGGTGGATATTCTTACAAAAATATCGGTTTCATTAAAATTATATATATATATATATATTAAATTTTAACATTTATGTTCACTTAATATTATTAATAAATTTGTAAATTAAGATTAAAATTTTAAAAATTAAAATTATTTTTAATATATATTAAATTTTAACATTTATGTTCATTTAATATTATTAATAAATTTGTAAATTAAGATTAAAATTTAAAAAATTAAAATTACTTTCATGAATTAAAATATGTTCACTGGATAATGTTTTATAATTACTTAATTAAATATGTAATTTAATATTATTCTTAGAATTAATGAGTTTTTATTTTAATTTATACATTTATAAAATTATTTATAGATAATGAAAAATGATTCATATCTTAATTAAAGTAGATTAAAATCAAATGGATTCAGTAACTATTAAATTAAATATGTTATATTTAATAAACTATGAAGATATTATAATGTTAAAGATATATTATTTATTTGTTTCCGTTATTATTACAAATATTAAGCAGATAATGAGAAGATTCAAAATATTATATATAATAATAATTAAAATTTTAAATGAGATATTATTTATTTCTTTCCTTATCAAATTAATTTTGATTTAAATACATTGTAAATTTATTGATTTTAAAATTTTAAATTTTTTGAAAAGGTGAAAGGATTTTATGAAAAATAAAATTAAGTGATAATGCTAAAAAAAATAATGTAAAATAGTAAAAATAGTCATAAATAATAAGAGCATATAAAAAGCATTTGCAATATATATAATAAGTGCAACGGTAACTTAGTGGATGCCGAGCGTGCAAACCAGTGTTCAAAATATCGACAAAAATCTAAAATATCAACGAAATCAACGATAAATTGTCAATATTTCTTCCAATCAACTATCTATAGAGGATATTCTATTGACCTCCACCGATTAATGAAATATCGGCGATATTTCGGTTGATATTTTCGATATGTTGTTCCTTAGGTGTAGGGGAATGAGGGAATAGAAAAAAAATATATATATATATATATATATATATATATAAGTAATATAAAATAATAATAATAATAACAAAGTATAAGACAAAATTTAATTACAATATGATTTTTTTTTATTCGACTATAGTCTTTGATTGTTCCTAAAATCACATATGTATTGTTTTTTTTTTTGAATCACACATATAAGTATGTGAATAAATGCATATTTTTGGACAACGTTAATGTTAATGTTAAATCACATTAAATACATATTTCTTGTATTTCACAAATTGCTAAATTTAGGAAATTAGGAATTTTTAAAATTTGATAAATTAGGAATTTTTTAAATTTGATAAATTAGGAATTTTGATTATTTAGATAAGGAAAAAAAAATGAGGAATGTGTAATTTCAGAAATTGGCAAAAATCTTGTAGTTTATGAGTGAAATTAGAAAATTTGAGATGAAATAAAATATAAAAATAAATAAATAAACATTTATTTTAAAATTTCTAGATGAAAATTTGAAACAAGAAAAGTTATGAAAATTTATTTATTCAAACCTATTTAAAATAGCATTGATACTTTTTTTGGACAAAATTATTTAATTATGATATTTTACCTTTATTTATTTTTATTAAAAATATGAATTTATTCTAGTTATTTAAAGATTATAAAAGTCTATCATAAAAGTTTGTAAAAGTCTGTCAATATCTAAAAAATTATGTCAAAGTCTATAAAAGTCTTTTAAAGTAAAAGTCTATGAAAGTCATCCATACATTTACAAAGTCTATAAAAGTCTATCAATATCTAAAAAATTATGTCAAAGTCTATAAAAGTCTTTTAAAATAAAAGTCTATGAAAGTCATTCATACATTTACAAACTCTATAAAAGTCTATCAATATCTACAAAATTCTGTCAAAGTCTATAAAAGTCTTTTAAAATAAAAGTCTATGAAAGTTATCAATACATTTATAATTCTATAAATGTTATTAAAAATCCTAATTCAATACACCTCCTAAAATATTTTGGTTTTTTCAATTCAGGCAAAACTTTTAAAATTTCAACAATAAGTCGTCACAATATGAAAAAATAAACCAGTTGAATGCTGAAATTTTTGCGAAATTTTTGCTTAAATTTTGTTATTTTAGTAAAAAGTCAAAAAACAAACATCACCTAAATAAGAGTAAAAATAATTTAATGTGCTAAACAATCATATGGACTATTTTGAATCAAATACACTAGACAGATGATCAAACTATAAATTGACTTCAAAACTCCAAATCGCCACAAACTATTAACCCATGGACATTTTGACAATGAACCCACACCACTACGAAAATCTGGGCAGCTTTCAGACGGAGCTCTACTCCAAGGTACAAACCCGTCCCAACAAGCTTGCAATGACCAATACACAGTAATTCCACATGCGAGTAAAATAACGGCCACTGAGTCCCCGCATTAATACTCACAAAATAAATATCCCAACCAAATATGTTACATGGTTCAAGAGTTTTACACATTTAATTCAACATATATTAAATTATAATTCTATCACATGTTATACAAAATAAAATGCCAGTTTTCAACCCATTTTTCTTCAAATCCGCGCCTCTAGTGAGCGCCCGTCCCTCGTACACCCGTGACCGAAATTACGATCCTCGACAGTGGTGCGCAGCCCATTACACCCTCACCCTGTTATCTTCCCACCGGGCGCACATGTTATGGCAAACAATCACATTCAAGCAATTACATGAACCTACTCAAATGTCTACATGACCAATCCCATGTCTCGAGTCCTCACCGACTCTCACTATGCCTTTCCAAGGTTTAATGCGTAGTAAAATATTCCGGGGCTTTTCAAAACAAAAAGTTTTTGTTCTTCAAAAAACTCAATACCTAATTTCTGCAGAAATACATCGACTACCCTCCAAGGCGCGAATTATCGGATATTTCCTCCCGAAATGCCATGGGTCCTCAGACGAACCGTCGACAACTCTACAAGGCACTTTCAAAAATCTTCCTCAAATTCTTTCACAAACATTTTCGCTTTTCTTTCAATTTCATGTCAAGTGCACTCACCCTAATATTCTAAGCGCGCCTAAACAGACATAATGATTTACGTCAATCCCAAAACTACTAATATATATTCACAACGATATTAACATAATTAATCCAAACAAATCATGTTATTCAATTTTCACATCAATAACACCAAAATTAGCTCACACGCTAATTACAAACACAGTTAATTCATTTTTGAATCACTTACAAAACACATTTTCTCACACCAAGAAAATCACGTCAATTATTCATGTGAACAAAGGGAAACCCCAAGCCATCGGCTCACTACCACCAAATTTTGGGGATTTTCTCCACATGGTTCAAGGTTTCAGACCGACCACGACTAAATCGGCCCTCGAATATCCCTAACCATTTGCTACTGGGCCTAAATTTCCAAAGACACAAGGGTAAAAGATCCCTACCTCTTTGAGTTGTCTAACTCCACTAAATCGGCCCACGCCAGAAATTTCACGTAGAAAGAACTTTACTTCCGTCTGGCCGAGAACTGATTTCCGTCCGAACTGGCCTGGAATCTGTAGATAGTTGTTTTCTCTAGAAATGAAAAACCCCAGCCCATTGTCACTTTCTGCCCCTTTTTTGGAGAAGGAGACACTATTCTCTTGTATTTATTCATTTAAACTTTCAATAAATACCATCCATGTCCCATTTTTTCACTATTTTGACACTCTAAGACACCCTGCCATTCATTTCCATCATCTCTACCTACGCAGAATACGCTGCCTTCGAAGAGTACACGTAGTAGGTGACTTTTGTCACATCACACGCTCTCAAAAACCGCTTGACACACCTGATACCATAGTTTCAGAAAACGGAAATTCGACCGTTCCTGACCACGAAATTCGACACGGTAGCTAGATTTCAACACGAGATGATTCCAACTATGAAATCGCTTCGCCATCCGAGATCAGAAAAATTTCGGTTTTGACCTAAATTACCGTTGCCTTTTTCAAAAATTGAATTCTTCGCCTACATAAATTGCACAAATTAAAAGGGGTCATAGATAAAACTAAGGGCATGTTACATACAAACTCAATAAGAATGGTGAAACTAATGGTCAACAAATACATTCAACATATTTATCCACAAAGTCATTATTTATTTTTTATTTTTATTTTTGATAACTAAACACTTTAGTTACAATATAGTGAATTGCCCTCATTGGGACTTGAATCCAGACCCTTCCCTATACCATGCCTAGTTAAATGTTGAACACTTTATCATATGAGTTAGAAATTTATACAATATTGGAATATTAAATTAAGGATATTAAAATAAAGGGGTGTGCACCTATAAAAGGATGTTAGCGTACTTTGGTGACGTTTGTTTTTTGCCTTTTTACTGAAAGTTAAATAGCTTTCAATATTCAATTTGTTTGTTTTTTAACTTTTTTATGATTTATTGCTGAAATTTTTAATATATATTTGACTTTTTCTCTCAGAAAAAAGTTATATTCCCAAACAAGAAACACCACTTTTGCTCAACAAGAAGGAGATCTAGCAGTACTCACTACCCAATGTTATAAAATAAACAACTTAATATTTAATACTATTAAGTACTATTTAACATTAAGCTAAAAAAAAAAGTTATATTCAACATTAAGTAAAAAAAACAAATGTCATCTTACTCTCTTCCCAAGTTCCCATATTTTGTTCCTTTATGTTTTACTAAAAGAGTTTTTAACATGGTAATAATAACCTACTATATATATGTCTCTTGAATTCTTTTATTTTCTTCACAAAAATAAAGTGTATTGTGAAAATAGTGTTTCTCAAGTTTTATAGTTTCATTCATGATTATATAGAATATTTATAGATGAAATAACCAACCTAAATTTTTAGCACTTTAGAAGGTAATTTGAAGTGTCATGTTTTTTTTGTCAGGTTATGAGACGTTATGAGCATGTTCGTACACACACCAAATACATTTTTAAGTCATACCATACCTAGACTAATCCATATTCAAGTCGAGATGGACCACAAGAGCGATAAAACTCTATCACATTACACAGTTACATTCCCAATGTTCAAACTTAAGACCTCTTACTAAGTTTCAAACTCAAGACCTCTTATTAAGTTAGAAAAGACTATAACCATCTCACTTACATGTTCGATGGTTAGTCTCACGTTTTTTAAAAGTAAGATTTTAATGGTGCACAAATCAGTATTTTAAGAGTTTGTTTGATAGTGATTTAAAAAAGTGCTTTTTCCTTTGAAAGTGTATGTAAAAGTATCAAGGTTCTGAAAATTTTATGGAACACTTTTAATATTGATATGGTATCATAGCTCTTTTTTTTTTTTTTTGTTCAGAGACATTTTATAAATAGTTATTTCATAAAAATACTTAAAATAGAAGTACTACCAAATATACTCTAACTTTCATTCGATTCAAAATCTATTTGCTTAATTAATTATTAACTAGTGTTTGTTTTTTGGTCTTTTTTGCTGAAAGCAATTTACTTTCAGTAAAAAGTGTGTTTGATTTTTAACTTTTTCTTTACTTATTACTGAATTTTTGGCTTAATAGAAAAACCAAAATATTTTATTTTTCTTCTTAATCGCACTACTTGCTGCCCAAACATCCCTATTCGTAAGGCCTGTGATAGATCAAAGCACACAAGTCAGGCCCAAGCTTCAGGCCTAAATACCCTTGCCTAAAGGCCAGACCCAAGTATCTTCACACGAACACGAATCCGAACCACACTAATCCCATTGTGGACTATCTTATCACAAAGAAAGCCCACACATCCCTCCTAAGCTTACAGTCAGCCTCTAAGAAGATGGTCGACAATACCGATTGATCCCGTAGCCTCGAAACACATCCTCCCACGAATCACTTACGTAACCGTCCTTAGGATGATCAAACGATTCTTAAGGTAGAAGATTCGGATAACTTGGCTATCCAAAAGGAAGAACAGGCCCTAACACGCAAATGAAGCGCACTCAAGCCCCTATTTCCCCCATTTCCCCTCAAGAACTGGAATCTACCACTTTCCATAAAAGCACCATCCTCCTTCATAAATAAGGAAGGAATCAGACTTCCATAAAAGGTCGACCATCCCTCCTCCTTCAGTAAAATAAGGAAGGAATCGCAAATGTAAAAGAAGGGATACCACCGAAAAACTAAGTATTTACTCTCCCTATGGTTTTATCTAACTTAAGTATCGGAGAGGCGACCAGCACGCCACCGTCGGTGCCTTGTTTGTTTTGCAAGTCCTTGCCCCTAGGTTAATGCCCCGACGATCCGATGACTCTGAGAATCTAAGAGACAACAATTTGGCACACCACCACCGGTGCCTTGTTTGTTTTCCAGTCATTATCATAGTTAATGCCCCGACGACCGGCAGATTCTGCGCGAACTAAGAGACAATAATCGCGCCAGTTCTGTGGGAAACGGTAATGGCAAAAATCTCATCGACAACGTGCGAGGGCTTGGCTACGTCGGCTATCAAGCGATCCCCACAATCGGCTTCGATAGTTCCCGGCCACTCATCCGCTCGTTGATCTCATCGGCGGCAAGATCCAGTACCACCCTCGAGGACCGCTTCGCCTGCCGGATATGGAAACGAAGCAAGAAGAGCAGGCCAAACAGATGGCTAAAATGCAGAACCGTGGTCACCATCCGCAAGTGAAGAGGTTCCATCTGCCCGCGGTGCTCATTTGAAGCAGGATCGAGGTAAAAACACGGTAGCGATCCATTCTACACCCTAAGAAAATAGAATGCAGGCAAAGGAGCCCATCCCGTCAGCACAATGACGCAACACAACATGAGTGATCCCCCGGTCGCTTCCCGCCGGCTTCTGATTCACTTTAGCGAAACACCGGAGTACGAATCAAGTAAGAGGCCCCGCCACCTCCAGTAATCGTTCCCATTAATGGTACAAAATCATCGAAAATAAGAGAAATCAAGAGATGACGACAATGAGCAGACCTCAAAATGTGCCCACGTGGGCACGCGGCGTAGCACCACCACTTTGTTCATGTATCCTTACCTTCGTGGTTGCAAACCACCCCGCATGCGCTTAAGCATCTACCATCGCTTGGGGCCCTCAAGACATGTTATCTCCCTGGCTGGGCCAAAAGACACTTCAGCTACAATCGCCTAATGGCTTTGTCATACCTTCTTTTGCCATGTATGATGGCTCCTCCTATCCGTATGATCACATGCTGCATTTCAACCAGGCAATGATACTTAATGCGGGAAACGGTCGCTTACTATGCAAAGTGTTCCCGGCTAGCTTGAAAGGGCCCGCCCTGTCTTAGTTCCACAAACTCCCACGGAGATCTATCAACTCGTTTAGCGAAGTCAGGCTGCATTTGTTTCCCACCACCAGGCTCGCCCAACAAAAAGGGAAATATCGGGCCTTCAAGCAAACCATCTCTGCCGGGAGTACGAATCCATCTCGTAATTCACTAGAAGATTTGACTCCGCCATTCAATGGGATTGATTCAGACATTATGATGCAGCCTCCAAAATTTTCTCAAGGAGTTTTAAGCCACCAATTCTATTCTCTCACTCATTGCCTCTAGATCCGCCTGCGACAATGGAGGAATTGTACAAATGGGTGGATAAATATTCAATGTTGGAGGACAATATTTGGGCAGCCTCTCAAACCGTGATGATCACAACTCAAAGCAGCAAGCCGGCCATTAAGGGACAAACTTAACAAAAGGGGAGTCAAAGTAAAAACCAGAAACTCTCCCGGGACTAATCAAAGAAAAAAGAGGAACCCCATAGCTTTACTCCTCCGAACATCTCTACTTATTGCACTCCTCTTATCCGGATCACTCGACTTAAAACGTCTATACACCAATTCATTCAAATCCCGCATAGCACAACCAATTTCTAAGATGTGATTACCACAGGGACCATAGGCATGAGACCAACCGATGTCGAAGCCTGAAATTTTTGGTGGAAAGGTTAATCGTACCGACCACCCCGTGAGATACTGCCTTTCACAGATCACATCTGCTGGTCACCCGCAGCTACAAAACAGTCACAATAGTGGCCGGGCCATAGAAGCTCGCCTCTCGAACCTCGACCACCATAAACTACATACTAGGCAGCCGGTTGATGACCAATATCAGTCTAAGCTCCAAAATAGGAGGTTGTTACAAGCGGCCATAGCCCGAGTGAATACCATCCACATCCTAGATAGCAGTAGAGCAATCCAGCCAATTGAAGGCCCTATATCATTTCCCCCTATTAACCCGTCCAGGGTCATTACTCTGCACCATGATGCACTTCGTACTTACTCTATGGGCAACATTTTGATGTGCACAGAAAATTAGTTTCGACTCCTTGCAAGGCGGCTGACTCATAACCGCCTCGCCTCGTGCATGAACATCTCTTTTCGACAGTCGAGTTCTAATGGCGTAATCCTATCGAGTTTAACAGGCAACCACAAGAACGATAAGATATCGCTTCCTCCCTTCAAGGTGGGCCTTTGAGTTCAAACAGGTCTTATTTTCAGTTGTCATTAAGGACTGGGCCCGTACACGCATTGTCACGAGCCCGCAGCGATGAAATTCGTGCCCTCGACCTACCATCATCAAATGATCAACTCCGTCACTGGCACAAGAAATCAATCTCCTTAGCAACCAACTAGCGCCAGAGTGCTACTAAATGTCAAGATAAGAGCATGAGAAAACGAAGATCCCTACAAATCCAACCTCTAGACTTAGACCTCGAATAGCAATTACGTACCGCCCACGCAGCGGCGTAGAACAAGGAGCGATCACCGCACTCGGAATCAATATTCCTATACAGACCGGATAAAACCACATATGTTAGTTCCCTCCTATCCAGTGGGGAGAAGGAACAAATATAGTAGGTTCTGCTCCGTAATATGGATGTATTCATCTGGACTCACTCGTGAAGATGGCTACATCACCCCGGTGACATGCCTCTCACTAAACCTAATGGGGTCATCCCCTTCACCAGCCTGCTAGACAGAAAAGTTAGCGTTTCCACCCGCATCACACGTTATTCAAGGTATGATAATCTTTGTTAGATTCATCGTGGAGATAAAGTATCCCGAGTGGTCGACCAAATGGTAGTAGTCCCAAAAGGCGCGGTGAATGGAGAGTGTGCGTGGACTACATGTATCTCAATGAGGCATACCCAAAGATACCCCCACCTCGTGATAGACTGCATTTTCACTCCAACCGAACATGGATGTCACGCTTCGGATGCCTCTCGGATATCATCAAATACCCATGCATCAACCAAACGAGGAAAAACAAGATTCATCACCTCAAGATGAAATGCCTCCCGCTACAATGTGATGCCGTCATTCTTGGTATATATTCTGCCTGGGGCAACGACGAGGTTAAAGTGACCAAGATGTTCGTGCCGCTACTAGAAAACCATAGAGGCTTCATATCATGATATGTCAGAAGTCCAAGGAACGCCACCATGCCGAACACCGTATGTGAGGCTTGAACTCCTAAGGGCGTACGGTCATGAAGCTCCAACCTCAAAGTGCGCCGGAGTCAACGGCGAGCTCATTCTTAGGTTCTCCCCATGGTGACTTAGAGGGGGATAGAAGCCAACCCCGCGCCTCGGGCCTTAAAGCCATTTTGGAGTCCCTAGCCTCGCTCTAGAAAAGGGGTACAACAAATGACTAAGCCCTGGTCAAGCCGCCTCATGCTTCCATCTCTCGACGATAATCGCAAAGTCGCTCTTTTGTCATCCTCAAGGGGGGCCAAACTGGGCTTCTGATGGGAATGAGGAATGGGATAAAGCCCCTCACACCACTAAAAATTATCTTGCAGAACCTCCAGTCCTTGCTAGCCCTGAAGCCGATGAAACACTCTTCGTGATACTCGCGTCTGATGTCTCAATAGTGCTACCTTTGTTCAAGGAAGATGAGAATAAAGCAGGCGCATTTTTCATCATCAGTCCCCAAATTCGAATGAGAAACCCGATACAAGCCACTCGAAAGAAGCAAGAGATTAGCCCTCCATGTAGCAACTAAGAAGCTCCGCCATACTTCTAAGCACACACACCCTATCAGTTGCGTTAACTCGACCTCCCTCCTTCGCACCATTCACAAGCCCGACTCGGCTCTGTGGAGGACGTCTGACGGGCAATTGAACTGAGCGAATTTGGATATGCCCGTGATAAGCCAAGATTGGCTAAAAAGACAGGTTCTCGCGTATTTTCAGTTGTAGATCCCCTAATCAGAATGAGCCCGACAACTCGAACCGGGTGGGACCCTTAATATAGACGGCATCTCTGCCAAGAACTGAGTCGGCATCGGCCAGAATTTAAATCTTCGACGGAAAGGATTGAGCGTGCAATCCGCTTAGCAAGTCAAATACTTCCAACAATGAAACAGTACGAGGCCATCCTGTAAATTTAATTGAACTCGGCAAACATATGGTCACCGATGCCACAGATTCAAAGTGATTCCTCGCTGGTGGTAAAAAGGGCAACGCGGTATCATGAGTCGCGAGACCTCGAATTTCGCAAAGCATGTGATCCCCGCTGGCAACGCCAGCGCCTTTAGCTCGAAGCTCGAACACATCCCCGTGGATTGCAAATGAGGAAACTGGCTGCCTCGCCGCCAGAACGCTTCTTCCGGGCTGGTAAAACAAATGGTTCCTTCCCATCTATTATCAATCGAATTCTTCAATTATCAATACCAGAGTAAGTCAAGTGGACGAGGTCTCCCCTTCTTGGATGGACCTTATAGTACAATATATCAACACAGGAGAACTCCCAAACGACAGGACAAAGCTCACAAGGTCCAAACTTACCGCACAGATTCTCTTCGTTAAATTCTGGCAACTGCTTTTAAACAATCCCTAGGACAGTCGCAAAGACCTAAAGTGCTTAACTACCGAATAAGGACACATGTGACATTTAATTACAAGAAGCGGATAAGTGGTAATCATCCAAGCTGATAGCCCACACTCAGTATTATCGTCAACCATGAGATCCGATGCCACAGACACGCGGCGGCGTGACCGATGCCAACCGCGAAGCCCTCGTCTTAAGATCACCAAATTTCAAGACTTAATTTCCATCACGAGCTCCCTGCCCTCGCTCACTGGAATCGGGAATAGTCGTGCCGCTCCCACCGCCATGGCTCGAAAAATTATTAATGCAACTACTGATTATTTCAAGAAGTGGATAGAGGCCGAGGCTTCGTGATCACCAAGATAAGGATGTCACCCGGGCCTACATCTAGAAGAATATTATCCGTCATTTCAGATACCCCGAACACCAGACGGCACAAACCGAATCTTTCACTTAATAATGTGCATACAAGAACTTCTCGCTATGAGCTAAAAAATAAAGAATTCACATTCCACCCCGCGATACATCCAGCAAATCCCGCGTGTTCTTTCTAATAAAACCCTATCAATCGCCTTAAAGAAACGACAGGACTCGCCTAAAGACAAGTGGGTGCATGAACTCCTGGGTACTTGGGCCTGCGTAATCCAATGTCTTACGTGACCAACCAGTATATCCTCCTTCGCGCTCACTTATGGGATGGAAGCTATAGTCCCAACAGAAATCGATATGCCCACGCTCCGAACTCGATATAAATTCCAAGTAGTCGGTCAATCGACTCTCGCGGATTAAAGACCTAGATACAAGCACAGATGAGTCGGGGTGGCGTATAAAGAACAAGGGGCGAATAGCATCGTGCACCACCGCAAAGAAGCAAACCTATACACAGACGCATGAAACCTGGACTGAAACTAAATCAGGGACCCTGCCTCAGAACGCTTTTTGAGAACACACCAATTCACAACCTGAAGTTCTAAAAACAAACAGAGGGACCAGATATTGTAACTGAGTCGACGACCTGATCGTATGCATTAGATAAACTAGACGACACCTATACCTAGAATGTGATCATACAAATCCCAAAGGTACTATCAATAAAGAATGATTCAATTCTAACCATGTTCCTGCCTCAATTTTCATTACAAACCTGAAGTTTGATGGGTCCTGGATCGACCAAGATATTGATGCCCAAATCGTTCATTACAAAGCCCGGTAAGGTCAGATGTCCCATCGACCCTCAGTAGACGGTTAATGCCCAATCAGTTCATTACAAAGTCCTCGGGTAAGGTCGATGTCCCACCCGCCCCAAGAGATGGTCGACAATTCACCTGGTTCATCGAAGCCTCTGCAAGGAGGTGTTAGAAGGGGGCAAATGAACTCATCATCCTGAGTGTTCATCCGAACCCCGATCTTACGCCCCACTAAGGTACATCTTGCCTCACCCACGCCTAAATGAATCAATTACATGATTCGACAAAGTGAAAGCAACAATATCAGATTCGCAAACAACACGCACTTTATTATGGAGCTAGGTTACAGAATAACAAAAACCGGGGATACAGAACATGGGTGGAGGAACAAGGCTCAATGAGCAATGGAAAAATACAATCCCTAGCTCCCGCCAAAGACATTAGGTTCCTCACTCTCCCCGGTTACTCTAGCGAAAGAATCAGGCTCATTACCCATCCCAACCTTGGCGGTAGAGAAATGCTCGCCTGCCTCGCTAATATCCACCTCAAGGACTGCAGTGGGAACCTCCCTCTCTAACGCAATCATCGCTTCACCCAAGCGAACATCAATGGTCACAGCTTCGGCAGGGATAGCACCTGGGGGCATCGAGGGTTGATAAAGAACTCTGGGGATAAGGACTTAGACTTGTCTGACATCCAGTCTGGAACCACCGGTTAACTTCCACAAATATTATGTGCAAAATCACAACAACCATAACCATAGTTGAAAATTACGTCAAAGCCCTCCTCATAAGGCTCCTCCATGGCCTTTTTCTTAAGGCCTAAGTGCCCGGAGAGCTGACACTCATCTTTACTTCAGTCCTGCCTAAGCAGAGAAACTCACTCAATGGCCAGATGGCTAGTCTCGTCTTCCGCCTTCCACCTAGCCTCCCTCTAAACCGCAGCATTTGCATCTAGCCAACTCACCCACTTCGCCTCGCACCCCTCACCTCATCGTATCCATGTGGGCCATCAAGGCTTCGTGGGCGAGTACAGCATCTCTCTCGTCTTACTCCTGACCACCTTCTCAACGCCTTCTTTGGCCTCCTTCTCCCAGCACCAGGATCTTGACTCTGCTTCAGCTAAAGAAGCACTCAATGCTTTCAGGGTCAAAATCCACCGATCAACGTGAGTCCCTACCGATTGAATTCTCAATGCCGTAAGTCATATTCGGATAGAATTTGGCTAATGGCCTGCAAAAGAACATTAGAATAAGGCAATAACTCTAAATAATACTTCAGAACAAATGGCATGCTAGCTTGTAAACATACCAGCCTCGCCGACTCGACGGTTACAGCTAATGTATTAGCATTCTTGCCTTCAACCACCCGTCAGTTCGTCCTTATAAGACAAAGTAGACCGAGACGATATATTCTTCACCCTCCCCGTCCTCGCAGACAGCTATTAAAGTATCCAAAGTAATGCCGGATACATGATGGATATGGTAGCCTGGGATTCGCCCTAGCGAACAACCTCCTGATTGATAATCTCCTCGGCACTTTCTACTAGAGAACCGATACTTCTCCATTGGGAGCTCCGCCCTGAGGAATATAAGAATTCAACAGCAATCGATCGGGAAGCAGCGGCCTACTACGCCCCAAATTCCGTAGATTTAGTCTTATCTGACTCGCCAGCTAATCCGTCCGTAATGTCCTCCTGTGACCCGCACGAGTTGGTGGAGACCCTCCAAATCCACCAAGAGGGTAGTCTCCTCAAGGTAATCCAAATTATGAAAGCCCATCCTCAGCGAACCGAAACGACTATCGCCTGCACATCCGAACTCTAGCCTGATGGTTGTCGACCACCTCACCGCCACCTCTGGGGTGCAAGACTTAGTCGCCCGCTTAAAGTCGCACTCGTTTATGCTTCCGTGCGCCAGCCGCGAACAAGATTAACCCATCTCTTCCTCCTTCTTCCTCTTCCCTGCAGAAAAAATAGATATCGGGAAACCTAAGGGACAAAATCTTCCACCCCTCGCTCCAAGCCTTTTTAGACGTTCGGACACCCGCCCCTTCCCTTCTGCGATGCTCGGGGGCAGGATCAAACCTTTTTCACAAAAAGGGAGAGGCGAGATCGCCACTCCCTATCATCCTTCTGGGGATGCTTAGGAACAAGGCCGAAATCCTCCTACCAAAGAAGGTTGCCCTGGATCGGGTACTAATCACTCGCTCGACCAACCACCCCTGCCTCAAAATTTGGCCTGAGACAAGCTCGCCTCGGCTAAATTTAGAGATCGAAGAATAACGTAATGCTCTCCTCCACTATTTCGTGAAGAGGCATGAATAACTAGAATGATGTAGGAGATGGATCAAGCGACTAATCCCACCGCTAGCTAAGAGAATTTCAAAGTATGTCGCTCGCCATAAACTTAGCAACCTCTCGAATTTTCTTGAAGCTAGCTTTCCACCCGGGGCTTACTAGTTTACTCCCTCCTAGCTTCTCTCCTTGCACAAAAAAAAAAAAAAAAATATATAATAATAAAATGTTTAACGTAGCGATAAACGCGTAAAAATGCACCGACATAACGATCCCACAACTTGAACACATCTGGGAATGACATTGATTAGTTCAAAACAAACAGGAGGTCAGGGGAGCTCAAGGTCTCATACCAAGGTCCTCTAACCAAGATCACGCCCGCCTGGCCTTAGGCGTGCAGGGCAAGCTTCTGGGAGTCGTGGAGTCCCATAACAAATCAGTAAATGAGGGGCCTCAGCCGACATGGATAGCCTGGCCTCCGTGTCCTAGCGCTTCAAGGTATAAATAGTTGCATCTACCAACTTAAATGTCCAGCTTGGTAAAGGAGGTTCAAGACGTCAGACTCGGCCGTGATCCGAATGACATTCTGACAGATGGAAGGTGGAGGCGTCTGTAGAAGTGTAAGAACCGCTTACTGCAGACGAAATAGAAGCGGTCCCATTGCCAATGCTCCTGTGAAATACACTACAATCGCCTTTCCTCAATAATGGATTCATTCTGACCGGCCCAAATACAACTCAAAAATTGATATTGTTAGAATTTGATATTAAGACCTCAACTCCTCCACACTGGACAGTAGAGGAGATTTAGGCTTCAGAAGCATGACCTCGCCTGACCCTCTCTCGCGCCCCAAACTCTAACTACAAGGGAAGCCCTTCGACCTCTCAATATACTCAAGCAAACAACAACAAAAGGAGAGGGAAGGGGAACCGGCCCACTGCCATAATACCAAAATGCTGGGTGCGGCGAACGCACATGAACCTACTGTGACCTGGGAACACCCCCCTAGTTCTACAAGGTCCCAAAAACACCCTCCTACTATCCCGTCAGCTTCTAAACATGCTAGCAATTGGAATCTAACATACCCAGAACAAAAACAAGGCTTACCTAGAAGATAGGGGAAAACAAACGCTTGGAAAGACAATTTGAAAAACACGCAACGCTACACCAGAGTATCAATAGAAGCCCTTGAGCGTAAGGGAAACAAGATATCGGGGCAAGCCTAGTGGGTCCGGCAGTGCATTAAATGCGCCCGCCGACCTATCGCTCCAAAAGATTTGAATCCCAGCAACGCTCACTACAAGACAAGAACAGTGTGGGCTAGGTTCGCGCCCCGTGCTAGGTCCCGTGCCTCCCAATGGATCGCTTCACTGAACAACCAAGCAGTCCAACTAAGAATCATAAGGGCCGATCCATTCTAGAATTCATCAAACACCACAACCCTTGTCCCAAGGAGTTAGTCCATGTTGTTGATCGGTTAACTAAGCACGAGAAAAGTAAGGTGAGCAAAATCAAAAATTCCAAGAAACACAATTTAATTAATTACACCAAAAGCTGTTCATAATTACACAGCAACGATTACAACCAAGCGATCATACTCCAACAATTACATAACCCAGCAGGTCAAGAATATTTTCACCGAGGAAACTTATCTCCCTAACTCGAAAAATGTAAAGTACATGCGCATTTACGCTGCATCAAAGATCCCCATTTAAGGCCTAGACAGATCAAAGCCCATAGGCCAGGCCCAAGCTTCAGGCCCAAATACCCTTGTCTACAGGTCAAGCCAAAGTATCCTCACACGAACATGGATCCGAACCACTACCAATCCCTAGCCGCACCATCCGATCACATAATGGTGTCAAGGGATTTATCATCAGCCTGACACATCCTTCATAAATACCGCTATCTCTAGAAGATACTAACCAAAAATTTCCTAATCGATCCCCTCGCAAACAAAACACATCCCTCCCACAAATCACGTATAACCGCCCCTATGGGACTACCAAACGATTCTAAGGCGGAGATTCGCATAACTCGATATCCAAAATGGCACTGCGCCCTAACGCGCAAACAAGCCGCCCTCCCCTCCCCTCCCTTCCTCTCTATTTTCGCAAAACCAATCAACCCACTTCCATGTGCTGACCATTCTCCTCCTTATAAATAAAGGCGGGAATCGCGAATGTAAAGAGTGGTGGGGATACCCAACAAAAACGGTAACGTGATGGCATTTCCCTTTACGGCTTACTGACTAAGATTTGAGAAAGCGATCAAAGACGCCAGCCTTGCAGGTTTCATTTGTTTTGCGCGCCCCGCGCTAGACCCTCAATGCCCTCGACGATCCCAGCTTGACTGGTAATCCAAGCAGATACAATTTGGCACACTACCGCTTAGCGCCTGCTTCGTTTCTTGCAAACTCACCGTTGTGCTAACGTCCCGACGATCCTGGGTAGAATCTCCGAGAATCCAAGAGGCAACATTAATATTTTTTTTAATGTTTATTTTTATCAAGATAAATCTAGATATTCAAATATGAGAAAATAGAAACTCTCATAATTCGTTTTACTAATTAAAATTTTAATATATATATATATATATATATATATATATATATATATATATATATATATATATATATATATATATATATATATATATACATATAATTTGTTCTCAAATTTTAGATAAAAATTAAATGATTGATTTTTTCTTTTAGAGAAAAAGAAAAAGAAAATTAAATGCTTAATCTTATTAAGAACTAGAACAAAAGTTCTTTTCATGTAAAAATCACAAACAGCATGACCATAATTATTGGATAAGGAAAATTACCATAGTGACCCTGAACTAACTACACTTAATTAGTAATAGCAGTAGATATTCATCCCTTTTAAAAGTCAAAGAGATTTTGGATAAGAATGGTATCAAAAAAGTGTAGCACGTTTCCAAACCCTCCTCTCTGTTATTTTCGAAGTGCCTAACTTTTGACAACTCAAACTTCCTTCTTCTATTCTTGTCTTATCTGGGAACAAGAAAACAAAAACAAAAAAGAAGAAAATGTTGTGGATTGATTTTCAATGCATAATTTCTGATTTTTAAACCATATCTAATAAATATGACTCTAAAAATCACTTTTAAAAAAATATATATATTATTTTGGAGAACTGATTTTAATTATTATTTTTTAAATAATATTTGGAATAATAATAAAGAAGTATGTATAATATCTTAAAATGTTTGTTTTATATTTTTTTATTGAATAAAAAATTCGAAATAAATCCGAGATTCATTTTTTATTATATCTTCTACATTAATCTTCAACTGAATTAAAAAAACTAAATATTTTAATTGAAATGTATAATAATTAATAAGTGAAAATTACTTTTTATATTTGAATTTTAATTAAAAACAAATGTTTTAATAACTGGTTTAAAAAATGAGGCTCTTCTAACATATCCACAGGATAGTTCTCTAATTAAAAAAAAAAAGTGATTTGATTAAAAGATAATAAGCGCATTTTAACTTATTTCAATAATTTTTATAAAGAAGCTTATAAAAAAAAAGCTTTGAAAGCCTTATACGAAGTTCTTAAAAATCAATCATCTTAATGACAAATTATGTAAAAAAATAAGAAAATATTTTGAAAAAATTGAAACAAATTCCGAAAAAATTATGTAAAAAAATAGTTAATTTTTTTTTTTTAAATAATTATGTAAAAATAGGAAACAAAATTTAAAAAATAATGAAATATATATAAAATAAATTCCGAAAATTTATGTAAAAAATAAGTAAATTTTTTGAAAATTTATGTAAAAATAGGAAAAAATTTGAAATTAATGAAAAAATTAAAAAACAAATTCCAAAAAATTATTCAAAATAGGTACATTTTTTAAAAACAAATTATGTAAAAAATAGGTAAATTTTATTAAAAAAATTATATAAAAAATAGGAAGAAAAAATGTGATATATAATTAAAAAAATATAATAAAATTCTATTGATGATGGGAAGAATGATATTGATGATAATTTTTTTGATTTAGAATTTGATGCAAATCTATGAGTGTCTATTTTGTTTTTGAACTTAACATTTTTGTGATGATTTGAAGTATTAATAATATTTGTTATTTTGTTTTTTGAAATGTTCGTATTTAATGAAACACTAGCTGACAAGCCGATTTTTATGTTTAATGCCTTACTTATTATATTTTATTATTAGATAAAAAGGGCAAATAATATTTAAATATATATATAATTTTTATTTATATTAAGTAGTGACGTATTAATTAAAAGTTCATGCCTTTCGCCTTAAGTCCCCATATGCTTTACGTTTCTAGCTACTTTAACTAACTCATGCATTCACGATACATCATATTCCAATTTATATAAAGAAATTCTAAATATTTTAATAATAATAAAGAAAACTTATAATATTTTAGCTTTTTATAATTTTTCGATCCATATGAAACAAAAAAGGAGAAATGACTATTACCTATTTCTTATACTATAATACATTCAATGATAAATGCTTTCGTGATATGTTTAATATTTACTTTATTTTTAATTTTTTATCATGATTTCATGATATATATATAATATTAATTTTTAGTTCTTTTATTTTATTTTTTATTTTTTAAATTATGACAAATGTTTGTTTATTCAAACACTTCAATTTTATAACTTCTTATAACAGTCTTTTCAGTAATTTCAACTGTTATAAGTGTTTGTGTAATAATGCATTCAAACACCTTCAAATAATGCAAAAACATTTTTTTAAATATTTATCAAAACACAAATAGTTTATTGAATAAATTACTTATGATATAAGCTTTCATCTAATGTTCTCCTTATAAAATAAGCTACACTCAAGCTAAGCACCCAAACATAACCTAAAAGACCTAAAACCTAATTTTACCAATTCTCCATCCATTTTTGCTTAATTTTAAAAGGCCAGAACCGGATCGACCCTACCGTCCAACCGAAACCGTGGACCTGGCCGAACCCGGTCCGGCCGAACTCGAAACTGCGAGAGCAAAACCGGACAAACCGGAAGCCACCCGCCGATCAACCCAGAATCCTGTTTGACCTTGTCTGCCAACTTGCTCTACTTTCTTTTCCCTCCTTTGATCACGCTGGGCGCCGCTTCTCAAAAAAAAAAAAACTACGCTTTTAACTTTTATTTTATTAATTTTTTTAATATTATTAATCGCATTAATCCAGCTTCATATACTTATGAGACTTTCAATATTATTACACCTGCAATTTTTTAAAATCAGGTTATTTTATTTGTTATATGTATTTATTTATTTTGTTAATGAGTTATTTTTAAAAAAATTTTATGACAACCATTTAGAGCTTATATATTCTGGAAATGAATGGATATTCATGAGTTTAACGTTAAGTAATCTGCCTTAGCGTTTCGAGATTTGAGATGCCGATGCCTAATATAAATTAATCTCGTTAACTGCCTAATTTTATTATTATACGCAAGTATTTAACTCGACATGACGGATGTGACATCTTTAATGCTAGATGTAATGTGATCTCTTAATTTTATTAATTAAATTTAAAATTAAATTTTATATATGTTAAAAATATATTTTTTATTTTATATATGTATTGGTTTATCCTTCCGCTTGAACCCTAGATTCGACCATGGCCAACCTCCGAATTCCTTCGAATTCTCCTCCCTCCCAGCCAATACCCCTGCCGGTTTGAAACCTTGTAATTTTGATAAAAATGCATTTTTCGTTTTTATTTTTTTATTTTTGCAAAGATAACCCCTTCTATATAAAAAGACCATGTAAATATATAAAATAAAAAAATAACATTTTTGCTTAAAATTATTTTTCAAGAAAAAATACGATAAATATTAGATTCACATATCTAAGGTTTACTTTTGTCTTTTAACCAAATAATTCTAAAAGAAAAAATCAAAATGGTGATTAAAAGTCAACTCTACCCTTAGGGTTCCAACAATTTGTACTTAAATACTATGGGTAAAATAGTATTTTTAGATGCTCCTAATTAAAAACAAGGTGGTCCAAAGCATGGATTTCTGGGTCTAATCCCATGACCAAAGCAGTGTTCTAAGACTGCTTCGCCAAGTTTCACACGCATTTGGTCAAACATATGACTCAAAAATAAAGACAATCATTAAAAAAAAAAAAAAAATCTATAATTCATATCCAAATGATAATACAGGATCAGAGTCTGTAGATTGATAGTACAGAAGTGCCACATGCAATGGGCAGCTGTTCTGAGGATGGCGGTTGCCCATCCGATTACATAGCCGTTGCCATATCCCTCCTATGCTTCGTCCTGTAAGATTTTTAATTATTTAATGGGTTTGTGGTTTGAATGATTTTTTGTCTGAAATTATTGATGGGTCTTGTCTGAATTGGGGTCTTTCTGGTGGGTGTGTCTGTTTGATGCTGTTGCATATGAGATCATTGATGGGATTTGAATTAATTGAATTGTATGTGGGGGGATTTTTCATGTGGGTGTCTTTGTTTCATTCTGTTCCTTATGAAATCATTGATGGGGTTTGTTTGAATTCAGCTGTGGGTTTCTGTCTTTGATGCTACTTTCTCTGTGATTTTAGAGAGAGAGCCACGGGGTTGAGGGTTTGGCTTGGGTTCTTTTGCCAAAGGCCAGAGCAAAACTTCATGCTGATTGTGATTCGTTGCCTTTCTGATTGATACCTGGATTGTCTTTTGCTTTTTCTTCTTCTTTGCTTATCATTTTCAATAATGAGTTGATCAGAGGAAGGAAAAGACTGTCTTCTTTTATACTACTTGTTGAAATGGTGTTTCTTCGGAGAGTGTGCTTTTTCCTTCTTTTTTAAGAATAAAATTTTATTAAAAAGAAAGGAATGTAAAAAATTGAAATCTCATTAAAAGTCATAGGCTTAAATAAAATCTGTGCAAAACCCTAAAATCCTTCAAGTGTATCTGAACAATTCTCGACTCTGAGAAATAGGATCAGTTGTCTCTGATCTTCCCTGCTTACTGATGAACCCCAGTTTGCACTAAATCTGAAGCAATGTTTGTATAGCTTATGTCCATTTTATTGCTACTTTTTTCAGGTTGCTAATCCGAGCTACATTACCTTTTCTGGTTCACAAAGTTCCTTGTCCTAAAGGCAGTAGCTTTTGGATTCCTGTGATTCAAGTTTTTGCCAGTCTCAACCTTCTATTGTCAATTGTGGTAAGCCTGCAGTTTTTTTTTTTTAATAATAATAACCCGGTCTACCTTACTATGTTTTCAATTAAGTCATCTACTAAGGTTTTTGTTACGAGATTTTTAGCAATGATCATTACAAAAGTGTTGTCCTGCAATTTATGCAGATGTCCATCAATTTTCTGAAATTCAAGAAGAAGCATTGGTGGCAGTCTTGTTATCTTTGGGCAGGTTTCACCTGCTATGTTATCAATACGACTCTTTAAGTTATTTCTTTAGCTTGTCATGAGGTGTAATTGGTCATATTTTCGTGTGCATTGAGGATATATTTTCTGAGTATGGTTTTCTTTCAGTCTGGGTTGAAGGTCCATTTGGCTTCGGTTTGCTGCTGAGCTGTCGTATAGTGCAGGCATTTCGACTATACTATATATTTGTCAAGTAAGTTGACGTATTTCAAACTTGAGATGTCAATGTTAAACCTTGATCCACCTTGTCATCAGGTGGTAACTCAACCATGAAACAGTGATCCAACAATTGGCTCGTGGGTTACCCCTTAAACATTCATAACTATCCAAAACTAACACAAGAAAAGAAGGGGGTGGGCCTAAGGGCCTGAAATTAGATGATGAAAATGATAAACTGATGGGAGAACATTAATTTCAATTACAGATACATTAAGCAGATGCATCCTTTGGGATGGCAGTCAATTTAATTATTGTATAATGCTCCTGGTAGTTGCCTATAGCTTGAAAAAGTCTGACCAGAGGGTGGTAAGAGACCCTGGGTTCTTTTACAATAATGTGCATTGGGTACATGACATAATTGCTGATTTTTTGCCCTGCTGTTTTGATTTTCTACTGCATCATGACAGCATGATATGGTCTTACTGGTTTGTGCAATATCTCACTAATTTTTGCTTTGCTTATTTGTTAATTGATATTTCAGGAGACGTATGCCACCTATCAGATCATATGTTTTTCTCCCAAGTATTCTTTTGCCATGGATTGCTGGGGCTGCATGTAAGAATCACTGAGTTAAATCGCTTTTGTGATTTAGAAATCCCGATGGACTAGGTAGATTCATTGTGATGAAAAGTATGCTGCAGTTGGACCATCCCTCTGGGTGTGTTTGTGTGTGTGTGTGTGTGTGCAAATAGACTTTTTATTGTTCTAAACCCATGCTCTTTGTTTGTTTATTTTTATATTTTTTCCTTCTAATATCTTTCGAATCAGTTTCATGTTCGTATAGAGCAAATTGAATATCTATCTGTTACAGAAGGGCTAGACAGGTTGGACTTCTTGCCTCCTTGTAGCTACTCCTGGTGGGTTTCCTATAACATGCACTTACATCCAAGAATGCATGTCCCGTATTATGTTATTTGGGGGCTATTTCCAAGTTCAAAGGAAAGTTCCTTCCATCATGACAACAAGGATGAGAGTTGGTGAAGAACTCAGCATAGAATAAAGTCCATGAAGAAAATCAGTTTACACCCTTATATCACGTATATCAAGCCCTATCATCACTCAAACTTTTGTTAATGCCCAACTGAATTTGGTAATGGTGTTCCAGAATCAAGGATCTTGAGAACTATCAAGTTTAATGTTTTGTTATAGGTTATGATCATATAATGACTCAAGAAACTTGTTATTTTCCTGGGCTTTCATCCTATTTATTAATAAGTAGTCGATCAGATTTTGCTCTTTATTATCCACCAAAAAAATATATATATATTTTGCTCTGTGTTGGCTTAGAAGTCAACAGGTTCCCCTGTTAAGTGATGGCTGATGAATTTTTAAGATATACAATAAAAAAAGAAGAGAATTTTTATTAGAGTAAAATTATGGTTAGTAGTTTGAGTCAAACTAAGATTAGTAGTTAGGATTAGAGTAGGTTGAATCAAATTAGGATTTTAGTCATAATAGGTTATTAGATTTTAGTACATTTTGGATTTCTTAGAGAAGCTTATAAATAAGACTAATTGATGTAAGTCAAGATAGATTTTGTTGAGTATTAATATTTCGTCTATTTGTAATCTCTACAATCCTCAATGGTGAGAATCCATTGACTTTCTTCTAGGTGAGACCTCTAGAAGGCCTTAGAGAGTTCTAAGGTTTCTATCCATTCCCTTTTCATGCCATTCTCCCTAATTTTGTTATTCATTTTTCTCTATCATAAACTTAAATATTTGTTCCTATCCTCAAAGTACCCTAAATAATAAAAACCCTAGCCGACGTACCTTTAATGTAGGCAACCTTCCTAGGGTTGTCCTACATCATTAAGCCTCCTTCCTCAGATTGGTTAGTGAGTTGTCATGAACCATAGGTCCATAACATATGGGAAGTGGAATCGTTTGATAGCATGGAAAAAGGGCGTTTAATTTTCATTTATTTTATCATGTTCATATTTTGTGCAGTTTAACAACATGGTACACTGATTTGCAGGCTCCCTTTAGTATTGTTTCAAAACAATTGAGCAGATTAGGTTGAAATCTATTTTCCATATGATTAGCTTTTAGTTAACTGCATTTTGTTGATGCCAACCTTGTAATCTTTATGATTGATTATCAAGTTCGAAGTTTGCTTTTGCTTCTTGTGCTGATTTTAAAAAGATTGGTGGTTATTCGAAATAGACTCTCTCATAAAAAATAAAAATAAAATGAAAATGAAATAGAGTTTGACACCTTGCCTTTTGGTGCCCTTGTGTATATGATCTATGTACTTTGGTGCGATTTTCTGGATAGGCACTACTAATATATCTTTATCGCTTGCCTATAAAAAATTTAACAGTTTGTCTATAATGTAGTGCTTCATAAGAAGAAATCTCTAAATGAACGATGTCACTTTGGGACTCGATGGGTAATTCCAGTTGTTTGCCTCCACACAATATATGTTGCTGCTTTGGTAGGTTTCACAGGGGCCATCCGACATATAGAGTTCAGGTTTCATGAACTTAAAGACCTCTGGCATGGAATACTTGTCTCCACTTCTGCTGTTGGTACACTTTTATCTATAATTTATTTATTTATTATTATTATTATTTTATGTCCATAGGATTCTATTTTTAATAATGGAGAAAGATTCTTTAGTTTATATCATATTTATTACTCCAAGAATCTGTTTGGTAGTGATTCTAGGAAGCACTTTTAACCTTTTTAACTATTATAACATATATCTACTTTACATATAGAGTTGTAACCTAATAGAAAACTTTACATATAGAGTTGTAATCTATTAGGAAGGTTAGATTGGTTTTTGTATATATATATATATATTCACAATGGATCAATGAACTATACAAGGAATTTATTCCTCCAATTCTTTTCATTCTTCTCCATATGGTATTGTGAGCTTCAGGTTTGAATTTACCAAAGAAAAACAGTAAAGTTTTTCTATGAATTTCGAGGAACCCTGTGGGCTAAGGTGAGTTTTTGAAACACAAAGTTTCTTTGAGAGCTGCCATCCTCCAAAGAACCTCAGCTTCCACCAAGTCCGATGGCCTAAAGGTGCATGAGTCACACGATTATGCAACTACCAGAGCCCCTGCGCCGGCCATCATCACATCGACAATCCTACCCGCCCACTCCGCTTCGATGCTCGCAAATAAATGTTTTCAAAGGATTTTGGTGTCTAGCAACCATATTTTCCGGGTTTCTTCCTATTTTCCTTGACTTCGAGATTCAGTTAGATTAAGAGGTGCTTTGTGGTTTTTAGAACCAAAATCCATTTAGGTGTCGTTTTTTTCTGGTATTTTTCGGATTTTCAAAGGGGTTGTTCGAGTTAGATCTGCTTTTATGACTAACAAGAAACCCTCAGGAGGAGTTGTGTGTGATTATTGCTATAATCCAGGACATGCACGCCATAATTGTAGGAAGTTGCTAAATAAAAATTGAAGATTTCAGTCTGTTCATTACCAAAAATCACTTAAGTCTACATCTACTTCTATTACTACACTCGCCGAGTCAGGTAAATCCAACACATGTTTTCTTTCATCTCCCTCCACAATGGGTTTCACCCAATTCAGCCACCACTACAATGTGTAATTCCTTTTATTTACTACGTTTCCGCCACACCCTTCTACCTCTCATCATATCTCTCATGATTTGGCTTCAACATTCATGTTTCCTTTACGAGACAATTCATCCTACTTTTCAATCACTTCTATCTCCACTCAGTTACCAGAATTTTCTTTTACTTTAATTTTTGTGAGTAAACTCACTCACACATTTAATTGCATTATCTCATTTTTACCTAATTATTGTCTGATTCAGGATCTTTCGATGAAGCGGGTTCTTAGTAGAGGACGCGAGTTTAGGGGTCTCTACATCCTTGAAACATAGGTGCCAACGCCTGTTGCTTGTTCTGGAGTTGTTACCCATCTCGACCACATCGTTATCAATGCCTTCCTCTTTGTCAAGAAGCTATATCCTTAGTTTTCTAGCCTATCCTAGATGAACTGTGAGTCGTGTCAATATGCTAAGCTCCATCATGTGCATTTGAGTCTAAGAGTCAATAAATGAGCTTTCGCTCATTTTGAATTAGTTCATTATGATGTTTGGGGTCCTTGTCCACTTTTGTCTCCGACTGAGATTAAATATTTCGTTACCTTTGTGAATGATTTCTCTGGTGTCACTTGGCTTATCTAATGAAAAGTCAAGTATGAAGTTTTTTTCTCATTTTAATATGCCTTATACAAATTCAAACACAATTCCATGTCTTTGTTCAAATATTGATAAGTGATAATGCCAAGGAGTATTTTTCGGAACTTTTTCAATCCTTCATGTTACAACATGGAATTCCTCCATCGACCTGGCTGACACACCCTCTGTGAATTCAGAATAGAGAAAGCATCAGACATCTTCAGACGTCGCCCTTTGCTCCAAAAATGAATGTCTCAAACATTTTTTGGTCGACATAGCCTCCACAACCTGCTTTTTGATTAACAACAGGATGCTCCTTACTCCGCTCTAATTGGAATACTTACCACTAACCTGCTTCCAATAAACTTTTGTTCCCTATCGGGTCCCAAGGTATTGACGCACATGCTTTGCCTGTAGATGTCCGCCCCGCCCTAAACTGATTCTGTGAGTCCTTAAAATATAGTCTGGTGGAATATTCTCGTGTTCAGAAAGGGTATAGGTGTTATTGTCCCACTTTTCGATCGCTACTATGGTTCATTGAAGGCCAGATTCTTTGAGACTACCCCATTTCTCCATCTACCGGCACACAGTCCTGGGAGGATGATGATTTATTAGCTTATTACGTTTCCTTACCGGTTTTTCCTCCAGCTCCCATTCCTGTTAAACCTCCCATTACTCAGGTATACTCTCAACACCAAAACCCCCTAGTCTCAAGTCCAACACCTGCTCGCTTTGGACATATTGTATCCAAATTTCCAGCTGATGATCTTCTTATTGCTCTTCATAAAGGTAAATGTCAATGTGTTCACCCAATTTCTTCATTTTGTTCTTATAACCATTTGTCATCAAATTCCTGTTCTTTTATTGCATCCCCGGATTCTCTCTCTCTTCCTAACACTGTCCGTGAAGTGTTATCTCACCTTGGTTAGCATAGTGCTATGGTAGAAGAAATGCAGGCTTTAGATGACAATAGTACTTGAAACTCGTACGCTACCTTTATGGGAAGAGCGTAGATAGTGGAAAGCTCATACGCCTTCTAAGTCTTTGTATGGTTTGAAACAGAAGTCCCCGTGTGTATTGGAGAATCCAACCAAGCCAGCTGAGGAATTGGGCATGCAAGAGTAACTGACCAATCGCCTTCTACAAGACCCCAGCTCAGAATATCATTTTGTCAGAAAGTGATGTGGGATGATATTATTATCATTGGGAGTGACTCTAAAGACATCTCATCTCTTAAGTCCTTTCTTCAAAGCCAATTCCATACAAAAGACTTAGGGATGCTAAGATACTTCTTGGGCATCAAAGTTATGGGAAGCAAACATGGAATTTTCTTATCTCAAAGGAAATATGTACTTGATCTATTGTCTAAGACCAGAAAGTTGGGGGTAAAGCCATGCAGCTCCCCTATGGTTCCAAGCGTACATCTTACTAGAGAATGCGAAACATTTGAGGATCCTGAGAGATATAGAAGACTAGTTGGGAAGCTTAATTACCTTACAATAACTCGTCCTGATGTCCACTTTCGCCTGTTGTAAGCCAAGATATGTCCGCTTCCAACGGCCAACTATCAAGTACCAAGTAATCGCATTCATGTTACTTGGAAAGGAGCCCCAGGACGTGGTATTTATACAGCACAACAGACCCGAGCTCTTTTCTCGACGCAGACGCAGGATCTAAGGAAATAAGAGCCCACTTGTGAATGCGTTGGTTGGCTTATGGAATCTAGCCTTAAGCAAGAAAGAAGAAATAGCGTGTTGTCTCTTGATCTAGTGCAGAGTCTGAATATAGAACGATGGCACAATCCGTGTGTGAGATCATGTAACACATCAACTCTCGATTTATCGTTTACTGGCACACCCGTCCCGTAAAACCTTGGTGTGACAACCAAAGCACCTTCATTGTTTCTACACCTGCTCCATGAATGGACTACATATCAGACACATCATCTTGGTAAAATACAACTCGACTCGATTACAAAAGATATGCGAAGACCAGGAGAACAATCAGATATCTTCACAAAGGCTCTAAGTGGGGACTGGGTTAGTCATCTATGTAACAAGTTGGGCATGATTAATATCTATGCTCCAACTTAAGGGGGAGTGTTATAACATATATCTACTTTACATATACAGTTGTAACCTATTGGGAAACTTTACATATAGAGTTGTAATCTATTATGAATGTTAGATTGACTTTTGTATATATATATTCATAATGGATCAATGAGCTATGCAAGGAATTTATTCCTCCAGTTCTTTTGTCCTTCTCTCTACATTAACACTTCAATTTTTTATCATAAAAGTCATTTTCAAGTACTAGAAATGCTTCCTAGAATCACTGCAAAATAAGTTCTTAATTAACCAGGCATCTCTTTCAGGGATGCAATATGAAATAGAGGTGTGTCTTCATGGTATCTTTTTACATGATTTCTGTTATCTATGGTTTCACAGCTTTTTGGCTGAATGCTTCTAGGAGGTTGGCATAAATATTTCCTAGGGAAGTGAATTACCATTTTCCAGATTTTACTAAAAAGGTTTGCATTGTGAGACAGTTTTTAGAGTGTAAAATATCATTAAATGTAGTTGTACATTATTATCTCTATAAGCCATCATTGAAATCCTGAGAAGAATCCAGCATTCAATATAGAAAGCAATGATTACCTAGCCTCAATATGACTTTATTATGAAACCTAGAGTAATTTACTTAATTAATCAATATATAAAATTGTTATCAACTTGTATTATGGAACCTTTAGTTATTTGATTGTGACTTCAGAATTTTAGAAAAATGAAAGCACCAATAACTAAGCTGTTTTGGTTGTTTCCACGGGGATCTGAGTCAGGCAGTTGACATCTTCATAAACTAAGTAGTTTGGAGTAGTAGTTATCATAAAAAAAGCATTAGTTCTATGAATTTACCTTTTTATAGACTTTATTTAGTTTGTGATGTGCACATGATGCCTAGGCAGATGTCCCCTCAGCTGTATATGGCTTTAATCACAACTTGATTTCAACATATGGATCTCCAGAACTCCTAGTTAAGATTGTCTTTTCCTTCTAAAATTTATTGAAAGGGCAATTAATCAATGACTATTCATGTTAGACTGTAAAATTTTTCTATATTAGAATAGTACATGTTTTATGCAGTCAATCAGATTCAGTGTAGTATCATGTTTAATGCAAACCCTGTGATGATGTCTATGATAACATTCCTTAAATATTTGGTAAATATTTTGACAGTCATTTTCAAATGTGTCAAAGATTTCAATTTGACAAAATTCTGCTTATTTTTCCATTTTTCAGTGTGCAAATTCTTTGGCATTTTTTTAGACCTATTTAGCATATCACTGATTTTCATTGGTTCATATTGAAAATACGGTAACTTGCTTGCTCACAGGCATAAACACAAAGCCGGGTGTTTCAGTTATTTGAACTTAAGATCAACTTTTTCAGTTTCTCAGTCTTGCTGCTGCTTCCCAAATACTTATATCCCATTGCATTTTACTCATAGTTTTTCTTTCTTCAGTATTATGGGTTACTGCCTACATTTTGAACGAAATCCATGACGATATCACATGGCTTCAAGCTACCTCTAGATGTCTACTTTTAATTATGGTATGATAATAATCATTCTTTCGTTATTTGTTAGCTTTGTGCATCCCTGGCATTATTAGTTTGATTGGGGACACGAGTTATTTAAACCTTAAGCTTATGCCGGATGTATTTGCTCATATCACTCAGGTTATTATGTCTCGCAGGCAAGTATTCTTGTATTGGCTTTCTTCTCCATGTCAAGTTCTCAACCTCTGCTCTCAAAAATGAGCTTGAGGAAAAGGGATGCCGCAGAATTCGAGACAATGGGCCATGCCCTGGGCATACCTGATAGTGGACTACTACTATTACAACGGGGACCAGCAGCAGACATAGATCCTAATGAACCTCTGGATAAGCTTCTTCTGAACAAAAGATTTCGTCAGTCCTTCATGGCCTTTGCAGACAGGTGCCTCTCCCACCACTGACTTTATTTTGCGAGGATATATTTCTGAATAAAATTTTCTGGTACAAAAGGGTAATAAATTTCATCTATGAATTGTGAATAGGGATTGTTTCCTGAAGTTAATTGAAGAAACACAATGAATTTTCTCACAAATCTTTGTAAAATATGCATGAGATAAATGTGTCTTTCGAATTTTTTATTTTTCTCAGGGAAAGACTTCCATGAACTATTTTCTGAAGAAGAAAAGGCAGATTTTAGAAATTAAGATTTGAACTCAAACAATGTTATCTGATATAAAAGTTGTCTTATTTGATTCTTCATAACTGCAGTTGTTTGGCTGGGGAGAGTGTGCATTTTTATGATGAAGTGCACGAACTTGCTAAAATACCCATTAATGACCCAGTGAGAAGAATCTACATGGCACGACACATTATCGAGAAATATGTCATGTCAGGTATGAAAGTTCTACATAAAAGTTAAAGTTCATTATTCTGAAAGATAGGATTGTCATATATTTCTTTCTCGTACTTAAGAGAGTTAGTCGAATCCCTTTTTAATTTATTTAGCATGCACAGGCTGCAAAGCCCATGGTCTCATCCAGACTCTTCCTTTTATTAGGATATAGGATTACTTTCATCAGTCTCTATATGCTACCTTTCTTTGTGTTTAAAGCAATACTAAAAGTTGAAATTAGTTCCATTTTGTGATTTCATGCTGATTTTCCACTTCACAGTAGTTCATGCTATATTTTCTTCTCTTCTTGGTACTTCTTTTTCATTCTTGATTGCATTTGAAGTGGGACAATCTCCTACTACTGCAATCTCTCTCTCTCTCTCTCTCTCTCTCTCTCTCTGTTTGAATACTTGGTAGTTGACAAACTAGCCAGTAAAATATATGAGAACCGAACAAGGCTAATACTGTTGGCATTCAATCATCTCAGAGAAAGATCATAATTTTTTAATGGGGAAAATCGATTTTCGTGTTTACAGGGCTGGGCTAGCTGCATTAAACCAAGTTCATAACCACTGATGGAGTGTAATTTAAAAACAAAAATAAAATAAAATAAAATAAATTTTTTGGACCATACCAAGGATGTGGGGAACATATTGCAATCTTGTATATCATTCACTTTTTTTTGTGTTTGTGTGTGTGTGTATTTGCAGGTGCATTAATGGAGGTAAACATATCTCATCGAAACCGTGAAGAAATCTTGACAACTCCTGATCTGGCACACCCTGATCTTTTCAACAATGCTCTGAATGAGTTGCTGCATTTGATGAAAATGGTGGGTTCTTCTGCACTCCACCATACTAAACGATTTCTTGCTGCCTTAAAGAGGTAGTGTTGTTATACCATCATATTCTAATGCCATCCATTTCTTTCTTATTTTCCTTTCCATGGGAGAGAAGAACTTAGCAAAGGATTACTGGTCCTCCATGTTCTTCAAAAAGTTAAGAGAAGAAAACATCGACGGATCGAACGAGCAAGAGCTGGAAATGGTGACCGGCTGGAACTACTCTCCTAGACTGAGCTGTGTTCATGGTGAAGACGATCCTTTCCACGAAGAACAACATCCTTCAAAGGGCTCCTCAACCCCCCAGGATGTAGAACAGCAGCAGCAGCAGCAGCAATGAGCTTCATACCAACAAATGAATTTCCCAGGCAAACCCATCATTTCTTAATTTAGATTCATATAAAAAAAAACCCATACAACTCTTGTAAGTTATAAGCTAAGAAGGTGGTTGAGAGCTGTAGTCTTTTTTTTTTTTTTTTTTTACAGGAGTAGTGATTTTTTTAAAAAGCCATTATGTTAAAAATGTTGGAAACGTGTGAGCTGTAAAATATTACAAGATGATTTTGTCGATCCATAGTAATCATTAGCTGTTAATGGATAATTGGTTGGTAACGACAATTCATATAAATTTAAATAAGCAGTTAGGAGCTTGGAGTTTTGTATGGAAATACTCCATTTCAAAAAAAAATAAAATAAAATTAGTTTCATTCCTAAAATATTTCCCCAAACAGCTGCAAAGCCAGCCATCGCTTCATAGCCGTACTGAGACTTCAAATGCCGCCACCATGGTTGCTTCGCGAATTGGGTTAAATGAAAAGGCCATGTACTCATAACTCCGGTATCAGGTCTGCAAATGTCGCCACCATGGTTGTTTCAGAATTGGAAAAATCAAAAGCCGCAAACCCTAACGCCGACAATTGGTTAAATCATATGCCGCCGTCAATTGGCTTGAATTAATTCGTGCTAGGGCTTTATTTTTCCCATTTTCCCCTCCTTCCGCTCTGTTCTGCTCTTCCTCTCCTCTTCTCCTCCCGTTCTGCTCCTCTCCCGTCCTTCTTCACCTCCTCCTCCTTCTCATCTATTTCTTAGGGTTTTCATTTCTTGGTTCTCCATGTCCCTTCTGTTCATCCACATTCAGATTTTTGGTGTTGGTGTTTTTTGGTTTTCCGACTCAGGTAACGCTTCTAGCTTTTGAAGAAACGTTTTATTTATTTATTTTTCATGTGTTTTTATGCAATGCTGTCTGAAATTAATGATAAGAATATTAACCGAGTAACTTTTGTCCTTGGAAGATTATTTTTCATTCTTGTAGATTTTTGTGGTAGAATACAACCTAAGAAGACAGAGCGGTCCGTAATGCAAATTATATGTTAATACATGTTCTCGACTGATCAGCAAAGGTCCTCTTCTTGTTTCATAACAGCACATAGGTATGCAGAACTTCATTATAGTAAAAGATATCATCCTAAGAAACAAACACACACAATGTCAAATAATTCTTGATAATATTTATAGTTATTGGTGCATATAACCAATAATAATGTAACTAGCAGCAATGTAGTGGTAGTTCAGCAATGGATAAAATTTGTGATTCTTTTATCGCACCTTAATTTATTTCACTCATTTAATTCGTGGGTGCCTGATCCCCACCTCCTCGTATTCTATTAGCTTTCCAAATGGAGGCTTAAGTATAGATTGAACAACCATTCGACTGCCAAAACTGGTGGTTAAGATGTCAATATTTTCTCGTTTCAAGTGTGTTAACTTGCGGATATGGCATCTTCGGAAACATTTGTCATCTTCGGAAACCTTGTGTTAGGAGATGATTTGTTTTTGTTTTTGTTTCTGTTTCTGGTGGAATTTATAGTTTCATGTTGTGATTTGTGATCTTTCTTGGTGGTTAGGATAAATTTTATAAGGAAACAATCATATTTGGAAAAAAATGGGAATAGATGACTAAGAAATCTTTTCGCTCCACTGTACTGTCCAAGCTGTTTAGATCATGCCATCAGGATACCTCAAAACTTCATATCTAGGTCAGAGTGCCTTGAATCGATTATCAAGTAACTATAAAAACTAAGATTCTAAGACTACACGCCCGAAAGTGTGCTTAATACTGTGGTTTTCTCCCTCAAATGTGAAGGAAAACAGAGTTGGTACAATAGGTCGGCCTTCTATTAAATCACTACACATAAATAGGAACAGGTGTCGCCTTAATGCTGAGAAAACAGAGCCGAGAAGGAAACCTCGCAATAAATAAAGGCACATGAGTTACAAAAAGAGTCTATTAGGTGAGAAGTGAGAACCATATCATTCTTGGATGCTGTGTTGCTAACAAAATACCTAAGTACTCCTAAGGAATCAATCCCGATTAATAGTTTTTTATCCTGGCTATAGGAGGAAAAAATATAGATATGATTTCTACCAGAAAGTGGGTTCATTTATTTGCTTGATCTTACCTATTCATCCCACATCACTAAACAATGTCTTACCCCTTGATGATGAAAATGTCTAAAGAAATAGGAAGATCCTTTATAAAGGCCCGGCCTATCATCCGCTAGAATGTCATTTATGCTTTTACTGTCTGGGACTATTTTTCTTGCCAGAGTAGTAGGCGGAGGGGCCTGAGGTGCTTCGAGGTTGTTAACTTAAAACCTCATTGAAGTATCTCGTAAAACATAGAACCAAAGTTTCAAATTGTAATGAAAGCTCTGCAACACAAAAACTAGCCTGAGCGACGCAGTAAAGCCCCTCTTAACGCTCAACATAAATTGTTAAGTACTCACCACAACATCAGACGATCGCCTAGCGGTCCCCCGACCATCATTTATTCGATGTTCAAGAACCATCTCCCACACACTCACATTAGAGAAAACCTTGTATACAAGTCGGTTGTAGCTTGGTTTTTCTGTATAATTCCCAAACGTAACAAACTTTATACGGGATCGCATATGGTAGCAAGGCTACCGCAAAGAAGGAATACATCAATGCAATATCCATGGAGGTCACGCACCTTCTTCTCGTGGAGACAAAATCACGATAACTAACCTTGTTTGGAACTCCAACTTAATTGTCTCCCCTGTTTGAAATGATATATGTGGGTGATACTAACCTCACACACCGCTCGAAAGTACCGTAGAAAGATCGATTCTTCGCCCTAATGGAAATAAATCATTCACTCCCTTATTCATTCTTACAAAGTTCTCATCTTTATTCTCCAACCATTCCTTTTCCCTTTGACCACCTCCATTCATACATTTGCATTGATACATATATATTCCTGCTATGTATCGTGAACCTTCAATATCTAGATAGTTACCAAACAACATGCATTTTTCAATCCTCCGTCTTATGTATGTTTCTAGATCAAACTCAATCTGTATGATCATGGGAATATGAACTATATGATACATTGCTGAAACATGTCTCACATCCGTGGCGCTTGACGCTGTATTCGAACTTTTCGCAAAACCATACTATCTAATAATTTGCTTCCTAATTTCTACCCCCAAAACCACAAAGTTTTATCTTCCCAACAAATGTCATAATTAACTAGCAGGTTTTGAGGCACCCTATAAGTACCCAATTTCTCGCGAGGATAGAATACCTTCGCGAATAGGATAACTGAGAGAGAAAGGTTCTTTGCATGCGCTACATGCCCTTAGAACAATGATATTTGCGCCTTCATTCCCAGATAGCAATATTTCATACGTAACTCGCTCACGCCCATGCAAGAAATATTCTCGATCCCTTCATCTCCCATCATAACTCGACTGGGTGGGCCACCATATCAACTTGTTGTTGCTGCATAAGCCTTACATTTCCATGCCATCCTATACCAATTAACCAATATGCACAAAGAAGTTTAAACACCAAAAATCTTAAAACGCGAAAACGGCAAAACCTTAAAACCGTAAAACCCTAAATCCCTACAACCTTGAAACCTTGAAACCTTGAAACACTAAAACGCTAAAACCCTCATACCGTAAAACCCTAACCCCGTGAAAACCTAAAACCATATGACATTAAATCTTTAAAACCATAAAACCATAAAACTCTAAAACCCTAAAACCATAAAACCCCATAACCTTGAAACCCTAAAACCACATGACATTAATACCTTAAAACCCTAAAACCACATGACATTAATACCCTAAAACCCTAAAACCCCTCAAAACCCTAAAACCCTAAAACCTTAAAACCATACAACCCTAAAACCGTTAAACCTTCAAACCTTCAAACCTTGAATCGCTAAAATGGCAAAACCTTAAAACCCTAAAACCCTAAATCCCTACAACCTTGAAACCTTGAAACCTTGAAACACTAAAACGCTAAAACCCTCATACCGTAAAACCCTAAAACCATATGACATTAAATCTTTAAAACCCTAAAACCCTAAAACCCTAAAACCCTAAAACCCTAAAACCCTAAAACCGTAAAACCCCATAACCTTGAAACCCTAAAACACATGACATAAATACCTTAAAACCCTAAAACCCCTCAAAACCTTAAAACCCCAAAACCCTAAAACCATACAACCCTAAAACCGTTAAACCTTGAAACCTTCAAACCTTGAATCGCTAAAACGGCAAAACCTTAAAACCCTAAAACCCTAAAACCTTGAAACCTTGAAACGCTAAAACCCCAAAACACTGAAACCGTAAGACCCTAAAACCCGAAGACCCCAAAACCCTAGAACAACGACATTTCAACCCTAAAACCCTAAAACCTTGAGACCCTAAAACCGTAAAAACCTAAAACCTTGAAACCTTATAACCACTTGATATTATAACCTTAAAACCCTAAAACCACGCAAAACCCTAAAACCCTAAATCCATAAAACCTTAAAACATTGAAACACTAAAACCCTAAAACCTGTATAGTGCCTTTCGTGACATCCAGTTATATATACGCTTCGTGAGCTTCATGATCGCCGATCCATTGGGATCCATCTGCCTGCTATTGCAAGACGCATACGTCCCACTCGATCGACATCGAGCATGCTCTGTATTTTATTATTATTCATGAATTAACATTCCATTTTTACTTCTAATCTATATATATTCAATTATAAACATGGTTTATTCATAATCAGAAGTTACAGAAGTCCTTTCGCCTCTACAGCTAGTATTTGTTTCTCACCAACATTGAGGGACTGATCTCACATTCGGCCCATACGTGATCCGCTGCTAGGATTTTACTAAGATATACCTTAGGCCACATCATGATAGATAGGCTGCTTATTACTTGTCTCGTCGAGAGATGGCGGCCCGAGACACACACATTTCATGTCCCAGTCGGAGAGATGATGATCACGTTACAGGATGTTGCTATCATCCTTGGCCTTCATATCGACGGACCGCCATACTGACATGTGCCTAATGTAGTGTGAAGTTACGCGGTGAGTCGCCTGGATTCACCCCAATTCAATGATGCTCTTAGAGGATCCGCTTATCTCCATCCTGGTTATGTCGCAGCTTATCCACCACGTGACCTGATCGGCTGAGGTCAATTGAGCCGGCGCACGTGGGTTCATCTTTATGTCGATGGGATCCTCTTGCTCAGGACAAGAAGGGGTCCATGTTCACCTCGTGCTTTCTCCCACTACCCTGGATTCGGTTAATGTATATCGACTTTATAGTTTGGTGGTGGGCAGACGGCATTACTACATATCGAGAGTTATGTCGTGTCACCGACCGTAGACGCTGTGATAGTGGTTGTATTACACCGATATGTAATGTGAATTTATTTTTTTGTAATTACATACACTTTCAATAGCTACGTAATTAGATTTCTTAATTTCGTTTATTTTATATTCAGCTATGGTCTCGGAGAGATCTTCTCCCAATGCGGCCGAATTCGATATTAAAGGACAATAAGCATATCCAACACCACCATTACCGCATGCCTTACATGATGACGATGTCGATGGTGTCGTAGCTAAGGGTCTGGACGATGGATTACCAATTGAGCATGGCGTTCAGCCTGAGCCACAGCCAGAGGTAGAGCCAGAGCTAGCTCTTCCGTTGGGGTGTAGGTGGAGAGTACCTTTGACACGGGTGCTTAACCCATCCGGTGTCCTCCTCCTATATCGAGATCAGCTAGACGCACAAACTTCCGATCAGGTAATTATATGTAAAAAGCATATGGTTCCTATAGAAATTGCATTCATGTCGACATAAAAGTCTTTCGACGCCAACGGCTAATGTGTGTCTTACGGCATCGTATGTTCTGAGAGTTGGTTGACCAACTTCCCAATATTTGCTTAGCTGATTAGGATATCTGGCGGACGATGTCACCGCTCATATGTTTCGAGACTGTTGAGTGGCATCGTCCAGAGCGCATCTTGCCGCTGGCCGCATCGAGATACCTTCCACCGGCTTCCACGAGCATCGCCTACATGAGCGGATACACGCAGACACACCACGCTGATCACGCACGATCATGCCCGCATAGCATTATAGGATACGTGAATCGGGCGAGATCATTACTTCACCCCCTATGGTGGGCTTGATGGACTTCTATGATCCATACATGTAGTGGTATCGCTAGCCATACGACGTTTTATGACACCACAATCGCATGTGGATGATATGAGGTTCCATACTACAAATTAGGTACGAATGTTTTGGTAAGTTAGACTCTTGTGTTTCTAAAATATTTGACCTAATTTTAATCAATAGATTATGTAATTATAATTCTTTCTTTGGTTCACTCAAATCGCCGCCATGGTTGACATAGCCTGGCCGCTCCGCTTTGCTACCGCCAGCACGCTAGCACATCATATTGCTCGACAAGGTTACACCGCATCAAAAGAAGACCATCGCATCGCGCTGGCACGCTTTGTGGAGGCTTCCACATCACACGGATCCATCATTAGGACCTCCGTGTCATCCACTCCTTCACGTATGCAGCCCATTCGAGGTAGAGGGAGAGGGAGACGCAGAGGGGAGTTGATCGCCAAGGTCGGCCGAGATGGCGGGCCGTCACGGTGCAAATCAGCTGATACTAGATAGGTACACTCGAGGCCGACTTTGCATACTTCGATACCCTCTCATACTTACTCCTCACCCGAGATGTTTATACCCCCACACACTTGCACATCACCTTCCATACCCACACACATTGACATATCACATTCCCTACCCCACACACTTACACATCACCTTCCCTACCCCCACACATTGACACATCACCTTCCCTACCCCCACACACTTACACATCACCTATACCCCACACACTTACACGTCCCACTTTTATCCTGTCGCCAGCTAGCATCCATACCTCGCAGATATCACATTGTCAAGCCACACCCTTTACCATCCCATACATCGCTCCCACGGATGACACCATCCTTAACCTTTACCCGAGCGTGGGTGTACTTCTAGCTAGGCGACTCGTACCGACGTACATCCCACTACTTCATCCACCACAGCTTCCTACCCATCAGCCCCTTGCTCCATCTAGCTCCTCATCCGCCTCGTACACCACAGATCCCTATTGCCCAATGTGTCGTTTATTCTAGGCGCTCGTCCCAAGAGTAACTATAAAGCCACACACCCTCAGGTAATTCAATGATACATGTTATTGTTTTTAGATAAGAAAATGAAAATTATTTATTATATTAAATGTTTTATTATATATACTGATTTAAAAGCAGACAAAATGAAGATTTATAAATATTTATATGAGTATAAATTATCTGTGGTTTTTATTTTTATACATGTACCGCTTTTTTATAAAATAATTTAAATTGTAAGTATTATAATTTGTATTTTTGCAATGCATGCAATAAAAATAAGAAAATTAGAATTGGGAAATTTCAGTTTTTTCAAACCATTAATAAGACTTAAAAAACACAAAACACAATTTTAGCTAGTTTCTAAATTTAATAGGCCGTTTCAAACCATTATTAATACCGATTTGACAACTCCGTGAAAAGAATGAAGACAAGTGGAAGTTGCGTCCAATTAATCTCAAGAAGTAAAACTCAAAAGGACTAAGCCTTAAGAAAGGACCAAACTAAGATAATGCGCGAGCAGCCATATCTGGTTATCGGTACACATATAAATGTCAAACTTGATTAAATAGTGGGGCCTCAATTCCAATCCATTAATTTCAAGCCATCTATGGTGTAGGCTTTCAGGGCCTAAATGAAAGCAAATATAATCACACATTGAAAGCCATGATATGCTACATCCATTCCTTCATCACCAAATAATAATAGCACCTATAAAGATCAGCACCAAAGCTTAAACCGTCGTCTTCCATCCCCTCCTGTGCATAACACAACTATTTCAATTGCCTCTACACATTGTAATTGCTAAAACCAAAAGAAAGGCAACAAATAAACAAGCTGAGTATCATGCTAATTTGACCGATTCTAACAAAGAACAATAAGACAACAATTTCAAGCATCTTAAATTGTGACATCTTCTAGCTCGGGACCCAATCCACTACACTTAACAGAGTTGAAGCCGAATCTAATTAATTATTAGAAGTTCTTTATCATCTTCCTCACTCGAGACTCCATCCGCTACAAGAATATAGGTAAACTTCCTGAAAGACATTTTATCGATGTAAATCCCTCACATATGGTTTGACAACCAAGGGGTTTGAATGGAGCAAAATTGAAGTTAAACAACATTTTTAAATCATGCAACAAAACTTCTAAATGTAGGGATTCTCAAATTATTGGCCTACCATTAGCAAATCTATGAATAAATTTATACAAAAGTAATTAAAAAGAAGGCAAATCATCAAATAGAGGCAGTTTATTTTTATTTTATTTTATTTTATTTTTGTTGTTGTATGGCAACCAGTTATCTTGAAAAGGTGAAGTTTAAAATTTAGGCTGAGTTTTGGCACCACCAAGCCCAATGATATGCGGGCTATGCCACGATCCTTCCCATGCTTTTTTTAAACTCATTTCATCCTTACTTTATTTCATTTTGACTAAATAAATTCATGCATTATTAATACACGGACATGTAACAATAGAAAGTGATACATACAAAGTTTCAAGAGATAATTCCGTACTATGAGTCAATATCAAGGTTCCCAAGGAGTTAAATAGGGAGCATATAACAGCAACATAGAGTACCACAATGTAATATTCAGGTTAATGGTTGGAACAAAACGGATAACAAGCCCGCGCTTACTCTCTTGCACTCACTCTCGCTTGTCCTCTCGATATATTATCCATTCCTTTCATGCGCGCCCCCCCCCTTTTACCATGCCTCTTCGAATTCTCCCTTACCATGCCTCTTTCTTGAATTCCCATTTTCTTTTCCTCCGATATATCATCCATTCCTTTTCTTATGCTTCCTTACTCATGCCTCTTTTCTTTGAATTCCTAATGACTAGTGGACAGCCCTCCAATTTGAATTTTTTCGAAATGCGATTCTTTGAGACGCCTGGAAACATGGCCACATTTTTATGTCAATGGCCTTTGTCTGGGCAACAATCTTTACCACTCCAAAGGTAGGTGGCGGTGGGTAACATTCCATTGTTCAATCTTTGCTCATCGACATCATTGTCCAATAAATAAAAACAACTGAAAAAGAGGAATACACAAGCATCAACAAATTCCAGCCATACTAACAACCCAAACAATCAAAGTGAGGGAAATCTAAAGATCTCCCATCCAGTCTGCTCGATCCAACACAAATGTATTAAATTAATTAGTTGGCCCCGAAGTTTGGTGAACAAAACAACATATATATAAAAGCAAGAAAAACCATCAAAAAGTAGCCAAGGAGGTCGCTCTAAAAGTATACAAAGGTAAGGCCACTGTGGCTCCCAAAAAGCCACAACAAAAGAATAAAAAAGCAAAAAACCACCCCGCCTCAAAAACACAAAACCTACGACCTATAATACAAAGAAAAATTATATCTACTTATCCTACACAAGTTGTTCACAAATGAAATTTTACTAAACCCGATATAAAGAGTAATCCTCATTTGATTCATCAATGATGACAACCTAATCTAAATCACGGAAGTAAATTAGTTTAATGTGTGCAAGGTATTGGAAATAAAATTAACATGGAAAGCACCAAAAGGGGCGACCAGCACACGTGCTAAGCCTCCAATTCCTCATTTTGCATGCATAGCAAAAAAGGTGAAATAAAGTGGACAAATCAAGCTTTCCGACTTTGTTAGTCATACCATGTATTTTTGTATGCGAATATCGTAATAAAATCTATAGAGCCTGGCATTACTTGTTCTTTAATACCTGGTTAATTTGCCTTGTGAAGTTCTTCATCAAATTGTGCTAATTGAGCACACTTTGCCAGCGATACTTTTTCATGAAAATGGAGTTTGCAATGTCAGATATCCCCTTTTCTCCAAAAAATCAAGACCAAAGTTACAGAGCTTGATTAAGACGTACACCATCTCCTTTCAGTAGAAACCCTTCACCTCCCGCTATATTAGCACCTCGCAAATCACAAATGTATTTGATTACTCAAGTACATACAAACCCACAAATGAATGGCTATGGAGAGCTAAATGCAACACACAAGTATAATTCTTCAGCTTATGTATGAAATCGCATGACGACTTAATACCTTTCTTCAAAATCCCAAGAATTACAAGTGGAGCTCAACAAGCTTAATATGATTCTTTAATTTAAAGGCCCATTCTTTTCTCAAATTCTACACATCTTATAATAGTATTATTTGCCTACCAAAATTTAGAAATGAGAAAGAAGTTAGATTAAAACAAGATTTCAAATTTTAGAATTACTGTATCGAGAAGGAAATGAAATCTATCGAATTGTATACCCCATCCTTGTTCACTGAACCTGAGCCATGAACAAGATTTCCAATTATTTCCACCTCGACTTAATGCCAAGTAAAGCCTCCCGAATCTCAGCCTTTTACAAGAACTTCGTTCTCATCTGTGTTCTCGATCATTTCAAGAGTATCCTCACCGTACTTTGTTGCACTAATTCACAATTTAGTTTCACAAAAAAAAAACTGTTGTAATCAAAATGGAAAACAGGAAATTTAATATAACAACTTCTATAAAATACTTAAAAGGTACTTCTTTTAGTCGGATTGTCTTGGTCATGCAAAATAGATTTCACAGACCCCAGACTATGGGAGCATTGATTTTGGCATAGCATGCCCAAAAATTCTAAGGCCACAATGTAGAATCGAGTTTCTTTTCTTCTTTCCCTTTGTCGATACACTGTCGGATGTATATATGGTAATTGGTATGTTGGAAAGAATCCCATAGAAACTCTTGCCATGATGACATCTTCCCATATTCTAGAGTTGGTGACAAAGTAGATTTATATTTCGAATCGATACACTTTGACTAAACCCGACGCATCATCACCGAGTTCTAATTCAATAACAAACCGGCTTAAACTTTAAGTATATTACAAATTTTTGATTTATGTGAATTTGTTTCTATCATTATCGGGAAAGTGTACTTAAATCATTCCATCCGCCCACCCAACTCTAACAAACCAACGTCGAAAAATTCTGATCACTATATCTAAATCCATAACAAGAAATGAAAATCATTCTAAAAAAGTTCAACATTCATGGGCGATCTCTAGAGAATGTTATTAAAATAAATTGAACATATACAAAGTACAACTAAAAATAAAAGTTTTTTTTATAAATATAACTGAAAATAGAAGTTACTTTAAATAGATATTTAGAAGCATAGAAAATGAGAAATATCCCATGATCCCAAGAAAACGCCTATCCTGGGGAGAAAACTTCTATTCTAAAATCAATAGAGAAGGGTTTGAAAATTCTTTGTCAAAGACTTTTAAAAATGTTGATAAACAAATCTATTTCCCCATAAGGACTAAAAACATACTTCCTTCAACCTTTAAATGAATGAAGTGTGGTGAAGGCAAGCAGCGAGGACCAAATCATAGATAATGGGACCAGCTACATTCATATATTCGTACACATTCATTTACTGAACTTGATTTCTGTTCTTACAAGAACGCCGATTGTGACCCAGTTGTTTGCACAACCCACATGTGATCAGGGTTTTCCCCTCCCTAACATCCATTTCATTATGCAACCGGGTTGATTTAGGACGTCCACTTCCAAAGCGTTGCATTGACTCAGGTGGTACAATCATAGTGCCACTACAAAGAGCCACTCATCTTCATTGAATATTGGATGGAAAAAGGTTGCCCATGTGTCATAGTACGACTTAGTAGTGTAGTAGCCTTCCACAAACAAACGAAAATCAACATAGCGATGCTGACATGCTGCTAAGATATGGCTACATGGAAATCCAGATATCAATGTCTTTCCACATGTGCAAATTTTTTCATGTAAGTTGAGGCGATGAGTTCGGCCACTCCTTGACTATACATGAAATAGGCCCTTCACGTGATCGTAAAGCACAATTCCCATTAAACTAGCCTTAAATAAATACCTAATTCTCGGATCTCGCATACATCAACATAGGAGTAAATTGCTCTGATGTCAATCTTATTAGCACCTACTTCCTTCTTGCAACAAAGTAAATCAAGTGAGGAAGGAAAAGGTCAATTGTACTAATGCAAGTATCGGGTAGGCTACAGCTCCTTTTAAGGACACTATTAAATACCTCAAATGTTGGTTGTCATTAACCCATCTTCAACTCCGCTATGAAAGAGCCCATAATCGGAAAGTGGACCGCCTAAATGACATTGCACGCCGTACTTATTCTCCTAATCAGATTCATATGCTTTTGAATTTTATGCTCAGACGCTAAAGCCGCCGACATACCAAATTCTTCAAAAGTTTATCTTTGAACCTGTCATAAAATTGTTTCATAAATGACGCGATGTAAAATCCCTGGGTGTGATAGCAAAATGGTGTGTTCTAACCAAGATGAGGACCGACCATCACGCACATGATAATTCTGATAACCGTCGATATAAACGCAAATTCCCGTCCTTTGAGTAACTCTATTTCTTATACATGCCAAGAATCATCCCCAACTATCAGTATTCTCGCCTTCTATAATAGCAAATGCCAATGGAAACAATCCTCCAACTGATACGCTTCCTCTCTCGCCACACCCCATAGCAATCAATAACTTGCCTTTATACTTCCCTACATAAATGTATACCATCAATACTCATAACTGGACGACAATGTTGGAACCCTTCAATGATGGCTTGAATGAATGTAGAACACGCGCTTGAATATTCCCAAGATGATCATACATCACATGTTTTCCAAATAACAACACATCCAGGATTTGCTCGCTTCATGTCTTGTTTTTTTTCCTGCCCCTCCTCCTCCCAAGAACAAACGTGCAGCCCGTATATGACTGAGAGAAGTCACAACAACCGTCTAATTGCTTTATGCTTCCATCCAACTCTTTGTAAGATATTTGATATCCCCATTTTTCCATCACACTCGCCTCCCAATAAAGGCACTCGCAGCTCAATGTGAACTGCGGCACAACAATGCCTGAGGCTGAGTATAGCAAACCACAAATTTCAAGTCTAGTCGATGGATTTGTCCCAGCTCAAGCAAGATTGAGCCGTAAGTATGCCCAAAGATATTTGTTGATAACAACATGGAAGATATTTCACAAACTATCGCATCTAAGCTTCCATGGATAAAGGATAATTCTTCCGTCTCTTACATCTTAAACGAGTACCTTTTCTGAGGATGCAACAACGATACTTTTGTGCTTTAATCGAGTAAATCTTTACAAATTTCCTTGCAAATCAAATTTCGAATTAAAAATCTAGCCAATTACAAATTCTCACTTACTCACTGAGTATGTTTCACCCATAGAGTCCAACAACTTCATAAATAAAGATTATCCGTGTTTTCAACATGTTGAAATTGAGGTTTTAGAAAGTGATAATTAACAAGGGATGACTCATCTAACGCCTCATCATCCGGGTGATTTGATACATCACAAGACGCCGCTTGTGCAGACATATATCCCTGCTCATTCTCCAAACTCCCCTGGCTGAAAGTTCGAAAGGATGATGCATGTCCATCAACTTCAACATCCCCATCATCTCCATCACATTCATCATCAACATCTTCATCATATTCATCATTACCTTCTTCATCTGCACTGTCTTCATCATCTCCATTTGGTCCAGTATCCGGTACTGGACCACTACTAGGCCCACAACCGTAGTCAGATTGTGCAACATTGTAATTGTCGCGAACAAATAAATCTACATGGCCACCCACAGATTGGTTCAATTGTGCCTTGACTCAAACAACTTTAATATACAGTTCAATTTCAATGTTGTCGGTTAACCGCATTCAAACATTTCGCGCACACCACTAAGCCATCCCGCATCGAAAAGGTTAAACTTATTTCCAATTTCTAAGAGGATACTTACAATGAGTACTAATTTAAACCTTCATTTGTCAATGGTTGCCTTGAAAGTATATCATATCAATCAATTGTTGAAACGCGGTATCGAATAGGTATCTTCGTATGCTAATAAAGTTTCTTATTCCCTATATCGATATCTGCTTGGGGCCTCACTATTTGTCCATTATAGTAACATATCAATGAATTGTTGAAACATACATAATTGACTCCACAAAATGGTCCTAAATGAATTAAATAATAAGTGAGAGGTAATGTAACACCCGAATGTACCCTAGTAGTTTTCTATTACATATTTAGTGTACTCTTGTAGTTTAATTTGAATGTTTCGTGGAGTTAAATGCTAAACATGGAAATCGAGGACCCTGAATTACAGATTTAAGGATAAAATTGTAAATTGTCCAAAGAGGGACTTAAAGTCATAAGTTAACAAGATTTGAGGCCAAAACGAATAAAGGTAAATAGAGAAAGTTGAAATAGAGATAAAAGAGAAATAAAATTCAAATGCAATTATGAAAACTTAAAACAAAAATGAGTTTTATTTAAAGGCCAAACATGCCTTAACAAAACCCACGGGATAAGTGAAGACCAAATTTGTCCCAAAAGAGGGAGAACCGTAGAGAGGGAGAGAGAAGAGGAGGAAGAAGAGGAAGAGGAAGAGTATAAGAAGAAGAGAAGCTGGCTGTGTCATGTATGGAAACCAACCTCATTATGGATTCTATGATTTGGTACATGGATCTTTGGTTTTATGGTTATTATCTCGTCTCAAACCTAGGGTTTGTTAGATTTCATCCATAACCAAAGATGTATTGAAATTAGGGCTGGTAAAACTCTCTTCTAAAAGGCACAAGATGATTATAGAATCCTCCTTTTGTGTTGGATTCATGGTTAATCGAGAGACTGAAAGCTAGGTTTCAGGAATAAACCCTAACTAATCATCATGTTTTTGACGTGAAGGCATGACCTATATTAGAATGTACGAGAGTAATTCATGATATGTTTTTGGGAAATAAGATGAGTATTGGAAAGAGAAATCTGAGTAGAAGAGGTTACAAGAGAAATATGGAATGGTTTTGATGTGTGTTTGAAGTGCATAGAGTTGAATCGTAGCAAAGTATGGAAATGTGAGAAAACATTACATTCTCTTGGGCACTTTTCTGACGCAAATTCAGACACCTTGAAATATGTACTGAACATGTTAGTTTCGTCATTTTGTTGAGATGTAACGGCAGACATGTTAGACATGTACCTACAATCTGCTATGCTTTTCTCCTGCTTCAATTGGCCAGGTATTTTTGACCATAACTTGTCTTATTTTTATCTGATTTGAAATGATTCAAGTTTTTGCTAAAAATAGACTCTCATGAAAACCAAACATATAGAAATAGACATCGCAAATTTGACTCTAAGTGGCACAAAACTCACTCAAAGTGGCCATGTGTAAGCCAATTCCAACATCGCATTGATCATAGAGGTACTGAAAGAGCCGACGATTCTCAGTTTCAAAACAATGGGTGACTCCAGCTGAGTATGTCCTGAGCAATCTTTAATCTAAAAGAAAAAGAACCAGTGTCAAATATGGAGACAAGGCACTGGAAATGAATATTGTAAAACGTCCCTATTAAACCGAATTAGTTATATGAAAATGCCATAACTCAGTTCGATGATCCGATTGAATGATTCCAATTTCTAAGTAAAATGGATTCATAAAGGGACTAGAATACATGAATGATGTGTGAATACATAGGCATTATACTTACAAGTATATGAAATGCCATATGTAATGCTGGATACGAAAAAATATGAAATGCAAAACGAGCAACGCTGCCTACGAAACATAAATATGATACCGAAATATGAAAACGAACTGACACGTGACCATGAACGTGAAATAAAATATGTCATGAAAACATAATGTGGCTAAGAATGCCCCTATTATAAGACAGTAATTTACTGAACTCATATATTTGTAAAACTTCCTAAAACCAGTTATTAAATGACACAAAGACTCCTGGTCCCGATTAGTACTTAAGATTCCCGATTAGTGCTCCTAAGACTCCCGATTAATACTCGACATTCCCCGATTAGTGCTAAGACTTCGTCCCTGTTATGCTACTTATTAATTCCTCGTCTCGCAAGTGCTACCAAGACTCGTATCGTATAGTTTCTTCTGCAATTTAACGTGTTGTGTCCTATTTCATTCCTCAGACATCGGGTTTAGGAAATCAAATAGCTTATATAATAAGACCTCGAATAAAGAATAAGTGTAAAATCTGAATGTATTCTCTCAGATAAGTTCGTAGTACCTACTACCCAAGATCCGTAAAATAAGTATGTCTGTAGTACCTACTTCGGCAATCCCAAAGATCCGTAAAATAAGTATAAGTCCAAGAGGCACCTATGGGTACTAGACAAGTATAATGTCTCAGAGTACCCAGGTACTTCCGTATCTGAAATACGAGAATAAGCTCCATTTAAGATCCAAAGTACAAGGATATGCTCCGTAGTACAAGTATAAGATCCGAAAGCCTAGAATAAGTTCTGTAAAACAAGTATAAGATCCATAAGACAAGTATATGTTCTGTAATACACGTATAAGATCCGAAATACCTGTATTGGGTATAAGTTCGTAGTACCTCGCGGTACTTTCAGATTCGATTAAGCTCCTCGGGCGCCTACGGCATTTTGTATCTCGATTAAGTTCCTCGTAGTACCTACATGTACTTCAGAATCGACACCCTCGTATTCTACTTCGAGTCCTGAATAAACATAAGTCCGTTATAAAGTATAAGTCTAATATGATAAGCTCCAGAACTCCTATGGATCTCCCGAATAAAACATAAGTCTCAGTAAGTATAAGTTCGAATAAGGATAAGATTCGTGAGCTTCCTACTGAGTCCCGAATAAAACATAAGTTTGTTATAAGCATGTCTACAAAAGAATGAGTTTCAGAACTCCCACGAGATCTCAATAAGCGTAAGCTTGTTATAAGAAAAAGTATTTCAGATAAGTTCATAATATAAATGCATGAAATTTATATTATCTCGTTATTGTTTTATGCGTTAAATGTGTATATGCATAAGACATATGTTTCCCACTCGCCGTGAAAGCTTAGCACTGCTCTTTAACTGCGGTAGGTACGTAAGAAGACATCTCAAGACTTCCGTGATACAACCGGGCCAACACACCTTGTGGCGGGTTCACTACATGTGTGTCTGTCTGATTCAGAACGTGAAGATATTGGGGGTATTCGTGAAATCTGACTCGATAAATGTATAGATTTTTATGGACACCACCCAAAGTGGTAGTTCTTTTGATTTGTATATATAATATTTTGATTCGTTATAAGATGGGGCCATACCACAGTACAAGTTTGGCTTTATAAAAAAAAAAAAAAAAAAATCGTGTAAAGAGTCACGCTTATGGTCTCGCACCTCAACCCTGCTCGATCCGCCTAACTGGCCTGACCAGAATCTGGTGTGACGGTGTAATTATCTGATAATTGGCTAAAATAGTTTAAGCTTTTAGAAATATTGATAATTTAATATACTATTGGAGTTTAGTTTTTAAATAGAGGCATTGAATTCGATCCATTAATTTGCAAGTCATCTTAAGGGTGTAGGCTTTGTGGCCCATGGAGCCAATATAATCACACTGAGAAGCCATGATATGCTACATCCATTACTTTATCACCCAAAAAAATTCAAGTTGTGTATCACTTATTGCAGCCCATCTTCTTTTCATGGCATGAAGAGACATTAACAAACAAATCCAAACTCAATCTCAAGAGTCTAAAAATGTCTACATTTCAAAACCTATTAAGTGTTTAAAAAAACCATAATAATGATAACATCACTATTGATTATTTAACCAAGTGCTTTGCACTTCTCCGCCGAAATTTTTTTATTTTGTTCTCAAAGAAAGCATCTTATCTATAGGATTTGGTGTACTACTCCAAATTAAAGTACTTCCGTACAAAACTCCTGAATTGTGATATGCTATTGTGATTTTTTAGAGTCTAAAATTACAAGTATTCTGAGAACAATGGATGATATAGAGTAATATATCATCCATTTTGGATTCATAATATATTTACACCAAACACAATTTTTACTGCTGCACATATTCAATGAACGCTTCATAGATTTGTCTTGAAATGTTATTTTGCATATTTCTTTAAAGATGATTAAACGTGGTGTATATCAAATTTAGTAATATCATAAAAACAGTTCTTACAACAACATCTATCTAAGGCAGAGAGGTTTCAATAAAGAAAATACATCTAACAAATAAATTAATAAATATATAGAGTGCGTAAAAGATGAAAGAATACCGTAGATGGGAGGGATTTAATTCTGAGAGGAGCAGAGGAGGAGAGGGGATCACAACGAGAGGCGCATCGGAGCAGATGAGCAGGAGAAGAACTAAGGAGAAGATGAGTAATGTGTCTCATTGTCTCCGCACAAAGCTCTTATGTACAAATCACAACATGATACTATAAATTCCACCATAAACAAAATTCGAAAAAAGAAAACACCGGACCACAAACCACATCAAAAATAAACCAAATACACCTGATCAAAGAACGACTTCAAAACGAATATATAGTCGGTCACCACAAGAATAAACCTGATTGAAAGCCAAAACCAAATTTGTTGATGAGAATCCCAAACAACAGAGGCGGGGCGGAGACGCGCGGCACAGCAGCAGCGGACCAGCAAAGGAGCAAACGAGCAGCAACGGCGAGAGAAAACTAGGAGAAATTAACAAGCCCTAGAATAGAAAGACCAATTGCCGTCGTCCAGGACGGCGGCATATGATTTAACCAACTGCCGGGCTTTAGGGTTTGCGGCTTTTGATTTTTCCAATTTCCGGCAACCATGGTGACGACATTTGAACCAATTGCCGGAGTTATGGTCTCCAACCTTTTCATTTAACCCAATTTCTGGCAACCATGGTGACTCAGATTCGGTTCTTGACCACGCCGCCGACGATGACTCGCTTTCGCGACTCATTCGTGGGAAATATTGGGAACGAAACTAATTTTTTATTATTATTATTTTTTGAAATGGAGTATTTCCGTATTAAAACTTCGTGAGCTTCATGCCAAAGCCAAATCAAACTAATACTTGGGTCGGCAATGTCAATCTATATAAAATAAAATAGCAAGAAAGCAATGACACTAAATAATGTAGTAAAATAACATATTATTTTCATTATTGGTAAAATGTTAAAAACTGAGACAATTTTTTTCATTTTTTTTTTTTGGAAGATTATCTGAAATCATATTATAAATTTGATATTAATTTTTTTTTTTGTTATAGTGCTGTAAATAGGAACGAAGATTGTTTTGGTTTTGGTTCGTTATTTTTATTTTTCGATCGGTTAATCAAAACCACGATTTTTGTATTTTGTAAATCCAAATCGAAACCAAAACCAAGATTTGTATAAAAAAATCAAACCCAATCGAACACCCTAATTGCTTACTTCGACTCCAGATCACAGGAGTATCACGGGTCTTTAGTAGACCCACTACCTCCGATGAGCCTGTGGTCCTGTTTTGCCCAAGGCCCCGTCGGGCCCATGATACGAAGCCGGCCTAAGTTCACCTACTCCAGATAACTGAGAACACTACTTAGATCTGGAACTGAAGCCCGTCTCGAGAGAGCCATGTGCCTTCCTGCAGGCCACCAGGTAATCCGTCTAGAGTTTTAAGTCCCCCAACCGATCGTCTTTCCGCATATGGGAAGTTCCTTATGGAAAATGATACAAAGGCGGAAAGTACGCAAAAGATATTTATCAATGGATTTCCCAGTGTCCAAACCCATTATTTTCCTGAAATGATTAATCCTTGATAAGGAAGGATTAATCCTTGATAAGGAAGAATCAATCATTGATAAGGAAAGAGAGATTTTATCACTAAAATTGAGAGATTTTCTTTCCTGAAAGCAAGGAGAGGTTCGAGTATAAATTAGGAAGACCCCCCACGAGGGGAGGGTAAGCAATTCCAACTACACATACTTTCTTCTTCTTCTTCTTCTTCTTCTTCTCCATATTTTTGTTGACTTAATCATCGGAGAGGCGGCTGGCCCACCGTCGTCGGATCGCCCTTTTTGCAAGTTTACATTGCACTGCTAATGCCCAGGGGTTCAAACGATCAAGGTAACAACAATTAGCATCGTCTGTATGAATCGAACAAAAAGTCTCGTTTACAGGCTACAAGGGCTTAGCTTCAACGACTATCTACTAGCCATTCCATCCTTGAACTCGTTTGCCTCTTTCGTGATCTCGACCCTTCCGGGTGGCTTAGCGTCACCATCCGATGATCCAATCACAAAAGACTCACCTCAATTGGCGTGAAGGTGGAGGAAATAGAGGAACAAGCAAAAAACAGATGCGAAGGAGTCGCAAGGTTGCTTAACGCCAGAAGGTAAGAATGACCAATACGGCCCAGATTGAAAAAGTTGCAACCTTGAAAGACGAGAGATGTAGCCTACCACGCCGCACCCGATCGCCTCGAGATAAAATGAAGGAGCCTATTTCCATCGATGTTGATAATTCTAGCGACGAATGGGCTATCTTTAACTAGCTCCCCATTCCTGAGTCTCTCGCCGGCAAAGAACGCTTGGGAGAGCACAAAGACCAGATCGCGCAAGAGGCCTCCGCCTCACCCTGCCTTCCACGATGCTATTAATGGAGCATCTCGCAGGGCAAGAAGAGAGGCAGGCAGAAGATAGAACCTACCAGATCAAGCCCCTAAGAACCCGCTAGTGTTGCCCTCAGGCAGATTGCCACCAATGCTGCCTACGCATCCTACCTTCAGTGCAACGCCAAAATTCAACATACCGCTAGCAACCTTAATTCGGAGACCCGATGACATGCTCTCTTCGCCCCTAGGGCAACACATCCTTGACTATGACCCGCACCGTGGGTTTTCCATTCTAGTTTTCACCACGTTCGATGGCTCCACTGACCCTTATGATCATATGCTCCATTAGAATCAAGCAATGACACTAAACGCCGTCAACAACTGGCTATTATGCAAAGTTTTCTACAATATGGGCTCACATGCCTGGGTTTCATGTTACCACGTTATTCTATAAATTCATTCAATGAACTCGTAGGGCCGCATTCATATTGGGTAAAGATCTTTGTTCGATGCAAAGAAGAGAACACGCCTCCTGCCAAACTATTCTCAAGTGAAGAAGATACTATTCGTGACTTCACAAGGAGATTCGTGTAAAAAAAAAAAAAAAAAAAAAAAAACCGTCTGAAGAAATAGAGTCGTCTAGCATGGATGTAGTCCTTCAAAACTTTAGGAGAAGCTTTGGGCCATCGACTCATTTCTTCCAGTCACTATCCTTAGACTCCAATCAATAGTGCCAAAGTGCTATTTCGGTCCCATTCAAGATGTGTTTCGAGCGCTACAAGACTAATCATATGAATCGAGCCAATTGTCATGTGTGCATGTCCACTTAGTGCCACCGACGGTTTCGAGGATTGTTTCAGGTAGTTTTCAGGTCTTGAAATCTCGCCCAAGCAAGCTTGGCCTCGCATTGGCCGAATGAGAATCCTCGTGGTTTCACCAAGTCGAGGCGTATGAAAATGCCGTTGAATCAAGAATTGAAGGCAAAATGAGGTGTAGAAGCAATGCAGGAGGCAACACTGAGGAATGGTGGAATGCAGAATTTTCGCTATGCATCATGAAATTTTGGTATGATCACAAAATCTCGCAATCATATTAAAATTTCGCAGAATCCAGTCAGTACTTGGTCCTAGTTAAATTTCGCTATGCTCAAATTTTCGCTTAAGTTAGCTGAATCTTTTCAATATGCTAGTTTAACCATCGTGCACAATGGTAATTAATTTCGCTATGTCTTGTATTTTTCAATATGATAGCTAAATTACTTATCATAGCTGTGTAGTAAATTTCGCTATGCTAGCTGAAATTTCCTCGTGATAGCAAAAATGGCTGCCCCGTGTTTTTGATGTTTTAATTCCAAACGACCACGTTTTGATTAATTACCATTTTGTCCCTATCAGAATCTCATATTTATGATTTTTTTCCATTTCACACACTGTCAAGTATATAAGCTCCTTACAACTTTTGTAACCCTAACTTCCATTTTATGCAAGCTTTCCCGCAGCTTTAGTTTTTAGGTTTTATTTTCGTTTTCTCTTCTCTCTCCCTCTTTCTTCATTTTCTACGCTAAACACACCCTTGAAGATGACAACTCAAGAGATGCTGGCTGTTTCCTCAAAGCCTTGAAGAGGGAGGGCTGCTAGCTTCTCGTTGTTTGGTGGTCGGCGTTGTCCTCATGCTTTTAATGATACGTGTACGCATTTATGGTTCCAAACTTTCCAAACTAGGTTTAATGCCATTTAATGTCTTTCCTTCGTCAATACTGTCATGCTTTGTGGTTCAAAGGTATCTTTAATGGTAGATGCATTGATATCCTTTAGATGTCATTTACGAGCCATCAAAATGAGGTTAAATGCTGGTTTCAAACCGGATCGACATCAATGCTTAGTATTGATCGACTCAAATAGAGTGGTTCTAGGGTTAGGTTTCATAGCTAAAACAAAGATCCTGGCTTTTGGCTCGACTATATGTCATTTTGCCCTAATGCGGTGGAAAGAACCCAGGACACCTTAATAACCCCATTTTATCAAGCTAGTGACCCAAGCCTTCACAAGGTTACCATTTCATACTTCATTTAAACACTCTGTTATCCAAAGGAACAATCAACCTCCCCGCTGTTAACCAAATCCAAAATCCAAATAAAAAGTCCTTCACCATTTTCAAACATAAATGCAAATCATTGTGGATGAAAAACCCATCCCCGTGTCGACCCTAGATCATTATATCATAGTAGGTCGACTACTTCATAGCAGGAGGAACATAGGAAACAAATTTTATTGATTCCGGATCACCCTACCGTGGCATGAATCACCCACCAGTGAAAATGGAAGAATTATAAAGGCACGCTGATAGGCATTCAATTCTGGAAGACAATATCCATGCAGCAACCCAGACCATCATGATTACGAACCAGTCGGCTGAGGGAAATAATCCGCCTGAAAAGAAGTCGTCCGAGTCCAAGGAAGGCCAAAGCAAAGACCGAAAGCGATCCTGTGATCAGTCACAAAAGAAGAGAGAGCTCCCGCAATTTACCCCCTTGAACGTCTCTTATGAGAGGCTATTGCCCATCATTCACGACTTGCCAGAGTTCAAATGGCCTACATAGATCCAAACGGATCCCTGCCAAAGAAACAAATCCTTGCGGTGCGATTATCATAGAGATCATGGACATGAAATGGACAGGTGCTGGAGCCTAAAGTTTATGGTGGAAAAGCTTATCAAAGCAAGATACCTTAAGACGTATATCAAGGAAATTGACCATGGGGTGGAATGTTGAATACACAATTGAGCAATAATTACAGCAGAACTTAGCACCTTCAAGTCACACTTTGCTCACATTTTGCATGAGAATAAAAATTTTTAACTCCGCTGTGTTTCCGGACTTGTAATGTGGTGTTTTTCGTGTCTAAGGTACATCAGACAAGGATTTATGTCCCTGAAGCAAATATGGATCATCGAGGATGATGGCAAACCTACAAGTGAAGTTTCGGGAAGTGCAACAATGCCGAAAAGCACCGTAGAAGTAACATGTACCCCACACCTTCAACATGTACCTAAGACACCCCATGCAAAGTGGCAGAGAGCAACATGTACCGGTACACCACTAACCTCAGAATTTGGTGACACCCCGTGTGGAACCGGCGGAACTGAAAGGGTGAATTGATCCTAACGCTATGGGCACACTTGTCAATCAACTTTTAATGCGATCACATCGAGAGAGGGGTATGCTTGCTAGTTACAAGTGAGAAGGCAACTTTTTGATTCCGAGGGTTAGGTTTTCTCCGGGAGATTTTTATTCAAGCACATGTAATCTTTTCAAGAGGAACTATTATCTGCCATTCTCAATTTTATATTTGTCATTCCTAGATTTCACAATTGAATTCCAATTCTCTCAAAGTTCCTTTCATGAATAAATTCCCTTTAATTATGATTTACCTTATAATTTCCATGGAGTTCTAAATTTCTATGTTGGGGTTCTACGGTGGAAACTCACCCTGATCAAGGCATATTCCCTCAATTCCTCTTTTATACTCCAATGGATTGTGTGATATTAATCACTTGTAGAAACTTTGTAAAAACCTTAGTCGGCATCTCTTCGACAACGTGTGAACGAGATCCTCAGACACGTTGTGCTTGATTACAAATGCAAGCTAAGAGTCTGGAATTAATTGGGAAACAAGTGTTTAACATCGTTCAATCATTTTTTCAAAAGAACATTTAAAGAAAAATCTTCCATCGAAGACCATTTATCAATGGCCTCGCATGAGATCAGAAACTAAGAGGTGGGAATTACGTGATTTAGTGAGTGGGAAACCTAAGAATTTCAAAGAATCATCTTTCTATTTTAAAATAGTCAATTTAATCCTCAATCCTAAATCAACCAATCACAACCCCATAATTTCCTTTTCAATTACACACCTGGGAGAATAGCTCCTAATGTGATCGACAATTTAGACCACTCCCTGGAGATGACCACCTGTGGACTCCCACAAAGACTATATCGTTAGACATCCTTAATTCCTACGCTTGGGAATAGAATCTAAAGATAATATAAGAATGTTACTTTTGGCATTGCTAGGGGAGTGATATCAATCCAAGATCCTATAGTTAGGAGGTAATTGCAATTGCATTGCAAATCCTAAGACGTTTCTCATTTTTCTTTTTAATTTGTTTTTGTGAGAAATCTAGGTTGGTGTTTTCTTGGAAGGAGTAGGTTTAGTGCATGTCGGTTTGGGCTCGCAACGAGCAACGCCGACTTGTAAGAATTGCACCTCCTAGAAATTCTGAAGAGTCCATAATAAGTCAATTGTTTCAAGATAACCCTACACCTCAAATGGACCATCCCGGGAATCAACAACCTCTGTTTAATGAAAATGCTCAAGGGATTCCTATTAACCCACAAGGATTCCATGAACTCCACAACATGGAGATGGTGTTACACTCCCAAAGAGGCACCAAGCAATAGAGGGGGAAATGTTAACTTTCACAAATCAATATAGGTCCCCAAGCCCTTTACCTAATGTGGAAAGAACTCTCCGAGAGATTTTGCAACCTCAAAGAACTACAACCAACTCATGTATTCGCTTACCTGAAGAGGCTAATCAATTCCTCATGAAGTCGAAAATGATTCATCTTTTACCTGTATATCACGGGGTCGAATATGAGAACCCTTACTCATTCATGAGAGACTTTGAGGATGTTTGCAGTGCATTTCTCTCTACTGGCTCACCTCTCCACATAATCTGTTTGGTTCTATTTCCTTTTGCTCTAAAGGAGAAAGCCAAATTTTGGTTTCATTCACTTGCACCCAACTCAATCTTTACATGGGAAGACATGCGGAATGAATTTCTTAACTAATTCTTCCCTCCCGCACGTACCAATGCTCTCATGCGAGCAATTCGTAATTTTTTCTCAAAGCCGTGAACCTTTTTACCGCAAAGATGTGGAAAGATACAAGGATCTCCTCCATGCTATCCCTCATCATGGTTTGGATGTTGGACAGATTTGTGCGTATTTTCATCAAGGGTTATCCTTGAATAATAAACAATACATCCAAATGATGTGTGCGGGAGAATTTTATGAAAAGAGTGCTAGGGAGGCAATTCAACTCTTTGACACCATCACAGTTAAAATGCTCTAACATGGAGACTAACACTTTCGTAGACACCGTTAAAGCACATAGTATACCTATTAGTGGGGAGGAATCCATCACTAAAAGAGAATGATGAATTGTACAAAATCGCCAATTTAACAAGGAAGCCGAGGCCATAGAGATGAAAAAGGTGAACGAGGTAATCAGTGCCTGCACTTCTACGCCTATCGGGACCTAAAGTGGAGGAGCTTACATAATACTATGCGATGACCCTACACACTCAATCAAGAACCGCCTAAACCTTCCAAGTTAAGGAGCACCAAATAGAGCAAGCAAATGCCCTTAACTACCAAAGGAAGCCTTTCAATTCTCCATATCAAACATATAATCCCGGGATGTAAGCACCCCACTTTAGTTGAGAAATGAGGGAGGCCCACATAACTTGCCAAACAACCAAGGCCCCCATTACCAAAACCAAGGTTTCCAAATTCAGTTCTCTTCCATTCTTTAATCAAGGTCCTAAGGATTTCCTATGAACCCTAATCATGTTTCATCCATCGAATCAAGGGAATCCAAACCTACGTACTTTATCAACCTCCATAAGAGAAGTTTGGAGGATAGTAACACGCTTCGTATTGCATCAATTAATCCACAAACACACTCGAACCGCCCGGGAATGATGAGATCCCAAACAAACTAAGCTAACCTCTCTATGGGTAATTTTCAATAAAAAAAGGGAAACTCCTTTCCTAACTCATCCAAAATCCCCAAGGTCGAATAGTGTTGGAATTTCAAGTCCAAGTGAGTGTACCTTTGAACATTGCAAGGCTGTCACTACTCTTCGAAGTGGTAAGGTAATTGACAAAACTATTCATCTTAAGGAACCAATACAAGAGTCACAAAGTGAACCAGTTGGAGATAATGAGGTGTCTGACAAGCCTCATGTTCCTAGAACAGATGTGATTGATGAGGAGCCAGAACAAGACAAGGCCACCCATATCCTCCACCCATACCTCATAGGTCGAGTCGCAAAGAAAGTGAACAAACTATCTCCGAGATCTGGCGAGTTGTTCAAACAAAAGGGAAATTGAACATTCCTTACTAGATGCCATTAAGCAAATTCCGCTATATGCTAAGTTTCTAAAGGATTTGCGGCACTTAAAAGGAAACTAGTCAACAAAGAGGCATTCATGATCGAGCAATCTACCATCGACTCAAACAATCCCGCCTCAAAATACAAAGATCCAAGAAGCCCTACTATTTCTATAGTAGTAAGGAATTCCAAGTCGACATGCTCTAGTGGATTTAGGCAAGTGTTAATTTATCATTTACTCAAGATATGGACCTAGGGTTAGGAGAATTAGACAACCAATATCACCTCCCAAATTAGCCGACCGTGAAGGTAAAATTCCTGTGAGGGATAGTGATGATGTATTAGCACAAGTGACAAGTTCTACTTCGTGGATTTTGTCATGCTCGACACTCAACCTGTAGAACCAAGGAACCAGCCCCAAAGGATTCTGGCATTCATTCTCACAAACTGCTAATGCCATCGCATCGTCTGGGGAGGTCTAATGATACGACGGCCTGGCAAATATGACATAATCTTAATATCTTAATGTTATCAAGGGAACGGGGATGAAGAAGATGTGTGTGAGGTCAATATGGTTGGATTCTCGTGGTACGTAAATACTTGATAATGTCTCACATGACGACTTCATGCCATGTTCGTAAGCCCGAGTCAGACGAGGCGCGACCACACTAGAATCGAGTTCATACTCCATAATTGAACATGAGGCACTGAAGTAAAATGGGTGGGCACCTAAATTTGAACCATTGTCACCACTGATGATACATTGTTTTCTCAAGAAGATAGTCACCCAAGTTTCAGAAGGAAACCTCATTGATCAAGATCTCGGCTATGCCTTCTATGGGCAGAAACTTTTTCCAGTTCCATCTTCCTTAGAAATGAATCAAGAAAATCAACTTTGGAGATATTGAGAAACCATAATCGCCTCTAGGATGGACAATTGCGCATATTAAGGAATTAGCCCCCTTGATCCGCACACATAGAATTCACTCATGAGGATGTTAAACCTCAAAACTGCATGCAGACGATCGAACTCAACAATTGTTAAGAAGTGTAAAGAAGGAAAGTCTTAAACCCTTGGATAGAAGATTTACCCCACGTGACAACAAGTGGTTAGTCACGTAGTTCCTAAGAAACTGGAGTCACTGGTTTTAATGAAAATAATGAGCTAATTCCTACTGTGGCTACCAGTTGGAGGTGCATAGATTATAGGAAGCTTAACGCGGGTACTAGGAAAGACCACTTTCCTCTTCCTTTTGTTGACCAAATGCTAGAGAGAGTTGCAGGGTATGGATTTTATTGTTTTCTCGATGGGTACTCAGGTTACAATCAAATTGAGAGGCTGAAGATCAAGAGAAAACTACATTCACTGGCCTTTGGTACTTTGCCTTTAGGAAATGCCCTTGATTATGTAATGCACCCAACCTCTCCAACGGCATGATTGAATTTCGCTGACATGATAGAAAACTGCTTGAAATCTTCACGGACGATTTCGCCAGACTGCTGTAGAGCTGTCGGAGAATTTACGTAAGGTTTTGGAGCGATGTCAAGAGAAGAACCTTGTGTTAAATTGGGAAAAGTGCCATTTCATGGTGACACAAGGGATTGTCTTAGGCCATATAGTATCAAAAAATGGAATTGAAGTTGATAAGGCCAAAGTCGAGCTGATCTCCAATTTACCTACTCCTAAGTGTGTTAGAGACATAAGATCATTCTTGGGACATGCAGGATTCTATAGGAGATTCATAAAAGATTTTAGTGCTATAGCTCGTCCCTTATGTACTTTGCTTGCCAAAGATGTCCCTTTCACATGGTCATTATAGAAGTTTGAGAAGCCGCCTTTGCAACCCAAACTATGCTTGTCGCTCCATCATGCGGCCGCCTTAATCGTCATCGAGACTATGACAGTGATTATGCTATAGGGCTCATGAGGAATGGGGTGGAAGACAAAGGCTTTGTAATCTACTATGCCAAGAAGACTCTAGACTCCGCCTACAAATTACACAACCACTCAAAAGAATTTTTAGGTCGTCAGCTTGCCTGTGAAAAGTTCAGTCACATCAGAGTGTCTCCGTAACCATTTTCTTACATCACGCAGTCAATGGGGCATTTGCTCTTCATAGATACAAGCCTGCCAGATCAGGTGATCCTGTCATGCCAGAGTTCAACTCGGACATAAAAGATAAGCTCAGAATGTGGTATCAACATTATCTCGATTAGTTCTAATCAAATTCTCATTGGTGTACCCATGTTTACGCTTCCTAATGAGCAGCTTTTTGCTCTTTGTTCATTGCCCATATATCACCGACATCATAAATTACCTAGTAATCGGTCAAATTCCAACTCCAATGGACTTCTCAATGCAAAAGAAATTTTTCGCGTGATATTAAGAAATATTACTTGATTTATCCATATGTTCATTAAATACTCATTCATACCAATTAATGAGAAGATGTGTGCCTAATGATGAGCAGATCAGATCCAAACCTGCCATTCCAAAGCTTGTGAGGGTATTTCTCCGCAAGAAAATTTAATGATAAGATTTTGCAAGCTTCTGCTTTACTAGCTGCTCCTGCTTAGCATTGTTTCGAATTTGCAAACTTCAGGTTTCTGTACAACACTGGGAGGGGTCACAAAACGGAACATGATGCTCTTACCCCCATTTTAATCATTGAAATCTTTGACTGCTAGTATAAACTTTATAGCCTTTTCCCTTCTTGTGGGGCACCCAGATATCTCTGCTATCTCCGCTGATTATGTGTCGGCGGCCCAGGCTATTCCAACGAGAACCAATGACCACAAGGTTGTTTTTGAAATTTATAAAGAATACATTTTTCCTCGCTTTGGAATACCTCGCAGAATTGATATTTATGGTAATCTACTTGTAATCGATCTTTTGAAAATCTACAAAAATATGAGTCACCCATGTCAACCACATACACCCACGCATCAATGGTCAGGCCGGAATTAGCCAATAGAGATCAAACACATTTTGAAAACGGTCCCAAATCGCAAAGATTGGTCACTTCGACTTTACCGATGCTCTTCGCCTACCGTACCGCTTTTAAAACTATTCAGGCATACCCTCATAGGCTTGTTTTCTATGAAAGGCTTGTCATTTGCTCTGGCCGAAATGATACACCTGTGCTTTATCAAGTAATAGAACTTTTTAATTTTGATTTAACCCAAGGTAAACAGTTTTTCGTTGCAACCTTAAATGAGCTTGATGAATTGCGGCGGGAGTCGTATGAAAGCTCCCGGATTTGTAAGAAAGTGGCCTGTTGTTCCATGACAAGATTATTAATTTAAAACGCTCAAACTAAACCAAAAGGTACCACAGATAGGATCCTAGCTAAATATACTCCTGTGAAAACTCATTCGTTGGACTGGTCTGCTTCATTGTTAAGGCGATCTACACGAGCCATGGAGATTGAAAAATCTGATATTGGAAAGTCTTTTAAAGTCACGGTCAACGCCAAAGCCATTCCTCGAGCATTTCAATCTTCAAGAGAATAATGAGGACTCGCAGATCCGCTCTACCGATACCTTCGAGTAAATTGCTCTCAACTTGTTGTATATAGTTTTGATTTTGTTTTATTTTCGTTTGCATTTCATTTCGCTATTTCATTTGCTTTTCAAAAAAATTACAAAAATACAAAAATACAAAAATACAAAAAAAAAGAGGCCTTGGTTTCTATGTTGCCTCCCATTCTCGCTGCGGGGCACTGTTTCTATGCATTGAGGACAATGCTTGTTTCGCGGTGGGGGTAGGCATACACCTGAACTCTAACTATGCGCTACATGTCTGGCAGCGGCAAAAAAATTTCAAATTGTGGCTTCAGGTAATACTTGACTCCAATGTATATAGCCGCATGATTTCATACACCACATCATCTCAATGCATGTACACTTTAACAAGCATGCACAAAAATCTTATATCATCTGACTTTATCCCCTTGCATTCTGCTCTAATTCCTTACACAAACCACAGACCTACTGATCATACTTTTGTCTTGCCTGCTTGTGCTCCCATCTGTGCATTAATTTGGCATGTCATGTTAACTACATGCATCATAGTCTTTGAGGAACATCTTGCATAACTGGAAAATGATTAGAGGCCATCATTTCTGTGTTACACTTTGTGGAATCGTTTTGTCTTACCCCTTGCACCTACTCAGCCTTGCTGCCAAGTTGGTTCAACCCTAGGTCCTCGATCACTAGAAATACAAGGTCCCATGGAAAGATTGAAAGTGTCCAAAGAAGGAAATACGTTGATCAACCCGTGAACACAAACACTTGGGCGTAATATGAGCAAGAAGGAGAGGTGAGACAAAGGAAACTCCGATGGAAGGCAATGCATATGATAGATTTTACATCACATTAATGTTCTAATTTGCCAAAAATAAAATAATATATAAATATATATATATATATATATATATATATATATATATATATATATATATATATATATATGTAAAAAAATTGAACATGTACTGTACAGGCCCAATATGTATCGGTATATGTTATGCAAAAAGAGGTAGAGGCCAACATGTACTCCAGACACCACTAACTCGTAATCCTGGAGATATGGCGGTTTTGGGCCAAAAGGGTTTTTAACCCCATTTTTTTTATGCCTTTTGACATTCACAACCTATCCATTCTCTAAAAGACCAAACCCTAGTTTTTTTTTGCCCTCTCACACAAGCAACCCCAAGTTGGTCTCGCTTCCCGCCAAGGTTTCATCACTCAAACGATTTTTCCGCACTCATTGTATGCATGGTAAGCCTCTCAGAATTCGAGCGTTTTTGTGATATTCATTATTATACATGGATTTGCTTTGGTTGGTTTTGGTGGGTGGCTCCTTTACTTGGTGGTTCGGCTCGCCGATGTTATGGATGCAGAAATTTCGTCGATCCGCACAGGCCAAATTCCTGCACTTCCCGCGACGTGTTTCTGGGACATTGTTCTATATGTGTGGGCCATCTGTGCCATCATTGCCATTTTTGCCATATCTATGGCAAGATCCAAGAATACTGGAAAGGGAAAAGCGCCTAGCTCCTCTATGGAGCGGGCTGTGAAGAAAAGAAAATCCGACACTTCACAGCCAATAAAGAAAGGAAAAGGAAAGCGAAGAGAATCATCCTCTGAGAGTGAAGAGGTATCGGAGAGTGATGATGAGGAGATAGAGGCCATGTTTCAGCGAGGCTTCGACTCGTGAAAGCAGAAAACTGGCCTACCGATTAAGTAACGTGGGATTTCATTACGAGAGGGTGTGAAGTTGGAAACATTCCCAGATCGCCATCCTATTAGGGGTGTTATTCAGAACGTAATTTGCGCTTTGTGTGTACCGACGCTCAGGTATTTACTCTACCGTTCGAGAATTCTACACTAATCTGAGAGAAAATCAGCGGGTTGAGACCTTACTAGAGACCACTGTGATGGGTAAGCAGATACGGATCACCCCTGATTCGATAGCTCATTCCCTACAGTATGTTCGCCCTGCAGCTGCAGATCGACCTTACCCCCCTTTAGCTTACTCACCGCTTCCGACGCCCATTTATTTCTAAGGCTATATGCACTCGCCCCAGGGCCAAGGAGTGGTTTTCTTAGATGTAAAGAATTTGTGCTGTGGAAGCCTGCCGGAATATGCATTGGTGAATAAGATTATTCATGATAATCGACCAAAGGGCAATGAGAAATCTCTCAGCAGAGAATAAACGCAGTTTTTATATGAGGTGATGACCGGGAAGCTTATCGACTATGCTTTGGTCATATGGTGCGTGATGAGGGACTTCCTGCAGTCCTCGCATGAAAGTAGACATATTCCATTCCCATCTCTTGTGACGAGTCTTATGGAAGCCGCGGGGATGAGGGGAGTGGCTAAGGAAAAGAGGGTTCTTCCTAAGTTGGGGCCAATTACAAACCAAACGGAGGCCAAGAGTCGAGCCGCATCTACGAGACCCCAGCCTTCACATCCCCCAGTGGTGATTCCCGGAGCCTCTTCGTCTACAGCACCTGCACCTATGAGCACCTCCCCGTTGAAGAGAATGGAGGATCGAATTAAAGGGTTTTTCAAATGCATTTTGGGAAACAGAAGCAAAGCAGGGATCACAAAGCTCTCCGTGCTAGAGAGTCATATTTTCCGAGGAGAGCCTGTTGGCCAGCAGACATACATGCCCCTTCTCCCGACTTGAGGGAGATTCAAGGGAGCTTAGATGACTCAAGGTCGATGTGGACGATTTTCTTCGCGGATTCATGAGGAGACGCCAGAGTAATATTAGCTAGATTAGGTGGTGTTGGTAATTGGGTAGCAAACCTCGCATGTTATGCCAACACCCATTTGTTTATTTTACCCTTTTTGTAGCTTGAAGGGTCATTACAAACCTTAAGACCTTTCGATTCCAAATGTGTTAGTTGTCTCAATTTTATGTATATGAAGTAAGGTGTTTATGTTAAATGGTTGCTTCTATAATATCGATCATTTCAGTTCAATGCTTCCATGGCAGCTTTTCTATTCTCAATTCCATGGTCCTTTATTTGAATAGTTGATTTTGTGTTAGCTTGTTGTTATGTTCATTGCTTGAGACTGTGGTTTTAGTTTTAATTGAGTCACACGGATGCATACTATGTCAGGTTGAAGTATTATGTTTAATATTTGCCATTTTTTATAAATTTGCAAAGCTTAACCGCACTCTAGCGACTTCATAATTCATAACCAAGAGGTATCTGAGCCTAAATCTTGCTAGGGACTAGCAAGACGCAGCCAGGTGTGTCATCACACACCGAGCAATAATTACAGAGAACTTAGCACCTCAAGTCACACTTTGCTCACATTTTCGCATGAGAATAGGTACTTTTAACTCCGCTTGTTTCCTCGACTTGCACAGTTTTTCAGGTCTAAGGCATGATTGTACAAGGATTTATGTCCGGGAAGCAAATATGGATCATTGAGGATGATGGCAGCCGATTGGTGAAGATTCAGGAAGTGCAACAATGCTGGAAAAGCACCGTAGAAAGCAACATACGCACACCTTCAACATGCACCAAGACACCTATGCGAAAGTGGCAGAGAGCAACATGTACCCCAGACACCACTAACCTCACTAAAGATAACTCTGTGAAACCGCGGAATTAAGCAGGAATTCGATCCTAACGCAAGGGCACGCTTGTCAATCAACTTTTAATGCGGGATCACATTAGAGAGGGGTATAAAAGCCATAGGATACAAGAAGGCAACTTTTTGATCTTCAGGTTGCTCTCTTTCATAAAGCTTGCACTTCTTCTTCTAGCGTATGTTTCTTCTTTGGCGGTAAGTTTTTATAGATTAGGGTTGAAGACTTTTATTTCTCCGAGATTTTTTATTCAAGCACATGTAAATCTTTCAAGAGGGAAAGTACATCCTGCTTTCATTCTCACTTCCATTTGTCATTCAGATTTCACAATTGAATTCCAATTCTCTCAAAGTTCCTTTCATGAATAAATTCCCTTCAATTATGATTTACCTTATAATTTCCATGGAGTTCTAAATTTCTATGTTTGGATTCTACGGTGGAAACTCACCCTGATCAAGGTATATTCCCTCAATTCCTCTTTTATACTCCAATGGATTGTGTGATATTAATCACTTGTAGAAACTTTGTAAAACCTAGTTGGGCATTCTCCTTGACAACGGTGAACTAGAGAGATCCTCGGTACACGTTGTGCTTGGATTACAATGCAAGCTAAGAGTCTGAATTTAATTGGGAACAAGTGTTTTTAACATCATTCAATCATCTTACCTTTCAAAAGAGTATTTAAAGAAAAATCTTCCATCGAAGACCATTTATCAATGGCTCCTAGATGAGACTGTAAAACTAAGAGGTGGGAATTACGTGATCATTAGTGAGTGGAAACCTAAGAATTCCAGCAATCATCTTTCTATTTTAAAATAGTCAATTTAATCAATCCTTAAATCAACCAATCACAACCCCATAATTTCCTTTTCAATTACACACCTTTTGGAGAATAGCTCCTACAGATCGACAATTTAGACCACTCCCTATGGAGATGACCTGTGGACTCCCACAGTATTACAATGCTAGACAACCTTAATTCCTACTTTAGGGAATAGAATCTCGCATACGAATAAGAACGGCTACGGGAATCGGGAAAGGTGTCAGCGACAAAGTTACAACCGGCCAGGGCAACCTCGTCGTAATCTAGGATCAATCATTAACTATACATCATGACCGTCTCGACGACCGCATTAGTCGGTTAACATAATAGGCTCTTGAGAGCCGTCACCATTAAGGCACGTAAAATGCTATCCATGCGGAGGCGAGACATGAAGAAACCAAGCCGACAGACTAATCTAATATCCTTTCCCCGCAACTCGACAAGACAGCCTCACCATGATGCACTAGTACCACTTTCAGATAATCTGCTGATGCATAAGGTACTGATAGATCCTAGCAGTGAGATAGACTTGGTGCAACTACCCGCCTTCAAGCAGATGAAGCTTTCCTTAGGTGCGGTGAACTCAACCGGGCAAGTCCTCTCTGGTTTTAATGGTGCAACTGTCGTAACTCTAGGAGATGTCACGTTCCTTGTAAAAGTCGGGCCAATGACTTAGCAGGTTCTGGTCTCAATCGTTGAAGACTTGGGGCCTTACAACGCCATAACGGGGTAAGCATGGCTGCACTCGATGAAAGTTATCCCCTCAACCTACCACCAAATGGTCAGCTATTTGACTAATATCAAGTGTGTCAATCTTTAAGTCACAATGCAATAAGACGACAAGAAAGTATCAACTATCTATGCAAGAATGTATAGGGAGAGGAATGTCAAAATCCTCCCTCGAAGATCAAAACCCCGTAGCAATCACAGCCACGCCTGTGATCGTGGCGATGTGTCACGCCTGACCCCGATCCGACCCGATTGGCAGATCCGAACCAAGTTCGGGGTGCGAGACCATATACTAGGACTCTTTACTTACTTTTTCAGACATTGATGGACCCAAGTCTTATAACAAAATCAAAATATCATATACAAAGTCAAAATAAAACTACCACCGTAGTGGTGTTTACAGTGTCACATATACAGTACTGAGTCCCATTTACATATTCAAAAACTATACATTTAAAAGCATTTACCGATCGTAGCAGAACTCCATAGCTGATGAACCCCCACTGGGTGTGTGTTGGCCCCAAGAGTAATGCTTTTAATATCATTGTCTCTTTCTTTTTCCGTACCTACACTGATATAAACCCGTGCTGCTTTACGCTTAGTGGGAAACAGGCTATGCATATACACGCTATAATAAGAGTATAACAATAACAGATATAAGAAATCGTATGGTCTGTACATGGACTATACAGGCACTTATGTTTACACAAAGCTTATGCTGGTTTGATCTCTCAGAGCCATGCAGCTGCCCTTATGCATAACTTATGCTTATAAATGTACTCTTATGTTTATTCGTCCCCGTAGGAGCAGAGCTTATTCGTATCTCAAATACCCGTAGGTATTACAGACGTAACGATACACATTTGTTTCCCCATTTGGCTGATCACAGTTATTATCATATAACTATGGGAATACCTAGACTAGGACAAATAGATGAGTAAGACATAACACAATAAGTATCCGAAGATACTATATAGTACCGAGGTCAGAAAGACAGCAGAGTGCCGGGCACTAATCAAAACAGAGTGCAATAGCACTCACAGAGTGCCTGCCACTAATCGTATCAGAGTGCAAGAGCACTCCAGCGTGAGTGCCAAGCACTAATCGTATCAGAGTGCAAGAATAATTAGCAGGAGTGTCGAAGACTAATCGAGATTACCACACGTCAAATGTATGTTATGTCATTTAATACTTGGTCTTAGGCATTCCTACGATTATATGTGTTCACAAACTTCCTATCTTATTATTGGGGCATGAACTGTGCTCCCATCGAACTCGCTTCGCCTCGACGGCGAGGCATGATACATTTTTCACTTACTTTCATCATTTTCTATACTTTCCTAGATGCGACTTTAGCTTAAATATAAAAATAACAAAAACAAGGCTACAGGATGATTTGATTCCAGATCACATGACCCAGACTGCACCTAGCTTGGTTCTGGGGAGGGCGCATCAGCACCGACTGGGGTGGTACCGAGCATCGTGCTTTTTCCGCATCAGCCACAGACCGGTGCATCACCCAAAGGTACCGTACCGTCTCCGAATTTGGCTCCAAAAATGGCGGTGATTTCACCATTTTTCATGCACTTTTCTTCCATAATTCTCTTCTATTCCATTCTTCATAAAAAATTAACATGAAATCCCTCAAAACAACTCCACAAACACTTTCACTAGGCGCTAAAGAATCCAAGGATTCATACCAAAGTTCACTAAACTTTACAAACCTTGGAATTGTGAAGGATTCCATATCTAATTATTATCAACTAGGGATTTTCAACCAAACTTCCCTTAAATCTATAGTTATGATGTAATCCTAACAAAACCCTAGAAAAGGGAACCAAATTAATCTCCAAAGAAAACCCTAGCAATCCATACCCAAGTAGTTTGTGTACAAAAATCATACCAAAATCCATGCAAAAGTCATGTATCCATACTCAAACTCCAAATATCCATACCTTGGCTTGATTTCCCCCTTTCTTCCTCTTCCTCTTCCTCTCCTTCCTCTTCCTCTTCTTCCCATAAGCCCTTGTTTGGAGACCAAAAAAAATGGATTATTTTTTGTCTCCCTCTCCCTTTTATAATTAAACTTTCCCTTATTTCCCTTTTTGGTCCTCCAACTTTTGCCCATTTGTATTCCAATTTCCCTTTATTTTATTTCGCCTCTAATTTTATTAATTCATGTCTGATGCCCCTTTGACAAATTACACTTTTGTCCTTGAATCTTGTACAATTTCCTGTTTCTAAGTTTCCATGTTTCATTTAAATTTACTAAAAATTCACTATGCCTACCAAATAATTCTAAACATGTTGGAAACAAACTAGGTATATTTCCTGGGTGTTACAGGATGAGAAGGATCCGCTGGCTGTGGATCCCTTAGAGAAAGTAATGTTAGACAGGCCAGAAAAGTTCACTTACATCAGCTCTCTCATGTCTAATGAAGAAATGGAGTAGTTACTGCACTATGCCGCTAAACAATATGATGTATTAACACACTCGATATGATTGGGATTAACTCGACGTTGGCCTCTCACAAATATCCCCTACGCCGTACTAGTAAGATAGAAATGAAGCTGCTTTCACCCGTGACGCCATCGCATCATTCGTGACGGAAGTAGACACTCAAGTATGTGTTTCATTAGGGAAGTAAAGTACCCCGAATTGCTAGCCAACGTGGTGGTGGTTTCAATGAAAGGGGGTAAGTGGTGAGTATGTGTAGATTACACTGACCTCAACGAAGCGTGCCCAAAAGATAGCTTCCCCTTGTCGTGTATAGACCAAATTGTTGATGACATAGCGGGGCACGGAATACTGTCTTTTATGGACGCTTTCTCTAGGTATCATCAAATTCTCATGCACTAGCCTGACGCAGAGAAAACTGCCTTCATTAGACCTCATGGGCTATACTGCTATGATGTGATGCCTTTCAGCTTAAAGAATGTTGGTGCAACTTATCAAAGGTTAGTGACTAAGATATTCCGACCACTGTTGGGTAACATAATGGAGGCCTATATCGATGACATGCTCGTGAAATCCAAAGAACGCTTCGACCACACCCAACATCTATATGAGGCCTTTGAGTTGTTGTGGAGGTATGGCATGAAACTCAACCCTTTGAAATGTGGAGTCAATTCGAGCAAGTTTTTAGGCTTTATGGTGACCCAGAGAGGAATAGAGGCCAATCCCATTCAACTCAAAGCAATAATGGACTCTCAAGCTCCTACCATCAGGAAAGGAGTGCAACAATTAACTGTCCGACTGGTGGCTCTTGGTGGGTTCATATCCCGTTTCACAAACCAATTAAAACCATTTTTCATCACCCTAAGGGAAGCTAAAAGGACCGACTGGAACGAGGAATGTGATCGAGCCTTCATGGTGATCAAACAATAGCGCGATCTGAGTCGGCCTCGGTAGGTATTACACTGCCTTTACTTGCTCACATTGTTAGAGGCCTCGGTAAGTGCGGCTTTGTTCAAAGAAGGCGAAAACGGCGAGGGCCGATGTTCTTACGTGAAGCGAATCCGTCTAAGCGAAGCCACGTTATACCGGTCTCGGAAATAGGCGACAGCCTGCATTGTGGCGGTAGAAGCTTAGCCGCGCCACAGGCACACCCCATCGTCGTCTTTGACAGCCTCCCACTGCGGAGCACCGGCCTGGCTTGACGCCCATCGAAGGATGGCCCAATAGGCGATTGAACTAAGTGAATTCGGTATTTAATATAAACCTCGCTTGGCATTAAAGGGCAGGTATTGGCAAACTTTTTAGCGACTACTCAAGCCGGATCTGCGGTAGGGTAGCGTTGATTGGTGGATCCTGATGTGAATGACGGCTTCGCCCAAGCAGGGAGGCGAAGTCGACACGGCAAATCCACGTACGGGGAAAGGATCGAGCAACCCGTCTGTTTAGGCTTCCTACGTCCGATAATGAGATTGAATATGATGATATTAGTAGGGGGTTGACCTCCTTAATCTGTATCCTCAAAGAAACTCATCATACGCAGTGACTCTCAACTAGTGGTGGGACACGTGAACAGAGAGTACAAAACACAAAGCAGAACATGGTGAGTATGGCGAATTAGAAGCGATGGCTAGGAAGTTTTGCGACGAGCTCCAACGCATATCGGGGATTTCGAATGAAAGGTGGACCGCTTTGGCGGCGGTGGTTGTGTGTCGTCCCGATAAAACGGTGCTCCTTCACATGCACTGCGGCATGTGTCATCTCGCATGGCCAGGCCAGTGAGCCAAATAGACGAAGAATCTTTTTCTTAGCTAACCCCTATAAGGTGTTATCCCAAAGCTTGTGAGGAAGGCTGGCAGGACAACGGGTTAAAGCTCCCGCAGAGATCAGTGCAGGAGGCTAGGTTTTCCTTTGTGAACGAGCAACCTTGATTATATAAGCGATCTCTGGACGAGCCGTATCTTAAATGTCTTACTTTCGTGGGGGTCGGTATGTATTGGCCAGAACTTTCCGTGAAAGGGGTATGCGGAACCATCGGGCGAAGAACTTTGGCTCGTAGGTCCGTACACTAAAGATTTATTAATGGCTAACCATGAGTAGAATCACATCCGTCACGTGAGGAAATGTATTCTGATAATGACCCGAATCGAGGTGTCATTTCCAGTCACAACCACCATCACGGGCCCCAGGCCACTTTGCTCGATTGGGGAATTGATATAGTTAGACCATGCCTCATACTGGCTCGAGAAAAGCTGTTATTTGGTTTGCCACCAGGCTACTTTAGAGAAAATGGATAGGCAGAGGCCTTTGCCTCCATCAGTGAGGACGTCGTCTAGTGCATTATGGAAGAATATTATGCATTGGTTTGGAATACCTCGATCGATAAATGGCCCGGCAATGGGCGCGATTTTATAGCATGGTATATGAAATTTACGCCCTGGTGTCCGAAGCATGCCGACCGCGGTACCGCGAAGCGATAGCTGGCGAAAGCATCAGCCAACTCTTTTGGCGACATTAAAGCGTGCACATTATTAAGGAAAATGGGTAGAAGAGCTGCACAGGTTTCTCTGGGCTATGAAACGACGCGTAAGCTAACTAGGGAGTAATGCCATTCACCCTACTTTATGGGATAGGCCGCTAATCCTACCAATTGGAATTACTACGCCCGAGACACATAAATTCTTGAATGAAATTTATCACGAAACCCTTGCTAAGGACTTAGATATGACAGACGAGCTCCGTGAAGCAACGATTGTGCATATGACATCATACCAGCAAAGAACAACAAACTTATACAACAGGCGGGTAAGACAGTGAACATTCCATGTCGGGGACTTAGTCTTGAGAGGTCTTTGAAAAACCGCAGCCCGGGCAAGCAATGCGTGAGTTCAACCTTAGTGGGAAGGGGCACTTTGCGATAGTTAGAGTAAAGCCAGCCGGATCGTACGCATTGAATAAACTGGACGGGATGCTAGTGCCCAAAATGTGGAATGCTATGCATCTAAAAAGGTATTATCAATAAAAGTATTCTTTAAAGGTATAAGGTTTCCTTTAGAGCATTTTTTTTTTTCAATTCTCGAAATATTATCAATAAAGTTTTCTTTAAAGGTATTATCAATTAAATTTCCTTTAAAGTATTTTCTTTTAATAGTCCCACTTTCAAAAGACCACACTCGTGGCTCTCAAGCTGTGACCTTTGAAGGGCCAGGACTTGTGGCTCACAGAAGCAGCTGGCGCCCGAGATCACACTTATGGATCCTGACTGTAGCAACACTGAAGACCGGTTGTCTTATAGCGAAACCCGAGGGGATAATGACTTACTTTGTTAGCCCATGTGCGATCCCTACCAGCTTCTAGCTCTTAAAAGACTTAACATATATATCCTTAAGCAACTATCCTACTCAGGATTCGTGGAAAAGAGTTGTGAAATAAAATGAATCAATTAAGTAAAATAAAATCGTAATTCATAAATACGCTAGTAGCGTTGATAGTTACATAAATGTTCTGAGTGGTGAAGCAGTGGGTGCAAGGTGGGAGAGAGGAAAAGAAAGGGCAAAAATCAGCTGCGGTCCCATTGGAGCTACGATTCTCAAGCTCCTTTGTCGCCGCTGCGGTCTACCTGCGCCAGTGACCTCGGTGAAGCTCTGGACGGAGGGCACCGGGTTTCTAAGGCTTTGGAGGAAGCGGAGTGGGAGGGAGTCGAGACTTTCATTAGAACCTCTGGTTGGTCTCCACAAATGTTGTTTGAACACACAACATCTGTAGCCATAGCTTAATCGATCAGGCTTTCTGGTAATCTTCCTCGCGAAGCCTTATCCTTGCCCGACGAGGTGGAGGATACCTCGTCTCAGGCTTTAAGCCGGAGTGACGTCCGCTCAACCTCTAAGCAGGAAGTCTCAGCCTTTGCCTTGCGCCTAGCCTCCTCCGTAACCTCTAGAGCTTCTTGGACCACAGCGATTCGTCCTCATGCATAACATCATAAATTCTGATGGCGACCCGACAAATCCCTCTTTAGCCTTTAGCCTCTAGTCTTGTCCCTCTCCTTCTCATTTTTACCAACCTTCTACTGCTAGCCTTAGCCTCCCGCTCCCGATGCTTCATGACCTAGATTTGGCCTTGGTGAAGGGGCATCGAGGCCGGTGCTTGGTAAAGGCGGCGGGCGTAAAGTGTGACTTCTCGCGTCGTCCGACCGGGCGCGTAGATTCTTTATGTTGGCAAGCCATGTTCTGAATAAAGGTGACAACCTGTAAAATAGGAGATGTTAGAAGAAAGTCACAACACCAAACTGTGGCTGGGCACAAAGTCAAAACATACCCATTTCAGTCGACTAGACAAAGAAGTCGTGGTGCGAGATGAGCATCTCGTCTTCGACGCGGCCGGGAAGGCTTTCTATCCGCGATAAGTAGGAAGGGATGGTACTCCTCGGCATGACGTGCAGGTGCTCGGAGAATGGTGGGGTGGGGTCGGCGCATGTGTGGCGAAGACTCCACTCTTGTGGAGGGGCTCGACGGTCGATGATTTCCCGAGCTGACCTGGGTGCAGGAGCCACCTTGTCCTCTGGGACGATCCCAGCTCCTCCGTGAACATACGAGCTTAGAATCAATCGGTCGGGTAGCCTTGGCTTGCGAGGACCAGCATTTGGAAGCTTAGCCTATAACGACGATCCAACGACTATATCCGATAGAGCCTTTACACTCCAGCTACAGCGGCGTTGCGAAGTCTTTGCGACGCCCCACCCACACCCAGATTGGGACCCGTCCTCGGCCCGATGCCTGAAGCCTCTGCAGAAGCATCTTGGGAGACACCCTCCAAAGTCGGTAGAGGATCGGGGGCTTGTTCTTGGGAGTTGTCACGCCCCATCTGTCCCGACCGTTAGCGGATCCGAGCCGAGTCGGTGCGACCTGTATATCTTTGTTGGGACTCATTGACTGTTCTTTCTCAGCGAACTTGTACACGGGGTTATCTGAAGCGATTTTAAGCATGTAAAATCATTTCCATATATAAAGAGCGCCACCCAGGAATTGGTGTCCCTCGACATCATATACATATCTTTTGAGTCCTTGCTTATACGTACATTTTTTTCCTGAAAACATCGAGGTCGTAGCGGGAGAAGTACGGTGAGCACTATCTCTGAAGCCCGGCTGCCCCTCTGCGATGTGGGATGTCACGTCACTCTATCCTTGTCATACATACGTACCTACAGTTGAACACGTCTTAAGCTTTGCGCTTAATTAGAGGGTGCATAGCGTGAATGACCACATGGTAACCGATCCTGAAACTTATCTACGTATGCATATAACTTTATGTTACTTATCATCTTTACATTCTTATCACATGTCACATGTTCTCTTGTCTTTGACATATCTCTATATACTTTCTTGTATTCTAGTACTGTCATCTTTTACTTATCTACATCGTTCTTAGCAAGCGTGCATTTCTATCATGTTCATATTACGTATCCTATTATGTGCATGTCATATTCTTATACATATATTTCTTTCATGGTTATATCACATATACCATTTGTTGTGTAACTCTATTTTCATGTCTTGTTTTCATATCACAGTGATCTATTATGCGATTTAACAATTCAAAACCCAATCATTATGGATGATTAATATAAATACGATACATATACTTGTTTATCTGATTAGTCGCTAGTTGAGTGATCATCCGAAATACACTTTCATTTTCAATATTTATGATCTGAATCAATTCAGTGCTCACAAATTGATTCGATTCTATAAATTCAATTCGATTTAATGCGAATCGGTCGATTATCTGAATGTCAATTCCGATTATGCAATCGATTCGATTATGCCCTTAACGAATTTAACTGAAATGCTTCGATATACGAGATCTCGAGGTAAATGGCACGGTCCGTGAAACGCGAGCCCGGTCTCAAATAGTTTTATAACCTCCCGATGCGGTCATTTGAGGCTGGCGGTAGTTATAAGCAATCAAATAGTGAACAACTAGATACGATCCGTAGTATTCTGGCATTCGGGATGACACATCTATCTGATAGTTGATCACGCTACATTTGACCACATTGGTATACCCGATCTATCCTTAATCTGAAATAAGCGGTTAACATTCTATTAGGCGTTCGAATCCTTTATGGCAAAAAATATAGTACAATATGCGGCTTGTATAAATAGTTTATTTTTAATAATCATGCAATTATATCGCGAACTGTTCCGCGATCACTTTTCTCAAATCAATTAAATCAATTTGACGTCATTTTTAGAATAATCGTAAAAACTTGAAGCACGAGAATGAATAAATTAGAATGAGCCCGTTCCTTAGTTTAGGTTTAAAATCACATTATCATGTTTATCGCTATCATTTTTATTTTAAATCTATATTAGTTCTCATATCACGGCTATAAGTGCATAATTTATCATATTTCTCTATAATACATATATTCTATAGTTTTATCATGCCATTTACTCATTCTTATATTCATATATGCTTATCATTAAAATTGTCTAGAGTTGCCCGTTCACATTAACATCTTATATCTTATTAACTTATATCTTCATGTACTTTATTATCTTATCATATCTTATGACATATACATACATTTCTATACTTATCGCGTTTTACTTGTGTTTTTATCAAAACGTTCTATCTCAATGGCGGTCACGGGGAACTGGAGCTTCTTCTTAAATACCCTTAGGTACCCGCCATTGTCGAACTATTACCTTTTTATCATTTCTTATTCGAGATACACACGTATAAATATTCGCTTTGGCAGATGAGGAGATAAGGAATGAAGGAGACTACGGTACAATATATACGAAGGTCTGATGCAGTGCGAGCAGAGGGCGTGCACGCCCACGTAATAGAAGTGTAGAAACAGCAGCGGGGAGTGCGAAGCAGCGATCGTAGCCCATGCGTGCCAAGCAATCTTATGCGTGCACGCCCACATGATAGAAGCGAAGTAGCACTAGCCGGGAGTGCGAAGCGCGATCATATATGTCTTGTCATTCAATATCTGGGTCTTAGGCGATCATACAATTATCGTTTCTCTGAACTTATCATTTTTATTCTTTTCTTCTATATTCCTTTACATATCAAATCTACTTATGTTATTATTTCATGTTCATATCTGCTTACTGTTTTTCCTTATTTCTGGACCTAATATGAGTTCCACTTTTATCATACTATGTATGGCTGTATTCTTGACTCGATGGGCTTTCCATAGAGTCTAAGAACACCCGAATCGGAGTTCGGACGAAGGAGATATGACCTTCCGAAGTTGGAGGTCATGCATAGTCAACCTAGACGAGCTGACCTGAACTGACGAGATGAGCTGACCTCGGTAAACTTGGTCTATCACCTCGGTCAAACATCTTCTATCCTCCTCAGGCATATCAATGTATTATTGACTCAATGGGCTTTCCATAGAGTCAGGGAACACGAGTGGAGTTCAAGCGAAGGAGATATGACCTTCTAAGTTGGAGGTCATGCGCGATCGATCTTGACGAGGCGACTGGTCACGACGAGCTGCACTGAAGTGGCGAGGCTCAGTCTAACACCTTAGTCTAACATCACAATATCTTCCTCAGGTACATGAATGTATTCTTGACTCAGTAGACTTTCCATAGAGTCGAGAACACCCAAATCGGTCCCAGAAGCAGGAATCATGACCTTAGAGGATTGGAGATCATGCGTAGTGGAGTCTTGTGAGGCGACTGGGTGACGAGCTGCGAAGTGACGAGCTCAGTCTAACACTGGTCTGACATCACAATATCTTCCTCGAAGCATATGGATGGATTCTTGACTCAATGAAACTCCCATGAGTGAAACATAAATAGGAGTTAAATAGAAGTATGACCTTAGTTGGAAGTGCATGCGCGATCGATCTTGACGGTGACTGGGCCGACGGCGCACTGGTAGACGAGCTGAGGTAACACCTTGGTCGACATATGTCACCGCCGGGGAATATGGAGGGATTCTTGACTGATGGGCTTTCCATAGAGGTCAAGAACACCAATCGGGTTGAATGAAGGAGATATGACACTTCCCAGAAGTTGGAGGTCATGCGCGATCGATCTTAATAGTGACTAGTACGACGGTTGCAGCGAGTGGCCAGGCTCAAGTCTCTTTCACCTCGGTCTGACATATAATATCTTCCTCAGGCATATGGATGGATTCTTGACTCAATGGCTTTCCATAGAGTCATTTACCTTCGAATGAGTTAAACAGAAAAGATATGACCTTAGAAGTTATTGGAGGGTCATCTGCGATCGGTCTTGACAGTGACACTGGTGCGCGACAGTGCCCAGTGATGAGCTCGAGTCTTTACCTCGGTCTGACATCTAATATCTTCCTCAACGGCATATGGATGGATTCTTGACTCAATGGGCTTTCCATAGAGTCACAAGAACACTTCGAATCGGAGTTGAAGCGAAAGAGATATGACCTTAGAAGTTGGAGGTCATGGCGGTCGGTCTTGAAGCGGCTGGGCGACAGGCGCACTGAAGTGGCGAGCTCAGTCTAACACCTCGGTCTGACATTTAATATCTTCCTCAGGCATATGGATGGATTCTTGACTCAATGGGCTTTCCATAGAGTCAAGAACACCAATCGGAGTTAAACGAAGGAGATATGACCTTAGGATTGGAGGTCATGCGCGGTCAGTCTTGACGAGTGAGCCTGGGCCCGACGAGCTACACTGAAGTGACGAGCTCAGTCCTAACACTTTGGTTGACATCTAATATCTTCCTCCCAGGTATATGGAGGGATTCTTGACTCAATGGGCTTTCCATAGAGTCGAGAACACCCAATCGGAGTCAAACGAGAAGGGAGATATGACCTTGAAGTTGGAGGTCGTGCGATCCGATCTTGACGAGGCGGCACGGGTGACGGTACGCATTGAAGTGACGAGCTCAGTCTAACACATCAGTCTGACATCTAATATCTTCCTCAGGCATATGAATATATTCTTGACTCAATGGGCTTTCCATAGAGTCTAAGAACACTCGAATCGGAGTTAAGCAGAGGAGATATGACCTTCGAGGTGGAGGTCATGAGCGGTCGATCTTGACGGTGACTGCGGGCCCGATGAGGCTGCACTGAAGTGACGGCTCAGTCTAACACCTCGGTCTGACATTTTAATATCTTCCTCAGGCATATGGATGGATTCTTGACTCAATGAAACACCGCAGAGTCTAAGAACACCCAATCGGAGTTGAAGCGAAGGAGATATGACCTTAGTTGGAGGTCATGTAGCGGTCGATCTTGACAGCTGACTGGATGACGAGCTACACTGAAGTGACGAGCTCAGTCTAACACTTTGGTTTGACATCTAATATCTTCCTCAGGTATATGGAGGGATTCTTGACTCAATGGGCTTTCCATAGAGTCGAGAACACGCAAAATCAGTTAAGCAGAAGGAATATGAACCCCGAGTTGGAGGTCATCTCTTGTGATCGAATCTTGACAGTGACTGGGTAGTGGTGCACTGAAGTGACTGAGAGCTCAGTCTAACACTTTGGTTTGACATCTAATATCTTCTCAGGCATATGGAGGGATTCTTGACTCAATGGGCTTTCCATAGAGTCCAAGAATACCCAAATCGGAGTTCAAACGGGCTGAGATAAGGACCTTCCAAAGTCGAGGCAATACGCGCAGTCGCCTCGATGAGCCGACCGACCGACGAAGCCAGATCGATGCGACGGTTTCAGCTCTACAGGACGGTGAAATAGTTTTCAGACGAGCCAAATACACACGAGTTGAGCCCACGACGAGTCAGAGCCTTCATGGCGACGGCGCCCGCGACTCTATTTGACGGATCTGCAACACCTTCACCCATTGACTTCAGAGAAAAAGACCATAACTTGGTCTACAGGGGTCCGAATTGAGAAATTCAAAAGCCTAACATCAAGTTCACGGACGTGGCTACAATTTCACAGAAGGACTTACTGCCAAATTTTCTTTATTTCTGATCCAAAAACCCGTTCTAAGGTACAGCTAGTTGACCCGAATTGACAGAACTGACCCGACCAGATTTTAGCTGGGCCGACCTCAGAAAAAGGACTATAACTTAGTCTAAAGAGGTCCAAATTGAGAGATTCAAAAGCCTAACATCAAGCTCATTGATATGGCTACAATTTATCAGAAGGACTTACTTCCAGATTCCCTTTACTTCTGACCTAAAAACTCGTTCTAAGGTCCGGCTACTGCATATGATCAAGAATAGGGAATTTTCGGTCCAACTCCGCAACTGTAGACCCTTCCTAAAACATATATCTAGGATCCTTGTGAGCCTTTTCCTCAACTTAATCCTTAACGAGAAATGAGAGATCGGGAGTTTCCAAACCCAAAGACATGTGTATATTCATACAAATATTCACAACACTACATCTCTCTTTCCTTTTCCTTTCTTCTTTTCTTTTCTTCTTCTTCTTCTTCCGTTTTGCTCTTTCTCTCTAAAGAATTAAAATGCAGATATTTCTTTTTCTCGCTCTTCTCCTTATTTGATCTTATCCCTTTTACTCTTCCATTTATGAACTTCTCCTTTCTTCAAGCCAATTGTCTTTCCACAATTTTCTTCCTTATTTTATTCTAATATCTTCTTATTACTTTGGTCCTCCTTTCAGCTTTTATTTCTATTCAATTTATCAAAATCCTACTTAAGACACAACTATTATATTATGACCCTTGGGTCAAGTGAATTGGTAATTTAGTAATTTACCCTTAATTGTTGTATTAATTCCAAGTTATTGCTTATTTTATTCCTAGATAAATATACTTTTATTTTTATTATAAATTCCTAAACATGTCCGAAAATCACTTGTGGTATATTTCGGGTGTTACTGTGAGTCCATCAGAATACCGCTGGCCTCACTTTATCTAAGGACCACTAGTGCCACGACATCAGAGCTGGGGTAGTTTCTCTTAACATCACAGATTCACTACAAACCCAATAGCCGTGCTAGACATGACGTCCCTCCCTTTCTTCACGGCCACAGTGTGCTTGACCACCCAATCCGCAAAGCCTTCAACCCACACCACAGCCATGATCTTTCCTTCTTCTTCTTCGCTCGCCACCTACGAGGCAGGTGTCGAGAAATCTCATTGGTCCAAGGCGATCGTCAAAATTCGCTTTCGAGCAATCTTAGCTCTATGCCCTGTGACTCTCACAGGAGGAGCTACCCTATACACTTAAGGTCAGTGACAAATGCCTTCTGTGAAAGATCTCCAGCAGTGAGCGAGGAACATGTATCATGCACCAAAAAGGCCAGCTCCTAAACTCCAAGTCTCTTCATCTAAAAAGAGCTTCAAGATCATCATCCAGAATCCTGTAACAGAGCCATCCGAGCATGCTATAGGCTCGACCTGACTTAACTAGCCACCCACGCCTGCACTCCCACTCAAGAGAGTCTGCAAAGGCATATTAGGAGTGCAGCCACTTCCATGAACTGTTCTGTTCAAGCCTATCAAACCTGAAACTATAATTGGTTCCAGCCAAGAGATCAGAGAGCCCTGAGCCACACTCATGGTCATTTCCACTAAAACAACCCCTTTCACCCGCCTTAAGGGAGTCGAGAGGAGCCCTAAGCATAAATTGTAGCCGGCCAGGGGCCAAGATAGATTATTAACCCTAACCTGCAAGCTTTAAAGTGTAACAAAAAAACCTCTACTAGTAAATATCCAATCGGGTAGAGGAAGTTTACACACTCCAACCAAAGAAGATCTAAACAATGTCAGATAGTAAGGAGCCACAGGAGGTGCCTGCATGGTGAACGTCAACAACTGACGATGGTAGCTTAAGTCCGTAGCAAACTCGCCCCGGAAAGTAGTAGACTCATTATCAACCCTCCTGCCGAGCCAAATGCCCGCCTCAACAATCTTAATTAATGTTAATGTGGATCAATAAAGCGATCTCAACCTCTGATAGACATGGAACAGCCAACTGAAAGCTCGCTCAGCTGGGCGATTCTCGAAATCCTCACACCTAAACATGACTAGTAAGTCTCTTCCTCACTTCGCCATACTACAGTAAACCAAAAAAAAAAAAGTGGGGCTGAGGACCTAAAGTAGTGGGAGGCGCCAAAACCTCCTAGAGAGATGATAGTCCCTGGAGGTTTGTGATAATCAATAATAACCAAACCTAAGAACCCTAACAATGAACGATAGACACACCCTCAAAAGAGGTAAAAACATTATAAACACAAAAATACTCTAGAAACGGGGGGCATAGAAAACATAATAGAGGCAATGCAAATGAGGTTTGTAAAAACTCACCAAAGAATTGAAAGACGTCGAGGGACTCCGACATGGATCGTCAAGCAACTGCCCACAAGCACGAGAAGACAAAACTGCACAGTGTGCATCAGAATGAGTGAAGAGCCAGATCAGAGTCAACTCTATATATAGGGTGAAAGATCAACAACGATTAACGGTCACAACACTACGCGCCACAAAATGCCGATACAATTTGCGCTAATAACAACACGCGAGACTAAACACACTTTCACCTTCCAAATGGTCTATACATTAATTTTCCAATCCTTTAACAGCCACTGGGTGATTTAAAACAATGTTTTCAATCACAAAAGCACAAAAATTAACTATAAAAGGGGTACAGAGTACATAATTTTAGAGATCCAATTATCTGATATAGTCATCGCAAAAGGTGTAATCAAGGATACAAAGTGGTTAGTTCATCACTATATTGAACCGGAGGATTGCACTCCAAACTGGGAATACAGGTCTGGTCTGAGAGAGCAGGCAGATTCTAGGCGAGCTCAGGCAACCCAGAGTTTTAAGTCCTAAAACGCCCCCACAAGAGGAAGTTCCATATGAAAAGGATACACAGACGGAATAATAAAAGATGATTATCGGAACGTGATTTTCCAAATGTCCAAACTCATTATTTCCAAAGCGATTTAACTTTATAGCGATTAACCTTTGATAAGGAAGAACTCAACTCATTGATAATAAGATATTTTATTACTAAAATTAAGTAGATTTTCTTTCCCGAAAGCAAGGAGAGGTTCGGTATAATAGAAAGACCAATCTTACCTAGGTGTGGCGACCCTCAGTCCTCGCACCCGATTAATAGTCCGAACCGAAACCCTGGACGCTGCTTATCTCAAAGTCATTAATCAAATCTCTTTAGTTATCAATGACAAATTACTTTCAAAAGGTCATGTCTAAACTTTGACTAATCAATCATGATCCAATGAGTCTGCCATTCACATTTTCTGAATATTCAACAAAAAACATTTGGCTTGTCTTATTCACCTCATTTTAGATTTTTAAATTCGCTAAGTATTTTTACTAGTAAGCCCATAAACATTTACAATTAACAAAGGACGAAGTAATATTTTACATTTAACAAAAATGCCTTTACAAAAATATATCCAGTTCTAAACCGTTTTACAAATGTCAAGGTTTGAAATGAGTATTTGCATATACTGAGCATAATTCAAATTTCGCGCACTGTTCCCCATCTGGCCCGCTTCGATGTCTATCACTCCTGCATCCGCGATTGATAAAATACATGCTACTTCACGCAGCTATTTCATGGCCAGCTCCTCAGATTCCATTTTCGCTCATATAAATCATGATTATCAAAATAATGCCTTTTATACAATATCACTGTAATGTAAAAGATACTTATACAAATACACTTTTCAATACTCATCATTTCATTGTTCGCTTCAGGATTCCACATATAATATAGAATTCATCCACCCATGTGCATTCATTGGTGAATCCGCCTCGTTGCCATTTAGTAATGTGGTTTCACATTCATTACCACCACATATGACTATAGAATTCGACATTCACGACAGATCTAAATATAACTCGCTTGCTTTGTCATTCAATAGTAATGTGATTCGCTCAATATTACCGCCTCACATAGATTCTAGTCGACATTCACGACAGACTAGCTGGTGAATCCTGGCTAAGTGTCTGGCTATTCAAGAGCAATGTGATAAGATTAGACAAATATTTCTGGCATCTCTACGATTTAATCCGCTTGGTGAATTCCACATGCTGGTCATTCAATAACATGTCGGCAACCATCATTTTTATGAATCTCACGCATAGCTCAACACTCGTGATACATGCATATTTAAAATGGGGTCGAATAACAATGATTCAAATCAGCACTAATCATCTAAATCTATATATGCATATTTTAATAGATATATGGAACAAGATGTGGTAAATAACGAATAAAGAACAAGTATAGGCAAGAATAGAGAACTGTATAGAATGACCACATCGACCTGCTTCTTTTCATGTCAATCCTAGGCCAAGAAATGTTTTCACCAAGACCTAGCGCCTAAATACAATTCATTCGGGCCTTTAGTGATTATAAATAATCGCATTCAAACGACCATGGCCTCGCGCCTAAAGTGGTACGCCTTAATTTAGACTCATTCTTATTCCTCTATGAGTCTACTACTAGAATTGAACTGTTCCAATCGGATTATCCAAAGAAAGTTGTACATTTGCCAACTAGTTTGCCATCATTAAACTCGGGAACAAATTTTGTATTACTAATTTTTCCGGGTCTCTAACTCCATATTTGCTCTAGGTCTTTGTACTCATTTAAAGCTAAGGTGCTAAGGGTTCATTCCAACTGAATCACCCACCCGGAGCACCAAAAACCTAAGTTATATCCCAAACAATCTCCTACTACTGGCGTCCAGTTGATGCAGGAATTTTCTTGCACATGAGTTCCACTTTTGGAGGAATTTTTTTAATCCACTTAGGATCAGGTAGAATTTGAAGATGCCTTCTGCTTGATTCTCCTTGAAGTCTATTCATGCAGCCACTTGAATCACTCAACCCTGATAAGAAATGAGGAAGTTATGGCCAAAATACGAAAAACCACGAACAGAAACAGAACAGAGTTCACCGGTGTAACTTAACTTCTACCGGTAGAACTTGGCCAAAATGACCGTAATCAATGTACTGGTAGAACTTAACTTACCAGTAATAATCTGAAAGTGCCAAGAATGTGTGTTTTCTCACATTTTTCCATATATGTTTCAACTCCAACCCAACCCTATACCTCATAAATACTTCAAGACCACTTCAAATTCATCTTATGATCTCTTTCACTGATTTATCATTCAACTTTCTTATTTCAAAGACCTATTATGAATTTCTTCAAAACTATTCTAATATGGGTCTTAACCACAATATACCAAACATAATTTATTAGGTTTGTTCTACCCAACCCTTTTCTTTGCAATTAAACCAGAATCCAACCTCAAATGGAGGATTCCATATTTTTCTTTGTACATTTGGGGTTTTACCTAATAAACATTCTATGTTGGCGGGTTTGTGTGATCTCTTCCACAAAACCCTAGACAAAGGAGGACCATTCTCCAAACAAAGCCTTAGGAAATCAGCAAATTCTGAAACATAAGATGAATACACACCTGGTTTTGATCTTCCTCTCCTTCTCCCTTCTTCTTCCTCTTCTTCCTCTTGTTCTCTCCTTCTTCTCCTCTCACCACCTTGCGGTTTTGCTAGAAATGAAAATTGGAGACAAATGCATTTAGCTTTGGTTTTTCATTTTAATAACAACTTTTCATAAGTGCAACTAGCCCGCTCTTTAATTTGCAATTCAGCTTGTTTTAGACTCTGTGTATCTACCTCACTTGATGTTATATCCCTTATGGAAATTTCAATTTTGTATCCTTGTTTGGTGCTCAAATTTAAGTTCACTAAATTGCTATTTCATAATTTGTCAATTCATCACTTTTCAGGAAAAACACAAGTTTTACTTGATTCATACCGAATATATAATAAAATTATTATAAAAATTAAAGATTATTTTGAAAGCGTCTGAAGTGGGTAAAAGAAAACATTTGTATATACTTTCTTCTTCTTTTCTTATACTCATTATTTTCAACTTAATGTGAAGAAGTGATGACCTTGGCTGTTGGGAGTAAACTCTTGCAGTTTACTGTATGGCGATGCTGCAAAGTTGACGTCGAGGTAACAACATGTATCGGTTTAATTTCTTGATTGATTAGATTTTTGGGTTTTTCTCCTCCCCAAATAGTAGGCATACTGCCAATCCTTGATTTTATGGCTTCGATACCTTTTCTACATGTGGGTATTATTTTTCCTCATCAGGCTTCTTTCTATCATTGATTAATTTTATGCACATTGCATTATTATTAACCATATTTATAAGCAAGTTTCAAATTGAAGGATGGAGTGATTGGCTTGGTCAGGGCAAAGTGCTTTGTAAAAAATGGGTGTGGTGGTAGGGGTCTCCCGAAGCTGACGGGGCCAGAGCTTGAAGCGAGGTGCGAAGCCTATTTCAAGCACATTTTTGGATGAATCGGGTTACGGGTTTCATTTTAAATCCAGCCCGACTTATAGGCTTTTTGACTCATCCTAAGCCCGCAATAACAAGCCCCTAAACCGGTCCTTAAGCTTGTCCTTATCTTTTTATTTTAAATTCAAAATTTAAATAAAAAAGTAGAAAAACATTAGAATAATTGAAAATAAAAAACATCTATTCTAAAAATTTTGTTCATTGAAGATATCATATATATGATTACATTTGAAAACATGAAAAAAGTATATATGTAATTCTATGTTAATTTTTTTTTTTAAATACATAATATAACTCTATTTATAATATATATATATAATGATATAGAAATTTATTATATAAGTAAAATAAATGTGTAACTTAATTGATGCATTTAATTTTAAGTTAGAGGGAGTGGTAAGAATAAATAAAAAATTAGTTTTAATTATTGGGCCCTGAGGCTATGATTAACTTTATTTATTACTCCTTCCACTAAATCAATTCAACTAAATAGATTTATAATTAGGTTTGAATAATTGCGAAATCCAAGTAGATTTTGAAAGTGGTTTCTTCTTCGTTGTTGTTGTAGCCAAATAAATAACCATGAAGTCACTTCTCCACTTCTAATTATTTAGTATTTCTATAAATATGATCAATTTTATTTATTACTCCCTCATTCAATTCAATTACATATATTTATTAAAAAAAAAAGTTTGATTAAATGTAAAATCCAACAAGATTTTGAAAGGAATCTCTTCGTTGCTCTCGTGGTAAAATGATTAATTACATAAACGGTTTGTGTCTCAATTTTTTGAGTTATTATATTTTGAAGTTGCAACTTTTATTTTGTTCAATTAAATGTCTCAAACATCTTAATTTTTTATTTTGATGTCTCAACTTTTATTTTATTGAATAAAGTGTTTGAATTTTTAATTTTCTTCAATCAAGTTCTTCCAAACTATCAAAGATTATTAAGACATTGAATCAATAAAAATTAGATCGTATAAAAATAACAAAAGTACTTTTAGAGAAAGTTAGTATTAAAATCCTAAATTTTGATGACTTTTGTATTTAAATATTAAACAAAGAATTTCTTTTTAAATATATGGCAGCTTTCATGAATTTTATTTTATAATAGCTTATTTTTAATTATAGATTTATAAATATCAAAAAACATAGTAACTTTTAAATTTTGTTTTATTTTACATACTTTCTTTATTTAATTGATTCTCTTGACATGTCTTGCGTAGATATGGTAAATATTGAAGTCTTTTGGGTGAGATATAAAAAATTAATGAGCTATATTTAAAAAAGTAAAAATTTTGTTGTTAAAAATTTAAATGTAAAGTCAAAGTTCAAGATTTTAATATTAAATTTCTCTTACTTTTATTTGGTGAAATAATAATATTATCATTTTCTCGTTGAATTTTTATTATTTATTTGTTAGAATAAAAATGAAATTAATAAAAATCGTTATTATGACATTAACATAAAAAAAAAAAAAATCATAAAAAAATCAGTTTAATTATCTTCTATTATTTTTACTTATTTTGTAAACTCAGTGAGAACAAAATAATAGTATACATGAATAATTAAAAATAAAACAATATTAAGAATATTTATTTCTCAATTATGTAATAAATTTTATCGATCTTTTTCACTATAAAACAAATAGAAAGTAAAAATAATAATGAGAAAAATGATAATATTGTTTTTTTATAAAACTAAAATGATAATATTGCTGAAATACTGTGGATCCAATTTTTTGGTTGAAGTACTGTGATAAGCTTTTGACCAGAAAGCACTTGAATAAAGTAAGACTTAATTAAAACAAAATAAAATTGATATATTAAAATAAAAAAATAAAAATTGAGATAATATTAATGTGTAAGACGTAAAATAATCCAAACTTTGTTAATTTAACATTATTTTTTTTTGAAAAATAATTTATTATAGACAAAAATATTCTTTCTCCTTATATATATATAAAAATTTTTTTTTCTTAAAAAAAGAGGTTATTTTTTGTGAGAGGTAAAAACATGGAAAATTCATGTTTGAAAGGGCATTTGAATCAAATCACTCTAAAAAGAAAAAAAATAAATATTAGCAATGAAATCATTCACTTTGCTTCTAATTATTAATATTTATGTAAATGTGATTAACTTTTATTTATTAGTTAAGTCATTCAATTTAAGATAAATGCAAAATCAAGCTACATCTTCTAATAGTTGGAGAAGAAATTAAAAAAAGGCAGGTGGCAGAAAAGTGATAGAGCTATGGAGGTCGTGAAGTGATAAAGTGTGTGGTATTGAGTCACGACTCATAGGAAAAGCAGTGACAGTGATGGAATCTACAGGTATAGTGAGATCAGAGGTATGGTTTCAAATGAAATGATCAGTCAGAACTATGGAAAATCGAATCAACAATAATGGTGTTTCTCTCTCTCTCTCTCTCACTCCTCATGGACACAGAAGATTCTCAACAAATCCATGAAGTCCGATCGCGCGACCGGGAACTTTCAAGTCCACTGCCATTGCTCGCTCCACGCCTTAGCATTTGTGCCGGAATTATGCCGCCGGACTCCGCCCCCTTCGTCTTCCGCGCCCTCGTATTCCTCTTCTTCCTCTCTGCCTGCGTCTTCTCCTGGTTCGTGCTTTACAGCTCCGCCGACTACTCCATCTACCTCCTCCTCCCGATTCCCCGCGCCGGTTCCTCCTCCTCCTCCTCCTTCAACAACAACCACCGGCAGGCCACCTTCGCTCACATTCTCCCCTCCGAGGCCGCCAATTCATCGGTGAGTCGGTTTCACTGAGAAGGAGAGTGAGGGGTTTGTCATTTAATGACAAGCCTTGTGAGGCTTACAGTTTCCTGTGTTAAGTGGAACAATTTTAGCAAGCAGTGGTATATGGTACCATGGCGCCGCCCTTCTCTATCGAACTATTTTCCTTTTTGCATCGTGCGATTGCCTCATTCTACCGATTCTGAGTTTTCTCTGTTTTCTTTGTTCCGAGTTAGTGTTTTTAGATAAATTTGTAGGCGCTACCTGCGACCTTGCTGGCTCCTAGCCCATTCTAGCAAAGTCGTTGGCGCACGATAGCAGATACTATTTAGATATCGTGTCTATTAGTGATTTTTTCTAATTTTTTTTTTCGTAATATACTGTTTTGTAGAAATGCATTGCTTGATGCTGATGGTGTTCTTGTTTTATTCTTGTTCTTAATTGATATTTTCATACACTCAATAGATTTCTGATATTTAATTTCTAGTTTGATGTGATTAGGAATGGTTTTAGCTTTTGTCGCTTATCCAACATTCTTTTACCAAGCTAATTGATATTATTTTATAATGCATCTCTCTGGTTTCCATATCTGCTATTTATGTATTATCCGTGCCAGTTCCATATCTGTACTATTCAGTGTGATAGGGTACAGTTTAATATTCTCTATGGCTTCCTCAATCTTTCCTTGGTTCAATTTCTTAGTATTTATGCCTGCCCTGCAAACTATGTTTTGAGTGGAATTTACAACATTATAAGCAAATAGATCTATTAAGGTTCATTTAACTCACTTATTAGTTGATTCAGCAGGGAGTAAGTGGTTTTGGAAAAAAAATTAATTGCTAACTTTTTTTTTTTTTTTTTCTCTTTTTCCCTTTGCAAATGCTGAGTATGAATAAAAAGCATGGGATCATTAAGGAACAAACAATTTATGAGTATATACAGTTTGGTGGTTAACTTATACTTGGTCATGGACATGAAACTAATATTTTGAAATTTATCGTTACTCAGTCGGCCTTGCTTGAATTTTTTGGAGATTCAAAGAGCATAATTTGGCGTTTCTTGAAATGCTTTTCAGATAAAGGAGTTTTAAACACATTTGAAAGCACTTCTTTTTATTTTCTACAATTATCATTTAATTTTCATGTTTGAAATAGACAATGGTCTTAGCAGCTCTTTTTAAAATAATTTATTTATTGATAATATTAGGATGTTTAAGGGCCTAAAGGTCTGTAAGATGTTCAGGGAAAGAGCTACTCTATTCTCCCCCTCCTGTATACCTCCATGTACATAGGATGCTTGTGCTACTCCTTTTTGGCAGTGCTTTTTACATGGTTGTTTCATTGTCTATCAGGAAAAAAGGACAAAAAAAGAAACTTAAGGGAAACACTAGAGAGTTGCTCTTTTCATAGTCTGGGAACTCACATTTTTTTATGTATTCATTTTTCTATTCTTTTTGGTAACTTAGTGAATTGGCATCAGGAAGAAAACAGGGGCAAGTCCCAGTTTTCCATGTCAGTCTACACAAGTACTGTTTTTATTTTTTAAAATTTTACTTGATTTGAATTTCACAAAGAAACAACTTTTTAATTTTAATTTTTTATTTTTAGTTTGACTGCCAAACTTTGCTTAGTAACTGTTCAATTATTTAAATATTAAAATTGAAATGGAAGAATTTCAAATGTAAACAGTTGAATATGTGCAATAGATATGTTTTATCATTCTGTTTTATCATTCTTGATGCTCTCATGAATGTGTTTCTTATGGAAATTGTTAGATTAATTCACATATACTTTGAATATTTCATATAATATTCCATATTGCAGAGCATGCACATTCTAGAAACCCTACACATACACAATTATGACCCATACTAGTTAGTGGAATTCTTAATTCTCCTTCTTCGTTTGGTAGTGATGTAGAACCAATGGATATATATTTTTCTTTAGTTTTTGTTTGAATTAATGTAAATTATGGCTGGCCAATACATCAGGTACCCCTAGTCAGATGCTTAATACAGTTAAATATTTTCTGATCAGTTGTTTTTCTCTGATGGAGCTTCACACACGACTTTTAATTTTCTTTTTTCTGCTGTCCATTTGCCTTACACTCCTTTTTAGATTCTTGCCTTGTGTACTCTAAATGGACTTGGATTTCACTCTACTAATAAATTTAAAGCAAGATGAATGGCAGTGGATCCACCTGCTTGGGAATCTAGGTGGATCTGTTAAGAGATAAATAAATTGAAAATGGTTTCATTTGGAATCTGGGATGACCATAGAGGTTCTTGCTCTGGAGTTGAGGTATAGGCTGGTTCAAGATTAGGGATTCTGTTCATTAAGAAGGCAATCATCCCCCCAGTCCACTAGTTATGATCCATGCTACACAAAAGGCTCCTTTAGTCACCTTCTTATGGCCTGCACTGCTTCAACTGTCTCAGGGAGTGTCCTGTTGAGGACTGGAACAGGGATTTAACACAAGAATGAAAAAAAAAACAATAATATCTCATGCATCCATTTGTCTATGGTAGCTGTATATTACAAAAAGAACCATCGTAGGTTATGCCTTTTCTGTTTTCTGTTATGATGCTTTATGCTGCTTTCCCATCTATTTTCTTTTTATTTAATGGCTTCTTTTTTCAGTATTTTTCATATACTTCAAGCAACTTCTAGACTTATCATCTTGAACTGTATGTTTTGAATTTAATTCTTGTTGCTATTATATAGAAATGAGGGAACTTAAACGAAGAGTTTTGAAGGTTGCACGCATGGAAGAGAATCAGTATTGTTGCAACTGCAACTGGCAGCCTCAGATTCAGTTGATGATCTTTCCTTGAGCTTTAGGTTCAGGAGATCCACACCGTAGATTTCTGGGCTGTTGGTGTGCATTGGATCGAGAAGGCATTTGTTCGTTGTTTGCTTTATACCCATTCTGCTTTGTCACTGAAGGAGTTAGGATTTCAGGGAGGCATACTTTATGACTACTGATTACTTGAAGATGATGTGGAGACGGATTGATTTCTTGCGGTCTGTTCTTGAGATGGGGTACAACTTCATTTTCTCGGTACCCTATTCTCTCTCTCTCTCTCACTCACTCACACACACACACACATGTCCTAGTGAACTTGTGCATGAGTGTGAGTACAAACATACATGTACATGCATCTGCTCATGCGCCCGGGTGTGCATGAAACATACCCACATATGCATGTGCAGGCATGTAATTTCTTTGATCCCAAAGTCTAGTGTCATGCTATTATTTTATTTTTTCTTATGGCTGATTTTTCTTTTTTGGCAGATTGTTAATTTGTTTTTTTGATTAACAATACTGCTTCTTCTTCAACCAAATTACTGTAGCAAAAAAAAAAAAAAAAACTGTTTAGGAGCATCTTGCAAAACCAAACTTAGACGTCAGATGTTTTGAGTAGTTGCATCTAGAATCATTGGATGTAGGGATAACTAATACTGAATTTCAACAAAGCTTTATCTAGTTTGCGGTGGATTGTTTGTTTTTCTACTTTGTCCATCTATAATCTACACTGTAAATGCTTATCTCTAATGGCATGTCATAACTTTTATTTTTTTGATGCATTATCAGTGCAAATATATTAATCATAAAACCGATTGGGACACCCAATGAATCCCACGACAAATTATCTTGAGACGTTGTATATAAAGATTTCGAGGCCTATACAAAAAAGGGCGCGGAACAAAAACTAACCAGCCCTCCAGAGGAAGCTAGAGAATACACAAAATGCATCTTACAAAGGAAAAATGCATCTTACAAAGGAAAAATCCACATCATGGATCAAGTTAGCCCAATAGCAAAAAAATATGTGAAAATAGGGCTTTAGTCTTGAAATAGAGAAATAGTCGTCTTCAAACACTACTATGTTCCTCTTCTTCCATGTTGCCCACATCAGGCACAAAGGAACTACCCTCCAGAGCTTAGAAACCTTTTTTCTTAACAGAAGGCTAGGCTAACCCAAGATCAGATCTTTGCCAGAAAATGACAAACCTAGCACCCTCTTGACAAGGTGAAGAGGGCTGACCACATATGCCAAATCTTTGGGAAGTGCATTAGCAAATTCTCTAGAGCCTCTTCAACCTCCCCACAAAAAGGACACCTACTTTCCAAAGAAAAACCTATTTTTTGGTATTCGCGGTGAAATTTTGCCGACTTCCCAGTAAAACCTCACTTTTGAGGGAATTAGGATTCCGCAACATCTTAACATGCACTAGATGTTGTCTCCTACTGATGCAGGAGCTTCTACAACAAACATTGGGAATTCGATCAATGCTTACAAGTTGGAATTGCTCGATGACAACAATATCTTGCCTACATTCAATGTCAAGGATTTGAGGCCTTATCATGGTGAAGACTTGAGATGAGTCTTTTTCTCAACTATAGGGGGATTGTCACGGGAACTTCCTGGCGGTATTAGAATTTGATCTTCATTGTTATGGAAAATTCGGATTCGGAGACCTGGAACCTTGGAGACACGAATATATTTCATTCCAAGTATTTTGAGTCTTGTTACTATTTTGTTTGTAGTTGTTTTATTTTAGAAGATTTGTTCTCGAGTCAAGAAGTAGTATTTGCTTTATTTAATTTAGAAAGTTTGTTTTGCTGAGTCGAATAGGAAGTTCTGTTCTTTTTAAGCTTTGCTTTTAGGAGTTGTTTTATTTAAATTAGAAAGTCTACATTCCAAGTCAAAGTAGGAGTTACTTTATTTGACTTAGAAATTATGGGGCCTATATATACCCCCTTAATATAGTCTTTGTCAATCAGTTCAAGTTTAATAATATTTTCAGATTTCTCTTTTTAAAAGTTCTCTCTTGTTCTCTTATCTCTTGGGTGGATTCTCTTAAGTGGCGAGTTCGTTGCTTCCTATCCCTTGGTGGATTCCTTGGGTGGCGAAGTATATCTCTTGTTCTTTTATCTCTTATGTGGATTCCCTTGAGTGGCGAGTTCATGGCTTCTTATCTCTTGGTGGATTCTTTGAGTGGCGAAGTAAGTATCTATCCTTCTATAACCTCTACTCATCTCATCATCTTCTCTTTTTAACTTTCCAAATTCAGTTCTCGACCCTGACCCAAAACTTTTCAAATTTTGTTCCATCTTTTAAACCCTTTCTATATACTTTGTTCATCCTAGAAACCATAAACCTCTCATCCTATATGACTGAGAAGCCCAGTCGGCAGAACATAGCTACAGCTTTACTTTAAAAACAGCGCAAACTAGTAACAAGAATTTGTTTTGCATCAAATTGAACTTGAAACTTTCCAAACCTAAAATCTTCATTCTAAACCCTTATTAAGTTATATATAAACCCGAATAATCTATAACCTTTGAAACGGACTTATCCCTTATCCTTTAAAGTTACATCCTATACCCACCAAACTACCACGAGCCATCACAACACGAACCATTAGATCATCCATCATGGTCACATCCTTACATCTCTCTATAGTGAATCCAGCGAGTTTAATAGAGTAAGTGCCAGTTTTTGCCTCGTACCCGGCCAAGCTTATCTCGAGATGGGTCGATACTCGAATTAAGTGCATAGGAAGCTTTGAACCGCTTCGACTCGATCATTAAATGCGCTTTCAAACTTTTGGTTCCAACACTCCCATTACATGGCCTCCCGAAGGTCCTGACCCTAGCTCCTTTAGAACCAACCTTCATAAGGAAGGAAAAGTAGAACATAGAGCACGTAGATCCTGTTGGCTTCACCACATCCTGAATCTTCAGAATCTAGTCTTGCACCCATCCCTGACACTCGATATTAGGCGTGTTTTGATCACAAACTTCTTTACTAATTTCCTTCCTGGCTTTACCCATGATTGCTTCTAGGAAGAGAAGGAAACCAACCCCCAGTCCCATACTTCAGGTTGATGACACATCTCCATGTAGAGTTGTCTTCCATAACAAACCTGTTTCAGTAGAGCCTATTGAGTTGGATAGTTTGGATGCTTTCGATTACTAAGACAAGCCCAGTCTCACGGTTACGGATGTAGCTTCCTCTCAAGGTTGCCTCCTCACCAGAAAGCCATCTGTTGATTTTTCCGATATGCTTTTTACCCCACTTTGGAAGACGGAAGGCGTATTAGATAGGTGGGCATATCTATTGGATGTACTTCTTATAAAATTGAGCCTACCTCATTTAGAGATAAGTCTTTTTGAGAATTAGGCCTCTTCTGAAACTAACTGTGTAGTCCCGCGTACCCGATAGCCTTGTGCTTTGCTCTGAGGCCGGACCTAAGTGCTTGGTTGGGCGGGCCTATCTTTGGCCAGCTCATGGGCCTTCCCTCCACCTGCCCATGGGTGGCAGAGCTTTTTCTCCAAGTTGATTTTTAGTCAGAGGGCTGAGCCAAGCGAAATCAGCAATAAGTCATTTGCTCTCCCAATCCTTCTGAGAACATGAGGTGTATCCTAAGACAGCGGATGGAGTATCGATTCACTATCCATCCCTTGAACTTGTGTGCCCGGATATAACCCCCTTCGGTAGCCTTGTCGGTGTGGGAAGGCTTCCATGCCAAAACCTGAAGCAAAAATCAAGCGATGAAGGTCCATACGCCTTAAGCCTCAGAACTCCCAAAAAAACTGCGAGATTACCATTTAGCAAAGTGAGAAGTAAGCGTGAAATGCCTGATTTTATCGACGATCAATTTCTCAAAACCCCATTACACATCGCGGCACTTTTGTCAGAGGAAATAAGCGAAAAGATCTTTGTATGAATAGTAGGATACAGATTAACTTGTGATTTCTCTCTATTATGGCATCTGAAAAATCTATACATGAAAAGACTCAGGCTTTGTTAAAATTATCCCTGTACAATTTGTCAAATATTAAGCTAATTACAATCAACATAAATCAAGGAAATGAATATGGACAGCAAAGCTATATGGGAATAAATATGGACAGCAAAGCTATCCATTAACAACCCCCTCAATTGATCTGAGGTTATTGACAAGCGGCAATTTGCTATGCAAGCAATGTTGATGGCCAGTGAGAGCCTTGAGTGAATATCGGCAATTTGTAGTTAAGTGGAAATGTGGAAAGTAATAACATGAGCTTTAAAAACTGCGGATAGAGTGACGGTCGACTTCAATGTATGCTGTCGCTCATGATGACGGGTTGTAGTGATCCCGAATAACACTTGTATTATCGGCGATGTAAGGTGTAGGATCGTCGCGAAAAGTCTAGCAGCGAGCAAGCCCAGTGAAGCCAAATAATTCGAGTGTGAGAGGCATCACTCGGTACTTAGATTCTGTAGACGACTTCGAAACTTTATCTTGCTTCTTACTCTTCCAAGAGATCAAAGCATCTAAGAACACACGAACCGGTGATGGAGTAGCGTGTATCGACATAGCTTAAGCGGTGATGAAGCTTAAACATAAGCAACAATTGCTTGCGGGAAAGAATAAGCCCGGTAAATTACTTACGAACATATGAGGATGATCTATGGATAACAACGAATGAAGATGATCACGATCGAAGAAATTGGTTGACTTCTTGTCTGACAAAAGAAATATCGGTCACAGTGGTGAGATAACAAAGTACCCATCAATTTCCAATACTGGGATCGAACAGTAAGTCCTCCCTCCTCTTTCAGGAAACATTTAATTATGGAATATGACGAGTAGCTCCCTACTTGATTCGATTGTAGCCACCAAATCACTAGCATACTTATGTTGATTTAGCGAGAAATACGAGAGAAGGACTACAATGCACCACCAGAGACCCGAAAGAAACATGAGGGCCAGGTCTTTCATAGAATGATTTTGAGAGATGGGTCTCGAGTTGGCGAGTAAAGTAGAGTCGAGCCGGTGATCACAATATCATCGACATAAAACAATACCCGTGTCAGTTTTCAAGCGATTATGAAGTGTTACTTGCTCTTGCTTGAAGAAGGAAAATTGTAATAAAGTGGTTCGAAACTTATCAAACCAGGCTCGCGGAGTTTGTTTGAGACCATAAAGAGAACGACGAAGTTTACACACATTGGAGGTTCGAGAGGAAAACAATCTCGAGGGTGGCTTCATATAAATTCATTCTTTAAGATCCTCATGAAGGAAAACATTCTTAACATCCATACGGTGGTGGCTAATCATTAGGCGGCCAAGAGAGCTAGGATCGTCTGGCGGTAGTCATCTTAGCCATAGGAGCAAAGGTCTCCTCATAATTGACGCCATATTCTCAATTGTTCCCTAGGACAACAAGCCGAGCTTTATAACGATCCAAACTTCCATCTTAACCTTGACTGAGTAAACCCATTTGCAATCTAGAGGCACTATAGTGGAAGGACAAGGCTTAATGTTCCTGGTGTGATTGGCCTCTAGAGCGGCAATTTCTTCTTGCATAGCTTGTCACCAACAGTCATGCTTGATAGCATGTGAGTAACATGTGGGAATATCATAGTGGATGTGCATTAGCGAGTTGAAATGATTGCGAGAGAGAAAACCCATACTATCAGGAGTGCAGACGCGAGAAGACGGCGTACCAAGACTTTGGAGTGCTAATTTGGTAATTCAGGCGTACTTCTGGATGGATATCGGGTGAGGCCAGCGGAAGAGGCCCCGTAGGCGGATCGTCTTATGCACCATACGGTTAAAGCGGGGTAGGCTGGGAGGGCTGAGCTATTTGCTTTCCCGAGGAGGGAGGACCCTGATAGAAAGAAGAGATGCAAATGATCTGAGAAAGAAATGTTGATTTTCAAAGAAAATAACATTCTTGGAAATGCGTGGGCCTGATGATTCTGGGTGCGAATATGACTTTCTTTGATAATATGACATTTTTTCTTGCAATGAACAACCTTTTAGGACAATTAACCTTGATATGACCATTCTTCTGACATAAACATTGCGATTTTTAGAAGTCACGGTGATCGTCCTTGGGTATAAGCCATAGTTGTTGTCTTGAAGCGCCATGAGATTGCTCCAATAGCTTGAGTACTAAGGCGTTTTCGTTAAGCCGCTCCTCTCTGAAAACAAATGTCGAGAAGTAGTGCATTTGCGTGAAGAGTGAATCTCGTTCATATTAGGGCGTAGTTTCATAAAATTGATCATGTTGGCTAGTCTTGTGAAGATTTTGGATGGTGAAAAGTAGCATCGAAACACTGTTGTAAACAAATCGGTATATTCATGCCAAAGAGTAAAAATGCGGAGTGATCTTGAATGGAAGGCTGCCATGTTGAAACCGAACAAAATTTGGAAATTTCGGTTATCGGTCAAGTCGGTAAATATCTCCCTTAGAGTTTGATATACCAATTTTCCCAAATTTTAAGATTTTTCCCGATTTTTAGCGAAATTTCAGATTTTCCACCATTTTCCTTTTGTTCCTTGGCTCCAATGAAAAAAATGCTTTTGGAGGGTTTTGAACCCACCTGAAAATGCAGAGTGGCACCCTCAGTAGCCCGTGAATTGATTAGCTTATTATATATAGTCTGAACTTTTTTTATATTTTCTTATTATTTATTTGTTCATAATCTCTGCATCGAGTTATAATATTATTTTTATTTTATTTTTTTATTTTACATTATAACTTATAATGTTTTTAAATCAAATATTAATTTGAAAAGGAAAAGAAATAAAATAATATCATTTAAATTTTAAAAAAATTATAATATACAATATTTTGAATCTTATCATTATCTACATAATATTTATAATAATAACAATAAATAAATAATATCTCTTTAACATAATAATATTTGAATAATATATTAAATATAACATATTTAATTTAATAATTACTAATCCATTTGATTTTAATCTACATTAATTAAGATATGAATCATTTTTAGTCATCTATATAATTAAAATATATGAAAAAATTTAATCGAAACGGAAATATTTTTGTACATATCGCAAATATTTTCTTAGATATTTAAAGTAAATCCAATTCTGGAATATATCGTGTTTATCGATGTTTTGATCCTTGGTTGAAACATTCGCGTGTTCCGAGCTAAAGTGGCAGTATCTTATTTTAATGATAAGCCTTCTTCAAATAATTCCACATGGATTGGCGGGGCGATGAGCCCCTGAGTTGGTGATGATGTGTGGCTCTGCCAGAACGAAGCGAACATGATTCGGGCATCAAGCATGTGAAGGAAGACGCGGCATCCCGGCAGAGCACATTTAGTGTTGGATGTTGAGTCTGTTGTCGTGCCATCAATGGACCTTTAGTGCCAGCGTCGTATATCAATATGGCTGAGTCTCCCTTGAGAAAGTTCAAATTGAAAAGCCGAAGGTAATTGTTACTTTGTAAACTTGACACACCTTGCAGTGTAGCATCCACATTGCAAATAAATGGAACTTAAGACAAGAAAAAATATCGAAAATAAAGGAATGAGAGGGAGAAAGTTTCAAGCGGTGCCCAGAAGGGCCTTGCTCAATAGAAAACACAGAAAACCAAAAAAGAATGCTCAGAAACTGCTCAAAACAGGCTAGAAAAGGCTTTGATTCCATGTTAGAAATAAGCCAAAAGATGTATGAATAGCCGGATGAATTGGCTTTGTGATTTCTCTCTATTATATAGACTGTACAAAGGAAATCTATACATGGAAAAGACTACAAACCTGCTAAAATTATCCCTATACAATCTGTCAAATATTAAGCTAATTACAATAAACCTAAATCAAGGAAATGAATATGGACAGCAAAGCTGTATGGGAATAAATATGGATAGCAAAGCTGACGATTGACACTTTCAAAACAAAACTCCAATCAATTTAATCATAAGCTTTCTCTATGTCCAAACATTAAGGTAACCCTTTCTTCTTCAAAATTGAATTGATGACTTCATTGCGATCGAGAGAGCATCTAGAATGCTGCACCCTCTAGAAAGCATTACGACGTGTTGAGCCAGGACCATTCATCACTTTTCAATTTATTAGCGCTGGGACCTTGGCAATTAACTTGTATATCTTGACATGCTGGCGGTAAGTCTAAAATCACGAGTCCTCTTCTCTCCCCCACTCCCCATTTCCTTTAGGGAATGTCGAAACCAAAATGGTAGAGTTGAGACTCCTTCCAAATCTACCTCTCTCATGGAAATCTTTGAAGAGATCCATAATATCAGACTTATATAGTTTGATATAAGTCAAATCATGGATGCCTCCTTGATGGCGAATGAAGCTATAGATACGATGATTAAAAGGAAGGAGAAAGGGGTGTTGTGCAAGTTGGACATAGAAAAAGCATATGATTAGATCAACTGGAACTGCATTATAAAAGTCCTTCAAAAAATGGGGTTTGAGGTTAAGTGGGTCAACTGGATTAAGAGATGCATGTCAACAACATTTTTTCGATGCCGGTCAATAAGTAGCTGATAGGTTTTTGTAATAACACTAGAGGGGGTTGAGGCGAGGGATCCCTTGTCCGTGTCTGTTTGTCATTGGCATGGAGTTTCTCGACCTTGTGAACATAATTTGGGGTTTCCTTTCAAACTTTAAGCTTCTGAGAATAGAGATGGTGAAATTTGCAGGTACCCATTTGCTTTTCGCAGATGATACACTAGTGTTTTGTAGTGACTTAAGGGATCGGTTAGCCTATCTCAACTGGATCTTGTTATGGTTTGAAGCAATCTCTGGGTTGAAAATCAATCTAGATAAGAGCTCAATCTTGTCGGTTGGTGATGTGGTGAATTTAGATGTCACGGGTTCTGAACCGAGGTGCATGATAGGAGTTCTGCCCTCACTTATCTTGGCCTCCCCCTAGTTATGAGGCGAAATTCCCTACAAGTCTGGGATGGGGTGGAGGAAAGATTTAGAAAGAAACTAGCTTTATGGAAGAGACATTATATCTCAAAAGGAGGAAGATTGACTCTAATCAAGAGCACACTCTCTAACTTGCCCATCTACACCATGTGTTTGTTCAGAATCCTAAAGGGGCTAAGTCGAGTGGAAAGAATCCAGCAGAGGACTTCTTGTGGGGTGGGGGTAGCTTTGGACAAAAAATTCACTTAGTGAATTGAAACTATGTGTACCCAAAGGGAGGGGGAGGGCTTGGCATCGAGGAGTTTGTTGAATTTGTGCGTCCCTTCCTTGACAGCGGCGGCAATCCCCCCCTCTGCTGGAAGGACCTGATTAAATTAAAATATGGGCTAGAAGGAGCCAAAGGGTAGTTTTACGGTGGGCCTATGGCGGATAATGTTGTGAAAAGAAAAGCTTCAGCAAGCCAAAACAAAGTGCAAAATCATCTTTGGGTGATGGGGTCGTATTGGAATTTGGGAAGATAGGAGTGGTGTGGGGAGAATCCGTTGTGTCTCTTTCCCTTATCTTTGTAGTGCCTTCAAAAGGAGACTGCGGAGTGGAAATTTGGGGAAACCCACAGGGGAGAAGGAGGGTGGGGGGAAACACAGGGATTTATTGGACTTTTCAATGATTGGGAGATGGAAGAAACTCAAAGATTAATCAGTATGATTAACAGCACAAAAGTCTTCTAGGGGGAGAAGGATAGAATTTTTTGGTTAGTGGACAAGAAAGGCTAGTACACTGTCAAAGCAAACTACAGGCACTTAGCAGGTGATGATGTATATGTTTTACTGGCAGACCTTATATGGAATTGTTGATTTTCCCTCATTGTTACCGTATTTATAATTTATTCTATGTTTATTTATGTAAGGAAATAACGGGGTTAGAGAATCCATATTTTCCTATTTGGAGAATTCAGATTTTCCTAATCTTGTTTTTCCTATATGGCTATCATGATTCTCTGTTTTTTCCTTGTTTGTTACCTTTTTAGTCATGAGTCATGTGTATATGAGATGTATCTTCAGCAGATTCATTGTCTTGATTCATTCCTCAGAAATCTTCATGGTATCAGAGCAGGTTCTCTGGAAAACCCTAGCCTCCATTCATAGCAGTCTTCCATGGTCAAGTAAGGCATGGCAATTGGAGCAAACAACTCCATCTCTAAAGCCTCTTCTCATTCTAATCAAGCAGCTACTCTTCCAAATTCTGGAAATTCTGAAAATATTGCTCTTCTTATTCACCAGCCACAAACTCAATGGCCAAAACTTTTCTCATTGAATGCTCAATCTGTTGAGATGTTTATTTGTGGCAGTGGCAAGATATCTCACAGGAAATTCAATTCAAGAATGATGATCCAGGTTACAAGAAGTGGAAGGCTAAAATCATCCAAATCTGTCATGGCTCATAAATTCAGAATGTTGATATTGGTGAGAATTTTCTTCTATGGACTGCTCCAGAAAATTTGGGAAGCCGTGAAGAAACCTACTCCGGATTCTGAAAATACATCAGAACTCTTTGCAATTAAGGTGTCCTTCATGATCTGTATTATGACAAGGAGACCTCACAGTAACACAATAGTTCAACACTTATCCGTCATTGGCAGCAACTAGACATGTTTAGAAGGCATCATTAAGGTGCCTCGAAACAATGCTTTATATCGCAAAATAGTGGAGCAAAAGAGATAATTTAAATTCCTAATGGGATTAAACAAGGATCTAAATGATGTTAGAGGCAGAGTGATGGGAACTAACCCTCTTCCAAGTCTTTGAGAAGTTTTTTCTGAAGTTCGCCATGAGGAAAGCAAGAAGAAGTTCACCATGAGGAAAGCAAGAAAAAGGTCATGATGGGTGGCCAACATTCATCTCCAACATTGGAGGGATCTGCATTTGCTGCCCGTGGCTCATGCCCTCCATTTCAGCAAGATACTTGTCAACAAAGGAAAGGAAGGCCTTGGTGTGATCATTGTGCTAAACCTGGCCACACTAAGGACACATGCTGGAAGATACATGGCAAACTAGCTGATTGGAGACCGTCCAAGTCAAATTTTGATAGAGACAGCCATCCAAATGCAGTCATGGAACAACCACCTGTTTCTGAGTCAAGTTCTTTCACCAAGGAACAACTTGAAGTGCTGCAACAGCTTCTAAACAACACACTTTCTCAGCACACTGCTGCTGCCCCATCTGCTAGCATGCATCCACAAGCAATTAATTTATTTTCTGCATTCTCAATGAGGGATAAATGCTCAAAAAATTGGATCGTTGACTCAAGGGCATTCGACCATGTGACGGGAGATGAGTCTATCTTTGATTACTATCAACCATGTCACACCAACCTTATAGTACGCATTGCTGATGGTTCTTCGTCCAAGGTGGCTGGGACTGGATTGGTTTAACTCTCACCTGAAATCACTCTAAAATCCGTGCTTCATGTCCCTAAACTTCATTGCAACTTAATATCCATCAACAGGTTGACTCGTGATAATTGCTGCTTTACTAAATTTTTCCCAAATGTGTGTGTTTTTCAAGAATTGGGTTCGAGGAAGAAGATTAGCAGTGCTGAGATGTGCTCGGGACTTTATCTCCTCAAGATACCTCGGCATAGAAAAGCCTCACTAACAAGCAATGGTCCTTCTAAAAGTTAGTCACTTCATAATTTCAGTCCTAAGTTTGTTTTTAATTCAAGTGTCAATAAAGATAGTGAAGCCATGCTATGGCACTATCGATTGGGTCATCCAAACTTTACGTACCTTGAAAAGTTGTTCCCTCATTTATTCATCAATAAAAATTCAAAAAATTTTAACTATGAGATTTGTCAACTTGCAAAACACACTCGTTCTATCTATCCAAGTGTGCCCTACTGCCCATCAAAACCATTTGCCTTAATTCATAGTGATATTTGGGGACCCTCTCGAGTAAAAAATATTAATGGGGCACGGTGGTTCGTGACATTTGTGGATGATCATACGACCACTTAGGTTTTTCACTTATGAAAGAACAATTGGCAGTTGATAGACTATTCAGAGCATTCAGACATAGTGCAAGCGATTCAATACCAGCATCTATTCTAAAATTCGAACAATGCTAGAAATTCAGTTCTAGGTGAATACTTGTCGATTAGGAATCGTCGAAATAAGTTCATGTGTAAATTAAACAAGGGCTTCGTAGGAGGAAAATCTTATCATTTTGTTAAGCAGTCTGATCTCTTATGTTTTCCATTAGGGTTCCTAAATACTTGTGGGGGGAAGCCATTCTTACTTCTACATATCTCATCAATAGGTTACCATCTCATGTTCTAAAATTTGAAACACCGCGTCAAACCCTCATTAAAATTTTCCCTCATGCTCGTGTTCTTTCCTCTGATCTTCCTTTCAAAATTTTGGTTGAACGAATTTCTTTTATGTGTATCCTCACTACGTATAAATCCTCGATCCACAATCCATAAAACGCGCTCTTTGGCTACTCTACAAATAAGAGAGGGTACGAGTGTTTTTGTCCCAACACACGAAGGGTATTTGAAACAATGGATGTGACGTTCTTTGAACAAAATCCATATTTTTCCAAACTTGAAATCTGTGTGAGAATAAAAATTTTAGCTGAGTGTGTTCCTTGCTGTAACAACCACAAGCTTCCTTAGTCTAAATTTGCAACCAACCCGAGTTTGATACCCAGTGAATTGCAACTAAGTCCACTCAGGCATTTGTTCCCGAGACCTCTCACTTCTTATTCGAGCCCAATATTTCTTCTTCGAGTATGTCTAATCCTAGTTCAGAAACTAGAGAAGTTCAGGTATACGTCAGGAGAAAAAGACAATCTCAAGGAGATAATGAGACCTTGGCACATCTCACACTTGTCCAAGAATCTGAATCAGACCCAATGACGGCAAGAACTAGCACAGGAGGGAAAAATGAGCTGAAACAAAAAGGGTTAGAGGAGATTTAGACCATGGATGATTTGGAATTGCCTATTGCCTTAAGGAAAGGTACTTGAACCTGTACTTAACATCCGATTAGGAATTTTATATCATGTAAATTCTTTAAGCCCTATCGAAGCCATCTCAAGGTCGATAATGTTCAAATTCCAAAGAAACATTCAAGAGTGGCTCGAGTCATCCAAAGTTGGAAACAGTCGATCAAGAGGAGATCTTGGCCTTGCAGAAGACTAGCACATGGATTATTACTAAACTCCCTCTAGGAAAGAAAGCAGTAAGTTGTAAATGGGTCTTAACTGTGAAACATAAGGCATATGGGAGCATCGAAAGGCTTAAGGCTCGATTAGTAGCAAGGGGCTTTACTCAGTCCTATGGTGTCGATTACCAAGAGACTTTTGCTCCAGTTGTCAACACCATTCGAATACTTCTCTCATTAGCAGTAAACTTGGATTGGCCATTTCTTTAGCTTCATATAAAGAAGGCCTTTCTTAATGGAGATCTTGAAGAGGAAGTCTACATGGAAATTCCTTTAGGTCTACAAATAAGCAATGACAATGATTAGGTATGCAAATTATTGAAGTCTTTGTATGGACTTAAACAATCTCCTTGAGCATGGTTTGGTAGGTTCTCATGATCAGTAAAGGAACATGGATTTATTCGATGTCAAGCAGATCATACACTCTTTGTGAAGCGGTCTCTTGAGAACAAATTAGCCATCCTCATTGTAAAGGTTACGATAATTCATTCTAACTGAGATTGCGAGGTGAAGGGTTATCAAGATTAAACGATCCTTGGCAAAAGAATTTGAAGTGAAAGACTGTGGTCCTCTACACTATTTTCTTGGCATGGAAGTGGCTAGATCAAAAAGGGGAATATTTGTCTCTCAACGCAAATATACTCTAGATTTACTCAAAGAGACTGGTATGCTAGGGTGTAAACCTGCAAGCACCCCAATGGACTCTAAAAGGAAGCTGTGTGGTACGAAGAGGAAGGAGTCTCAAAGAGACAGCTGACAACATCGTTGTTTAGTTAGAGACTCATTCGCCCATACTCGCTAACATCGCTTTGCAAAGAGTGTTGTAAGTCGCCATGAACTACCCAATGCAGGAGCACATGAAGCAAAATCGAATTCCTCGTATCTAAAGATGACTCCAGGAAGAGGGTTATTGTTCAAGAAGAATGAGGTAGATATACGCGTACTCCGATGCATCAAGGTGGGAAGCCGTGCGCATGTAAGGTCATCCATGTGGTATTGCTCATTAGTCCTGGGAAATTCAGAACATGGTGAAGTAAAAACAATCAGAGTTTCCTAGAAGAATGCTACAAGGGTAACTGTAGCCCTGAAGACAGGAATTTGTGAAGGAATATGGATCATACTAAGCCACCGAAATAGTGAATGAAGTTTGAGAGGTTAGTAAAGTTTAAGTGCTATAATCAAGCCACTATTAGCATTGCAAAGGATCCAGTTCATCATGACAGAACTAAACATGTGGAGATTGATCGACATTTTATAGCAGAGAAGATTGAGAACTCAGAGGTGCAATTGATCTATACTCCCACTCAAGATCAACTTGCGGACATCCTGACAAAGGCTTTGCATGGACCGAACTTTGAACAACTATGTAACAAGTTGGGCATGTACAATATGTACAACCCAACTTGAGGGGGAGTGTTGATTTTCCCTCATTGTTACCGTATTTATAATTTATTCTATGTTTATTTATGTAAGGAAATAAGGTGGTTAGAGAATCCATATTTTCCTATTTGGAGACTTCAAATTTTCCTAATCCTATTTTTCCTATATGGTTGTCATGATTCTCTGTTTTTCCTTCCTTGTTTGTTACCTTTTTAGTCATGAGGATCATGTATATAAGGATGTAATTTTATTCAACCGATTCAATGAAATATGAAGATTATTCTTCCTCAAAATCTTCAAGAACAGCTTGCATGCCCCTCAAGTGAGTGTTTTCACTGAGGATTTTGGTGGGGTAAGGTATTTCACTATGAATTGGCTAAAAAGTGGGGTTTCAGCTGTGCGCATGCCCTCTATGCAAAGAAGACAAGGAAAACTTAGACCACCTATTGCTTCACTGCCCCTCAATTTAGGGTTATTGGGTAGCCATTTTTTCCTTGATAGGAATGGATTGGGTCTACCCTTTTCGGGTTAATGACTTGATGGTGGGTTGGACAACTTTTCCTATTAGGAAGAAAGCAAAAAACATGTGGAAGGTGGTACTCTTTAGCTTTTTCTGGGCAATCTGGAAGGAAAGAAATAGGGTGGTCTTCGATAATGATAATTTTTCTCTAGATAGGTTGAAAAATTCCTTCATCACCTATCTCACTTCTTGGGCAGGCATCATTTATGAGGGTGAGTACTCTATTGTAAACTTGCTAATGTGCATTCTCTAGTGCTCTTAGACTCTACTGTTTAAGATTGGATTTAATTGTTGTTCCTTTGCCACTACTTTTGTTCTCTTTTCTTTGTATACATCTGTATACTACGGGCTTAGCCTTGTTTGTCAATATATTGTTGCAAGTTTACTTATCAAAAAAAAAAAAAGTCCATAATATCATACTTAACTAGCTAAGCTAGTCATAACTGCTCTGAAGGAGTATGGTTTGATTATAGTTATTTTATTGTGCATGGGAGGCAGCCTTCCAGGGCTGGAGACTACATCATCAGACTTCTATTATGTCATTTATTGAATTAAAAGGAACCTGTTAAGGATATAATACATATATCGAAACACAGATACTGTATAGGTGAAACTATAAATTTAACTTACATTTATAATTAGAAGGATGTCACAGTATTACTCGAGAAACACAATGTTTAAGTTTGAATAAAGATAAGATGATGCAGGATGGTCTTTGTGACCTTGAGGCTATGGTTTGTATTTGCAAAAGAAGGTGGTGGGATAATGCCCTTGAGGCTTGGCTCAAGTGGTCAAGGGTTGCGGTGGGGCTGTGGGAGGTTCCAAGATCAAGTCCCAATGGGGTACTGAGCACAACAAAGAATGAAGAAAGATTAGAGATCAAGAGGTGAGAGTAGCGGGAAAATCCCAAGTGTTTCCAAGCCAAGTAATTCTTGCAAATTAAGTTTTTTCCTTTTGATATAGTCCTGATTGTCTATAATTTAGCTGTGTACTCTATGGATTCATCCTTTTTTGATAGGATGGACTTCAGAAAGTTTATGAGATAAGTACAATTGCTTGTAGAACAAGACTAGGCAGTAGATAACCCAGTAGCACTTCACTTTCTCATAAGAAAACATGATGCAGGATAAGATAAGATGATGTAGGACTATAGAGACACAATGTTTAAGTTTAGATGAACTGTTCAAGTACTATACAAACATAATGTTTTAAGTTTGAATAAGATAAGATGATGCATGGTGGTCTTTGTAACCTCAAGGCTATGGTTTGTATTGCAAAAGAAGGTGGTAGGATATATGTTTAGAAATGAGAGGAAGTTTAGAAACAGAGGGAGGTTACTGAGAGACAACTAGAGAGAAGCAAAGAAGCATAATTCTTTTGTGAAGGCTATGATGTTGGGTTGTGGAAGTTGATGAGCAAAGGGTGGAGTATTTTTAAGGATAAAATGAGATCTAAGGTGGGTCATGGAAGAAGAATTAAATTCTGGTATGACATATGGTCCGATGATGTTCCCTTAAGGATTCTTTTCCGTCATTATCCATCACATCTTCTAAGAAAAATGAGTGGATGACATCTGTAAGATAGAGATTTGGAATTTATGCTTCATACCGTACATGTAAGATTAAGAAGTTTACTGTTGAGGAGTTTTTTCAGGGGCTATTCTGTGATAGGAAGGTAGGTGCTCTTCCGAATAACCATTTAAGCCCACTATTGGGTGCCGCTTACAAGTTTTATAGGATTTAGGAAAGGGTGGAATAATGATATTATAAAACACTTGCTTTGTGTAAAGACGGAGATATATTTTTATGGGGAAATATAAACTCTCTGATAAAGAGCACTTTATCTGAAAGGGTAGGTATAAATTTGGAAAGGATTCAAGAGATTTTCTTTGGAAATAAGGGCTTTGGTCATAAGTCACATTTGGTAGAATTGACCTATTATTTCCCATGGAAACAAAAGAGGGGCTTGACATAAAACTTATCCATCCTCAACAAGTCACTTTAGGATAATGGTCCTGGGGTTTGTGTGTGAAAGGAACCCCTTTTGGGAAACAGGTATTATAGGGGAACTATGGGTAGGAAGGAGAGCTGGTGAACTAAAATGGTGAGAGGGGTATAGAGTGGGTGTATGAAGGTGTTCACAGATAGAATATATTTTACCAATCGGTGAAGTTATGGATATATAACTGGTATGGGGACTCACGTTTAAGGGACTCAGTTTTGGTTCTTTATTCCATAGTCTCTTCAAAATATGCTTGAATGGTTGGCAATTGGTGCCATAGGTTTGTTAGACAGTTGCGTGATTGGAAGCTACAAAAGATCAAACGCATTTTTGTGGAGATTGTATGACCACTCCATTAGTTTGGTTTTTGAGGATGCCATGGTATGGTTGAGGTCAAAGAGTGATAACTTCTCTTGTAAATCCTTAATACTCCTCTTTGGCTAGTGGGGGAATGGAACCATTCCTTCTTGACATAGTATAGAATTCCTAGGTCCTAGTGAGAGAGTTAGTTTTTTTGCTTAGAAACAACTTGGAAAAGGATTTTGACCCTAGATCAAATTAGAAGGAAAATTTGGAGGGGACTTCTAATAGATAGACATTGGAAGGCAGCTAGTAATACTGCGTTTTCTGGGGATTAAGTAATAAACATTTATTTTATTCTGTTTAGAGGTAATTAAATGTAATCTGAAGCACCTTTTATTTTTATTTTTTTGGTAAGACATAGTTACAAAGGGCAAGCTTTAAATTAGGGTGTATCATGATGGCAATATTCACTTGTTCTTCAACATATTATGATACCTTTTAAACAAGGACACCAGAGTGATATCTCTGCGAGAGGCTTAGGAGGAAAACATCAATGTGGATATTATAATATCAGAATGCATGGAGGTAGGGAGTTATTATCCTTTACAAAATGAATGAAGTTTGTCAGGATGCCAAGAACTTAGCTTTCTTTTCATGTTTACCTACCTTTCCCCGCGCCCACCCTGTTTGCCATTATCTTACTTATCAGTTGATTTTTCCTTTGTTTGTTCAGGATGCTGATATCATGTGGTTCAGAGACCCCTTTCCACACTTTTTGCCAAATGCTGATTTCCAGATCGCATGTGATCATTTCATGTAGCCTTACAATGTAGATAATAACATACCTAATGGAGGCTTTAATTATGTAAAGTCAAACAACCGATCCATGAGTTCTATAAATTCTGGTATTCTTCAAAGAGAAACCTATCTGGACATGACCGGGATGTGTATATCCTTAAAATTTGATCCTTTCATCATGAATGTCGGGTTGGAGATGAGATTCTTGGATACTGCTTACTTCGGGGGGCTGTGTGAACCAAGCAAAGACTTGAATCTAGTATCCACCATGCATGCAAATTGTTGTGTTGGTCTGGAAAGCAAGCTTCATGATCTTAGAATTATGCTTCAAGATTGGAAAGAATATATGTCGATGCCACCAAGCTTAAAGAGGTCATCACAAGCCACCTGGAGGGTTCCTCAAAGCTGCAAGTAAGATCCAGCAACATCATGCTTTATACTTTCCCTATAAAATATTTTGCATTTGCATTATTGTTTACTTTTCCAATGTTTCCTGCTAACAACTATTCCTATTCCTATTATTTTGGCTGTACTCCCCCTCATTCCCAGTATCGATGCTCTTCCATCAACTAACCTGTTCAATTCAAAGGCTGAGTACATTCAAACAGCATAGAAGGATTGAAGTTATAATTGAGCAAATGTTGGCAGCTCTGTTTCTTCTCCCTGGAACGGTTTCATGTTGTCTTCTATCAAAGGCCATATGCACTGGGATAAACAGACTTACCCAACTGGTAATTTAAAAAAAAAAAAAAAGTTTTTGCCTCATCTCACAGATAGGGTACGTACTCGTTGCCTGCCTGCCTGCCTCTGAATATGAATAATGGTCTCGCTTTGAATTTTGTCAGTCTGTAAATCTAATGTAGGAGTTTTAGACTCAAATAGTTCATTTAAAAAAAAAATCATAAAATTAGTTTTTAAGCTGTTAATAAAAATAGTGCGTTTAGAGTGCAAGCAGATACCGCTATGAATTGGAATTTTATCGAATCTGTTATCGTGACTAGTGACAATTGTATTTTAAAGTAAATTAAATCTTGCATTGTCGTAGACGCGGCATTTGATAAAATTCCAATTGTTGCTGTCCATGACAATGGCATTTGCGAACAGCGGCATTTGCCAGTTTGTAATCCTACATGGCTCAACCGCACTATTTTGGGTATTAGTTTTGATTAAAAACTAATTTTGTAATTTTTTTTTCAAATAAACTATTTCAATCTAAAACTCCTAATGTAGGAACTTATTGATGAATTTTGATGAGCAGGAATGCTGCAAGTTTTCAAGTTCTCCTTTGGTACAGAGTTCCCACCCCCACCATCAAATGTCAAATGCAGAGTCTAGTAGTTAGTATTGGCATGCATTCCTCCGTTTGAATTTGAATTTGATTTGAGAGGCTATCTAATATATAATAAGCTTTCTTTTTGTTTAGTACATCTTTCAGCTTTTACCTGTAGCATTGGCTGTTGTTTTATCTCTTCCTCTAAAAACACTTCATTATTATCCTTCTTGTGTATGCCTAGACTGTTGGAGTAGTCTCTCTTCCAGTCTACTTGGCCATTAACAGTTTGATTTATCTAACAGTGGTGCTGGACCTGAACATTGTTACCAAATGATTGAGATCCATTTTGAACTTTTGTCATATCCTGCTAAAAAAAAAATAGGGATAAAAACCATAGTTGTTGGTGGCTACTATGATTTTGTCATATCCTCAAAACCGTAGTTAAGATTCAAAACCCTACAAGAAGTTATAATATATGTATATTGACAGCTAAGCACTAAGTGGATGGGGGGGGCGCTTGGATTTCCTTTAATTAACAGGGAGATTGTGTAGGATCAGGGGAGAGAGAAGCATCATCATTCATTTCATTTCATCCAGTGCCCCAGTTATGAGAGAGAGACAGAGTCCAGCTGCCTGCGACTTCAGGGAACACCTTCTTCCCAGACCTCAACACACCTTCAAATATGGGAAACATATTCATTCATTCAGTAGGTAGGTGACAATTCATTATAAAAGAATGCAGATAATGAATTGAAATTCAACGAACCAAAATGCAGTTGTAAGATATCTAAGTTTCTTGTGTCCCCCCCATATATGAAATGCAGATAAGCTGTTCCTATGGGTGAATTCAAGCTACGTTTAGCTGACTAGAAATATGTTGATGAGAGGGCTTCATGCTAGTTTGGGATTAACCTAGGGTTTAAGCGATTCTTACTATGCTCTTATGCAATGGAAATAGTAAGAGCCTCTTTGGTTCCTGTTTTTAAAAATAACAGTTTTTGAAACACATAGAGAAAGAACACCATTTTGGTGTTTTCTATATTTTGTGTTTTTCAAAACACACACACAAAAAAGAAAAAAAAACTAGGAATAGTACGTGTTCTACCTATTTTCTTTATTCTCCTTGTTTTTTAGAACAGAAAACAGTTTTCAAAAACAAAAACTAAAAGCCTGTTTGTTTACAGTTTTTGAAAGCTGTTTGGTTTCCGGTTTATTTTTTCTTGAAACACATAAAAAAACACTAAATTTAAACACAAGAGAGTTTTCGAGAACATCTTTTTGGTGTTTTTTGTGTTTTCAGAAAATGTTCTCAAGAACAGTTTTGTATATTGTTTTTTGTTTTTTTCAAAAATAAGGAGAACAAGGAAAACAGGTAGAACATATTTGTTTGTTTTTATTGTTATGGAAAACACAGAACACATAAAACAACATTAAATTTATAAAACAAGAACAGTTTTCAAAAAACATCAAAATGATGATGTTTTCTGTTTTCTGTTGTGTTTTTCAAAAACTTAGGTACCTCATATTTCAGAGGTACAAAATAAATTCAAACGTAGTTTTGTGCATTGAGGAGGGCAGTGATCATCTTGATACATTTGTTTCAGCTGTAGTAGGATGATCCCATCAAGAGGGAGAGTCTAGAGAGAGAGTCTAGAGAGCTTACCTTTCTCCATTAACATTAATACACAGGAAGTGGCCATGTCTCCATCCATATTTAAAATGGCCAAAAAAGACATCACCCAACTTTGAATAGAATCGCCCCTTCGCCATTCCTTCCCCTTCCAAAGTTTGCAAACCACCTATCTCCACTCTGAAAATAAAATAACCCACAACCCAAATCACATAAATTTAACCCATACCTCAGTCAGATTTCACTTCAATTTTCACATAACAACAACTCGAATATATGAAACGCTGAATTAACTTAAAAAGTAACAAGTTTTGTAGTCTTATGTTTATTTTTTAAGGCAGAGAGTTCCTCAAGTGAGAAATAGATGCAAGGAATACCTTTCCATGCATTACATCATCCCTCCATGATCCTTGGAACACGTCTCCATTACAGAAGTAGAATGTTCCTGGACCTGATCTCTTACCATACCGCCACATGCCATCATATATGCTTCCATCCCCAACCGAAAGCCGACCCTGAATGATTGATTAAAGTTTTAGATCTACTAATAATAATCTTATACAGGATGCATGCATGCAACCTATGATCTTTTTTTTTTCTTTTTTTTTTTAAAATTTTATTTTTGCTAAAGTTTTCCAATGCTAGAGCAAAGCGTACCTTTCCTTCAGGAAGACCCCCCTGGCAACGCCCATGGTAGATTCCCCCTCTGTACTGCATTTGCACTGTGGGGCTCCACTTTTTGTGTGAATCTCGTTCAGATTCCTGTAGGGAAACTAGACAATTAGACTAATTTTATCTTATTGAGAGCAAACATATGGGACCAAGAAACTATATACATATATATATATATATATATATATATATATATATATATATAAGATAAGAGGCTACAATTCTTGGAACTTACACCTGGCAACATGTCATCAGCTGAATGGAGTTTAAAAGGGTGATAAATGACCAACTCTTCACAAATCCTCAAGCTTGTAAGTTTGAACAATATGAAGATCATGCTTCACGAAGTGAAACCATTAACTAAAAGGGAAGAAGATTCTGAGGAGGAGGGAAGGGCCTAATGTAGAGCTAGAATGGCGAATCATGTCTATACTAGAGGGGTTTTATTATTATGCGAGAGAGAGAGAGAGAGAGAGGGGGGTGGGTTGGGGTTGGAATGGTCTATGGACTGGGAAGATCATTTTTAAAGTGTCTGTATTACAGCACTCTTCCCAATGGATTGTCAATGGAGTGGTGGTATCTTATGTGTCTTATAGGACTCCAGATCATTACCTGTTTTACTTCGTAATAGAAGGCTGAGTGAGAAATTTTCTGTCAACTCCAAAAAAACTATGACTTGACAGATAGAACTTAAATCTGGGGACTGCTTTTACATGGTTGGATGAGGAGGATAAGAGTAGATTTAAAGTTCTTTTTATGAAGAGGTGTGAGTGAAAATTTTCCAACACAAGGAACAAAATATTTACATACTTCGGAAAAATAATGCATACCTCCACAAATAAGATAAAGATTCCACTAAAAACTATACATAAAAAAATAGAGAAATGAAAATAATAATAAAGAACCCAAGCTTTAGAAGAACCTATATTTTTATGCTTCACATGGGGATATGAAATAAATCTATTTTCCATGCACTGTTCAAGACACAGAACAAATTTAACATTTTCATGAATTTTTATTCTTTCCCACACCTGTAAGCCTTTATCTCTATTTATTTTTTTGTGTTCTTAAATACCTAAAATATATACAATGATATTTAAAACTCATGTTGCATGAGTTCAAGCAAGTATGAGTGTTGGATGCTGTACAGGTCTAGGTATCTAACCCTTTACAACTCTAATTTTAGAATATAGGGACCTGGCTAAAAAGGATCCAAAAAATAGGTGTGTGTACAAGGATATGACATAATAAAAGAACAATCAATTAAAAAGAATTTGGAATCAAAGGTATGCTTTCTTAAAATCAATGAAAATTATCGACTTCACTTCTGCAACTATGCATGTGACCTTTTTATGAGGTTTGACAACTAAGCATTATAGAGTAGGCAGCACATAATTTAAGAAACTAGCATGCTTTTGTATCCAAACATCTGTCAATACTCATTTAAAGAAAATAAAGTTTTACCAGCATAAATGCAGCACGAGCAGAAAGCATGCCTTGCTTTTTGGGAATGTCTGCAGATTTTCTCTTTAGTACTGTAGATGCAGAATTGTAAAGATCGATTACTGCTTCAAAACCTGCACCAGTTAATTCATCCCGAGGCATCCTTGAAGTAGCCAGTGGTTGTGTCTTAACCTCATCCTCTAGTTTTGTCTCCAGTTGTGAAGTATTTGAAACTTGGGTGTCATTCAACTCTTCAAAAGGCTTTACCAACTGGAAGGTGTAAGATTGCTCAGATTGTGTAGCTCCGTCAGCTGCTCTTTCTTTCGCCCACTCCTGTGCAATCTGCTCTCCTGGTCCCAAGCTCCAGCCAACAAGTGGCTCTCTTTGGAAAGCAGATATCCCTAGATAATGAAATAGGAAAAAAAAAAATGCATTGGTTAACTGTTCCAGATGTTTTAGTATTAAGTGAACATAATTTGTCAAGATGATGTCAATTTATGCAACTGCATAAATGTACTCAGGGAACTTCCATATTGCTACCTTCAGTATTTTGATCATAAAAGTTGTTGAAGGAATTGACACTGGCCCCTGAGGATCCAAGCTCACTTTCTTTGTATCTTCCATGACCATCCCTAAAATTACCATATCAATCAGAATGTTTATACTCTGTGAACAATTTCAGTAAAAGCTAGGGTGAAACAAAGCAAGAGACTAAAAATAGTAAAAACCTTAAGCATCAATCACTTGGTCATCTCTGCTCAGCAGCATCCCCACAGGTTCCCATTGAGTACATATTGATATCATCAGTAATGCCATCCATTAGAATTCCATTTTGCATTTCACCAGAGTCTTGTTCATTTCTAATTTTTGGAAGACTTGGGCCTTCAACAGAATGCCTTTCTTGTGTGCCATTTGGTTGCAGATGGTGTCCTCCAAAAGATTAAAAATAAGGGAAACATAGGCCAGTTGGGACAATATGCTGCTTTTTTGAGAAGCTGGTTGCCCAGTAGAACTGGTGATTACAAACAAATTTAAACATCAGAATCTAAAAACCTAAGGTATAATCTAATCAAAATTTGATACATAAACAAGAACTAGCGGGATGAGCATAAACAAGTAATTAGATTTGATGCATGAACAGGAACCACTAGTCTACCAAAGTTACACATGTGAGATAGAAATACAATCAAAAGCGGTACTGCATAAAGGTTCCTAGAGCTGTTCATAAAGATGATCCTGTAGTAGGATTAGAGGAAGCATCCTAATCAAGAAAGATCCAGATACTTGTGAAAAAAGATATATCTTGATCTCCTTGAGAAGATCTTTAACCATGAGACTATGTCCTAATATCATCTCCTGAATTAACATTTTATTCAATAAACTCCACAGATATTTCCAGGATTACTATTTTTGTAACAAAAAAACAAAACAGATTAATTTCGATTCTATAATACCCAGTAAAGCAAGATAGACATTTGTCAATAGTATACAAAATCGACAAAGAAACTTCTACAAAGAGAAGGAATACAAGCTGCATGCTTTGAAAAACAAAGTGATCCAAGATAAACGGAGATATACCAGTACAGTTCAGAGCAAACAATTCCCAATAAAGACACCAAAATTTACTCCTCTGGCTCAAATCTGCCTTCAGGAAGTTTCTCAAAACCTAAAAAAAAATAATTAACATCTTTCACACCTCTGAATTGGAACTCCAATCCAATCTTATGAGTAAGCAACCTAATACTTACAACACCAAAGCTATCAATTAATGAAGGAAAAATGGATTGATTGATTCTCCACTCTCCCTGCACATGACACTATTCTAGAATGTGTACTTTAAAAGGCCTCTCTTTTAAAGAATATCAGTAGTATCTTCTTAACTATGGTACATTGATATTTCAATTTCAACCAAAATGCCTGTGTGCATATGATATGACATGAGGGCAGGTGTAAGATCCATGTTTGGCACACTTGAACTGCAGCAAATCCGACTTCATCATCATCTTCTTCTTCTACTAAATTTCTTTATTTTTTTTTGGATATTGCCAGATATTGAATATATCTCTTTCATAATTTTCTTTTTAGTTTTTCAAAATTATAATAGATAATAATAATTATAGATTTTCTTTAAAAAAAATTGAAATCAAACTAAAAATAACAAGGTTTAGAAAAAATATTTATATAGGAACTACAGTAAGTTGAACCATCACAATGTTTAAACAATAAAATTTAATTAATATAAAATTAAAAATAAATTTAGCTTCAATTTAAATAATTAAAAATGCAAGTTTTCAACAATAGAGTTTCACTCAAAATCAACTACATATAACAATAAATATTTTGCCATTTAATTTCCTAAAACTCCTCTTAGCATCCTATTAAAAAAAATCAAAGTATATTTCACATGTACAAGTACAGAAAATTTTCAATAATGATAACAAATGACATATAAAATTTAAAAACAAATATAATAAAAGACCAAAAATAAATATTAAAGCGATACATTAAAAATTTAGAGATAACTAGAAAATGTTTATGCAATCAATTAAAATTTATGTCGCATTCAAGTATTAAGACCTGTGAGTGGGATCTTTTTAGTCGAATTCCAATGTCCTAAGATTTTGTGACATAGGATCCGTGCTAAACATACCCGCACCCTGCTCCAATTAATATCCTAGTTACATATATTAAAGATTCCAGTTCCAAATATCTGAGTGCTTGAGTTTATATCGTGGAAACAAGGTAAGACTGAAAAAAACTGAGATTATAGTTCATATTCTTTGTATGCCAGTTGTTAAAAGCAAGTTTATAGCAAGACAAGAACATGAAATAGTGAAGACAAACAACCTGATACTTTAAACATTATTTAAAATGGAAGAAAGATTTAATTAGCAGAAAAATGGCTCTAGCAGGAGAAATGACTGTTCAAGTATAGTTTCAAGCCTAAAGTTATTTAGTGCAATTTTTATAGATTAAATAGTTGAGAAGAACAAATTAATCATCATGCAGCTAATTCCATATTATCGACGCTGACAAAGTTAAAACTGCATGACATAACAACAAAGTCTCTTAAGGAAAAAAAATCAAGAGGCCTGGAACAAATTGGGTCTATCAGCTAGATTCCTCACTTGAAGACATGGATTCTTACCCTAAAATAATAAATGTCGTCACTATCAGGTTGGGCTCAAGAGTGGGCTCATGAATTGCAGATATTATGATATCTCTCATGCATTCAGTAGTTTTCCGGAAAGTACGCAAAAAAGAAAGCACATCACTGTTGTCAATGACAACTAGACACCAGAATACATATAGCTGTGCCATTGAACTCCTGCACAAGAGAGAGAGAGAGAGAACAAAAGGCAAGCAAAACTTTAGAACACAGTTACAAGCCAAATTTGAACATTTTCATGCAATAAAATGTTTAAGGTAATAGAACTTGACAATAGCAAGATTATAATATTTTAAAAGAAAAGAATACCATAATTAGTTAAATTTTAATATCCAAGAAAACCAATTGAGTCTAGGACACAAAGGTTAGTGGTAACAAGTTGATAAAAGAAGCCAAATGAAGAAAAGTCATAACCATGCTTTCAAATTATCTTGATCATACCTTCAAGCACACACTAAGGAAAGGGCAGTCATATATAGCTTGCACAATTGAAGTTTCAATGTCATAGCCAGCACCAAATCCAATTTTTGCTTCTTTGTGGCTTTCTAAAATCTGTATATGGTTGAATAAGGTTCAGAATAGACAAAAGGCCAAGGAAACAAAGGTATAAATGTAACAAGCAAGAAAGTGATGGAAAGGCATAAAAGAATCAGTTCTTCCCCGTAAGCTCAATCAGATAAGTATAAATATTAGCTGCAAATGGAAAGTTAGATGCAGAAATAAAATAGAAATCTTGAAATCAGATAATGGAAAACAATGTACGAGAATATAACAGCCAACAAACATGATAGTCAGGAATGGAAGCTACTGTCATAATTTCCTGGGCCCTTGAGTTCTTTTATATTATCATGTGGTGCATCAATAAGCTTTTTGTGTGTCCCCTGTAAATGTCATGGATATAATAGAGTACAGATATAATACAAACATGAGGGCCAGACAGAAATCCAAGAACATAAACTTACAGATATGAGTACAGAAATAGCATTTATGGCCAATAGAACTGCATTATCTGCAGTCTTCAGGCTTCATCCAAGGTTACCAAATCCTTTTTGAGTAGTGCGTCAGTGTCAATCACTGCAAAGCAAAAGAACATTATGTGCCAAATGAAGATCAGGAGGCATTGTAAAAGTGGCGATAAATAAGAAATATCAAACTTTAATTATGAGAAATAAGTAAAAACTGTAAATGCTGCTGTGAGTAACCACTGAGTTCAGCATAGAAAGATCAGCAGATGGATAGGAAAGAGAGAGATTCATGGCATCTAAAGTGACTAAGATCTTTGTAGTCTTTTTGGATAAACTATCACCTCAAGGGCCTTGGTGTTAGCATCAAGGAAAGAAATATGAATGCCATCATGTTCTCTAGGTGAATTAAATAATAAATTTCATCACACAACCTGAACATATATAATTGAAATAGGGGAAAGGAGAAGGAGGTGGGACAGATGGGTTGAGTTAGGAATGGAAATAGATCCAAACCATGCATCATTCTTGGATCTTTACTATGAAGTCATGGTCTTATGGACCTTAGATTTCCTACTTTTATTTTCTTCACATTTCTCTAATCTACAGATCAACCCAATAAAAGTGGGGAAAAGAAAGAAGAAAACCTCAGTACTATTAGGTATGGAATAACTGTGCTCTAAGGAAAGGAAAATAAGTATTTACATGCCTTATAAGTGTTTAATGAACACATTCCATTACTATGAATAAGTTGGCTAGCCCTAGAGAATGATGCCAGAAATCCTTAAAAAAGGTGAAAAAAGTAGGGGACAGTTCCAAACATCTCATCCTTGCAAGAGGATTAAAACCCTACATGAGATAGCATTTAACTGCTGTGTTTAGCAATAGCGAAAGTAAAAGAAGAAACACACACTATCACCATGTGATTGAATTTTATGCTTTTATTTATTTTTGATAAATAAAAATGCTTTTGTTTATTATAAGCATAGTTATGGTATTCTTGAAAAAATTAATTAAATAGAAATTTGCTTCTGATGTGGTGTTTGAGGAAAAACATGGATCTCTTTACTTCTTCAAAGTATGAATGATCTACGCTAGGAAATAGAAGGCCCATGATTAGATTTCAACAAAGACCCTTACAGCTACAATTAACCTTCAAATGTTGCTTTTGAAGTGTTTGACTCCTCTAAACATGGCTTAAGGTTAAGAAATATTAACAGATACATTACCTTGCCATAGTAAGAAAATTGGCAAAGAACATCCCAATTTGTCAATAAATTAAAAGAATTTTATCTTATTAAAAGAGTATCTTGACTGCAAAAATCAAAATGAAATTTAACAAGATCATCTTCTCAGTCAACATCCAAAAAATGAAATGTTGAAAAATGTTCAAGTTAACAAATTACACACCAATGCAAAAATTTGTATGCTCTTGAAGCCCCTCCACCAAATTCTTGACTATGATTGGGTTGACAATGAGAACATGAATATAATATACAAGCTTTAAAGAAGATCACATAAGTGTACTTATGAATGAAAAGGTAGTGAAGTAGGACAACCCTAGAAAGGTTGCCTACACTCAAAGTATGTGTAGGGTTTTTGTTATTTAGGGTTTAAGGAGAGGAACAAATACTTAAGTTTATGATAGAGAAGAATAAATAACAAAATTAGGGAGAATGAGGGAAAGGGAATAGATAAAGCCTTAGGACCTCTCTTAGGCCTTCTAGAGAATCTCACCATTGAAGATTGTAAAGATTGCAAAGAAAACAAAATATTATTACTCAATCAAAATCTGTTTTGACTTACATCAATTTGGCTTATTTATAGGATTCTCTAAGAAATCCAAAAATGTCTTGGAATTTTGTAATCTTTTAAAGGCTTAGTTTCCAAATCCATTTAAGAATCTTGACCTTATTTCCTTTTCTCTTTAGTCTCCTAATTAGACTCTAATTTTGTTTCCTTTCTTTGCTCTAACACTTAAAGCATAAATATGTATATTCCCTCACTTTGATAATGAATGAAAATCAAAGAGTTATTTTTCTCTTCACATGGTATCAGAGCCACTTTTCCGACGAACCTTCTCCCGCGGACCATCTTCGTATGATCGTCTCCGGCGGACCTTCTCCGGCGAACCTTCTCCCGCGGACCTCCTTCGACGGACCTTCTTTGGCGGACCCTCTCTCACAGATCTTCTTCATCAGACCTTCTCTTGCGAACCTTCTCCGACGGACCTTCTTTGATAGAGCTTCTCACGACCAGGACCTTCTCCTGTAGGACCTCCTCCAAACGGACAGCCCCTACTCCCTGCTGACCCTCTCGAGTGGGACTTGGCGTGGACCTCATGGGACCTTATCCGATGACCTTTTTGGTGGAGCCCTTGGGACCTTCTGGTGCACCTTTTTCGAACGACTTTTCCGGCAATCTACTTGTAGGCCCTCTTTTGATCACATCAACTCGCCATGCAGTCAATTCCGGCGACACATCTTATGGTTGTGTCTCACTCCGATCACATCAGTTCACCGTGTAGTCAATTTCGGCGACTTTTCCAGCGACCCCAGATCTACTCATCAAATTAAGTACATGTCTAACAAGCTAGGTGCAATAGGATTAAGTACATGTATGGCCAAAACATTATGTCTCCGCGAGGGAGTGTAAAGGGTGGATTTAGAAATTCATTTAAGATCTTGACCTTCTTTCCTTTTCTCTTTAGTCTCTAATTGGGCTAATTTTGTTTCCTTTCTTTGCTCTCATGCTTAGACTATAAATATGTATGTTCCTAACATATTAATGAATGAAAATCAAAGAGTTATTTTTCTCTTCACATAATCATATGACTCTAATCCTAATTTAGTTGGATTGTTAAATGATTTTTGTTGGGACAGTTCTAATTTAGAAGGTGACTCTTTTCAACTGAATATGTTCTTTTGTTGATGCATTTTATACATTGGACTCAGTTGGACACTAGTATAACATAACTGGTACTCATTGGCTTCTAATCTTAGTTGACTCATTAATAATTTAATTTCAAAGTGTTTTATGTGTTTTAAATGGTTTTATAAAAACTTCCTCATAGAAAATGGAAACTAGATTGAGAAAAATCAATCAAAAGTATTTTCAAGTACATGTATTTTTGCAGTAATAGTGTAAAAATAACAAAATAAAACACAGTTTTTTCTTAGGAAAATAAAACAATTCAACAACCTACATCAACATTTAGAAATTCTAATCATGACAAAGGAGGCATTAGTCATGATCTCTTTGGAGGTGATCTGCGATTTTACTTTAACTGTGACTCAAGTAAATTTTGATTATAATTGCAAACTAAGCATAAGGGCAAATCAGTGGAAAAAATGCAGCAAGGAGAAAATAGCAACTTACAAAAATAGCATGATTAGGTGCATTTCTCAGATGACCTTAGGAAATATTGTTTGATTATTCTTGTAATAAGAAATATCAATAAGTGAAGGTGGAAGAAAAGGGCTGGACATGCATTTTTCTCAGACTTTTAACCGTATCAACACAAAAATTGAACACAATTCTTTGGTATTTACTCTCTATCTCTTTACCTATGATGCTCGGACTCTTCAAAATCACCGAAGCACCCGTGTCGACATGACACGGATACGGGTGCAGAATCCGTTCTAGATAGACCATGGTAAAAATGGGTGCAGTTGTTTCGTTCAATAAACATCTACAAAGCTTCCATAAAGAAAATAAAGGAATTCATCCATGGAGAAAAAGAGAGAAAAGCATATGTAAAGAGAAGAAAAAAGAAAGAGAAAAAAAAGAAAGGATCCAAGCTGTCATAAAGAGAGAGAACAAAGGTTTGAAGAAAAGCCTAGGGAAGAGAAGAAGAAAAGCATCGGACAGTGAAGAGACTTGTAATTAGTACCGATCTATCTTCATATGTTTACCAATGTGACTTTAGGCGCTTTAGGAAAGCACCTAACCTATCAATTATCCCTAATCTTACTATTATTTTATTAATTTTTTTTTATTATTAATTACATTTGCCTTGGGAAGAGATTGACATTTGAAGGATTAAGATTCCCATCTTCCAGAAATAAGAATATTATTAGGAACTCTTAAATTTTAACAAAAATATAATAGAATTCTATCAAAAAAACAACAAACAAAACATAATATAGATATATAAAAAATCAAAGCCAAGAGTGTCCATATATAGCAGTTCATTTGAAGGTATAAAATTTATATAAAATTTCTTTATTTTATCGAACACCCCACACCACGTATCCAATTTTGGATACTTATCATCCCATATCAGTATTCTAAATTTTGAATTCAACCAAATGGAGCTCTTAGATATGTACCGGTACCCAACACCTGCACCCAAGTCCGAGAAACATAGCTCTCTACAACCTAATCCATCCATGAGTTGATTGAGATGTGTTAAATGCATAATATTCATATTAAACCCAAATCCTACAAACTTGAGCTTTTAGGAGAGTTGGTCTAAATGGTATCAGAGCTACAAGATGTTCCTTTCCCTAATATACCTCCAGTTTGGATCATAACACTTATCAAAAATTTTAAAATAATAATAATAAATCTTGTAAAGATTGACTTCAGTTTGACTTTGATCACTTTGGAAGACGAATAAATATATGAAAGACCATGCAAGCTGTTCAATACAAATCATGTTGAACACTGTGTACTACCTATACATTTGTTACACATTGTCATAATTCAGTAAAGGCGTTGATTGTTGGTGAGAATAAAAATAAAGTAGGAGGTGTGGAAATGAAATCAAAAGGGCTGGTGTAGATAAGTGAAAATTTCATATCGTGGTTATCATAAACAGCCACGTGCTTGGCATGGGTTAGTTAGGATCCAATAAACCATCTCGTTCAGCTAAATAACAAATCAAAGGGCCAACAAATCATTTAACAAGCTATCTAACATTTCCTTGAGAAGTCTCTGAACTGAATGTCTTGGAGAGCGATTTGCTTATGAGCCCTAATATCTCAAAACCTTCCTTATTCCATATTTTCAATTTTGCTTTGATTGGGGGCTGAATTTCAGCACAACTGTAATCTTCCACCTAAGACTCAAGTAGCCAACTGCTAAAACTTTACATTCTAAATTATGAAGTGTTTCTCTACGAGGTGGGATCAAGAAATCTATGGTAATCAAGTAATTATAGAGAGATAGAATTTAAACATTTTTTAGAATACTAAGGACCTTAATGGAGTGCATAGAATTGTTAAATGCCCAACTCTCCTAAAAGCTCAAGCTAGTTGGATTTGGGTTTAATATGAATAGCATGCCTTTAACACCTCCCTCACGTGCAGCCTCATACCGCATGTGAAGAGTCAAATAAACAAATAGAGTAGTCCTCCATGGACTTTCAAATTAACAAATGGGGAACAAATTGCAAAGAGGTGGCTCGAACCCAGGAGCTCTTGCCAAACCAAGCTCTGATACTAAGTTAAATGACCAACTCTCCTAAAAGCTCAAGCTTGTAGGATTTGGGTTTAATATGAATATCATGCTAACAACTAGGAATTATCCTATACAATATTCTTTACAAAAAGGAATAAATATTAATTAGGAATTTGAGACATATTCTAACAAATCCTACAAGAATATTAGCAAAAATCTAAGGGAGAAGTTAACAATGGCTATAAGGAGATATCTAATGTGATCTCTTTAACTTTTTACTGGCTCCAATATTATATCAAATGGAAATTGAAAAGCCATCGCTCAGAAGTGACTGGGAGGATGGCTAGCTTCAATAGGATACCTGAATGTCCACCAAGTTGGTGGAAAATTTTTACAAGATAATTGCTAAGCTACCAATTTGACCCAGTTAAGTCGTGGTAAAGGATTGAAAAATGCACATCAAGACAACTTGAGCTAAAACCTAACATCCTGCCTTGTAGGAATAGTTTATGCTTATGCACAAAGTTTTTAAAGGTAAAAATGGAAAATGAGGTGTTTTAGTGCTTGTGACGTGAGGCTAAGTCTTGATGCATAGAGGCAATAGTCTTTTGAGACTCTAATTTTCATAATTAGTGAACATTATAAAATAGTTTAAAATATATGAAAAATAAATGGTCATACTAGTAGTTTCATACTTTTACTTAAGTCTAAAAAAGTCACAAAGTAACAAACATTCTAAATCAAACACATAAAACTGAAAAGCACATCAACTTAAGTTCTATTCATCACTATCATCCACATCAGCCTCCAAGAAAGCATGTTCCCATTTTGAAAGTGCCAAAGCATAGCCATTGCCTCAACCCCTAAAATGTATAATGTTGAGGTTATTGCCCGATTTATTCCACTCATGATTTGTTTAGGAAGCCCTGCTGGCGGTGTATGCTGTGGCATGCCTGAATTGCACTTTGCAAACTTTTGTTTGTTCATGGGCTTGATAAATGGGGAAAATAAATATTTGCATGTTCAAACTCATAACCTCCTGTAAGCTAGACTTTGATTCTAGTATTGGAGCTACTACTGAATAAACGCTTCAACTGTTAGGTAAGAACCCTTCTTCAAAGGGTATATAATGTTGATTTTAACCAAACCCTAGCACTAACCATAAGACACACTTTGCTTCTGAGTTAGAAATTTCAATGATCAAGAAATATGTTTAGAATGTGACTAGCAACAATGAGAATGCCAAGATGGATGAAATAAAAACAAGAAAAAGACATAGTAAGAAACAAGTTCACCCATTGGGCTAGAGGTAGCACTAATCAAGGACAAATTGGAAAGAACTATTTAAGACCAAGGCAGGAAAAAGTTGTTTTTAAGTTGAAGGTGCTAGATGTGAGGAAAACCGTGAGTCAAAAAGTCATTGGTTAATTCCAAGAGTTGGTTGTCATTCATTTATTTCTCTCAGTTGTTTTTCTAGGGCTTGTTTAATGTTTTTCTAAGTCCCTAGAATGTTAAATTCCTTCATTTCTTTCTATACACAGCTTCTATATAAAGCTGTGTCAAGGACCTTCTTCGGGGCATAGGAGAAAAAATAAGAAAAAGAAATCTAGTCCTTCTCTTCAAAAAGTGCAGCAGCACTCTGTCACTAAAAACTTCAGTAATTCTACTTCTATCTCTATTTTAAAACAAATTTGCTATCAGAGATATGTCGATCAGTAAATCCTCCTCTGCTGGAACCACGTTCAATTATTCCCAAAGCCAAGTACCCATTTTTGAAGGAGAAAACTATGGGTATTGGGCTGATCAGATGCGTTTCTTCTTTATTGCACGAGACTTGTGGGATATTGTTGTAGAAGGATATGATGATTCTCCAGCAGCAAGTGATGATTCATCCTCTACAAGCAGAAATACAGAGACCTCATCTCAGGTTTCTACTCATAACAAAGAAAAGATCAAGAACAATGCCCTTGCCTTGAGTTACCTCCATCAAGGAATCAGCAAGACCATCTATCCATGCATGTTTGGCATTAGTAAAGCTAAAGATGCATGGGGGAAACTCTAAAGAAAGAATTTCAAGGAATATAGTTGTTCCCATTTAGACTTCAGCCAGCCTTTGAAGAACTTTGGATTGTTCTGACAATGAAAGAATCAGAAAGCATCAAAGATTTTTTCTCCAGGGTTACTGAAATTGTAAATCAAATCAGAGCTTATGGCGATCAGATTGAAGAAAAGAAGATAGTAGAGAAGAGAAGTCTTCCACCAAAATTTGATCATGTAGCTGCAGCAATCGAAGAATCAAAAGATCTTTCAATTCTGACCATGTATGAAATCTGTGGTTCCTTAGAATCACATGAAGAAATAATGAAGAGATCCTCAGGTCAGTCCTTGGAGCAGACCTTTCAATCAAAGGTAAATTTGGGACGGAAAATTCAACAGAAGAGGGGAAACTTCCAGCATCAAGATCAGTATCAAAGGAGTTTGTAATAACTATTCTGAGGGCGGGAAGAGACCGAGGCAGAGGCAGAAATACTCAACTTCAAAGAACCAGCAGCTAGGGACAGAATTGCATCATATGCAGGAAGTCCAATCACACTTCAGATGAATGCTATTTAAGGTGTAAAAGGTGTAGGATTCCAAATCATTCAGACCAAGATTGCTGGCACAAGAAGAATGAAAGTTCAGAAGCTAATTTCAGCAAAGAGACTATAGAGTAGTGTTTTAACTTGTCTCAATGCAGCAAAGGACCAGATTTGGTACCTTGACAGCGGTTGCAGCAGCCATATGACAAATGACCGCGGAGTTGTTTGTTAAAATTGGATGAAAATTTCTCAAACTCTGTCATTCTTGGTGATGGAAAATCTGAAAAGAGTTGAAGGAAAAGGAGTAATGGTAGTTCAGTCCAGATCTGGTGAGCAAAAAGTTCATTCATGATGTTTTTTACGTCCCACTCTGCTCACAATCTCTTAAGTGGTTGGGCGCTGATTCAAAAAAGGATATCAGGTGGTCTTTGAAGAAAAATAAGTGCAGAGTTGTCGACAAGAAGAACCAGTTGGATGGCTAAGGTTGAGATAACTCGCAACAAAGTTTTTCATCATCAACTATAAAACCAGTAGCCTTGAAGGGTGAAATTTCAGATCGAATCTCAATCTGACAGATCTGATATGTGTCATTTAAACTGTAAGGACCGCAGCTACTTACAAAAGATATGGTCTGGTCTTCCTCAAATAAATCAAATAGAAGGAATTTGTGAGGGCTGTTTCTATGGGAAGAGAACCATCTTCTTCCAAAGACTTCTTGAGGGCCAAAGTCTTGGAGCTTGTTCATGCAGATATATTTGGTCCCACAAGAACTCCATCACTTGGGAATAAAAGGTACTTCATCCTTTTTGTTGATGATTATACTAGAATGTGGTGTGGCTGTATTTTGACGAACAAAATTAAATGCTTTTCGCAAATTTCTGGAATTCAAAGCCCTACAGGCAAAAAGTGGGCTGAAAATGAAGACCTTAAGAACTGATCGTAGAGGTGAATTCATCTATCAAACGCAGTTCATGAATTATTGCAAGAAAGAAGGCATTCAAAGGCAGTTTAACTGTAGAAGCCCTCAGCAAAACGGAGTTGCTGAAAGAAAACAGAACCATTGTTGAGATGGCTCAAGCATGTTAAAAGGTAAAGAAGTTTCCTACCCTCTTTGGGCTGAAGCTGCACATATCACTGTTTACATATTAAATAGGTCTCCAAACAATCAGTAAGAACATGAATCCCCATGAAGCTTGGAGTGGAGAAAGCAGAAGTTAGTCATCTAAAAGTAAGCCGGTTGTCCAGCCTACTCACTCAACAAGGCTCCAAATAAAGAAAGTTCGATCAGAAGGAGAGAAGCTTCAAGTTCGTTGGGTACAGCGATGAATCCAAGGGCTACAGGTTGCTCAACTCTGTTAATAACAAGCTGACAGTGGCAAGAGATGTCATCTTTGATGAAAGAGCAGTATGGCAGTGGAATTTCAGCAGCCAAAATTCATCAAACATTCAAGATTTTGCTCCAGCTGAAGCATCAAGAACCGAATCAGCTGCTGAAACTCAGAATCCAGCAACTTCAGAAGCTGGAAATGCAGCTCAGGGCTCAAGTTCAGAATCTGAAAGTCTACATAATGAAGGAACTTCATCTGCTTCACCTATTCTAAGAAGATCTGAAGAGTTAGGAAGACCGCTCAGAGAGGTATGGCGATTTTAGAAGCTATTTCTCCAATGAAATGCAGATTTTGTTTTTCTTGTGAGCCAGAGACTTTGAAGAAGCGTGAAGGATGAAAATGGCAAAAGGCCATGGAAGAAGAACTGAACATGATTTATAAAACAATACTTGGAATCTGTGATCCTCCCAGCAAAACACGGTCTCAATGTCATGATCAAGCGTACAGCGAGACGGTTCATCGCACAACGTCAAATTATGGCCAAATATTCCTAACAAAACGGGAGAGATTTTCATCAGACTTTTTGGTGCAAATCATCAAAGAACGAAGACATCCATTTGTTCCTTTGCAATCATGCCCAATGGAGTCGAAACCGTGGTATTCAATGGATAACAAATCCAGCTTTCTTAATGAGAACTGAAGAGGCTTACGCGGATGTTCATCGGATATGAACACAAAGGTGGCGAAGAAAAATGTACCGCCGAACAAGGCTATATCAAAACAAGCCTCAACGAGTTTAATTAAAAGACGATCTACTGAGAATCTGAGGTCAGAAAACCTCAAGGAACCAAACACTTTATTTTTATAAGAATAGCTACGATTTTATCAATTGTTTCGTATGTTGACGACGATTACTTTGGTTAAACTATTACTGAGCGATTTTACAATCAAACATTATGTTCCTGAATATACAATGCACCCCGAGATCACAAGTATTTCCGAATGCAAGTGAATAATATAAAGAGGGCAAAACATTCCCATGTTTCTTTTCTCCATTTTTTTCCATGTTCCTGAAGAATTTCACATGAAGGATTGTATGGCCGTGGTATACCCATCGCCTTTAAATGGAAAATGGAACCCTAATGATGGAGCTAAGAAGGTTGATGGAAATCGTATGAGTCTAGTTTGATCTTTATTTACTTGACTCATACTAGACCAGATATCACCAAGCGTTAGTATGTTGTCAAGATTCATGCACAACCCAAGTGTGCTTCATTATGCAGCAGCAAAAAGGGTACTAAGGTACCTAAAAGGCTCATTGAAACTTGGTTTGAAGTATGGCAAAGATTCCGAGTTCACTTTGACTGGTTTTACCGATAGTGATTGGGCTGGATCTACTGATGATAGAAGAAGCACATCAGCCTATATTTTCTGCCTTGGAAAGAGCACCATCTCATGGTGTTCTAGAAAGCAAAACACTGTTGCTTTGTCATCTACGGAGGCTGAATATACTTCAGCACAGAAGCTGTTGCTTTCAGAAGGAGTTTGGCAAGAATAGCGCTCACTGATTTAGACTGGAAGCAGGAGGGTCCTACAACTATTTATTGTGACAACATGCCTGCGACGTTCTACCAAAGAACCCAGTTTTTCATGCCAGATCAAAGCATAACGTAATTGAGGCACGCCTTTATTCAGACTTGTGCAGGAAGAAGAGATACATCAGCACTAATGAACAACCAGCAGACATGCTCACAAAACCTATCACTACTGAGAAGTAAAGTTCGAAACATGTTGACTCACTGTTTTAGAGGAGAATTTATCTGTGAGGAAAACTGTGAGTCAAAAAGTCATTGGTTAATTCCGAAGAGTTGGCTGTCATTCATTTATTTCTCTGCTGTTTTTCTAGGCTTGTTTAATGTTTTGCTAAGTCCCTAGAATGTTAAATTCATGTGACTTTCCTGCACAGCTTCTTATGCAAAGCTGTGTCAAGGACCTTTCAAATAAAGAGAAAAAGAAAAAAGAAAAAGAAATCTAGTCCTTCTCTTCAAAAAGTGCAGCAGCACTCTGCCACTAAAAACTTCAGTAATTCTACTTCTATCTCTATTTTCCAACACTAGAAAAATGGAAGGATACTAAAAAGAATTTCAGTCAAGACAGAAACCAAAGACGTAGGCTTCTATTTAATTGTTGAATCGGACAAGGAATGGTGCAGCAATCCCCGAATAGTGGGATGCTAGCATTGTTATTGCAAAAACACCCTTCATGTAACAGATTCATAAACACATATGAGATTCACTCCAAAAAGTAGCCTAAAGAGAAGCTATAGAATTTGAACCTTTTGCTCGTCTCATGACGACATTGACATAAGCCCAGTGCTTTCAGCCCCATCCAGTCACTCAGTGTCCACTAGAAGATTCTAACCAAGCCTAAATGATTGCATTTATGAATTTCCCCATACATACAGAAGTACTTTTCAAAAAATCAGCAACCATTGAAAATGTTACAATAATCTTTTGCCAAGTAAAGAGAATTAATGAATGTTTCAAACTCATATACTTTCATTCCTGAGTTTGGGGATCCATTTGCGAAAAATTTGTGCTACCACTGAATTCTAAATCATACAAAATGACAAATATAGAACAGTATTGCATTTCTTTCATAAATGGATGCTACACATTTTTGTATTTCCTATTCTCTTCATAGAAAAGGGAATGTAGAGTCAAAAAGGGCATGTAGAGTCCTAGCTCACAAGCAGATCCTACCTCGTCTTGGCGCCTTTTTCCTTCAAAGCTGAAAGGCTTCAAAACAATGCCAATAGCCAATCCATTTGCAGATCTTGTTGTTCTAAGAATATCAATTGCTGTAATGTGATCTGAGCCATATCCTGCACTGGCCACCTAGAGAAGATAATGAAAGAGAAAAGAGTTAATCAGAAGTTCACACAGAGGACAAATAAAATTTATGGTTTAGATTATTTTGAAGATCCATGGCACACTCCATTGCCTTTCTATCATAAATAGGTTTTTGTTTCCTTCTAAAAAAGGATTAAATTTAGTGCATGCATGCACTGAAAAATCTCCTGTATGTTCATAACTGCACCTATCAAAATTCCATGTCATCAATCATGTTACTTTAAAATTTTCCCTGCAGCATTAGGGTGTTAAAATGCTAGACATGAAAGGGACATGCAAAAGAATCAGACACCGAAAATCTACAGACCTTAACACCTTATACCGTACGAAACTATACTTTTCTAGTGAAATACAGGAAGAAAACCAGCTAGAGATTTCTGAGTACAATGTCATGATATTTTAGGACGATAATAAGTGAATTCAAGTGAACTACCATTACCGCCCCTACATTGCAAGCTTCTTTTCACAACTACAATATGCAAGTAACAACTCCAATGAGAAATAAGAGGAGCTGACATGAAATTGTTATGGTTTCTTTCCTTATTTCCCTATTACTTTCTTTTTGGATTTTTTTTAGTAAGAGAAGGAACTTTATTCTAAATCAATAAGAAGACTACAAAAATAGGAGATGCTTCCTCCCATTGATGGGCTGAAGCTGAATTTTGATGGTTGCTAAGAAAATCCACATTGAATGAGCATTCCATTGACTTTTTGGATCGTGAAAGCTACCATTCAGCCTTCTCAGAGCCAACTGAGAATGTTAATATAACATTACTGAAGGTCTTAAAGAGGTGTGTATCATGGAGTTTGGCAGTCTCACTGTGGAAATGGATCTTTCAGTTATAATATGTTGGGTCTCCTTGAGTCTCAAGGTCCTTGTATACATGATCTTTTGGTGAAACGAAAGTTTTTACCTCTCTATAAAAATGGTCTTAGCTCCTTTGTCTAGAATCCCTGGTTGGCTAATCAGGAGGCCTATGAGCTGATCAAGAAGGGTGGCTTGATACGTGTACTGTTTATGGGGCATTATTATCTGCCTAGAGGTACTTATGGGAGAGTACAGTACAAATTTTCTTCTTGTTCATCATGCTTTCTCTCTCTTTAAGGATCTTATGCTCTTTTTTCCTTACTTCTTAACCTTTAAAATAAAGCTTTCTAAAAAAAAGGTAGAGGGAGAGAGAGCTATCCTAGGTTAAACATGGAACTTAAGAACAAGAAAAATTAAAATTGAGGACAAATGACTAACACAAAAATCTATTCAAGCATAAAATGACCTCTATAGCATTCCTCACCTTCCAGTGGGCAACCAGGCATGATATTCAACTTGAGAAATCTAGGAAACAGACCTATTAAGTTTGTGGTTGATCAATTGCACCACTGCAAATAGGTCAGTCTCCCCAGAAGAGTATTACAATCCCCTTTCAGCATCTAATTCAAATCCCATATAAGAGAAAAAAAACTGAGCATGGCAGGAAAGCCCAAGTGCAGCTGGTCTGGAAGAGGAAAACAAATGTGGTTGGCCTATTTTTGCTTAAACCTCCAATCATTGTTGTTAAGAGAAAAGGAATTCTCGAATTTCGTTGATAAAAAATACAAGGGAATACACATATTTATACACAATAGAAAAGGCTAAGAATGAAACAGAATTAGAATCGAATAAAGAAACCGAAGAAGAATAGAAAAGGAAAATAATCCAACTCCTATTAGAAAACTAAACTTCAACACTCCCCCTCAAGCTGGAGAAGGCAAGTCATCTGCAACAAGTACTTAATCCTAGGACCTTTGAAAGACCTAGTGAAAATGTCTACTAGTTGATCATTTGAGTTGAGGAAACTAGTAGTCACACATCCTAATTTAATCCTCTCTAATAAAGTGGCAGTCCACTTCAATGTGCTTGGTCCTCTCATGGAAGACTCGGTTAGATGCAATATTTAAGGGCGCTTGATTATCACAAATGAGTTTTGTTAACCGACCAACTCTCCTAAAAGATCAAGCTTCAGATTCAAGCACATGAATACTACGCTTCAACACTCTCCTCACACGCGCCATACCCGCACGCGAGAGTCAAACAAAACTAACAGAGTCCTCCATGGATCAAATCAACAAATGGGGAATAAATTGCAGGTTTTAAATTCCGTGGACCTCCTCACAACTAAGCTCCATACCATGTTAAACGACCAACTCTCCTTAAGTTCTCAAGCTTCAGAAAGATTTGCGCTTAATATTAATATCATGCCTTCAAAAAGTTTCATCTGAACATCCTTCCCAAATCTTAAATCTTAAATCTTGAAGAAGATGTTAATGTCATATGAGTTCACAAGTTGCCAAAGCCATAGCTCAATACTCACGCATCCTAATGTAATCTTCCCTCTAATAAAGTGGCAGTCCGCTTCAATGTGCTTGGTCCTCTCATGGAACACTCGGTTAGATGCAATATTTAAGGGTGCTTGATTATCACAAATGAGTTTTGTTAACCGACCAACTCTCCTAAAAGATCAAACTTGTAGGATTTAGGTTTAATATGAATACCATGCCTTCAACACCCTCCCTCACGTGAGGCCCCATACCCACACGTGGAGAGTCAAACAACCCAGTCTCCATGGACTTTCTAAATCAGCAAATGGGGAATAAATTGCAGAGAGTTGGCTCGGAACCTGCACCTCCCACAACTGCCATACTACATGTTAAACGACCAACTCTCCTAAAAGCACAAGCTTGTAGGATTTAGGTTTAATATGAATATCATGCCTTCAAAAAGTTTCATTTGTTCATCCTTCCCAAATCTTAAATCTTAAATCTTGAAGAAGATGTTAATGTCATATGAGTTCACATGTCGCCAAAGCCATAGCTCAATACTCAGCTTTGGCACTAGATATGGCTATTACATCATGTTTCTTACTCTTCTAGGATATTAAGTTACCTCCAATAAACACACGATAGTTACTTCAAACCAAGTTCATCTAGGAGTTAAATACATCCCCAAACCAAGGGCCTGTGTACGGTTTTTTGGGCAAGATAAAAATGCTAGGGCTTTAGCCCACAGTCAGTTCCATATGTATTATTAGTTCATTACCTAATAGCTTAACTTTATGGATCAAATTGGTAGTGAAAGATGGTATCAAATGGTCATGAATTCAAACATTTTTTATAAGTAAAAGGAAAAGTATATTACAAAGAGGGGTTAAAGTATCGACCTAAGATATACAAGATGGAACACTCACTTCCTCAAAACTACACACAAACAATAAAAAAAGCGATGTACAAAACAAATCACATCCTTATCTAGATCCCACACAATTAATGAATCCAACTAATGAAGAAGGATCATCCAATATAAACATTTGAGTCTTTGACTGAAGAAGAAAAACAAAAGAAGCTTTAGGTCTTTATGTGGACAGCACATCATCATGAAAAGTAATATTTTTTTGATAGGTAAAAAGGCAATATATTACCAAAAAAGGAAGAGCTTGGAAAACCCCTAAGTATACAGGGGCACCAAACCTACACAACAAGAAAAGGCAAAAACAAAAACTTACCACCCTCAAAAAACAGAGCCAAGGCCCTTAGAGAATACACAAAAGAAAAGCAATTCAAAGTTGTTATAGTATTGTAGAATTAGAAACTAGTTGGGAAAAAGAAACATGTAGAGTTAGGAAACTTTCCTATTTGGTTTAAGGATTGTCTTGTATATAAATAGGTTATTTGTGATCAATGAAATATACAATTTTCCTTTAATTATCTATGATTACATGGTATCAGAGCCTAGGGCTTGAATTTGTTCAAAGAAGGGCAAATTTTTTGGGAAAATCACAAGAAAAAACCTTCATCGCCAAATACAAAACTCCTAAATGAATTTTCCAAATGACCATCTTCCGCAAGTGACCTCCCACATGGATCGTTAGTCACCGCATCTACCCACCAAATGATGAGACCCTCTAGCAATGCACCATTCTCATCGTCGCCACGCACAAATTTCTCTCGACCCTCTCCCCTCACATGCCGACGCTGAGGCGCGGAGCACATCCGCCACCGGATTTCACCTTCTGAGTAGCTAATGGACAAAGCTCCCCCATCTACTTTTTCTTTCTTGGTCTAAGGCCCGCAATGCGGCTCTCTTTCCTCTTTTTGCGGTTTCCGCTACTCCTTGTTTTCTAGGGTTTTATTTTTCAAGCACCTGCTGGAGATCCAATAGCTCTCACAAGTGTTTTGAGGTTTGTGGGACCAAAACCCATTCATGTGTGATGTTTTTTCGTGGAAAGGTGGTCATTTTCCTTGCATGATCCTATTTTTTGGTATTTTCGGATTTTCATAAGCTTGTTTTAGTTAGATAGAGGCTTGTTTGAGTTAAATCTACTTCTATGACTAACAAAACCCTTAGAGGAGTCAGATGTCATTATTGTCATAATCCGAGACATGTACATCGAAATTGTAGGAAATTGTAGAATAAAAATCGAAGATTTCAATCTATTCATTACCAGAAATCACTTAAGTTTGCATCTACTTCTATCACTACACTCACCGAGTCAAGTAAAACCAACACATGTTTTCTTTCATCTTCCTCTATATGGGTCATTAACTCAGCCACCCGACCGCATGATGTAATTCCACTTATTTACTACATTTCGGCCTCAATTCTTCTAATTCTACTTTTACCCTGCGTGATGGGTCAACATTTTTGTGTCCCGAAATGCGGATAATTCATCCTGTTATAGTATGAATCATACGTTAACAGATTTGTTATAGTATGTATCATACGTTAACATATTGGTGTGTATCCTATTAGGATAATTTACTATTAGGGTTGTCCCTTTAGGAAGAGTAGATCATCTTACCTAATGTATAGCCTAACCTTCTTGTATATACATGCATGATGACTCAATGGAAAATACAAGGAATTCTTTCCACCAACTATTCTTCTCTTGGTTTCTACATGGTATCAGAGCCCCAAATTTGGAATTTGTTTGAAGAAATTGGAGGATTCGGTAGTTCATAAGGAGGAGTGGGGTAAGTTTTTTTGAAACACCCATTTCGAGGGAGCGTGGAGTAGCAGCAGGTATAGGGAGGAGCGCCAGCTGCCGACGGGTGCCACCACCAAGTCTGGTGGCCGAAAAGTGCACATGTGATCCACACGCGTCCTCACGCGCCGGCACGTGGGGCTTAGCCGCCTCCACATAGGTCGTCGGTTGCCGACAGGTCTTCCTACCTACTTGGTTTCTCTGTTTGATATCTGGATCTGCTACTTTGGGTGCTTCTTTGTGTTCATTGCAATTTGTTCTAGAGTTTTATTAATTTTTTCTTGATTGTTGTGATTCGGTGGCATCGTAGGTGTTTGAGGTTTGTTGGACAAATTCCATGGGGTGTGGAGCTTGCACATGAATGATGGTCCTTTTTGTATTCTGAAATCCTATTTTAAGGTATTTTTAAAGCGTCATAAACTTTGTTTGAGTTAGATGCGCTCCTTATGGTAATGAGAAACCCTCGGGTGGAGTTATTGTCATATTTTATAATCAGGCATATGCAGGTTGTAGGAAGTTCTTGAGAATAGAGATCAAGGTTTAAAGCTAATGCTCATGAATCATTGAAGAATGCTTCTAATCCTAGAACTATATGCTTGTGATTGGATAACCCCTAACACGTCGTGGCCTTTCTTTCAATGGGTGTTGACTGCAGGCCACGACCACATGACCCAGGTAATTCCAGGTTTTATTCACCACACATTTGGTCGCGCATCTTACCTGCATTATCGCACGAGGCGAGGTCAACATCTCGTGTCCTTGGATCAGGGCAATTCCTTCCTCCCTCTAATCACTTTGACCTCAGGTTAAGGTTTACCAGTTCTCTTTTAATTTAATTTCGTGAAGTAAACTCACTTGTAAACAATTACGGTATCTCTCCATTTCTTTTCCCTAATTATTGTTTTATTAGGGATCTTTTGACAAAGCGGATTATTGGTAGAGGACGCAAGTGTAGGGGTCTCTACATCCTTGACACAGAGGTGTCAAAGTCTGTTGCTTGTTCTGAAGTTCTTATGTCATTCGAATTACATTATCGCTTTGGTCATCCTTCTCTCTCTGTTGAAGAAGCTATATCCTCAGTTTTCTAGCCTATCCTCATTGAACTATGAGTCGTCAATATCTTAGCTTCATGGTATTCAGTCTAGAGTCGATAGCGAAACTATAACAAGCCAGGTCAAGTGATTCAGATGTGTGGGGTCGTATCCAGGTTGTGTCCGCAGCGGGGTTTGAGAGGCCCACACATTACGTTTGTCAATAATTATTCGCAAACAACTTGGTTATATTTAATGAAAAACCGTTTTGAGTTATTTTCTCACTTTCGTGCCTTTTGTGCTAAAATTCACACCCAGTTTCATGTTTATGTTCAAAATCTGAGAAGTGATAATGCCAAAGAATATATGTTTGAACAATTTCAGTCATTCATGCTTCAGAATGACATCCTTCATCACACATCTTGTGTTGATATATCTCAAAAAATGAGTTATTGAAAAGAAAAAATAGACACCTTCTTAAAACCACTCAAGCTCTGTTGTTTCAAATGCGATGCCAACACTTAGAAGCCGATGTTGTTTTAAAGTATTTTGTTTTTGTCGTAGGGATCCCCCGCCCATATGTCTTTGGATTTGACCAGCATCAGTTTCAAACCCTCTTTCCCACATGGCTCTGTGTTTCCCATTGAGCCTAATTGCTAGTTGTACTTGTTTGTTCGGGATGTTTCATGCATGTGGCTGATCTAAGTAATTGGAAGTGTATCTTTCTTGGTTACTCTCGAGTTCGGAAGAATTATGGAGTGTTATTGTCCTAGTCTTGGCAATTTTTATGGTTTCTGCGTATCACATTTCTTGAGTCTCCTTTTCCTCGGACAGATCCACTAGTCGAGGGAGGATGATGATTTCTTGTTGCTCTCTTGTCTCGCCGTCTCATGCTTATGTTCCTACGATAAAGCCTCATCATAAGTCTATGCTCAAAGCGCTACACCCCAGGTCTACAAGGCCCTCCAGGATTGTTAAGACATCGAGGATCCGATTCTTATTGATGACCTTCCTATTAATATAGTAATGAGTAGCGTCGATGTACTCAACTTGATCTCCTCATTTTGCCTCTTTATAACCATTGTCATCTATTCTTGTTTGTTTATTGCATCCTTAGATCCTATTTCATTGCCTAACAAAGTTTCTACACAAAATTAGTAGCTCTGTCTTGGTTGACGTAGTGCTATGAAAGGAGATGGATACTTGTATTGATAATGGTGCCCGGGACTTGATGCGTTTTCTTTGGGAAGAAAGCCATTAGTTTAGGAATTAAGGTGTTTGGTGAAAGGATGTCGGGTGAAATCGTGCTAGGTTGAAGAGCTGTGCTAGCTAAAGGTATGCCCAAACCTATGGGGTGGATTATTCTGATACTTTTTCCCTGGTTTCCAAGCTAACCTCTATTCGGCTATTTATATCTCTGGTAGCCACTCATGGCTGGGACCTCCATCAACTTGATATTAAAAATGTTTTTCTTCATGGGGATCCCAGGAAGAGGGTTTATGTGGAGCAAACTCCCTGGATTTGTTGCTTTCGGGAGGAGATTAGTAGAGTTGGTGCGTCTCAGAAAATCATTATATATGACTTAAAATGAGGCCATGTGCATGGTTTGGAAAGTGATGAAGTGATTGAGAAATTTGGCATGAAGGCAAATCAAGTCATTTGTGCTTTTACACAAAATTCTCGAGTAAGTATCATCTTGTTAATTTGTATGTGGTGATATTATCATCACCGGGAATGATATAGCGGTATATCTTCCTCAAGTCATTTCTTCATGACGATTTCACCTGAAAGTTAGGAATGCTAAAATACTTCTTGAGTGTGAGATTCCCGGAGGCAACGTAGTGGAATCTTCTTATCTTAAAAATATCGTGGATCTATTATGCAAGAAACGGGAAAATTGAGGCGGCAAAGCCATGTATTTAGTCCTGTAACAAAATCTTATATCTTACTTCCAGAGAATCTGAATTGTTGAAGACCACTGAGAGATATAAAAGGCTGATTGGAAGAGTGAGCTACGCTGATGTAGTGTACAATATTGCATACTTTGTTTGCGTTGTAAGCTAACACATGGCTTCTCATTAATTGAAGTCATTGGCGGCGTAGAACAAATTCTATCTCTGCCGATGACTCTAGGGCGTGGTATTTATACAATAATCATAGGCATAATAGACTTGGTGTTTCACAGAATGCAGATTGAGCAAGATCTAAGGAAAATGAAGGTCCACTTCAAATTCTTTGTGTGTTTTATTGGAAGAATCTACTTTCATGAAGAGTGATAAATAGGCGTTGTCGATCTAGTGCAAAATGCGAATATAGGCAATGGCGCGGTCTGCGTGCGAGATTATGTGGCTCAAGTGCGAGCTTTTGACGGAAGTTGAGTATTAAAACCTCAGTCTGGCAAGACTCACGGTGTGACAACCGGGTTACCATGTATTGCCTTTAATTATTTCATGAGCAGACTAAACACATAGGAAATGAGTTGTCTTATTGGATATTGAGAAAATACAACTGGATTGGATTACATGGGATACATGAAAGGCCCGGATAATAATTAGGTGATATCTTCACAAAGGCCCTAAGTTGAGACCGAGTTAGTTATTTATGTAACAAGTTGGGCATGATTAACATCTATGCTCCAACTTGAGGGAGAGTGTTATAGTATGTATCATACGTTAACATATTTGTTATAGTATGTATCATACGTTAACATATTTGTTATAATATATATCATACGTTAACATATTGGTGTGTATCTTATTAAGATGAATTTACTTATAGGGTGTAACCATTTAGGAAGAAGTGATCATCTTTAATGTAGCCTAACCTTCTTATATATATGTGTATGATGACTCGATGGAAAATACAAGTTCCTCTCCGACTATTCTTCTCTTGGTTTCTATCCTACGTCCATTTCGCTTGATCAAGCGACTATGTTCTAAGTTTGCCTGATTATCTTTAATTAAATTGCTGAGTAAACTCACTCGTACATTTAATTAAAGTATCTCATTTTTTCATGATTATTGTATGATTCAAGATCTTTCGACGAAGTGGGTTCTTGGTAGAAGACGTGAGTCTGGGGGTCTCTACATCCTTGAAACAGAGGTGACAACGCCTGTTGCTTGTTCTGGAATTGTTACCCCATTCGAATTACATTGTTGCTTGAGTCGTCCTTCTCTCTCTTTGTTGAAGAAGCTATATCCTCAATTTTCCCTATCCTCATTGGATTGTGAATCATGTCAATATGTTAAGCTCCATTGCATGCATTTGAGTCTTAGAATTAATGCTTGAGCTTCCCACCTCTTGTAAGTTAGTTCATTCAAATGTTTGAGGTGCCTTGTCCCGATTATGTCTCCCACTTTGGGTTTTAAGTATTTTGTTCACTTTGTTGTGATTTCTCGTGTCGCCGAACTTTATCAATGAAAAGTAAATTCATAGAGCTTTTTTCTCATTTAGTGCCTTTTTTTTTTTTTAAATTCAGCTCAATTTCATGTCCCTATTCAAGCGTGAGACGACACTAAGGAATATTTTTCGGAACCTTTTCAGTCCTTCATTGTACAACATGGGATTCTCCATCAGACCTCTTGTGTTAATACACCCTCTCAGAATGGGATAGCTGAGAGAAAGAATAGACATCTTTGCAGAGGCACTTGAGACTCTTTTGTTTCAAATGGTGTCCTAAACATTTTTAAGCGGAAACCACAGTCTCACTTTCATTTTTATTAATAGGATGCCCTCCCATCACGGTTCTTAAGTCAGACTCTCCTTGTGAGTTGTTCAAATAAGCGTTATTCCTCTTAATCGAGGTATTTAGCGGATGCATGCTTTGTTCGTGATGTAGTCTCGAGTCTCTAAACTTGATCTAAGTCCTTAAAAGTGTATCTTTGTGGAGATATTCATAGTGTTTAAAAGGTGTAGAGTGTTATTGTCCCATACCGGCGTTACTTTACAGTGTCTCTTTGATGTCACATTCTTTGCAAGATTTACCTCGTTTTCCCTCGCTTTCTCTTTGTTACACTAGTCAAGGGAGGGTGATGATTTATTAGTATACAATATTTCCTCACGCCTTACAGAGGACTCCACTAGCTCCATGGCTCCTACTCCGACTCGTTCTTTGACAAACCTCCATTACTCGGGTATATTCTGCAGGCGCCGAGCCCTCAGGTCTTTAGTCCGACCGGGCTGTAGTCATCGGATCAATCCCGAGGAATGATGATCTTTGGTTGCTCTCCATAAAGTGAAGCACTGTTCGCCACTCACCTAATCCTTTTGTTTGTTTCCCTATAACCATTTGTCGTCTTTTCTGCATTCATTTGTGCATCTCTTGATTCTATCTCTCTTGCTCTTGCCCGTGAGGCTTTTCATCTCACCACTGGTTGGCGTGCGCTATGGTGAATGATCACGGAGCTTTAGATAGCTTGATGGTGCATGGGACTTGGTGCTACCTGGAAGAGGCTATTGGTTATCGTTAGGTGTTTGTAGTAAAGTTTAATCATGATCGTGCATTCTTGGATTGAAAGCGAATCTTGTTGCTAGGAGCCTATGCTCTCGGACTTATGACGTTGATTATTCTGATACCTTTTCTCTTGTAGCTAAGTCTGACCACTCCGTCTTCCATAAGAATTCCAGTTTTGATATTATTCTACTAGTAGTGTATGTGGATGATATTGTCATCACTAGGAGTGACTCTAAAGGTATATTATCTCTTAAATCCTTTCTTCACAATCAATTTCACACAAGGGGATTTGGGAATCTTTGAAGTATTCTTGGGTGTTGAAGTCGTGAAGTAGCGGGAATTCTATTACCTCAGTGGCAATATGTGCTCGATTGGTTATCTAAGACAAGGAAGTTGGGTGCCAAACCGTGTAGTACTCCTATGACTCTTAATGTGCAGATCACTAAGGAGGAGACATTTAGAGACCACGAGAATCACGGAAGACTAGTTTGAAGTGGATATCTTATAGTAAAGCTTGCCGGATATTAACTATTCGATATAAGTGTTTTGAGTTAGTATATGAATCTCGTGATCAGTCGTTGGGCGTTTGTAGAGCGTATCCCCATCTTGTATTTAAAAGAGCTCACGGGCGTAGAATATTGTATAAGAGCATGGGCATACTAGGATTGGTGCTTAAGCCTTGAATTAGGTAGGATCTAAGAATGGGAGATTCACCTCGGTATATTGTCTTTTTTTGGGAGGGTGATCTCATGGAAGGTAAAAAGCAAAGTGTTGTCTCGCGGTCTAGTGTGGAGTCAAAGTATAGAGCTATGGCGCAATGCATGAGATCATGTGAATCGTGATTGGTGAGTGGGCATCAAAGCTTGATCTTAGGCGGGAGAACTGGTGTGATAACCAAGTTGTCATATATATAGCATCTAACGGTGACTAAGTGAGCAGACCCGAACATATTAGGGATAGATTGTCATTTTGTCAGTGAGAAGATCGGGTTAGAGTTGATCTCTGAGACATATGGAGCTAAAGACTATTAGGAGATATCTTCACAAAACCTTTGAGTGGAGATCGAGTCAGTTATCTTTGTAACAAAGAAGTTGGGCATAATCGGCATCTATGCTCCCGATTTAAGGAGGGTGTTATAGTATTGTAGAATTAGAAACTAGTTAGAGAAAAATATGTAGAGTTAGAAACTTCATGTGCTTTGCAATTTAGTTAGGATTATGCTTGTACATAAATGGAGTTATTTGTGATCAATGGGGGAAATATACATTTTTTCCTTGATTATCTATGATTACAAAACCCTTACAAAACCATCAAAGATGGCATATATCCGCATTCCAACTTTTTATGGCTGCGCCAAGCAAATACCCCTTCCGGCTAAAGTATCCCAATCGAGGAGAATTTACCCGTAGAAACACGAGAAAAAAACAGCTCACATGACATCCTTGTTTTACACAATGAAAAACAAGGAGATCCACGACTCTCACACCACTTACGAGAGCAAGATAACATCTAATAAGCTAAATAAAACCGCTTTTACGCAGGCGACGAAAATTTTGAACCCCACGATATTTTCTGACCTCAATAACGCCTAAACTTCCCTTTTTTGGACACCATAACCCCTATTTATTAAAACCAAGTAACTCACCCTTAGCCCCTCCCATCACCCATATAAAAGCCCCAGAAATTGAGTTTAGAATATTAACATTCAAGAAATGCAATTCCTTCATTAGGGCCAAAATATGCAATGTGATTATAGCGAAAGGCAAAATTAGGGGGCAGCCGGCTTGGATAAAGAAGAGAGGTGAATTCAGAGTTTATTGTGGTTTAAAACTAGAAAGCCAGCTAAGATTGAGAAAGAGGGAGCAAGGTTGAGTTGTTGGGTGTTTGCAGCTGCATCATTGCATTGTGTACTCTTCGCAGCTACTGATCAATCTTTCTATAAATTGAGGTATTGTTTTTCGATTACAAAGCACATTAGTGAGTGCGTTGGATTTTTATCCTGAGAAAATGACCATTGTTTGATTCCAATATTGCATCCATATAATCAAACAAAGTGGTCCCATAGGCTCGGAGTTAGGGTTCAATGATTATAGAGATATCTTCAAACTTAAGAAGGTTCCGCTAGTCCCGTGATTGTCTACTTTTATTCGAATATTAATTTGTCATCTTGAAACCATTGTGATTTATTCAATAAAATGTTGTGCATTTATTAGTTCAGTGGTCTGAGCTCAAATTAGAGGTTTGTTGGTCCAGTGGACGTGTCTTGCTGTCACATTGAATATTAAATCTTTCTCTTTTGAAGTCATTGTTTGTGATTTTTATTTCCGAAATGCCAACATGAATAGGAAAGTTAGTTTGGTGTTACATCTTCAAAGGCTCGGGTAATGATCTAGGCTAAGTTACATTGGAGGAGATGTTTTTCTACTTGAAAATTTTGATGTGGAATTTTTATCAATTATTACTGTTCAAGATGTGTACACAAAGAAGTTGGGTTATAATAATGTGAAGCATGTGTATGTTCTATAGCCTGGAATGAAACTGGATGAAGGTTTATTTTTAGTTCAGGATGATCAAGGGTATAAGGAGGTTACTAAGTATGATAAATGAAGACACAAAGTGTTTTGTGGATTGTTTTGCCACACACATAAGAGATGAATGAGCCTGTATATTTGCTCAAATATATTGGCAATTGGATTTATGATAATCACAACCGGTTTATGGATGAATCAATGCACCTGGCAACAGACGGGCAATGAACCAGGGGATGATGCTATTATGGAAAGTGAAGACAGTGAATATGATGTTGGTCAAGAAGGCAGTGAAGATTACAGTGATGATGATAATGATGTTGTCCCAATTGAAAGACATTCTTTTAGCATGGATATGAGATTTTCTAATGCATCTAAATTTAGGAATTATCCATAGGTTTGTTTTTTTTTTTTGATAAGTACCTCCTCATACAGTATGGTATCTACCAGTGGCTTTGGCTATATTAAAATGAATCAAATAGATTAAGGGTTAAATGTGAAGAAGATGGGTGCCCATTTCAATTGTTGGCTTCAAAAGATGGCTCTAACCCTAGTCTTGCAGTAAAAACATTAGTTGAAGACCATAACCATAACTGCCATAGAATCTTGCCTAACCAAGCATGCAATGCAAGGTTTCTAATCAAGCATGCAATGCAAGGTTTCTAGCCAAGCATTTCAAAAAGAAAATTCTTGAAAATCTTAACTACAAAGTGAAGGACCTAAAAAATGATGTGGAACATGAATTGAGGGTTAAAGTTGGCTACTCCAAATGTAAGAAGGCAAGGAGGATGGTTCTACAGGGCAAGGAGGGTGTTTAAGGGATGACTTAGAAGAGGGGAGGAGAGAAGTAGATGAGCCAAGACCTCAACATCATGGAACAAGGAAGACACTCAACATCATGGAACAAGCTGTTGAAAAGGGAATTCACAAACACAGTGTATGCAAGCAAAAGTACAACAAATCTTATTGCTTAAGGTTAGTCTCAAATGTTTTCCATTTCTTCAAAAATTTAATATTCCATTAACTTGCTTACTATTTATGTTTCATTATGTTTTAAGAAATAAAGAGCACACCAACAACTCCAACTGAAAGACATGTAAGAAAGTCTAAATGGAGTCTAGCAGGGGGGGAGAAAGACATCCAAGCTGTCATAAAAGCATGAGATCAACTGTTAGAGGTGCCAACATTCAGGGGGGAAGTCCACCAACCAATCCCATGGCATGGGATCAACTTCAAATGGAGAACAATGAATTGTTTAATTTTTAAAGAATATTGAAACTGAAGTGTATTGAACATGTTGGAGAAATGGAGAACAATAAAGTGTATATTGGACACGTTGGTTTGTTTTGTAATGTGGATGTATATTGGACATGTTGGAGAACAATTATGTAAATTTGTGTTATTTTGGACATGCTGGAGAACAATTATGTAAATTTGTGGTATTTTGGACACGTTGGATAACAATTATAGCAAACTAAGTATAGTATTTTGGACATATTTGGGTCATTATTATGTTGAAGGCTATTTGGACTTATTTGGTTTATTCACATGAATTCAAGAAAAGTATTTTGAAGTATGGAGTTAGTATGATAATCTTTGATATTATTTTGGACAGCTTTGTGATGATTATTTAGAAGTATTTAGAAGTCTAGGTTGTCATGGTAATAATTGGACATACTCCCGAACATACATGTTCAGTATTGCCTGGACAATTTTCATTTTTCCAGCATGAATCAATGGAGTTTTGACCATTTCCATGACTACATAACTTCATGTATCGTAGTTTTATGCAGCAGGCATTGGTGTTATACTTCCATAACTCTAAGGGAGCTAACACCAATTTTAAGGCTTCTTTTGTTTTCATATTTCCAGCGATACAGTTCTTGAATTCATTCAATTTTATTTGTTCACCTTATTAGATACCAACACAACAAAACAATCCAAGCCAGAGCCAGAGGCCTTAACAAAAAGCAGAAGCTGGGCTTTTTTAGGCAACTTTTTATTGGGACAGAAGCTGAAAACGCAACACCCTGTGCTTCCGGAAAGCTCGTTTTGTTGGACCAAAGCTGTTGGCACAATCAAATACCAAGCAAACTAAATGTTTGATTCACTTTTGATTCAGTTCCATACAGGCCTCACAGATTGGGGTTTTGTGCATGTAACTTGATAAAGCTTATGACAAAAGTCTTAGACAACAGCCTTCTATTTTACATTTGGACATTCAAAGGGTACTCAGTTGTTTCATGTTTGAAAAATGACCTATTTGGACATTTAGAAAGTTTACATCTGTTTAAGTGCAACAAAGGCAAACAAGCAAATGGTTACAAAAAACACAACAATGCACTTGAATTTGAATTTTTTCCGACTCTCTCTTCAATTCTTTGACTTCATCGGTTCCTTCATCATCCCTATCCTTGAATTTCTGCATCTCCTTCAGTTCTTTGAATTCCATTTGCAATATCTTGTTTTCCCCTTCAGTCCATTGATTACCTCTTTTTCCCTAGCACAATCTCAGGATCACAACCCCTCTCCGGCATCCAAACAAAACCAACGAAGCTCCAAATAATTAATTATGATTCAATACAAATCTCAATAAGGGTTTATGCTTCCTCACTTACTCAAAATTTTGGACATGAGCAAAATCGCCTCCTAGAATTCGTCTCCTTCCATGAAGTCCACAACGATGCTCTAAACCCACAATGGCACAACATTGGGTCTTCTCTGCTTTCAACGTTGGTACAAGAAGATGCCTGACGGGCTTCAGCCAAGCTGAGATAGGGAGAAGTCATGGCACTACATTTGCCCTTATGGAGGAATTAGGGATTTCTAAATGCTAATGGATGCCCCAAATCGATTTGGGGGCTTTTTTTCCACCTCAGCTGCCACCATGTCACCAACTAACTGCAGCAATAACTTCCGTTTGCCTATTTGGCAATATGGGTGACGGGAGGGGCTAAGTTGAGCTACGGTTTTTAACGTTAGGGGGTTATGGGACCCAAAAAGAAGTTTGGGGTGTTAGTTGAATACTAATGAAAATAGCGGACGGGGGGGGGGGTACCTTTGCCTGCACTTAGGCTAAGGTTAAAACCTTTCCCCAAATGGCTTCTCAAGAATAATAGCCCAAATTTAACCTGAAGACCTATACGCAAGGCTGCGCCAAGGAAAATAAATAGAGGGTCCTGACCCCAAGGCTTCGTACATGAACTTGACTAAACAATCACCAGTTTTTGTCATGAACTCAAAACTTATTGATGTTATCTCCTCTATTTATTGAGATAACCAACCAGCTAGAAGAAAGCTACTCATGAGAGAGGATGTTATTCTCAAGAATAATAGCCCAAATTTAACACAAGACCTATAAATAAAACATAGGAAAATAAGCCAGGGTCCCAACTTGAGAGCGTGTTACATGAACTTGACTAAACAACAATCACTAGTTTTGTCATGAACTTCCAAACTTATTGATGTTCATCTCTCTATTTAGGGAATGTAGCAATTTGGCTACTCATGAGAGAGGATGTTAAGGCTTTCATCCAAATTAACTCAATGTACAGTGTGGTCTATTTTTTATCTAACAAGTTAAACTTTTAGGTCAAATTGGTAGGCTATGAGAAAAAAAAGTCAATAATAATGATTTACTCAACATAGTAGGCCTTATAAAATCATCAACTCTACTTGTTGATTTCTTTGCTTGATAAGTAGAGGGTTGGCTGCGTGAGCTCCTCATAGCCCCTAAGCATTGAGTCAGCTTACGCCTACTTAATTATGAAGTACCTCCATCTCTCCTTGATGACCAATGCATCCATTTCGTCTGTTCTGTAGAGGCAGATAATGCCTTTGTTTGCCTTTCACATTCATCTAGACCTTGGATTCTTGATTCTGGAGCCTTTGATCATATTTCTTCTTCCCTTACTATTACATCACTTTTACCCATGATTACTTTAGCTAATGGATCTTAAACCATAGCTAAAGGAATCGTTTCAGCATGTCCTCTTCCTTCCATACCCCTCACTTCTGTCATTTATGTTCCTGATTCTCCTTTTAATATGATTTCTATCAGTAAGTTGACTCATGACCTTAATTGTTTGATTACCTTTTTTGATAATTTTGTCACATTGCAGGACCGGAGTATGAGGAAGACGATTGGCATAGGACGTGAGTTTCAGGACCTCTTTCATCTGACACATTCTCTTTGCATTGCTTGCACTTCCATGGATACTTCTCTGTATTCATGGTTACATGATCTATCAGATATTTCCACGATTTAAGATGATGACCTCTGGTTTTTATGGTTTGCATCACCGATTGGTGTAAACCATAATAGAAGCTTAGGAAACATCACTCATGTCTCATTCCCCAGTAGCTAGATCAGCGGACCAATCTGCTTTGACAACCCTTGCTTGATGTTTGTCCTTCCGGGGCCCAGTCTACCTTGAGTTGATGCTTTGTTGCTTGTATAGACAGTTATTCTCGTTGTGCTTGGTATTTTTAGTGGCTTCGGTGAGTTGATATACATTTTAGGAAGTTAAAGTCTTGAAGTTCGAGCTTCGATTTAATGCGCCCCGATTAAACATACTGAAGTGATGTGCCAGAATATCTTTACGGACCAATTCTCTCTTTTGTCCCTCACATGGGATTCTTAAGTATTGAGTCCTCTTTGCGGCTTGCGATCCTCGACATAATGAGTGGCTGGCCCCTTGGGGGAGCATCGACCCAGTTTGAAACATTCGCACTCTCCTACTCCATCATTAAAGGTTCCTCAACGTTTTTGGGGATGCTACCTTGATCACTTAATTGTTTGATCAATCGTGTCAGTCGTAAAGTGCTTTTGTGATAAAATCCCTCATTCAATTCTTTTCCAAACCAACATCTCTTTTGCCTTCCCCCTCGTGTCTTTAGTTTATTGTTTGCTTTAAATACATCATCCTTGCTCTAAACAAGATAAACTTTGACTGAAGCCGGTGTGTGTCTTCTCGGTTATTACCAGGCTTCAACGAAGGTTATGTGCTACTCTCCTTGTACATCGATACTTTGTCGCAGTATGCATTTTTAAGAACTCTTCTATGTTCCTATCGACCACCCTCCCAGTTCTGACGTCAGACCTCTACTCCTTCTTTATCCCATCCCGGATACCTCACTTGTACCTCATTTCTCCGCTCGACCATTGCGGGTTTATACTGTCGCGTCTTACGACACTAAACCTCAAATAAACTCATCTCTTTTAGCACCCTCCTTCTGACGTCGATCGCGCCATTTCAGATCTTCATTGCCATTTAGAAAGGTGCTCGTTCCTCTCGTAACTCTCATCCTATTTATAATTTCCTAACTTATCATCGTTTATTTTCTCCATACTTTGTCTTTGTTTCCACCTTGTCTTACCTTGTTCCCATATTTGTGCATGAGGCTTTATCTCATTGAGGCCCCGGAAACATGCTATGGTTGAGTAGTTTGCTACATTCTAATTGGCACTTACGTTGGATATCGTTGGGTGTATACAGGTGAATTGGCCTGATAATTGAAAGGCGGTTTCGTCTTAATCCTCGGTTAGTTGCAAGGAATTTACCTCGAGTCCTATGGTTAGACTACACATGAAATACTATTTTTTCCTGATGCGCCAAGATTGCCCTACGTTTGTCTTCTCTATCTATAAGCTACTAACACAATCTTAACCTTTGTATCAGTTGAACATCAAAATGTCTTCTTACATGGCGACTTGGCAGAGGAAGTTTATGGAGCGACCACCCCAAGTTTGTTGCTTTCGGGGACTGGATTGGTATGCGAGCTACCTTGCTCATTATATGGCACGACGGTCCACACTCGAGGCTTGGTTGCGATTTAGCTCCCGTAGGTTAAGGAGTTTGGTATGGCTGGGGTCACGAATCCTCGGTTTTCTATCATCATACGAGTTCAGGACAATGTATTTATTTGATTGTTTATGTGGATGACATCGTTATCACGGGCAATGATCAAAATGGTATTCAGAGGCTAAAACAACATCTCTTCAACCACTTTCAGATTAAGGACTTGGAGAAACTCAATTATTTTCTGGGGATTGAGATAACTCAATCTAAATTCAGTGTGGTTATAAATCAAAGAAAGTATGCCTTGGAAATATTAGAAGAGACAGGTATGCTAAATTGTAAACCTGTAGACACTCTTATGGATCCGAATCTCAAGGCTGTACCAGGACAGGGGGAGCCTCTACGTGATCCAAAGAGATATCGACGACTTGTGAGAAAACTAAACTATCTCACCATCACCCGACCAAACATTTCCTTTCCGGTGAATATTGTTAGTCAGTTCTTGCAGTCACCATGCTTGATGATCTTGGGATGTTGTGATTAAATGTCTCCATTATATTAAGGAACTTCCAGGCTAAGGGGTGTTATATGAAAACGAGGTCACACCAGTTTTACACCACATGGGATGTTGTGATGTGGGTGGGCGGGTTCACACAACGAGATGAAGCGCTCGGCCTGAGTATTGTGTATTTATTGGGCGAAACCCTAGTATCTGAAAGAGTAGGAAATAGGATGTTGTAGCCAGGATCGAAGTCTTTGCTGACGAATGCAGAGCCTGGCTTTGGCGACATGTGAGCTCATAAATTTCAAGACATCTTGAGAGATATAAGATTTGGGAAGGATGAACAAATGAAGCTAATATGTGATAATCAAAGGTACGCTCTCCACATCGCATCCAACTTGATCGATCTTTTAGCAAGAGGACTCGGCCTGTATTGAAGTGGATTGTCACTTCATCAAAGCAAAGATCGCATCAAGATGCATGACTACTATTATTGCTCATCCAGTGACCCATTGTGACGTGTTCGCGAGTCTACAAGATCCTGAATTAAGTACATTTGTAACAAGCTTGATCGTTTGACATATCTCTTCCGAAGCGAGGGGAGTGTTAGTCGAAAAGAATATTACTGAATATTTTCGGTTTATCTCCTACCTTTTTTGTACATTATCCTCCTTCCTTTTACATTTTATTTTGTTTCACTTTTTGTTCGAATTTATTTTGTATATAGGTGTCTACATCTTATGTAATTAAATCAGATTCGATAAAGAAAAGTATTTTTTTCTTCTCTCTTTTCTCATGGTGGATGTTATTTCTCTCAAGCAAATATCACATGGGCTTTTCCTATAGATATCACATAATATGATGGTTATGTCCCTATAATTGTTAAGAGGAGCCATCCTTGCTATGTTTTGTGCTATCTGTCTTAAGAAAAATGATATAATTTTTTTTTGAAAAAAGAATATTTCCTCATGACCCTTTCTGGGCATGTGTTATCGAGTTTCAGCACCACCGAAAGGTTCCTTCTAGCGTTCTATTTATAGTTGCGGATTAGTGATCACTATTCACATGTTGATTTTCATACCTTTGGTTGGAAGAATCTATCATTCGCCTTTATATGTTTTTTATTTCTATATGATGATGTATTCCTCAATTTTTATTGTTGAGCGTGATAATGCGTAATGGCTTCGAAATCTCTGGCTTGAGCACGAAAGGATTAGTCGTTTAACATGGAATCAATGCTTGTTTGGCTTAAGTGAATGCAGGTTGAACCACTCTTCATGCAAATTTGAATATTTGATCATATTTGTTGATTTGAAAGTTCGTAAAGACTCTTTTCGATGCGGAGTAAGGGCCGCTGCACATAAGGGAGGTGAAGCTATGACATGATAAGTGTTAAACTTAAATCCTCTGAGAACGACGCTTTTAGGAGAGTTGATCGTTACAACTAATCCTTGAAAAATACTGAGAAATAAATCACAAAGGATGAGCTATCCTTCAAACCAACATCGGCAGGATTTACAAGTTAAGGGTCCAGCTTGATGGAAATATGGCGATTCTGAGCAAGACATAACGAGGTATTTTCTCCATTTCTGATTAGCTTTCCACGGCTTCAGCATGCCTGATAACAAATATAGATATCAATGATCAACTGATTGTTGCTTCCATCATTCCTATAAGTTTTGCTAGTGCCCATCCATTTCGTTATTTTCTTAATCAAAACTTCCAAATGAGAGAATATGAGGTTTCATTTAATATTCAAGAACATAGTTACAGCATTCTTATAAACAATGTTACAAGATTTTTTCATGTATAATAAATTTTTATGTTATCTACTGTGAAATTTTTAAAGGAGACTATAAGAATATGAGGTGAGAAATGTACAAACAAGGACAATAGTCTTCAAATGTGGCTGCACAGATGGAGAGATTTCCACAAAAACTGGAGTAATATCTTCAAAGGAATACAAAGGAAAAAACTTCACTGTCATGCACAAAGAAGTCCATGAAAGGGAAAAGTTTTACGCATTTAGCCAAACACAGAATTCAACAAACTATTTGACTTGAAAGAGAGGTAACTAATGCTTCATTCTTTTGATGGAACAGCATGAAAAGTTTCGTCTTGCTTTCATAAACAGCCTTTAAATATAATACCCAGAAGGATTCAAATGAACCAAGTTAACAAATTTGACCCTTATATGAGTAAATAGGGCAGTTCTTGGTGCTGATGGTGGCATGTACTAGAAGCAACAGTGTGCCTAGCCCTGTCTGACAATTGTTTTGATAGACATAAGAGCCTACCCTCAAGAATATCTTGACATCGCAAAGAAAATATGAAGTTACTAGTTTCATCTTGTTCCGTTCTGTGATGCTTCATCTACATTTCAGCTTAACATAGATGAAGCATATCCATGCCATACGTAGCCATAATCATGCACCTTCATCTTGCAGTATTGCAGTGCCTAACAATGTAGATCAGTGTTAAAACACCCAGCCTAATTCCCCAAATCATTATAGGATTGTAGAAACAAATCCTTTAACTTTCTTCTGGATCTTCCAGGCATCATCAGGGAGAATCTACTAAGCTGAAAAAAACAAGAGTGTTTATTTTTTTATTGCATCCAAGTGGTTGTTTAGTTTTAGACATTGTCTATAAAGAATGTTCACTAAAAGAATAAAGACACAAATGATAAGGCATGCTCTACTTCTTGATGTCTTAAGTATTTGAAGGATCTTACAGAATCAGGAATCTGTAGTAATGGTAGTGAAATCTCTTGCAAGGTTTATCTTGAGGACTTCAGTTGATTTTCTTCAATTCTTCACAGCCTTTGTTTTCCTCATGGGAAAGTTCTTACCCTCTATTGTATCCTTTTTTATATCATTAACTGATGGGAGACTTGGTTAATTCTTACATGCACAACCTAATATTGTCCATGCAATTTGGTACTCAAAATTTTGCTACTGGAGGACTTTTCGGTTTTGAGTACTTTCACCATAACATAAAGCCAGTAAACAGACAAGCTCTTGGTGCACATGTCTTCCACTAAAGGTCATGGATAGGATGACGGTAATTGGGTGAATTATGAATGGCAAAGAAAATGCAACCCTAGGAGCCCATGGTTGGGAAGACTTTTGAAAAAGGAAGAAGTTCATGGAACAAGAAATGAAAATTTGAAGTTCACAGAACAACGAAAAGGGTTTCAGTTTTCCTTTGTGCTTTTTGAGTTGGTGGCCAACAGAAACGGAAAATTCCTTCATATCTCAAAATGTTGTGATGATGATAAAGTCCAGTTTTCTGGTAAATCTATTTCGACCAGACTTGAAATTCTCAGAAGCTAACCAATTCAAAGAAATTATTTCAAAGAATAGAGAAAAATAGAAAAAGAAAATTGGGAATAACAACCACTTATCAACTAAAGTACCAGGGACCAAAAATACACCTCTTCAGAGGATCTTTTGTTGTAGTATGGCTGTGTGAATCTCTCTTGAAAATATTCCTGCATTTCAGTTGGTTTCCACGTAGATAAGAGAAAACAGATATAAAATGTCCAACAGGGATCAATTTTAATCATAGATGATAGAAAACAAATGTCAAGTGCTGATTGATGGGTATCTAATTATATACATACAGCCACGCTATATATATATATATATATATATATATATATACAAAAGATGAAATACATATTGCAGATATATATATATATACCATATATATATATATAAAAGATGAAATACATATTGCAGCCTGAGTACAAGCTTTGCGTCCAAAACTATAAGATATATTGATTAATGATGATTTAGAACGATCTTCAAAAAAATGAAAATAATCTAACATGCATTCAATGATCATGGTTCTAGGCATTCCTCAACATGACTACCAAGAAGACTAGCAGACAGTATTTACTTTATAGAAAAGAAATGAAGAACTAGTCTCCTTGCTCAAAATCCATTAAATGATGTGCTTCTTGGGAATTTAAGTCAAAATTTTAGTTTGAAGTTGCAACATTTTTGAAGTTTAGCCTGCCCCAACACTGAGGGCATGTCTATAGGGATGCCTAATTACCTCCACTCTAACTGCTCTTTTGAATATTATAATAATTTACAGTGTAGCAGATGATTCAAAAAGAAATAGACCTGATTCCTATAGAGGATCTCTCATCAAGTGATGTTTCCCTTAAGGTGCGATAGCATGTTGATGAAGCTATAATTAATTCTCATTGCCTTGAGCCATTGCAGAAAATGAAAGTCTGTAACAACCAAAGGATGGTCTAAAAGTTTAAGGTAAGAGAGCAAATGAACAAATACTAGTTCCAATGTCGGATGGAGTTTTTGATGATATCATCTCAATGCAAAGTCTGGCATGTGATTTGAAGAATTTATATTTGATAGCAAGTGGAGTATGGTCAGTAACCGAGGTTTTGCACAGACTACTGATGTGATGGGTTCCATAACTGAGATTTCCCAGCCCTGGAATGCCAGTACAGAACACAAAAGACTGTCAACTATATATTTTTGTGCAGAGATATAAACTGAGACAAAGGCTTTTTTCGTTTTTTTTTACGTAATAATTAGGTCCTATAAAACTTTTGAATTACCTTCTAGAGTCTTTTTATGTACTAATAGTGATGAGGAAAAACATTGGAAATATCCTTTAAAGATTTACAATGAAATGACCCGATTTAATTATTTTAAGTTTTATTAGGTTTCTTTTTGGATTCCATTTAGGATTAGGTTTCCTATTAGATTTTTTAGGCTTATGGATAAGTTATTATCCTTATTGGATTCATTTAGGATTCTCTAGTTTTCTTCCTAATTCATTGAATTTTGTTTCCTAATTTGATTCTCTTTGGATTCTAGTTTTTAGCTATAAAGGGGCTAATAACTTTCGTAGATCAAGGAAAGAAAAATTATTTTACTTTTAATAAAAGTTTATTTTATTTTAACAAATTTGTGTTTCTTCTTTTTGGTTGTTACTTGTTATAGAGGTATCAGAGCAACCAGACCTAGGAATGGCTGAAGAAAATAGAGCACAAGAGATTCAATGATTGGAGGATTCGATTAAGCAGCTAGAGGAAGCTTCATGCCAACGTCTAGTAGAACTAAAAGAGTTAACCCGTATGATGGCAGCAATGAACCCTAAAATGGATCAATTGCTATAACAATCAATGGTTGCAGTGGTTTCGACAAAAGTTGGTGGTGTAATCCCAACCAAATCAATAATGGCTGCAGTGGTTTCTACAAAAGTTGGTGGTGTGATCCCAACCAAACCGTTAAAATGGGGTTTGCCCTAACACCATGCATACCCAAACCATATTTTCTAAGTTGGAATTTCCAACTTAAGGGAGAAATCCTACAGGTAGGGTGTGCAAGTGCAAAGGGTTTTTTAAGTACAATGCAAAGTTAGAATCAGAGAAAGTTGAGATTGTCTCTATTCAATTGGAAGGTATTAAATGACCAACTTTCCTAAAAGCTCAAGCTTGTAGGATTTTGGTTTAATATGAATATCATGCTCTTTAACACCGTCCCTCACGTGTAATCCCATACCCGCACGTGAAGAGTCAAACAAATCAAACAGAATCCTTCATGGACTTTTAAATAAACAAATGGGGATTCAAATTGCAGAGAGGTGACTCGAACCCAAGACCTCCTGCCAAACCAAGCTCTGATACCATGTTAAACGACCAACTCTCCTAAAAGCCTCAAGCTTGTAGTATTTGGGTTTAATATGAATATCATGTCTTTAACGTCCTCCCTCACGTGCAGCCTCATACCCGCACGTGGAGAGTAAAATAAACCAAATAGATTCCTCCATGGACTTTCAAATCAACAAACGTGTGGGACAATTGTAAAAGAGGTGGCTTGAACCTGTGGACCTTCTCAATAAACCACGCCTAATACCATGTTAAATGACTAACCCTAAAAGCCTGCCTTATAAGCATTTGGTGCGCTTAATACGACATCACGCTTTTAATGTATGTGCGCCTTTGATCGGGCTCTAGCATTTATGAAGCCTCAACAAAAGATCTAAATTGGAAGACATTTAAGGTGGACATAACTACACGATTAGGACAAGGAACTTTTGGACAAATTTCCCTAATCAAGAAGATATCACACGCCAAGATGCAAGAAAGAAGAGACAAGAAACTATGTTACTATAGTGACAAAAGGTACGAACCCATACATAAGTATAGAAAAAGACAAATTTATTTATTGGATGGGAAGGAGGATGGTAGAAGGGTTGGTGAAATTGAGGATCCTAGCGGAATCATCATCAAGGACATTAGTCAATGGTCAAACTTGTTTCGTGCATGGGAGGATGCAATTAAGCTACAAGAGAAGTTTTATTTCAGCCTTTTGTGAAGGGGTCGGAATCGTAACGACCCGATTTAATTATTTCAAGTTTTATTAGGTTTCTTTTTGGATTCCCCTTAGAATTAGGTTTCTTATTAGATGTTTTAGGCTTCTAGATAAAGTTATGTTCATATTGGATTCCGCTAGGACTTTTTTTCTAATTCAATGTGAGATTTTGTTTCTAATTTGATTCTCTTTAGGATTTTGGTTGTTAGCTATAAAAAGGGGCTAGCCTCTTCGTAGATTAGGGAATAAAAATTATTTTACTTTTTAATAAAAGTTTATTTTATTTGATCAAATTTGTGTTTCTTCTTCTTGGTTGTTACAGGCTAAAAAATCTAAAGAGAATCCTAACAAGGCTAGCCTCTTCCTTGATCTATGAAGAGGCTAGCCCCCTTTTATAGCTAACAACCAGAATCCTAAAGAGAATCAAATTAGAAACAAAACCTCACAAGGAATTAGAAAGAAGATCCTAGAGGGATCCTAAAAGGAATCCAATAAGAACATAACTTTATCCAAAAGCCTAAAAAATCTAATAAGAAAACTAATAAAACTTAAAATAATTAAATCGGGTCATTAAAATTCCGACCCCTTCAAAAGAGCCTTGTCCTCAAGGCTGAAATAAAACTTCTCTTGTAGCTTAATTGCATCCTCCAATGCACAAAACGAGTTTGACCATTGACTAATGTCGCTTGGATTTATGGTTTCTATGGATCCCCTAATTTCAACCTTCTACCATCCTCCTTCCCATCCAATAAATAAATTTGTCTTTTTCTATACTTATTTCAGGGTTCATACCTTTTTTCACTATAGTAACATAGTTTCTTGTCTCTTCTTTATTGCATCTTGGCGTGTGATATCTTCTTGATTAGGAAAATTTGTCAAAAAGTTCCTTGTCCTAATCGTGTAGTTATGTCCACCTCAAATGTCTTCCAATTTAGATCTGTTGAGGCTTTATAATCTTGAAACCAATCAAAGGCCTTACCCTCCAATTGAATAGAGGCAATCCCAACTTTCTCTGATTCTAACTCTGCATTGTACTTTTTAAAAAAAAAAAAACCCTTCGCACTTGCACACCCTTCCCATAGGATTTTCCCCCTCAAAAGTTGGAAATTCCAATTTAGAAAACTTGGTTTGGGTATGCACGGTGTCAGAGGAAACCCCGTTATCAGTTTGGTTAGGATTACACTACCAACTTTTATAGAAACCACTGCAACCATTGATTTTTCTAGCAATTGATCCATTTTGCGGTTCATTATTGCCATCATATGGGTTAACTCTTTTAGTTCTATTGGTACAAGCAGGCGAAGATTCCTCTAGTTGCTTAACCAAATCCTCTAATCATTGAATCTCCTGTGCTCAAGTTCCATTCGCCATTCCTAGGTATCAGGTTGTTGCTCTGATACCACTATAACGACCAAGAAGAAATACAAATTTGATAAAATAAAATAAACTTTCATTAAAAGTAAAATAATTTTTCTTCCCTGATCTACGAAAAGGCTAGCCCCATTTTATAGCTAACAACCAGAATCCTAAAGAGAATTGAATTAAAGACAAAACTTCACAAGGAATTAGAAAGAAAATCCTTAAGGAATCCAATAAGAACATAACTTTATCCAAAAGCCTAAAAAATCTAATAAGAAACCTAATCCTAAAGGGAATCCAAATAGAAACCTAATAAAACTTAAAATAATTAAATCGGGTGGTTACATACAAGGGGCAAGGAAAGGCTAGGTCCAACACCAAACATTTATTCACACATATGAGTGATGATTTACATGAGAAAATATGATATTCTCAAACTCAAAGAGAATAATTGGCACAACCTTCATATGCAGAATAAATGAGCTCACTTAGGAAACTTTGACTATTCTATCAACCCCTATCAACTCCTTAAATAATCCCTCATAAGTTGAGACTATTTTATGTTGACTAGAAACTATTCTATTTTAAACTGCATACTGCATTTCTCCACTCGAATCTTTGACTTTCAAACACTTCTTCTGAAGTTGGTTAATAGATTTTTTTTTTATAGGAGAAGTTAGTTAATAGATATTATACATTCTCAGCTTGCTAGTTGTTGAGAATCATAGGATATTCTTAGAATATCCTCTTATTTATTCCCTAGGATATTCTTAGAATATCCTATGGTTTATTCCCTTGGATATTCTTAGCATATCCTTTGGTTTATTCCATTCTTTTTTATGTATATATATATATATATATATACGTAAAGTTGCTCTATACTAATAATATTGACTCACTCATTCATTTTCTTATATTTCTTCATACTTCGTGATCGTGAAGCATTGGCGGTTTCCGAAATAGTCTTCCTCCTAAGCAGATCTTCTCCGACGGATCTCCTCCGATGGATCTTCCCAGTCGAATCTCCTCCGGTGGATCTTCGCCGATCTCCTCCGTCTGGATCTCCTCAAGTGATCTTCTCGCCTGATCTCCTCCTACGGGATCTTCTGAATGATCTTCAATTGGATCCGTCTGATCTTCCCACAATCTTCTCCGGCGGTCCTCAATCCAATCACATCAACTCCATCGTGAAACACCTCGAGTGTCGCATTGTTGTCGGCATCGGATAGATTAAGTACGCCTTTATAACAAGTTTGGTGCATATAACTTATATGCTCCAGTTTGAGGAGGAGTGTTGAGAATCATAGGATATTCTTAGAATTTCCTCTGATTTATTCCCTATGATATTCTTAGAATATCCTATCCTATGGTTTATTCCCTAAGATATTCTTAGAATATCCTCTGGTTTATTCTATGTTTTTGTATATATATATATATATATATATATATATATATATATATATATATATATATATATATATAGGTGTTCTATACATGTACATCGACTCACTCATTCATTTCTTTTATTTATTCACACTAGTAATTGCTAGAAAGTTCTCATGATCATAATCACTTAGTAAAGATATCTATGATTTACCTGTATTTTTGTTGAAACATATGGTGTGCATAGCTGTCCACCATCCAACTTTTCTTTATGAAATGCTCATCTATGTGTTTGATACTTTGATTCCACTCTATGATGAACTAGTTAATTAGCAATGTTGAAAGCAAATTTGTTATCACAATGGAGTTTCATTGATCCTTCTCACTTGATTCTACGATCTTCAAGAATGATTTTGGCCATAACAGTTCACAAATTCCATGTGTCATGGTTGGAATTTAGTGTTGGCACTCAGACTCTGCCATAACCGGCTATTTCTCACTCTCCAAGTCACTAAGAGGAATCCTAGTGTAGTAACTAGAGTTCAACCTTCCCTTGACAACAGATCTTATCCTACCTACATATGTATAAACTTCAGAGTTAATGTGGTATTTCGTTTGAATAATATTCCTTCCCCTATGGTAGATTTAAGATAGTATAGGGTTTATAGTATAGGATTTTGTAAATCACTTGAAAATGTTTTTCTTTCATAAATTGACTTATCCTTACAACATTGGCTATATTTGACCACACAAGATACATAAACCAAATTGTCAACTAACCTCTAGGACCTTTGTCAGTATACTAATGCATCTCTAATGTGATCTCACTCCTACTTATGGTTCAACCTAACAAGTGTATCAATCAATTAACATTTGAGCATTTCTATCTCCCTTTTGAGAAGATCAACCACATACTCTTGTTGTCATACAAAAATCCTTCTTTCAAATATGTCATTTTGATTCCTAAGCTCCATGTTAAATTCCTTAGCTAATTGTTTTAAAGCAAGTCACTTTCTTCTGGATCATTGCTTTCACAATTATGTCATCATAATTGTATTCCCCCTAATGCTGAGTACTCTATGAAAAGGGTAAGGTCACCCTAACTTTCCTTATACCTCAGCCCCAATATAACCTAAGTAAATCTTTTAAATCATGCTCTAAGAAATTGCTTTAGCCCATATAATGCCTTTGGAACTGTTGAGGATTAGTTTCCTAATTGGACTTGGATTCTTTTCCTTTTTCTATTCTTCTCCTGTTTCCTTATTCTATTCTAACTTCGTTTCCTTTCTCATCTTCTTATATTATGTATAAATTGCAGACGTTTTCACTAAGTCTCTCAAAGGTCCTAAGATTAAGTATATATGTGACAAGCTTGGTGCATATAACTCAGATGCTCTAGCTTTAGGGGGAGTGTTGAGGATTAGTTTCCTAATAGGACTTGGATTCTTTTTCTATTCTTCTTCAGTTTCCTTATTCTATTTTAATTTTGTTTCCTTTCCCATCCTCTTCTATTGCGTGTGTGAAGAAATAGAAGAAAATGATGCTTTTTTTATTGATTTGATGATTAGAACAGTATAGGTCCTACCTACTTATATACATTAGGAAGACATAAAAATGAAATCAATAAAGTACAAAAAGGAAGGAAAAATATTGTACAAAGAAAAGTGAATTAATAAATCAAATTATATCCTGCAAGAATATCCTACGATTCTCAACACTCCTCAAGACGGAAGATATAAGGGCTATACGCACCAAACTTCGTTATAAACGAATCCGAACTTTAATTCTGAGACTTAATGAAACGTTTACTAGTTTGGCCACTGAAAGGTCGAAACTAGTAGTCAATCCACTTCAATATGTTTGGTCCTCTCATGAAAGACTGGGTTGGAAGCAATGTGTAGGGCCGCTTGGTTATTGTTATAGCATATATCTACTTTATACATAGATTTGTATCCTATTAGAAAACTTGTCTTATAGAGTCAGAATCTATTGCGAAGGTTAGACTGGGCTTTTGTATATATATATTCATAATGGATAAATGAAAAAGTACAAGGAATTTATTCCTCCAATTCTTTTGTCTTGCTTTCTACATGGTATCAAAGCCTAGGGTTCAAATTTGAGCCAAAACAAGAAAAAAATTCTAGGACATCTCGGAATACATAGCAGGCTATCAAGGTTGGTGTTTAGAAACACGCACTTCAAGGGAGCATGCGTTGACACCGCCTAGATAGGAAGGTGCGTCAACCGTCGGCGACCCAGACCACCAAGTCCGGTGGTCAAAAGGTGCGCGCGTGAGCCACACACGCCACCACAAGGATTTGTTATGTTCCCCACGTGTGGGCATAAGGGGCACACGTGTGGGCACAAGGGGCGCGCGTGGGGCAAGGCATGGGGCAGACGTAGACACATCCTCTTCTGCTGTGAACCCAAGCATATCATTCCGTAGAGAGTAGAAGTGTGGATGATATTGTTATTAACAAGTGACTCTAGCGCATCTCATCTCTAAGCCTTTCTTCAGCCTAATTCCATACAAAGGACTTAGGGATGCTAAGATACTCTGACATCAAGTTATGCAAAGAACATGGAATCTTCTATTTCAAAAGAAAATGTGTTTCGATCTATTGTCCGAGGATTGGAAAGTCAGTAAAGCTACGTACTCCTCTATGGCTCAAGCGCATAATCTACTAAAGAAGGCGAAACATTTGAGGATCCTGAGAGATATAGAAGAGTGGTTGGGAAGCTGAATTATCTTTCAGTAACTCGTCTTGATATTGTCCACTCAATCAATGTTGTAAGTCAGTACAAGTCCGCTCCAACAGTCGACCATTGGGCAATTGTTGAACTAATTCTATGTTACTTGAAAGGAGCCTCGGGACGTGGTATTTTATACAGTAATCATGGGCATAACAAAATTTAGTGCTTTTCTGACCAAATTGGGCAGGATCTAAGGAGGATAGGAGGTCCACTTTGAGTAATCAGGTGTTTGTTGGGAGGGGAATCTGGGGCTCCCACAAGAGTAAGAGAAACAAAGGTTGTCTCGATCTAATACAGAAATCGAACATGTGAGCTAATGACATAGTCCGTGTGTGAGATCATGTGGCTTCATCAACTCTTGATGGAAGTCGGTATTGAGACACCAACCCCAGCAAAACTTTGGTGTGACAACCAGATTGCCCTTTATATTGCTTCTAATCCTGTGTTCCATGAACGAACTAAGCATATTAAGATAGATTGTCATTTCGTTCGTGAGAAAATACAACTCAGCCTGATTTCTACAGATATGTGAAGACCGGAGAACACCAAGTGATATCTTCACAGCTGGCCCTCAAATCGTTAGTTATCTATGTACAATCGTGCATGATTAATATCTATATTTCAACTTGAGGGGGAGTGTTATAGCATATATCTACTTTACATACAGATTTGTATCCTATTAGGAAACTTGTCTTATAGAGTCGTAATCTATTAGGAAGGTTACATTGGCTTTTGTATATATGTATTCATAATGGATCAATGAAAAAGTACAAGGAATTTATTCCCTCCAATTCTTTCTTTGGTTTCGCTTTCTACAATATCACACACAAGCCTTCATTTGTCCATCCTTTTAAATCTTAACCCCGAATAAGTTGTTTGAGCCATATGAGTATTAAGTTGCCAAAGTCATAGCTCGACACTCAACTTCAAAGACTAGGATCCGCTGCCCATCCCCGTTTTACTCTTCCAGGATATTAAGTTGCTTCCAATAAATACACAATATCCTTAAGTGGAGCGTCTGTCTGTGGGCGAGCCTACCCATTTTGCATCACAATATCCAACAATCTGGGTGTGACCTTTATTTTCATATAACACCCCTAGCCTAGTGTTCCTTTGATATAACAGAGGATACAAATCATAGCATCCTAGTGACTATCACATGGTGACTGCAGGAGCTGACTAACTACACTCACAAGAAAGGAAATGTCCAATCGGGTGATGGTGAGGTAGTTTAGTCTCCCCACTAGTCACACATTCCTTAGATCCAATGTCGTGTACAAACTCGATATCTGATCCATGGGAGTGTCCTACAAGCCAGTGCCCATATCGCAAGCCTCCACTGAGCACCACATATACTTCCTCTGAAACATAACAACACCGGAATTAGACTGAGCTATCTCAATCCCCAGAAAATACTTGAGCTTCCCCAAGTCTTTTGTTTGAAAGTGGCTGAAGAGATGTTGTTTAAGTTTCCGAATACTATCTTGATCATTGTCTATTATAATAATATCGTCCACATAAACAATTAGATAGATGTATTTGATCCTGATGGATGTGGTGATGATAGGGGCCATTTACTACTAGTTTTGACAAAATTTCAAGTCATACCGAACTCCTACACCATAAAGCCAAAGCTACAACCAGGCTCGAGGGGGACCGCTTAAGCCATATAAGGAATGACATAGCCCCGCATATCAAACCGCACTCCTTTTAAGCAAAAAAAAAATCTAGGTGGTTGCTCTATTATACCTCCTAAGGTTGTCATGGAGAAATGCATTCTTGATGTCCAACTGATACAGGGGCCAAGAGCTCATAGCGGTCATAGATAAGAAAAGACAAACATAAGCTATCTTGGCAACAGGAGAAAAAGTGTCATAGTAATCAAAGCCATATATTTGAGTATACCCCTTGGCAACCAAACGAGCCTTAAGATCGCCCACTTAATGGTCCGCACTAATCTTGGACGCATAAACCCAATCCAAGAACTAACAAAGGACTGCCAAGTAACGGGACTAGATCCCATGGGCCAGTAGAATGCAGAGCAGCCATTTCTTCAACCATTGCCTGTTTCCAGCCCGGATGAGAGAGGGCCTCATGGACAGTGTTAGGAAGAGAAACATAAGTATGTTTCCAAGCGCTTAGGGAACCTAAAATAGACGCAGTTCAAGACAAACCCCAAACATCAATGTGGACGAAGCCTAAAAGAAGACTGGTCCGGATTCTGCGCTTTAGCGACGAACACGTATGTTTCCTGAGTCGATAATAACCTGGCCACCTCCCAGTGAAGATAAGCCGGAAAGCTGAAACCATCCTCCGAGCTCTGGAAATGCCTCAAAACTAATCGAGATGACACGACGAGAAGAGGTTCATCCGCTAGTGTAGAAGGTGGAAGATGGGGTCGAGTTGAGATGATAAGACTCAGACCTATGTCCTATGTCAATCGCTCCCGCACTTCTTTGGCCTCCCACAAGGTGACAGAAGAGTAAGAAAAGGTAATCAAAAAATTAAGGTAATGGATTAATTTGCTGATAGAGATAAGATTAAATGGAGAATCGGAGACATAGAGAACATAAGTAAGAGGTAAAGATGGAAGGGGGCATGCAAACCCGATTCCTTTAGCCAAGGTTTGAGTCCCATTAGCCAAAGTAATCATAGACAAGGGTGAAGTGATAGTAAGGGAAGAGAAGAGATCCTTATTACCAAACTGATGATCAAATGCCTCGAATTGAGATTCCATGGACCAAGAGAGTGTGTAAGATAGGCAGAGGCATTACCGATCTAGGCAACATAAGCAATGGAGGCAAATCTGGCGGCATGAGTGAGGTGAAGAAACTCCTCATATTCACCAGGTGTAAGAGTTACCTCGAGGTGGAGGGCAAAAGGCTCAACCCCGGGCCGAAGGCTCAAAGGCTAGGCTCATGAGCAAAGCATGCAGGCTGACGACCATAACTGACACACCAAATCTCAAATGCACTCCTAGCTGACATGCAGGTACACAGGTCGCCGGCCTCGCTCACACTACAAACACCCCGGGAATCACCGCGAAGGTGAGATGGAGAAAGCATCACCGAAGTGTCTATGGAAACCTCAAAGTGCCGAGACCGAGTCGCAGTGGATGAATGGCACAGTAATTGAGCAAAAATGTCATCACCCATGAGCCAAGAGGATATATTCTCTGATGTCATTAAAACTTTTTTTTATGCCAAGTTTAATAAGAGTAAGGATCATAAAGATTTGATCCATGTTGGACAAGTAGGTCTTGGCATTAGTAGCTTTAGGCAAGACAGATAAGAACTCATTTTTCAATATAGACATTCGCCTAACAAAGGAAGATAATTTCATACCAAACTACTCCAAATATAGTTGTGAAAGGCACGTCTTAGGCGTGCCTAGGCGCAGCGCAGCGGTTTTTAAACATGGCGCTCGCGCCTGGGCCGGCCAAGGCCCTTCACGCAGCGCATGAAATAGCAGCGCGCTTCCCGAGGCGAGATGCTCTCCATAAGCGCTCTCCATGCGTGTGTAAGCTTCATCTTCGTGATCTTCTTCTTCTTTCTTCTCTTCTATTTTTCCTTTTTCTCACAGCCTGAATTGCAGTGAAAGAAAGTTCCCGTTTTCTGCGAACTGTGCTGTAAACTACGCTGTTGTCTCTCTTGGACATAAACGACGCTGCTTTGGCCTTTTAAACCATACAAAATCAGACGTCGTTTTGGATTTAAGTCACTTATCCAAACGACGTCATTTTGGATAAGTGATTTTAAAAATTAGCTTAAAACGACGTCGCTTTGAATCGGCTTTTTTTTTTTTTTTTTCACAATCCAAAACGACACCGCTTTGACTCCGCTTCGACTGCTCAAAAAAAATTGTTCTCGCATCCAAATAAACTAATCTTGTACCATAAAGGCCAGAAAACGACGCCGCTTTAGGGGCCGCAGTAACTTAAAACTCGACATTTATACCCGCCTTAACTCCAAAACTCGCCATTTTTTTTGCTCCAACCCCCATCGTTGCTTAGTTTCAAGCCAAACAAAAAAAAAATACACTGCCAAACACTGTACAAGAGCATAAGAAGCCGAAAATCAACCAAAATAGCCAAGAAAATTGCAAGAAAATTTTGGAAAAAGGAAAAATCTCTCACTTCCAATGGTATTTTCCTTTCTCTACTTTTAAATTTTTTCTTCAATTTATTGATGATACGGTTCATGATTAAGCTTATGTAAATGAGTAATGATTCTCATGAGTCATGACTCATTTATTTTATTTTAGTAGTAAAATGACATGACTCACATGAGTCATATGACTCATTTGATTTTTTTTTAAATATTTTATAATATATGTCTCAATTTATATTTTTCAATTATTATTGTGTTGTAATTGATTTGTTTCAAAGTTGGAAGAAGGAAGAATGGATTCTAATGGCAATGAAAATGAGACACAAGTTGGCTTTACAGCTACTTGTGGAAGTGAAAGAAAAGACCCGGGATGGAAATACTGTTACCTAATGAACAAGATTTGAATACAATTATTTGTATCTTTTGTGATAAGGTAACCAAGGGAGGCATCTATAGAAACAAACAACATCTTGTTGGTGGATATAGAAATGCCAAAAAATGTACGAAATGTCCGGTTCATGTTAGACAAGAGATGGACGATTATATGAATGGGAAAAAAAATCAAAAGGAGCTATTGAAAATGAGAAATGAAGATTTGTATGAAGATTTTGAAGACATTGATGAAGAAGTTGAAAGTAGAAGAGTTGCTTCTAATATTACATGTGGAGGAAGCATTAGGCAGAGGTAACAGTGAGCGATTCAGAGAGAAAGGGCCGATGGATCATTTTTCACCCCCTAATGCAAGCGAAGTTCAAAATAGGAGTGGGAAAATGACTCAAACTACTATGAATGACGCCTACAAGAAGGAAGCAAGGGAAAGAGCTCTCTTATTTCAAGGTGGATGTATGATGCTGCCATTGCATTTAATGCGGTCATGTATCCAATTTTCCAACCTATGATTGAGGCTATTAGTCAATATGGAGTGGGGATGAAGTAATCATATTTATGAGGTAAAGGTTACTCACCTTAAGAAAGAGTTGGAGCTTACAAAAGATTCCATGAAGGATCATGGAATGGAATGGAAAAATAATGGGATGCTCCATTATGTCGGATGGATGGACCGATAGGAAAGGAAGAACTTTGGTAAACTTTTTAGTGAATTGTTCTAAGGGAACCATGTTCATGGAACCCATTAACGCTTCTTCAATGATTAAGGTGAGAGAAGATGTTTAAATCCACATTTGACAAGTGGGTGGACCAAGTTGGTGAAGAAAATGTAGTTCAAGTTATCACAAATAGTCACTTAAGCTATAAGATGACAGGTAATAAATACTACTCCTAGGACTTGAATAAGTAAAATTTTATTGATTTTAATATTTGAATGATGTATTTTAATTTATTATATAAC